>CM035432.1:114435637-114513137 GCA_020310875.1 Ceratopteris richardii | reverse complement strand
CTGGTAATCAAGTGCCAGTGAGAATGGTTATTAAAATCCTAAAGAGTTTAGAACTTGTGAGAAAAATTTGATTACAACAACTGCAGCCTTGGAAGAGAATACAGACGCCTAAATATACCTCTTTCAATCATCGCATCTTACTCCCTGACAGTATTGTACATTGGGCTGAGCACATCGACCAACTGTGCAAGTCCACAAAAGAAATAAGTGCAATTGAATAGAGGAGTGCTGAATGTGAAACCCCCGGCTGAGAACCTTTGCTTAATGAGGACCGAAAGAACCCCTACTTCGAAATCCGCACCTTTGATCGAACTACAAGTTCATGACACAATGGAGCCATTCTAGTGAATTGCCCTCATATATAAGGCATCCATATGCTGAGAAGAAAAAGAAGGGGAACTCCAACGAAATCACAGTTCTGCTGTTCGGCACTTAATGCTCCAACTGCCTTATTCGTCTTGTCTATCACCCGATCGATTACGAACAGCTAGAAGGAACAATCTGGCTCTTTGAATAAATCATGTAATTCCTGCATCTTAGCAGGATTTTTACCTCTATTTCATGCCTTTCTCATACTTTCATATTCTTCACGTACCTTTCCCACAACACGTCGTCTTTTCTCATCAAGTTTTTCAGTCATTTTCTTCCCCATATTCAGGAACTTTGTTCGTCTAGAAAATTGATTGCTACCGTCTTCTACCACATCTTTATCACTGCTATTGTTGATATCTACTGAATCTTTGCCAACCATGTTCCACATCCTCGGATCCCTTGTCAGATCAGTTGACCCGGTGGTAGCTTTACCTTTTTCAGCTTCAGACTTGCAGTTTAGACTATAATCATCCAGAAGAGGCCTTCTAAGCTCATGTGATTGGCTCACTTCTACAGCTGAAGTATCACCGCTACTTGAACTGACAGCATGTCTTCTTGCAAAGGATTGTGTGGAATCATTATACTGTTTTTGACCCTCCTCACGTGCTGAGGGGTCAAGTAGTTCTAAAGGACTCCAAGGAACAGGCATGCATGTTCGCGGAATCCAATCATTGTTCTCAGAAACCATCCATGGAACCCAAATCCCTTCACAGTTAGGTAGCACTAGATTATGTTGAATAAGCATCTGAAATAAAAGTATGAACTTTCAGATATTTTGAGAAACACAATGATCAAATGTGTATGTGCACGTGCATGTGCATGTGTGCACAATCAGATACAGTTGTTACTGTCCAATTCTAGTACACATCCTACTAGCCAAACAGGATGCATGTACAATACACAACATACATGATACATAATAATATGTCGATTCCAGCTTTTTTTTTAAAGAACTATACATCTTATACATTTATAATTTAGAGTAAATAAATGTCTATTCACCTATATTTACCTTTTTTCAAATTACAAGAAGTTATACACAAACCCCATGCAAATGTTATAGATTATAGATACAGTATTATAGGATTATAGAGTCAAGGTTAGTGATTCAAGTTTCAACATACAAACAATAAGTGGAGAATAAGATTTATCATTCATGAGCATAGATTGGATATCCACCATCCAATACTTGAGAACCTTATACAATGTACATTAATAAGAAGTCGTAAATATTTCATATTTGAGACAAGCATACAAAAGTAACATGACAAAATAGCGATTAATCATCACTCCCATGATCAGTGGTAAATATGTAATCATCCTCACCACTTTAACGAATAGATGCAATGCAGAGTCAACCTCACTACAAAAGTTCTCATCATTATGTTGGTTCTTTAGACTATGAATAAAGGCAACTTCAAAAATCATGGATATGGAATAAATCAACTACTCAATCCTTGTCATACAAGAGTCATGCCCTCATCTTCATGTGTACTCTCTCCTTGTAAATAGTGTACAATGGTGTCTAAGCAACATTGTATGCAACTATTCTTATCGATCTCTCCATGCTCAAAGTAGAGATCACTCCAACACGTTCTCTCAAAACACTTTTTAAGTTCCACAAGTGAGTGTTTGAGTTTATTCACATGCACCTATGTTAAAACACGAAACAAAATTAAGTATCCTAAAACATGGAAATATAAAATAGGAAAGAGTTTTGAGTTCTAACTTCTAAGTAAATATAAACTATTAAAATAGCATACTAAAAAATATGAAAAACCAAAACAAGAGCACATGCTTGTCTAAGAATCCATAGAACTATCATGTGAAGACTGGAAAAATTTTGGTAGTCCTAATTCTCATGCCAGAAAAGAGGTTTGACTAAAAACAATTTTTCTATCATGGATGCAAATATGATGCACATTTGATCACTATAATTGATCATTTCTAACATGCATTCATGCTCCTATTCAAAGAAATTTTCTCTGATCAATTCCAAGTCTTACAAAAATGTGTTATCCATGAATGGTTGAGGTTCTTTAGAAATTGTACACAAGGCAACAAGAAACTCACAAAGCAGCGTAGTGAGTAAAAAGTCATAACAGAAAAATTAAAATGCCTATAATTTGGCATTTATGTGGCCAACCAATAATAATTAGAAAACTATCTCTAGAGCTCCTAATGGAAAATATTAATGTAGAATGTATGCATACCATATATGGAAGTCCTTCGGCATTTATACCCAACAACCTTCCACTTAAACAGCGAAGGAGACTCCTTCAAGTCATGCAACTCCCACTAGATGACTACAATGTTCGATGTTGTGCCTTTGTAGATCCTTAGTGAGACAACGTATAGAATTATGTAACACTAACCCATCATCCATGTAACTAAATTAGACCATTCACAATCACCTCTTAGTGAGGTAATACTAAAACATCAATACACTCAATGCATGCATGAAACATGGTATTGTTACTAGTTAGCCACATAAAAAGCACTCCCTCTCTCACAATGTAAGATGAATATCCTCCCACACAAAAGGAGACCACAAAGACAAGCCAGCCATATGGTTCCCCTCAACGGCTGAAATATATTCAGCATCAGCAATGAATAACAATGATCCTTTGTAGTCATAGAGACAATGAAAAATCACAACCAATAAGAGTGAATATGTTTTCACAAGGTCAAAAGCAACTTTTGGGAGCAAAGATGCAAAAGAGTTTTACTTTCTTTTTTCTTTTTTGGAATTTCAGAACATATTGTTGATATATTTCAGTAGTGACGTGTGTGAACACACTTAGGACTTCCGGAGCACTTTTTTCCCTCTTTGGGAGGTCTCCCCCCCCCCAAAATATATGCCAATAACCCTAACGGATCACTTATCTTTGTACATTTCACTTGGTAATACATTCAGTATAGTGTGTTGTGCTCCAAGCTTCTTCTTCTTCCTTGTGTTGTTCGCATGCTTCCGCAAACTTCAAACTCCAACAATTGGTACCTGAGCAGGTCGCCGCTTCATCTAGAGTGTCGTCGATACCCCTCCAGTCACAGTCACAAAACCACACGAAATTCCATGAGCAAACTCAAGATGATTAAGAGTTCAAAATAGCTTCGTTGTGTAGTGTCCAAATTTTGATCTGAGCTCGTTTCGGCCTCCGAACGCACTATTGCAAATTTGCAATGCATGTGCACACAATTTCATCTTTATGTGCCAAACATATATATAGGTTTCAGTTCACCTATACAAGCGCCTCAAAGTCTGCTATAGGTTTAACGTAACTCGACACAATAGTTCTGTTCAACTTTTTGAGATACACTCTTTTTCTGCATTCGGGTATTTTAGTCACTCGTCATGGCTGAAAGCAATGATGTATTCCATATGTTTGTTGTAGGGGATAAGATGGATGGTACCAATTATCCATTATGGCATATATGATCAATACAAGGTGTTGAAAAACAACATGCTACACCCGCGAATGCAGTTATTGAAGGTGATGCAAATGGCATTGAAGATGATGATCTTCAAGTTCCTGTTCGTGTTGCAGTTCCTAGTCCACTTATTGTAGAGCAACTTCCTTAGGATGGAAGAGATGCTCAAGCAAATGCATTGATAACTTTGTCTGTCAAACGTGCCATTATCCCTCAGATTCGCTCTTGCAAAACAACAAAGAATGCTTGAAATACACTTACCATTTTGTACCGGGCAAGAAATGAGGCTCTTGTTGCTTACCTTCAAGAACAATTGGAGAGTGAGCATATGAATGAAGGAAATTCTATAGACAATTTTTTGACAAAGATCAAAGATTTGAAGTTGCTGTTGATTTTTGCTGATGAAGTCTTGCCAGCCAGTTCACTTATGCAGACTATCCTGAATGGTTTTCCAGATTCATATCAAAGTTTTGCTTCTACTCTTCGGTTGATGATGAAAAGCAATCCAAATACCTTAACATTTGAGGAATTAGTCTCTTATCATGCGTGTAACAAATCAAGCTTTCTTAGCTAGTCAAAAGGGCAAAGGTAAATGGAGCTCATCTACTAGTAAGCAAAAATATGTTAATTCTGAAGAGTCGAAAAAGGAAGACAAAGACGAGAAGAAATCAAAAAAGCAGAAATTGTTTTGCAAATACTATAAAGGAAATGATCATGTCATAAAGAGTTGTCCAAAACTCGAAGCAAAAGAGGCAAAGAAGAAAGAGCCTAGAATGGTTGTTGCAGATGCCTCTACACCCAAAAGAGCATCTGCTAAACTTGTGAGAATGAAGAATAGGCAGTTACTACTGTTTGCAGTTATGACCAATCTTCTCATGAAGAGAGTATGTTTGCACTAGACTCAAATGTTTGGTACTTTGACAATGGGGAAACCAAACATATTATACCTCAAAGAGCAGTTTCTTCAGTTCACTTGAGCCTTCCCCTATAGGGAATACTCTCGCATACGCAAACAACTCCTCTTATCCAATCATGGGAGTTGGTAAGATCATTCTGACTACTATTGATGGTAGTTCTTTAACATTGTCATATGCTTTGTTTGTGCCAGCAATCTAGAAAAATCTTTTTTCAGTTTCAACATTAACCAAGATCGGCTTGGTTGTCAAATTTGTTGATGACAGATGTACAGTTCATGATCTGTCAAATGGCGATGTTTATCTATCTATCAATATGAGAGTAAAGGTGATAAATGGGGGCAACTGATCATCTCGCAGGGCTAAAAGTAGGGTCCAATCATATGAATCCATGATTGCTGCCTGACTGCATACACATAATTCTAAGAGCACTTCATAGAGGGTGGCTCATGGCAGGCAGAAAAAAGGCAGCTGCAACAACCATCAAACCCTATGCAAACAGGAGAGCCGGTCATCTCTCATGAAGAGAATAGTGCAGAGTGTACCTCCAAAAACCCAAAGCTGCTGCCCAACTGCCACAGAGTGAAGGGGGGAAAAGGAGGGGGTGAAAAAGAACTCGGTCATCAAACCCCACCAAAAAAAATAAAAATTTAAAAAAAAAAAAAGCAAGTACAGAATGCCAGGAATACGTCATAATTGAAATTAACATAAACAATGGCAGGATGACAGAGTGACTCTACAGGGTACAAGGATGCAATCATCGCATGTGCATGGGAGGTACTAACTCCATCCTGGGCAGGATATGTAGCAAGCGGTATGTGTGGTAGCTCTGAGCATATCTCATAGCCTGATCCTCCAGATCTCAGACTCATGACAACTGATATACCTGAAGCCTGGGAGATGTGGTCATCTACGCATTCTCTCAGCCTCTGCGTGTGTGTGAGTGTGTGTGTGTGCGCACGCGTGTGTGTGTGTGTGTGTGTGTGTGTGTGTGTGTGTGTGTGTGTGTGTGTGTGTGTGTGTGTGTGTGTGTGTGTGAGAGAGAGAGAGAGAGAGAGAGAGAGAGAGAGAGAGAAGAAGAAGAAGAAGGGGGTGTGGGGTCATCTACGCATTCTCTCAGCCTCTGCTGTATGAAATGTTGAACACAACTGGAGAAGAAGAAAGAAAGACATATTGACATCTACAGGATCCAACTAGGCCCATGAGACAAGACATACAATCACAAGAGATATAAAACCCTGTCATCAACAGAAATAGATTAAAAAAAATTGCAAATCCAAAACAAGGTGTTGTGTATGGAGTGCATCATAGACTGGGTCAGGGTGTTCAATTTCAGGATGTAGAATGGAACATTTTACAGTATAAAGTACAGTTATGATAGGTGCACAAGAAGTTCTAGCTCCATCTGTGCAATATGGATAATAAGACATGTAGGGCAGCTCTCAGCGCCTGATCGCAGGGCAGTTCTCAGAGCCTGATCCCCAGATCTGACTCATGACATCAGGTATATCTGAATCCTGGGACGCATTGAAATCTGCATGCTCTCTGCTCCTCTACCTTTGCTAGCGTGAGTCCTGGCGCTCTGTGGGGATCCACCAGCTACTGTGAAGCTGGCTCTGATGGGATCCACTGTGGTGTCCCTTGGGCTCTGGAAGAAATCTGTGAGCATAGCTGGCTCAATACGCTATCTATCTGAAGGGGGTCTTGTAAAATGGTATCCCTGTGTCTCTAACTTTTTTCCTTTTCTTCCTCCTTTTTTTTCCACAGGGGGGCACAGAGAGACACAGAGAGAGAGAGAGAGAGAGAGAGAGAGAGAGAGAGAGAGAGGCAATCAAAAAGACAGACAGGAGAAAGGAAATTATTTGGGCCAAGAAAAATCCAGCCATGCTAGGTAACATAAACTGCTTTGGACCAATGGACATTGAACAATTACTATGATAACACAAACAGATCAGATGTTAAGGTTCAATTCTTGCAGAACACTGTCAGTGCTATAATGCTATTGGTAGTCACAAAAGTAGATTTGTATGAACAAATGGTGAGGTCCCTTAAGATTGCATGTCAGAAGGGGCATAGATAGGCAGTGGAGAGACCATGAACACATGCATACAGATTGATCCAAATTATTTAGTGTTCAATTATTTGAGCAGTTCAAGCAAACTAGGAACAAAACAGAGGGCGATTTTTACTTAAACACGAAGTTCCTTGAAAAAGACAATCTACTTGAACTGTTCTCCTCATAGCTTCTGCATGGATGAACTGCATGATGGACTTAAATAGAGATAAATTTTTCAGTTCATCAACTGATGCTGAGCAACTACGATGAGGCATCTTACAAATTCGCAATGGAAGTTCTAGATGTTAAAAGAAGCCACCGATAAATGAGTGTAAATATGACGCCAATTATTTCTTGCATACAGAAGATAGATTCAAATTATTTAGTGTTCAATTAGTTGAGCAGTTCAAGCAAACCAGGAACAAAACAGAAGGCAACTTTTACTTAAACATGAAGTTCCTTTAAAAAGACCACTTGCTAGAACTATTCTCCTCATGGCTGCTGTGTGGATGAACTGCACAATGGAGTTAAATAGAGATTTTTTTCAGTTCATCAACTGATGTAAAGCAATTACAATGAAGCATCTTACAAATTCGCAATGAAAGTTCTAGATCTTAAAAGAAACCACAGATAAATGAGTGGAAGAATAATGCCAATTATTTCTTTCTCATCCAGCTTAGGATGAGTAATAATGTATTCTCTAAGATCACTTGATCAAAGTGCTCATGTTAGCAGCTAGCAGTTGCAAGGTCAATCAGCTATAAGATCACTTGATCAAAGTGCCCAAGTTAGCAGCTAGCAGTTGCAAGGTTAATCAGCTCACTTCAATTTCTTGCAAGTAATGATTCAAACATTAATATAACAAGAATAACACTTTCATTGAAAACCTCCTGGACTTACCTTGCTTCATTCTACTTCTTATGCAATAAAAAAGATCTACTATAAGCCTATAACATACATATTCTCCATGGACTATAGCTGATGGAAGTGACAATAAGCTCACTACCTTGATCTTATTGTTGATAACTGTTAAAACAGGGCCTGTTGTGATTCTACGCTCTCCAATATAAGGTTCTGGTCGAAGTTCAATTGTGGGCATGGATGTAAACCCAAACCAAATGCGATCTGTTGGGGGAGATTTGATTCTCACACGTAATGTTCCCTTTAGAGAAATCAACTTCATTGATAACGTGATTGGAACCTGTAAAAGATTAGAATATTGACGGAAGTTTATATAATAAGCAAGGTATCATTTCATTTGAATTGTAACTATAAAGTGATGCCTGGAACTGACCGATTGAAATAAATCTTCAATGTTCTTAGCAATAATCTCTATTATCACATACTTTCATTGAGAATGTAAGGTGTAGCACATACAGGCAGAAGGTCAGATATGATGTCAATTAGCACTCCTCTCCTCTCACGTCTACTTTTTGGACATCCAATTGGAGCTCAACACAGCTTTAAATAGCTCTCAGTGAGATCTATCAATCGGTATAAAATACTAAGTTTTCTCTAACGATAGAAGTGCTCTGTTTCAAAGGTATTCTGAGCCCAAAGCATAACTGAAGTGAAATTTCAGGTTTTTGAAGTTTCTTATCACAAAGAATCCTCTCTTCCAACCTCGAGTCCACCACCATGTGTGTAGTACATCTCCATCACAGTTGCCTTTCAGTTTGCAGACATCTGTTGTTTGAATTTATCCCCAAATCAAGTGGGAGTTCATGTACTGTGTCCTTGTACGTGCATGTGTTCCTTTTCTTCTCTGGTTTTTTTTTTGGGTCCCGTTTTCTTGTTTTGGGGTTCTTTTCCTTTTTGTTTGGGGGGGTAGGGCCTCTTTCCTTTGTATTTCTCTTTTAGAGGAACTTCAAAGTAGACCTTGTTGAATAAGACTGACATATTAAACATTATACCTTTATCCTTGTCATAAAAGAGATGAAATTACAAGAAATAATGATTGAGAACAAGCATCAAAGAACACCGCTGCTTTAAATAAGCCAAGTACAGTGAAATTGCATCATAGACAAAGCCTATCAGTCTTTGTGAAACTATATGAATTAAAATGATATTACCGATGAAACATGATCAGCAACATGTGACAAAAATGTCCTCCAAAGTCCTCTTGATGGTTGCACCTTATCACTTCTGACCTCCCCTGTAATCAAGTTTCATTCAAAATAAGTAAGAGGGGAAAGAAAAAAAAATGATTCAAGTATTATGGCCCTTCAACTCTGTCTCCATCTCTCCTAACCCCTACCTTGCCCTTACCAACAGTATGCCCTCAGCTAGCTCAAAAGGTGATCTATGTGGACCTCTCTACTTGGCAGCTTTTAATGTGAGCGTTACGAAATACCCATGGGAATTAGCAGACACTGAAATGGCAACCCATCCAAAAGAATAGCTGTGCATGACGTTGTCGGGAAGTTGCGGACATACGGCTGGTGGATCAGGCAGCCAGTAAATCCCTCGGCACACGCAGGGTGTATGAGACAATCGTAGGTACAAGGGGATATATGTTTGTGAGTCTAAGATAAAAGAAATTCTAAGAATTAAACGTGCGAAAGATGCGAAAAAAAACAAGTGATTGATAACAGAATTTCTACATTACTCGTAAAATCTAGGAAATATAAAGTCGATAATTGAAACACTTTACATGTTTTAAGCCCCGTAAGGCTGTGCTGCTCTATATAGTTCCATGGCTTCGATTTGATACGGTGACACTAAGGTTTCCTTGGTAATTTGATTTTTAATTAGCTCCTGTTCTTCAGTTGTATTTTGATCTATGCTTGATTTCCGCACTAATGCTGGTGGAAATAAGTCATCGTTAAATTCTGGTTGAGGCAAAACGATGGTAAATAATGGTAATAAGCGCGAAACAAGACGATCGTATTCAATCGGCCGTAACGTCTCGTGAACTATTTTATCTTTGAGTAATTCAGGTTCACTATGTTCGTGGGTAGATGAAGGTTCAAGTGGAGATGGTAATAAAGTGCTTAAAATTAAATGTTCTAATTCATGTTTCCTAACAGATTCATTTGTAGCATTACTAGTTGTTCCTTTTTCTATCGACATACGAATGATCAATTCCAAATCTTTTCTGAGATAAACAAGAGAAATTACAATTAACAAGAATGCAAATACAAATTTGAGTTCAATTGAATCCTAATGACAATACTGGATGATATAATTGCTTTAAAAGATGGCTAATAATGTGAGAGTCCTATACAAGGTTTAATCAGAAAAATTTCTAAGGATTTATATCCGATTATTGGGTGATTTGTTGAAATCTTCTCTTTGTCACGATGCTCTTTGATTCTTTTGCTTTCAATCTTCAATGTTTGTTTCTGTTGCGGACATAAGGCTGGTGGATCAGGCAGCCAGTAAATCCCTCGGCACACGCAGGGTGTATGAGACAATCGTAGGTACAAGGGGATATATGTTTGTGAGTCGAAGATAAAAGAAATTCTAAGAATTAAACGTGCGAAAGATGCGAAAAAACAAGTGATTGACATACGAAAGATCAATTCCAAATCTTTTTAGATAAACAAGAGAAATTGCAATTAACAAGAATGCAAATACAATTTTGAGTTCGCTTGAATCCTAATGACAATACGGGATGATAATTGCTTTAAACGATAGCTAATAATATGAGAGTCCTATACAAGGTTTAATCAGAAAAATTTCTAAGGATTTATATCCGATTATTGGGTGATTTGTTGAAATCTTCTCTTTGTCACGATGCTCTTTGATTCTTTTGCTTTCAATCTTCAATGTTTGTTTCTGAAACAAACATTAGGTGGTAAGTAACATTACAAGAAAATCATTAAGAAACATAAACTTACATTATCATGCACATGCATATGTTCATGCATACATTAAGACCTTCACATACTCATCATAATCACATACTTACTCTTATCACATATTTATATATATACCTACTAATAAGTTATCATGCATAATAATGCATCCATTCTCACATTTCCTAATGCATTTATTATTAACATGCCTTCACATTTTTAACTATGCTATATATATTCCAATAAACTCTTTTAAGCATATTAACATTCATGTTCGTGCATACTAATGCATTTACATATTCTCACGTATTTATACATATGCTTTTTCATTTATATGAATACATACCCTACTCATGCTTTTCATTATGTGCACATACATATGTATACTTATGCACATATATCTATGTACATATAAAATAAATTATCAATAAATAAAATAACTTAAAAAAAATCAAACATATCATTATGTCTCTCTTTTCTCTCTATCGTTGTTTCTTTCTCTCTGTCTCTCTTTCTATGGACACAATACCTCGATATCTCACAAAAGTGCGGGGTCGAAGGACGGTGTTATCACTTATTAGTAACAATAACTTATTGAGAGTCCTGTTCACAATAAATACAGACGAATAGATCAACAAATTTCTTGTATTCACAGGCGATGATGCTTCGGTGACCTTCTAAAAGATAGCGCCTTGTCTAAGTCATGAATCAGAGCTATCTCTTTCTCTCTCTATGAACATGTCCAATATCTTTTGCAGCGCTTGGCTGAACACACAACTCATTCATCCCAATAACCAAAGACTCGGACAATCTCTGCCAATAAGAGCAGTCGGGGAGGACTTGTGAAGAGAATCAAAACAAAACCACTATTTTATGAGTAGTCTAAGTCTCTCTCTCACCACATTAGGTGTGCAGTCAATTGACATAATCTCTCTTCCGTCCATACTTTCTCTCTACCTGTGCGCGTGTTTCTGGCTGTTTATGCAAGATGAAACCAGAGAAAATCTGTGAGCTTGTACCCACAGTGTGCATGTAATAGTCGTTAGATAGAAATACTCGAGGAATGTCAAAAGGGCATCATGCGATTATGGTGAGCCTCGATCTCGAGAGTGCCGAATGCACGAGTAGACGGAGAAGAAAGATGCCTAGGCTATTTTTTTCTGGTAAGAATAAGCAGAGACCGCTGAACATAGCCTTTTACGAAGACTATGTTCACAGATAGGTTCTACTGACGTCAAAATTCAAAAGACAGCTACCGACGGCAAACATCACAGACATTTCTCTTGCTGCTATTCCTACTCCTCCTTGATGTGCTTTTGATTGCTTTCGATGATTGGTGCTCGAAAGCTCTCCTCTCCGCTCGAAATGATACATGTACCTCCATTCCATGTGGAGAATGCACGCCGTAATCAAATGTGACATTTTCTGCTCATAATCGCGCATCATACTCCTTACCGGAATCCTTGCAAAATCAAAGTCTTAATACACTAAATCAATTCTGCAAGTCAGCTTCAATGAATCAACGTTACACATTTTTGCATCACCTTCTCTTTCTCTCTCTCTCTCTCTCTGCGCGCTGCTGCGCGCAGCCCGTGGAGGGAGCTAGAGAGATGATGAGTAAATAAAACTCAAATATAATATTAAACTCATTTTTACTGTCGCACGACCAGGTCTTCATCGCCGCCATGAATCCACTACCACTCTCTCTGCGCTCTGCGCATGCTCTGAGCCTATGCCAGGACAGAATCGTACTCTCTCTAGCTTCTCTCTGTCGTGACTTGCATGCACACTACAGCCAACAGCGTCGCCGCTCTCTCTCTTACTCTTTCTCTCTCGGAGCAGATGCACGTATCTTTGCCAGAACAGATCTCTCTACACACTATGCCCAGACGCCCTTTCTCTCTCAATAACATGTTCTGAGCATTGGCCAAGTCATCGTCAGCAGTCGTGAACACATCTCCCTCTCTCTTTCGCCATCTAAGCTCAGTTCGGACGGATGCTGCCATCGCCTGACTAGAGAGAAGAAGGAAAAAAAATCCTACGATTTCTACAGAGAATGGAAAATTAACATAAGCATAAAATAGAGGAAAGAATACCTGCAATAAAACATTAGATAATAACAGAGCTTAACACACATATAAATACTTACACAAGTCATTTCTAAGCCACTCTTTTTCCCACTCATTTCAACCACACTTTTAATTAGCTTTTCTCACACAACCTCTCTTTTAATTACCCTCACACTCACCACTCTTTGTGCACTCCTTTTTTTACACTTTAAATGCATATTTGTTTTCTATCACTCTTTTAACTTGCACTCACAACTACCACACTTTGAAACTATTCACTTTAACTACTTTAATTACACATTTAACTCACACCACTCTTTACACACTTTTCATATAAATCACTCATTAATTATCCATTACATTTTCATTTTAATTGAATTATCTTAATTTTCTTAATTTAATAATGCATTTAAATTAGACTTAGGTTAAGCATTTAATATATTCAAACCTTAGTTTTTAAATGCACACAAATAATTAAAGTAATTATTAATGACATAATTTAATGTTTAATACATAAATATGTAATGTAGATATTAATGTTTTTGAGGAACATCTATGTTAACCCTTTAAATATATTAAATCCTAGAAACCCTATTGGAAACCCATAAACCCCCTGGGTTAGATCATTAAAATCCTTCTGAACCCTAGCTTTAACCCATTATAACTCATCTAAACCCTTAACAGTAACCAACTCTTATAAACAACACATGAATTAAAGAAACCCTAGGCTGAATACCCATAATTCTTGAATGCAAAATAGGAAATTCTCATTAAATAAGTAATTAGGGTAAACCCTAACATGAACATATGTCCTGCTTCATCCTTCATACCTAATAACATTTTCAAAATAGTTAATCAAATTAGCACAACTGATCAACAGTGATATAAAAGAGGTTTAGAATTCACCAATAAATATTTTAATTTTTCAGATCATCAATTGGAAGATGTAAATCTTCCCGACAACGTGCTATATATTAATCTATAAGATTATAAAATTGTGGAAAGCGAAAAGTTTTCATTCTTCCATTGCGAGGGAGAGGACGGGTATCAGGGCTTTAGAACAGGCAAGATTCAGACCTGATTACTCTAACATTGATCACATCTTCACTCTGAGATGCTTGATCGACCAAGCACGAGTGAGGAAGAGGAGATTATATTGTCGCTTTGTGGACTTCTGCAAAGCCTTCGACACAGTTCCTAGGGAGCGGCTCTTCAGACGTTTATGCAATATCGAGGCCCATGAGGACATGATATGGGGGATCTACCCCTTATATGAGAGACTATCAGGTAGACTCAGATGCCCAGGCGGCCTATCCGATTCACTTGCTAGCACCATCGGGGTGAAGCAAGGGTGCACTCTCTCACCTACCCTCTTTGGTCTATATATTGATAAGATAGTGGACTTCATCAAGCAGCAGGAAGGGGAGGGCATTGAGGTTGGAGGGATCAGTGTCCACATTCTATTATATGCTGATGATACTGTGTTAGTTTCAGAGTCTGTAGAAATGTACAGCATTACTTATGCAGCCTACATGATTTCTGCACACATAGAGGGCTATCGGTGAACCTTGGTAGAACTGATCTTCCTTACATCAGCAAGGGTGAGGAGACATAGTTCTTTCACTGAAATAGGCGGACCCATCGAGGTAGCCCGAGCATATGTCTACTTGGGAGTGACTTTTACAGCAGTCTCAAGGGTTTTCTCCATGTCTCAGGCAGCCCGTGATCGCATCACAAGAGGATATGCAGCATTAGCTTTGATGGAGAGACAGTGCCACAAGGTACATTTCCAGGAGCCTGCACTAAGGGGTGGCTCTTCGACACTTTGGTACACCACATTGCCATATGACTGCCTCAGTGACACGATTATGGAGCATACCGGGATGGGTGAAGTCTTCCTTGTAGGAGACTTCAATGCCCGCACTCAGAGCCACCAGTGTGATATCTACGACTTTGACGACCCTGAGATGCTTCGTACCATAGAGGACATGCCTACACTCAGAGCCTCAGCCGACACCGCCACACCCACCTCATACGGCCGACACCTACTCCAGATGGGAGCAGCACACCGTGTCATTATATATAATGGGATGGGGACCTGGCCCACCTCGAGCGGACTCACCTGCATTCCACCCACGACACCATAGGGGGGCAGTGTGGTAGACTATGTTATCGGACCCCCCGAGGCGACACATCTCATCACCCCATTCACTATCCCACCCTTACCGATTGGAGCTGATCACGCATATCTTGCCCTATCCATTCGCGGCTCACCATCATATCCCACCCCGTCACCATACAGCCACGAGCCCATACCACCATTCACTTTAGACATGAGCTAGCACATATCTATAGCTCCAATGTTCGAGAGCGCATCTACTCCCTTGATCCCTCTTCCTCCTTGGACACCCTCACCGCCCACTTCTCCTCCATCCTCCACACATCCGCTACTCTCAGCTTTCCATACACCACCCGCAGCACCGCAAAATTCGACACGGCTGGGGCATACACTGCACAATAGATGGTACGATGAGGCGTGTAGGCGACTATACCGACATCTCAGAGCACAGAGTATCTTGGGATCCATCACAGAGAGGGAGGCACGACGACAGATGCGAGCTCTCACACGCCGGAAGCAGAGAGCTTTCGAGGAGCGGCAGGAGGCAGAGTTGATTGACCTTCTCATGAGTAGGGATTGTGCCACCGCGTGGAGGGCACAACGTGAGCCACGCCCACCTACACCCATAGCAGATCCTCAGACTTGGCACACCTACACCCAGAGGTTATATGACGTCCCAGGACAGCCACCATTGTCGATCCCTCCTACACCGCGTCCTATGATATCCACCCTCTTCACAGTACGACAGGCCATCCATAGGCTACAGCATGGCCGATCAGCAGACCACACAGGGCTACAGGGAGAGCACTTTATATACGCAGCAGATGTAGTTTCCCACTTGATCGCCCATCTCTTCAACCGTGCTTTGGTTGAGGGATTACCTGACTCATGGACTATGCATACCATTACGCCTATCCATAAGTCCGGCGATATGATGGACCCAAGGAACTACAGGACTATTATGATAGGCCATATCCTGGCCAAGATCTATGGGGCAGTACTAGAGGCAGAGCTCATTACACACGCTGAGGCAGCTGGGATCAGAGCACCCGGCCAGGCAGGCTTCCGCCGCACTTTCTCCACCATCGACCACATCTTCGTGCTTCGTTGCTTGATTGAGAGCGCGAAGGCGAGGAAGCAGAGACTATACTGTTGCTTTGTGGATTTCCGCAAAGCCTTCGACATGATCCCGAGAGAGAGACTACTTCGGAGGCTCCAAGAGTTATAGCTACCGTCGGACATGCTATGGGCCATCCATGCTTTGTATGCACGAGTCACAGGCAGGGTACGTTGCCCCGGTGGCCTATCAGACAGCCTTGTTAGCACCATTGGTGTGAAACAAGGTTTCCCTCTCTCACCCACTGTCTTCGGTCTCTACATCGACCAGATCACGGAGTATATACAGCGAGAAGGAGGGCAAGGAGGAGACCTCGGAGGTACGCCAGTACACATCCTATTATATGTTGATGACATTGTCTTGCTTTCAGAGTCACAGGAGGGGTTGCAGTCACATTTACAGGGTGCTCGACACCTTTTGCATGCAGAGAGGACTCACAGTGAACCTTGGCAAGACCAAGGTCATGATCTTCCATACCTCATGGACACTACGCCATCGCGCCTCTTTCACTGCAGTTGGAGGACAGATAGAGGTAGTGGACTCCTACGTCTACCTAGGTGTCACCTTCTCGCGCAGCACAGGGGTATTCTCCATGGCACAGGCAGAGAGAGATAGATTGACGAGAGGCTATGCGGCACTTGCAGGATTGGAGAGACTCTGCTTTCAGACACATTTTCAGGAGCCCCGGACTAAGGGGTGGCTCTTTGACACTCTAGTGACACCCGCATTGATGTACGCAGCAGCAATATGGACACCCAGGATCACGGAGGCGATGTGGACGCGGATTGAGAGGCCCCAGGTCACAATGATCTCACGCTTGCTGCGAAGCAAGCCCTCCGTTCCACATGACGTTATACGAGCTGAGCTTGGCACACCACCGATGCTAGTGGAGGCCCTCTTCCAGTTGGTGATCTTTATTCTGAGAGTCAGAGAGCTCCCCACAAGCCGACTCACCAGGCTTGCATTTGAGAGCTCTAGACATTTGGCAGAGAAAGGGCATGAGAGAGTATGGTATGCACAGACTTACTAACGGTTAGTAGACCATGGCATGAGCATTACGGATCTCCCCCCTTTTCAGTATGACCTCTCTTCCCCCCACATTACCCTCTCTCGTTCGGAGAGGAATAGGATCATCCGTCAGGACCTACTAAAGATATACGTCAGGGAGACATGGATAGCACCACGGGAGCCTCTTCCCACAAAGAGGCAACACTACAGAGAGCACTTCCTCACGGTGACAATGGATGGTTTCATTCAAAGACCACGATACATGGATACATACATGGCACTAGCTGAGAGAGTGGCCATTGGGAAGCTCAGAGTATCATCACACCAGCTCGAGAGTGAGGTTGGGCGAGCTACACATACCCAGAGGGACGAGAGATTATGCAGGATATGCCAAGAGGAGGTAGAGAACGAGGAGCACTACACATGTAGATGCCAGGCATATGAGGACATCAAAGACCGCTACCCACAGCTCTTCAAGGGGCCCAGAGAGATCAGGGCTTTATTGGGGACAGAGGACAAACGCCCTCTAGGTCGTTTCCTAGAAGAGCTCAAGCACCGTCGTGCATCACTTCTCCAGCAGCAGTATAGATACACCTGCCCCCCCCCCCCCCCCCCCACAGACTTATATTACAGATTTTTTCAGATCCACAGCCACTCAAGGACCCAGCTCGATGCGGGGTGTCACATTACATAGAGCAGAGGAGCTTAGACGACAGCGTCTACGACCGAGACCCCCACTCCGGAGAGCCCATCCACGTCAGAGAGAGATTCACACCTCCTAATCTACGTATCCAGGTATAAATCCCGATGTTATGGAAGTGCTCGGGAAGAGGACCCCTTTCGGGATGTAGCCCGGTGCATGTTTGTAGGGTATGGAAGTCACCATATCTTCCATTGGCTGAACCAGACTGGCTAAAGCTGATGGCTGAGAATTAATAGGCTGTGGAAACATCTCCATGACGAAGAAGAAGGTGGAGTGGCTGAAAGTGCAAGTATGGAGGCTGAGGTGTGAAGTACTCTTCTTTCTGTGTGCAATCTTGGTAAACGTGTGCTATGCCAAGATGAAGAGAGGAGAAGCCATTCGTATGCTCCTAAATTAAGATCCTCCCACCTCCATTATTTTGCAGCTACATCCTTAATTGATTTGGAAAGTTGTCAAAACTTTCTAATTGTACAAATCACCCAAGTAATACTAGCCATAAGGAATGTATGGAGGAGAATGGATGTGCCGAATTTGATGAGGTGGGTCCATCAAATTTATGCCATATGGAAGACCCCAAATGGAAGATTCCTTGATGTCCAAGAAATTGCCTTGGAACCCAAGTAATTGCCTTGCAGCCCAAGTAATTGCCTTCGAGCCCAAGTAATTGCCTTGCAGCTCAAGTAATTGCCTTGAAGCCCAAGTAACTCCCTTGAAGCCCAAGTAACTCCCTTGAAGCGCAAGTAATCACTGGTGCACAAGGAAGATGATTGCCTTCTTTCCATCAACTGATGGATGAATTACAGCCATGCACAACTGTGCACTCATATAGAGGTAAGAGGGGACAACCAATAGATAGTGGCTGTCCAGCCCTTCCTACAAGCTCTTTCATCTTCTCCAATCCAGCCCCTTCATTTCTGAGTGTACATGTGAGCCAACCAAATGCATCTTATAGGCTGATGATGGGCTTCCCTCTAGGCATGCATCATGGACAAAAATCAGCAGCGTTCATCAAATTTCCTTAGCCCAACAGGTCTAAAGGGCATCCAGCAAGCAAATCGATGTATGCTTATTTCTTGCCTCTCTCCTTTTAAGCTAGCTGCTCCCACATAGCCCCCTTTCTCTACCTAGCCACACACAAGGGCAACCCATGTTGCTTCCTTCCCTTCTCTGCACTAGAGGAAAGGCAGCAGCCATGGCTTCCAGCAAGCGTGTGGTTCGAGAGTACCAGTCTTCCAGCCACTACTTACATGGAAAACACAAGAAGAGAGGGACTTACCTGTGTTCTCCAACCATCGGCTTGCATGTGCTCCCCTTTCTTCTTCATCGTGCTGGAAGCATCCCATACCACCCCATGCAAGAGGGTGAGAAGCATGTCAAGCTGAGCCATCACGGCTCCATGAGCTCTGATGGTTTTGTGCACGTTGTCCTTCCTTTTCCACGCAAGCAGAGTGCTTCTCTCATACCAATGTTATGACCTCCGGGATCCTCTCTGTTGGACAAGACAAGACAGAAGCCATATTCACAAACAATAGAAGGGCGGACATCAGACTCACTTCCCAGCCATAGAGCCAATACGGGCTCACCCCCGAGCCTGGGAGCCTGCAGCAAAGCAGGCAGCCACCTCCAAGGTGCTGGCGTCCCACACCACCAGCCCCCCACCAGTACAGGTGATGAGGCTCTGCCAAAGGGCCAAGAGTCCAAGTGCCTCACGCGAAAGATATCTCAAAAATGAGCCCATGGGTCCTATTTATAGGCTCAAATGAGGAGGTGGCCCGGTGTGACTGGTCGGCCACTTCATATTTGGCCGGACACTTTTAACTACAGGCGCCCATCCGCATGTCCTTTAATTTTGGGGACGTAAACCTCCTCCCTCCCTCCCTCCCTCCCTCCCTCCCTCCCTCCCTCCCTCTCCCTCCCTCCCTCCCTCCCTCCCTCCCTCTCTCTCTCTCTCTCTCTCTCTCTCTCTCTCTCTCTCTCTCTCTCTCTCTCTCTCTCTCTCTCTCTCTCTCTCTCTCTCTCTCTCTCTCTCTCTCTCTCTCTCTCTCTCTCTCTCTCTCTCTCTCTCTCTCTCTCTCTCTCTCTCTCTCTCTCTCTCTCTCTCTCTCTCTGTTTTTAGGGTTTCGTAGGTCTGTCCCAATCTGTTTTTAGGGTTTGGCCTTAATCTCCTTTCCTTTTAAGGGTTTCGCTGGTTTGTTTTTAGGGTTTCGCCATCATATTTGCTACATTTTTAGGGTTTCACCATATCCGCTCTGTTTTTTAGGGTTACGTAGGTCTGTTTTTAGGGTTTTTTAAGGGTTTTGTGCTGTTATTTTAGGGTTTTGCCACTCTTTTTTAGGGTTTTGTACTGTTATTTTAGGGTTTTGCCACTCTGTTTTTAGGGTTTTTACAGGGTCAGCTGAAACCCTAACTGTTCGAACTGGTAAAACTGAAACCCTAACTGCCCGAAACATTAACCAAATGTGCCCCGGCATGCCTCTCTGTTTCTCATATAAGGATTGCAAAACCTGAAGTGGATCATCTCTTTGGGCCTCACAACAATTTGTCGGTGGACATGGCAAAACTCGAGAAGAAAGATGTGGAGGAGATGATAATAAAAGCCATAAGAGAAGAAAAAAAAAGAGGAAGATAGGGCTCTTAATCAAGAGATGAGGAAGGCAACAGAAAGAATAAAAGCTCTTGAGGATCAAATCAAACAACTCAAAGAAGACAGGGATGAATGGAAAGCTGAAACGCACCATCTTCAAGAAGAAATCATCCACATGAAGATCACCAAAGAAGAGGGAGAAATTACCAAAATAGATGATCTGAAAGAAGAAATAAAGAACGAATGGAAGACAAACATCCAAGAGCAGGTCATATCAGAGATGGAATCAACCCAAAACAGTTGGGTTGAAGTCGTATGCAAAAGTATTAAAAAAGAAGTAAAAGAAGAGGCAATCAGAGATGAATACATCAAGGTGCAAGACACACTTGAAGAGGAGAAACTTAGACAAGTCCGTAGACTACACATAAGGATCACAAGCCTCTCTGAAGGAACATCTGCTGAGGCTGATGCATCACATATATGTCGTCAGCTAGGATATAGCGATATGCCATTCACCCATGCATGGAGAGCCGGAAAAGATCACACAAAACCTTGAGCTCTTATATTACACATGAGGTCAGCAGAGGATAGAATAGCTTTCCAAAAAGTGATCCATACTAAGAAGACTTCCGGGTGAATCTTTATTCATGGACGAGGACCTCACAAAAATGCAGATAGGGCACAGAAAGGCATGTATGCCTCAGATCTTACAAGCAAGGAGAGAAGGAAAGAAGGCTTTTAACCGCAACGGTAGTCTTTATAGATGGACGCCCTATCAAACAAGGATATGTGGCCTATGAGGCAACACCACACTAGGAGTCACCACTCAGGGAGCAATGTGGAACTGCAATGGAGCACTTTGGACACGGCCAGACCAACTGGGGGAGATCCTCGATATGCATGACTTTGCTTGCATCACAGAGACTCATGAGAGCCCAGAAAGAAGCCTCCCACACATTGCAGGTTTTCATTGGGAATCAGCATTCAAGGCAACGACAAGACAGAGTATGGCACGAGGGTCCGGGGGAGTCACCATCATATTTAGACAGGAGATACAGAGCCGGATCCACATCATAGGTAGAGACGAGGAGGCACGATACATGTGGGTTCGCATGGAGATAGCACCGGAGACATGGAGAAAACCCCAAAGGATGCTGTGAAAGTCACTCCCAAGTAGACATATGAACCAACTACCTCGATGGGTCCGACTGCCGCTCTGAAAGAACTGTGTCTCCTTACCTCTGCTGATGTATGGAGGATCAAACCCTTGGTTTTACCAAGGTTCACTGATAATCCGCTATGTGTACATTGTACAAAAATCATCTAGGCCGTGTAGGTGACACTGTAGACCCTCTGCAGACTCTGAAACGAGCACAATATCATCAGCATATAAAAGAATGTGGATAGTGGTCCCTCGTACCTCAATGCCCTCTCCTCCTTGCTGCCATATGAAGTCCACTATCTCGTCAATGTATAAACCAAAAAGGGTGGGTGAGAGGGGGCACCCTTGCTTCACCCTAATGGTGCTAGCAAGTGAATCTGCTAGACTGCCGGGGCATCTGACTCTACCTGATACTATCTCATATAAGGGGTAGATCCCCCATATCATCTTCTCTGGAGCCCCGATATCATGTAGACTTCTAAAGAGCCGCTCCCTAGGAACTGTGTCGAAGGCTTTGCGGAAGTCCACAAAAGCAACAATACAATCTCCTCTTCCTCACTCACGGCTAGTCGATCAAGCATCTCAAAGTGAAGATGTGGTCAATGGTAGAGTAATCTCGTATGAATCCTGCTTGTTCCGGGGCCTTGATACCCTTCCTCTCGGCAAGAGTGCTCAACTCAGTCTCTAGCATTGCCCCATATAACTTGGCCAATATGGGGCCAATCATGATTGTCCGGTATGTGGATGGATCCATAACATCGCCTGACTTATGAATGGGCACAATGGTGTGCTCAGTCCGTGAGTCAGGAAACCCTTCAACCAGTGTTCGGTTGAAGAGGTGGGCAATGAGTGGTGCTAGAGTCGTGCATGCGTAGATGAGATGCTCTGCCTGTAAACCGAACTAGTCATGGGCCCTTCCATGCTGTAGATGGGCAATGGCACGGCTCACCATAGTCGATGTGAAGAAGTCATAAGTAGTGGGGTGTGAGCTCTGTGGCATGGGAATGGGGGGTTGGTCCAAGAACTCGTATAGGTTCTGCGCATAGCCATTCCAAGTGCGCACTTTGGTTACCCAAGCACTCATGTATGGTGCAGCTATATGGGGACCGGGATTAGCCACATCATCATGGACAGCACTAGAGAGGCCGCAGATTCTCATGATTGCTAGACTCATCCGCAGCAAATCTTCGGCACCCATGATAGCTTGCTGCACCACCGATGCTAGTTGAGGCACTCTTCCAAACAGTATGCATATTACACAGGATCCAGAGCATGGACAAAGAGCACATCACTTACAAAGCTTTCCAAGCATCACGCGACATGGCGCTAGCCGGAGACACCTCTTCATGGTATGCACAGACACGGGATTGGCTTGCCCTCCATGGTTTTGACATAGACAGACTACCACTAGTAGAGTACAGCCCCCAGGCTCCCACCTATTCGCTCTTCCACCAAGAAAGAAATAGGATCATCCGTCAGGAGATATGGCATACATACATACAGAGGGCATGGATCAGCCCGGGAAGGACATTGACACCGAAAATGCTTCACTACCGTGAGCATTTTCTACAGATCTCAGACCACGGCTTCATTGAAACTCCATGCTACATGCAGACATACCTGCCACACCACCTTCGAGTCATCATTGGGAAGCTTGTAGTTTCATCACATCAGCTCGAGATTGAGAGGGGTCGGGCTAGAGGAGCCCCTCAAGAGAGGTGGTGCCAAGTATGCCATACAGAGATAGAGAGTGAGGAGCACCTCATTATCAAATGCCTGACATACTCGGACCTACGAGCACAGTTCCAGATAGAGGAGTCACTCCACTTGTGCATGACCACTGCAGACCAACGGAGGATGGGGCATTTCCTCATGGCTACATATGAGAGACGAGATCAAATGCTGCAGCCTACACACCAGACATGGGTAAGTGCCCAGCAGACTATTCCTCAATTTTTTGAGCGCGTTGGTCCACATCCGACGGACACGCCCCAAGAGGCATAGGGCTCACACTCCAGCGGGCAGTGGCACAAAGAGTGTGACGCCGACCACATCTGGTTGGGTACCGACGACCACCATTGCACCGGGAGGATATCTCACCCATCAGGATAGCCCATGACTACGTGATGGAGCACAAGCACATCGCCACCACTTGGACAGGCTTCCTCCGGGAGGCACTCCTACCGCCGCCGATGTAGCACATACTCCACCCACCTCCACCCATCATCAGCAGTTAGGGTATACACATTCACTCCCTCATGGGTCTCCCTTGTATCAGGTGGTCATTATCTGCTGAGCCAGAGCCATGCTCCCCCAAGGCACCATTGTTTTATTCCCACTATCTCCTCATTACCAAGTACACCATCCTTTGTTGTTTTCAACCTACACAGTTTTGTGTAGCGAGTATTTTTCCTTTCCATTGCTACACAAAGATTACCACAGTTGTATATGATTTTGTCCCATAGGCCAAGTTTGGCCTTTGAAAGACGTTAATATACCTCTCTCTCTCCCTCTCTCTCTCTCTCTCTCTCTCTCTCTCTCTCTCTCTCTCTCTCTCTCTCTCTCTCTCTCTCTCTCTCTCTCTCTCTCTCTCTCTCTCTCTCTCTCTCTCTCTCTCTCTCTCTCTCTCTCTCTCTCTTACACTTTATTTTCGTTTTGGATCACAGTGGATTGGATCATATTGATGTATATGTTTTGTCTCATAGGCCGATTTTGGCCTCTAATAGACATTAAAAAGTCTTTCTTTCTCTCTCTCTCTCTCTCTCTCTCTCTCTCTCTCTCTCTCTCTCTCTCTCTCTCTCTCTCTCTCTCTCTCTCTCTCTCTCTCTCTCTCTCTCTCTCTCTCTCTCTCTCTCTCTCTCTCTCTCTCTCTCTCTCTCTCACTCTCTCTCTCTCTCTCTCTCTCTCTCTCTCTCTCTCTCTCTCTCTCTCTCTCTCTCTCTCTCTCTCTCTCTCTCTCTCTCTCTCTCTCTCTCTCTCTCTCTCTCTCTCTCTCTCTCTCTCTCTCTCTCTCTCTCTCTCTCTCTCTCTCTCTCTCTCTCTCTCTCTCTCTCTCACTAAGGGGTGGCTCTTTGACACTCTAGTGACACCCGCATTGATGTACGCAACAGCAGTATGGGCACCAGGGATCACAGAGGCGATGTGGACGCAGATTGAGAGGCCCCATATCACCATGATATCACGCTTGCTGCGCAGCAAGCCCTCCGTTCCACATGACATTATACGAGCTGAGCTTGGCACACCACCGATGCTAGTGGAGGCCCTCTTCCAGTTGGTGACCTTTATACTGAGAGTCAGAGAGCTCCCCACTAGCCGACTCACCAGGCTTGCATTTGAGAGCTCTAGACATTTGGCAGAGACAGGGCATGAGAGAGTATGGTATGCACAGACTTACCGATGGTTAGCAGACCATGGCATGAGCATTACGGATCTCCCCCCTTTTCAGTATGACCTCTCTTCCCCCCACATTACCCTCTCTCGTTCGGAGAGGAATAGGATCATCCGTCAGGACCTACTACAGATACACGTCAGGGAGACATGGATAGCATCACGGAAGCCTCTTCCCACAAAGAGGCAACACTACAGAGAGCACTTCCTAACTGTGACAGCGGATGGTTTCATTCAGAGACCACGATACATGGATACATATATGGCACCAGCTGAGAGAGTGGCCATTGGGCAGCTCAGAGTATCATCACACCAGCTCGAGATTGAGATTGGGCGAGCCACACATACCCCCAGGGATGAGCGATTATGCAGGATATGTAGAGAGGAGGTGGAGGACGAGGAGCACTACACATGTAGATGCCAGGCATATGAGGACATCAGAGACCGCTACCCACAGCTCTTCAAGGGGCCTAGAGAGATCAAGGCTTTATTGGGGACAGAGGACCAGCGCCCTCTAGGTCGTTTCCTAGTAGAGCTCCAGCACCACCGCGCATCACTCCTCCAGCAGCAGATGGAGATACACCTGGCCCCCCCCCCCCCCTCAGACTCATATTACAGATTTTTTCAGACCCACATACACTCGAGGGCCCAGCTCGATGCGGGGTGTCACATTACACAGAGCAGAGGAGCTTAGACGACAGCGTCGACGACCGAGACCCCTTGTCCGGAGAGCTCGTCCACATCAGAGAGAGATTCAGGCGATTCACGCACGCCATGACATGGAGATACAGAGACGTCAGCAGCGCACCCCTATCGATTTGGACGCCCAGAGCATTTTGAGGATCGCCATGATGCCTTACCCACCGATGCATTATATCCTACACCCACTCCAGGCATTTAGGGGGTTGTGACACCATCGAGCCTCCCCTCCCTATGCATATCATGTTTGTATCTCACCCATTGAGCATATAGAGTGCATACCCATAGCACCCCACACCCTTGATGCCAGCTACTATCCCTCCTTTTATACCCGTTTGTAGTACTCACACTTTATTTTCGTTTTGGATCACAGTGGATTGGATCATACTGATGTATATGTTTTGTCTCATAGGCCGATTTTGGCCTCTAATAGACGTTAAAAAGTCTTTCTCTCTCTCTCTCTCTCTCTCTCTCTCTCTCTCTCTCTCTCTCTCTCTCTCTCTCTCTCTCTCTCTCTCTCTCTCTCTCTCTCTCTCTCTCTCTCTCTCTCTCTCTCTCTCTCTCTCTCTCTCTCTCTCTCTCTCTCTCTCTCTCTCTCTCTCTCTCTCTCTCTCTCTCTCTCTCTCTCCCCCTCCCCCCCCCTCTCTCTCTCTCTCTCTCTCTCTCTCTCTCTCTCTCTCTCTCTCTCTCTCTCTCTCTCTCTCTCTCTCTCTCTCTCTCTCTCTCTCTCTCTCTCTCTCTCTCTCTCTCTCTCTCTCTCTCTCTCTCTCTCTCTCTCTCTCTCTCTCTCTCTCTCCCCCCTCCCCCCCACACCCCCTTGGACCGTGCCTAGCCCAAGGTTCCTCTCTCTGTGCATTCGAAGCTCCGCCATCATCTATCTGCACCATCATCTGCGCCCTCATCTACCCGAAGTTGCGCCATCATCTGCGCCCTCATCTACCCAAAGTTGCGCCACCATCTGCCTAACATTTGGATCAGCCCCATCATCTGATTCCGAATGGCTGCTGCGCGCCTGTCTTTACCCCCCATCGGAACCCTAACTCCTGTACTGTAGCCCCGTCGGAACCCTAATTGTACCCCCATCACTCCTATATTGTACCCCCGTAGGAACCCTAATTGTACGCCCATCAGAACCCTAACCCTAGCCCGAAACTAGCCGCCTAACCTAACCCTAACTCTAAACCAAAACCCTAACCTAACCCTATCAAAACCCTAACCCGACCTTACCAAAACCTAAACCTAAACCTAACCCTCGACCAAACCATGAATCCCTTGCCGACCTTCCTAAACCTCCTCTTCTTTAGGATCCTCTTGAAACCCTAATCCTAATTTGTACCTAACCCTAGTCAGAACTTAGTGTGAAACCCTAACCCTAGACTAGCTTAACTCTCTCTCTCTCTCCCCTCCCTCTCTCTCTATCTCTATCTCTATCTCTATCTCTATCTCTATCTCTATCTCTATCTCTATCTCTATCTTCATCTCCATGGCTCCCAAGTTAGAGGAACAATTAGCCACTTTAGAGCATACCCTCCGAGAGTTAATAGGAAAACGTAAGAAAGAAGGGGACTCGGGACTGAATGCGGTCACCCGTAGAATTGTAGCCCTTGAAGCAAAGGTAGCAACCTTCGAGAAAGAAAACCATTCCCTCCGAGAGGAGCTTCTTACTATATGCAAGCAACATTCACGAGGTCAAGAGGAGTTGCACATTGGACTTACGGATATGAAAACAAAGCTGGAGAGTATACAAGAGGAAGGGGAGATTGCACCACAATTAGTGCATATCCGGGCAACTATCAAGAAAGAATGCATAGAGGTGGTCTAGAGCGAACTTGAGACAAAAAAGGATGGATGGGTTGAAGTGGTCAAAAAAAAACATTAGACAAGTGGCGAAGAAGAATAACAAGCAGGAGGAGATCCACATAGTACACGCTACCATTGAGGAGGAGCAGATGCGACAGGCTCGCAAGCTTAATGTCCGCGTCTCCGGCCTCACAGAGACAGACAGATCACCAGAGCAGGATGGACGCCACCTGTGCACTATACTCGGATACGGTACGGACGAGCCTCTCCCTTTTGCCAGAGCTTGGAGAGAAGGATGAGACCTCACACGGAGGAGAGCACTCATCCTCTAGTTCTCATATGAGACCGGGAGGAGAGATTTTCTCAGGCGACAGGCAGTACTATGCACTACACCGGGCACCCCGATATATTTGGATGATGACCTTACACGGATGCAAGTAGAGCACAGACGTGCATGCATGCCGTGCATCCTCCAAGCAAGACGGGAGGGACATCGTGCTTTATATAGAAATGATCGAGTCATCATCGATGGATGACCTATCAACTAGCGATTCACGGCCTATTAGACAGCACAACAGGAGGTGCGCATTGCAGTCTGGAATTGCAATGGATCTTTGTGGACACACCAAGGGAGTCTCGAGGAGGTGATGGAGGGAAGGGACGTTATCTTGACAGAGACACACGAGAGCCCGGGGAGAAGCCTACCGAGGATTGAGGGCTATAGATGGGAGTCAGTCCACCGCCGACAGATGTGACAGCACACTACACGAGGTTCAGGGGGAGTAGCCGTGCTTTATAGACAATCTCTACAGCATAGGGTATAGGTGGTAGCCAGAGACCCAGAGGCACGTTTCATGTGGATACGCCTCCAGCTATCAAATGCACCCATAGGCTCGCGCTTCACACATACCCCTAAGCAGACCTCATAGGGAGAGGGACCAGACACTCAGTCACCGTATGACTGCCTCAGTGACACCATTATGGAGTACACTAGGATGGGCGAAGTCTTCCTTGTAGGAGACTTCAACGCCCGCACTCAGAGCCACCAGTGTGACATATACGACTTTGACGATCCTGAGATGCTCCGTACCATGGAGGACGTATCTACACTCAAAGCCTCAGCAGACACTGCCACACCCACCTCATATGGCCGACACCTACTCCAGATAGGAGCAGCACACCGTCTCATTATCTATAATGGGATGGCGACTTGGCCCACCTCAGGTGGTCTCACCTGCATCCCACCCACGACACCTGATGGAGGAAGTGTGGTAGACTATGTTATCGAACCACCGGAAGCGACACATCTCACCACCTCATTCACCATCCCACCCTTGTCGATTAGAGTTGATCACACATACCTCGCCCTATCCATACGCGGCTCACCATGCACACCCCACCCCGCCACCATACCATCACATGCCCATACCACCGTTCACTTTAGACATGAGCTAGCACACATCTATAGCTCACATGTTCGAGAGGGCATCTACTCCCTTGATCCATCCGCTCCATTGGACACCCTCACTGCCCACTTCTCCTCGGTCCTCCACACATCAGCTTCCCATACACCACCCATAGCACCGCACTTTCGAGACGACTGAGACATACACCCCAGAATAGATGGTATGATGAGGAGTGCAGACATCTATACCGACACCTCAGAGCACAGAGGATCTTGAGATCCATCACAGAGAGAAAGACACGACGACAGATGTGAGCTCTCACACGCCAGAAGTGACGAGCCTTCGAGGAGAGACAAGAGGCAGAGTTGTTTGACCTACTCATGAGTAGGGACTACGCCACCGCTTGGAGGGCCCTGCGTGAGCCACGCCCACCTACAACCATTACAGATCCTCAGACTTGGCACACCTACACCTAGAGGTTATATGACATCCAAGGACAGCCCCCATTACCGATCCCCCCCACACCACGTCCAGTGATATCCACCCTCTTCACGACAGGTATGGTACGACAGGCTATCCAGAGGATGCAGCATGGCCGAACAGCAGACCACACAAGACTACAGGGCGAGCACTTCATATACGCAGTTGACATAGTCTCCCACCTGATCGCCCACCTCTTCAACCGTGCTTTGGTTGAGGGGTTACCTGACTCATGGACCATGCATACCATTGCGCCTATCCACAAGTCCAACGACATGATGGACTCAGAAACTACAGGACTATTATGATAGGCCATATCCTGGCCAAGATATATGGGGAAGTACTAGAGGCCTAGCTTAGCACACATGCAAAGGCAGCT
Organism: Ceratopteris richardii; assembly: GCA_020310875.1. Lineage (NCBI taxonomy): Eukaryota > Viridiplantae > Streptophyta > Polypodiopsida > Polypodiales > Pteridaceae > Ceratopteris > Ceratopteris richardii. The sequence goes on along the minus strand of CM035432.1, from coordinate 114,483,650 downwards.
CGGATCAGAGCACCCGGCAAGACTTGCTTCCGCCGCACTTTCTCCACTATCTGTTGATATATAAAACACCACAAGAAATGAATTAATGTGACACTAGAACACCTCTATGGTCACCATTAACTCATTGCCACTCCAAACTTTGAGAAATGATAGTCTAAACTGAGAACTTTGCTTCTACAGAAATTCCTAGTCACTGAAATGACATACCTTCAGTATTTTGCTAATTTCTCTTAGCTCAAATATTATTTCTCCAAGATCTTTTGGTGGATGAAAGTAGAAGAGTAGAGTTTTCCAACAAGCTATCATATGCAAGAAACGGATCTCTAGAACTCAAGTTATGGCCTTCACAAGATCACCCTGTATGACTTTCCAAAACTGGAAATTATGCCTCTTTTAGTAATTCTGAGTGTCTAAAAATGAAAATTCGATGCCTAGTATCGACTTGCAACCAAAAGTCGATGCCAGGCATCAACTTTGTGCTTTTTCAGCCACTTTTTTGTTCCTGAAATAGGAGCGTTTAACACAGATATGATCAAGAACTTTTTTATGTGGGAAGTCGATGCCAGGCATCGACTTTATGCTGAAACTCGATGCCAGGCATCGAGTTGCTCCACAAACATCATCTTTTCAAGAAGACTTAGCAGGAGTTAGAACTCAGAGAATAAAACAAAAACTTATCAGCACAAACTCGATGCCAGGCATCGAGTTGCTCGGAAAACTTGAACTTTTGAAATCATTTCACAGTAGACAAGCATGGAGATGATAGAGAGAGTCTCATACAGAGAACTTTAACTATTTCTTCTCATAGCTATGAAAAACTCAAAAGTTTTACAGATGCTTTCTCACTCAGAGAAGCCCGACTATACTTAGTCATACAAAATGAACTCCTCACATTCTATCAATCTCTTCCACTACTTCTCTCTTCGCGTCAGTTGATACAAACTAACTTATATAGATTTTCTCATTCTCGTCACTTTTTAAAAAACTTCTAGAACTAAAGTGAACTAACTTTACAAATATAATACACTTGTGAATTTGTCCCTTCACATAGGCATGTGGTTTTCTTCTAAAGCTTTGACCTTCAAATATATGTCCAATTAGTGATTGTTTCTCCAACACTATCGACCACATCTTCGTACTTCGTTGCCTGATCGAGGGCGCGAAGGTGAGGAAGCGGAGACTCTATTGCTGCTTTGTGAACTTCCGCAAAGCATTTGACATGGTCCCCCAAGAGAGACTACTACAGAGACTCCGGGAGATACAGCTACCATCAGACATGCTATGGGCCATCTATGCTTTGTATGCACGAGTCACACGCAGGGTACGCTGTCTCGGCAGCCTATCAAACAGCCTTGTTAGCACCATTGGTGTGAAACAAGGTTGCCCTCTCTCACCCACTCTCTTCGGTTTCTACATCGACAAGATCATGGAGTATATACATCGAGAAGGAGGGCTCGGAGGAGACCTTGGAGGTACACCAGTACACATCTTATTATATGCTGATGACATTGTCTTGCTTTCAGAGTCACAGGAGGGGCTGCAGTCACATTTATAGGCTCTCAATACCTTCTGCATGGAGAGAGGACTCACAGTGAACCTTGGCAAGACCAAGGTCATGATCTTCCACACCTCCAGGACAGTACGTAGTCGTACATCTTTCACTGTGGCTGGAGGATAGATTGAGGTGGTGGACTCCTACGTCTACTTAGGTGTCACCTTCTCGAGCAGCACAGGTGTGTTCTCTATGGCACAGGCGGCGAGAGACCAATTGACACAAGGCTACGTGGCGCTTGCGGATTGCAGAGACGTTGCTTTCAGGCACATTTCCAAGAGCCCGGGACTAGGAGGTAGCTCTTTGATACTCTAGTGACACCCGCACTAATGTACACAGTGACAGTATGGGCACCAGGCATTACAGAGGCGATGTGGAAGCGGATTGAGAGACCCCAAGTCACCATGATCTCACGCTTGCTCCGCAGCAAGTCCTCGGTTCCACATGACATTATACGAGCTGAGCTTGACACACCTCCGATGATAGTGGAGGCCCTCTTTCAGTTGGTGACCTTTATCCTGAGAGTCAGGGAGCTCCCCACCAGTCCACTCACCAAGATTGCATTTGAGAGCTCTAGACATTTGGCAGAGATAGGGCATGAGAGAGTGTGGTATGCACAGACCTACAAATGGTTAGTAGATCATGGCACGAGCATTACCGAGCTCCCCCCTTTTTCAGTACGGCCTCTCTTCTCCCTACATTACCCTCTCTCGTTCGGAGAGGAACAAGATCATTCGTCAGGACCTATTACAGATACACGTCAGGGAGACATGGATAGCACCACGGGAGCCTCTTCCCACAAAGAGGCAATACTACAGAGAGCACTTCCTGTTAGTGACAGCGGATGGTTTCATTCAGAGGCCACGATACATGGATACATACATGGCACCAGCAGAGAGAGTGGCCATTGGGCAGCTTAGAGTATCATCACACAAGCTCGAGATTGAGGTTGGGCGAACGAAACACACCCCCAGGCACGAGAGATTATGCAAGATATGCCGAGAGGAGGTGGAGGAGGAGCATGTAGATGCCAAGCATACGAGGATATCAGAGACCGCTACACACGGCTTTTCAGAGGGGCAAGAGAGATCAGGACTTTATTGGAGATGGAGAACCAACACCCTCTAGGTCGTTTTCTAGTAGAGCTCCAGCGCTGCTGTGCCTCACTTCTCCAGCAGATGGAGATACACCCGACCCCCCCAGACTCATATTATAGATTTTTTCAGACCCACAGCCTCCCAAGCACCCATCTCGATGCAGGGTGTCACATTACAAAGAGCAGCGGAGCTTAGACGACGGCGCCGACGACCGAGACCCCCACTTCGGAGAGCCCGTCCCCACCACAGAGTGATTCAGGCGATTCAGGCTCCACATGACATGGAGATACAGAGACGTCCGCAGCGCACTCCTACCGATCTCTACCTGCACAGCATTCTGAGGCTCGCCACGATGCCTTACGCACCGATGCATTATATCCTACATCCACTCCAGGCACTTAGAGGGCTATGACACCACTCACTCTCCTCTCCCTTTGCATATCATATTTGTATATCACATACTGAGCATATAGAGTGCATACCCATAGCACCCCACACCCTCGACGCAAGCCATTATCCACTCCTTTTTATGCTATTATCCACTCCTTTTATGATTTGCCTTGTACTCACATTTTATTTTCCTTTTGGGATCACAGTGGATCAAATCATCAGATCATGCTGATATATATGTTTTGTCTCATAGGCCGATTTTGGCCTCTAATAGACGTTAAAAATCTCTCTCTCTCTCTCTCTCTCTCTCTCTCTCTCTCTCTCTCTCTCTCTCTCTCTCTCTCTCTCTCTCTCTCTCTCTCTCTCTCTCTCTCTCTCTCTCTCTCTCTCTCTCTCTCTCTCTCTCTCTCTCTCTCTCTCTCTCTCTCTCTCTCTCTCTCTCTCTGTGTGTGTGTGAAGAAATTGTACATCTGAAGATCTCTAGGGTTAAAGAAGAGGGAGAGATCTCTCGGGTGGAAGAACTCAAGGAGAAACTCAAAAAAGAAATCAAATCAGAAATGGAGTCTACTCGGGATACATGGGTGGAAGTAGTTCACAAGAGGGTCAAGAAAGAGGTCAACGACGAGGCACGAAAGGAAGAGCTATCTAGAGTCCACGACACCCTCGAGGAAGAGAAGCTTCAACACACACGCCGACTACATGTGCGGATTACGGGACTATCAGAGGACACATCACAAAAGGCAGATGCCACATACATCTTCCGCCGCTTGGGATATGAGAGCATGCCTTTCACACAGGCATGGAGGGTTGGTAGAGACACGTTGCGAGCACGAGCACTCATCCTCCGTACGAGCTTCACTTATCCCCTCACTTAGTATTTGACTACGCCCACTTGGTGCTGACCATACATTTATCACATTTACACTTTCATCTCCTATCCCACTAGACCCCCCCTAACCCATTGAGACACACACCACGATACACTTCACACATGAGCTCTCACACGTTTACGCACATCACTTACACACCCGCCTACTCTCCCTCGATCCACTCTCGCCTTTGGACACACTCAAGTCACAGATCGCCACCATCCTACAAGACTCAACTCTCCACAGCTTTCCACATCGCACACATATACATCCTCCACGCACAGGATCCATGCCCCAGAACCTTTGGTATGATGCAGACTGTCGTGAACTACGGATGCAGCTACGGATTTTAGAACAGAGAGGGGATATTACACACACGCAGGCACAATGTCGCATGCAGAGTCTTACTCGAAGCAAACGGCGAGAATGGCAAGAGAGATAATACTGGGATATTTACCATTTACTCATGAGTCGAGACAGCGCAGTGGCGTGGCGACATCTGAGAGAGAGGAGACAGCAGACACCCATCCGAGATCTGAGCACCTCGCAAAGCTATGCACGGAGCCTATACGAGATCCCAGACCAGCCCCCCGTTTCGAGGCCGGAGAGCTCACACCCCACTACCTCCGACTTCTTCACACCCACTATGGTAGGGCATGCTATTGCCTGTCTACAGCATGCCAGGGCCCATGACCAATTCAATTTACAAGCGGAGCACCTCATTTACGAAGGCACGACTCTCGCACTCCTCATTGCCCACCTCTTTAACTGTGCATTGGTTGAAGGATTCCCTGCCTCATGGATTGAGCACACCATTATGCCCATTCATAAGTCAGGAGATACTATGGATCCAGCTACATACCCGATGATCATGATTGGCCCTATTTTGGCCAAGATATATATGGCGGTACTAAAGACAGAGTTGAGTACTCTAGCGGAGAGGAAGGGTATCAGGACTCCAAGAGAGGCAGGTTTTAGAAGAGATTACTCTACCATTGACCACATCTTCACACTTAGATGCTTGATCGACCAGGAAAGAGTGAGGAAGAGGAGAGTATATTGCTGCTTTGTGGACTTCCGCACAGCATTTGACATTGTTCCCAAGGAACGACTCTTTAGATAACTACTTGATATCGGAGCTCCAGAGGAGATGATATGGGGGATATACGCCTTATACGAGAGAGTCGGATGTGCAGGAGGCTTATCTGATCCACTTGCTGGCACTATCGGGGTGAAGCAAGGGTGCCCTCTTTCACCCAACCTCTTTGGTATATACATTGATGAGATGGTGGACTTCATACAACAACAGGGAGGTCATGGCATTGAGGTACGTGGGTCCACTGTCCATATTCTTTTATACGCGGATGATATTGTACTGGTTTCAGAGTCTGCAGAAGGTATACAGCATCATCTACATGGCCTAGACGACTTTTGCAGACACATAGGGTTATCTATGAACCTTGGTAAAACCAAGGTCATGATCTTTCATACATCAACACAGGTCCGTAGACATAGTTTGTTCACAGCAGCAGAAGGTGGACCGATCGAGGTTGTCGGACCATATATTTATTTGAGAGTGACATTGACGGCAACATCAGGGGTCTTCTCTATGTCTCAGGCAGCCCGTGATCGCATCACACGTGGGTACGCAGCACTAGCTTTGATGGAGAGACAGTGCCACCTCGCATATTTTTAGGAGCCCCACACAAAGGGATGGCTCTTCGACACTTTGGTTACCACGGCACTCATGTATGGGGCAGCCATATGGGGGCCCGGAATAGCTACATCAGTATGGACAGTAGTTGAGAGGCCACAGATCCTCATGATTGCCAAACTTATCCGCAGCAAGCCGTCGGTACCACATGATATCATTAGAGCAGAGCTCGCTACACCACCGATGATAGCCGAGGCACTATTCCAAATAGTATGTCTATTACACAGACTCCGGAGCATGGGTACTGAGCGCATTGTTTATCGTGCTTTCCAGGCATCACGTGATTTGGCATTAGCAAGAGACACCTCATCATGGTATGCATAGACACGAGACTTGCTCACCCACCATGGTTTTGTGTAGCGTTTCCTCAATCACAATCTATCCCCAATCACAATCTTTCGATCACTCAAAAATATCAGTGGAGAGAAGAACGCAGAGATTGCACAAGGTAAAGAAAATCTGATGCGGAAGAGTAGAAACAAATATGACGCAGAGAAGGAAGAATTCTACTATTATAGATGCGAATCAATGGTTACAATAGCTTTGGACAATAGCTTCTTGACGAAGCCTCTACCTCCCGACCACCCCCGAGCTATCACAATCGCATTCACACTCGCACTCTCAATCACACTCTCACTCTCACTCTCACTCTCACTCTCAATCACACTCTCAATCACAATGTTATTCTCAGATTTCTGTGTGTCCTCCGTGTTGATGCGCAGGTCTCCTTATCCCAAAGAAGTGTGCGATCCGCCAAATCTAGAAAAAGTTGAGTTTCTCCAAAACTTTCGCAAAAAGCCATGCGAACGTAGTGCTCTTCCTTTCTTTAGCATACCTGTCAAAAATAGGAGAAAAACACCAAAAGAAGACATATCCGAAAATATCCATAATTTGACATGGTGACACGTGAGCATGAGAACCACGGATTCGAATAGAATTAGATAAGCCCTGTAACTCAAAAACAGTGAGGAACCAGTGAGGAATTAGCTTGAGCTTGTGAGAGACACTTTTATTCAATTTTTTGATCTGCACAATAGTGTTAGAGATGTCCGAGATCCAAATCCACCTCCAAATGCCACTTTTGAGCCCTGCAAGTTTCAAAATTCTAGAGAGAGAGAATGAACTAAATGTAGGACCCTGAACGAGGTACTTAAAACATGATTCACAAAACTTTCACACTGGCACTTTTATTCTCTGATACTTGCTCTACCTTTCCCTCATACAGAATTTTCCTCAATTCTTTCATCTTCACCTTCAAAATTCCCCTAGAAAACATGATGCGAATAAGGTCTAGAGAGAGAATATGAAACTTGTCAACCCAAAATTTCTCCTACATGCATAAAATTACCTAATTATTCATTCTAAGCATTATCCCCACAATGAAATTCAGAAAGTTCAAAATGAATTATTTCACTAGAAAAGAGGCCTATTACATTTTGACATAGATAGGCTACCACCACTATAGTATGATTTACATGCACCCACCTATTCACTCCCCATCAGGAGAGGAATAGGGTCATTCCGCAGGAGATGAGCCCTAGGGATACATTGCCACCGAAAATGCTCTATTACCGTGAGCATTTTCTACATATATCGGACCAAGACTTCATTGAGATTCCGCATTACATGTAGACATTCCTACCCCACCACCTTCGAGTCGTCATTGGGAAGCTCCGGGTTTCATCACATCAGCTCGAGATTGAGAGGGGTCGGTCCAAGGGAATCCCATGAGAGGAGAGGTGGTGCCCAGTATGCCAGACAGAGGTAGAGAGTGAGGAGCATTTTGTAGTCAGATGCCAAGCATACTTAGACCTACGAGCACAGTTCCAAATAGAGGAGTCTCTCCAGTTGTGCATGACTATGGGAGACCAACGGCGGTTGGGACGCTTCCTCACATCAGCATATGAGAAGCAAGAACAGTCACTACAGCCAAGACATCAGACATGAGTGAGTACCCAACAGACCATTACTCAGTTCTTTCAGCGAGCTAGGCTATAGCAGAGAGGTCCATCTATAGGGCTCACTCTCCACCAGGCAACAGCACAGAGAGCACGACGCCGACCACGCATGGCTGGATATCATCGACCATGACTATATCAGGAGGATATCTCACGCACCAAAACAGCCTATGACCACATGATGGAGTAGAGACGCATACACCACTACCTGGGTTGTCTTCCTTCAGGAGGCATTGAGACCACCACCGATGTATCACATACTACACCCACCTCCACCCATCACCAGTAGCTAGGCTATTTTTACTCTCACATTTTGGATTCCCCATGTATTAGGTGGCCATTATCTGCGGAGTCAGAGCCACTGTCCCCTCGCACCACTGCCTTTGGTTGCTTCCCAGCTTTTTCCAGCCTACACTCGTACATCGCACCATGGAGGGAAGACGATCCCAGATGATGGTTGATCCTGTTGCAACCATCAGGGCGACCCTGACTCCACCTCCACCTATGTACCACATCTTACACCCACCTACTACTACAGGATGGAGCTTGTTAGTCGTTCAGATGCATTCTCATGCTTGTTGTACTACCCTTTTGCATATAGACTATGATAGATATCGCACTCCATACACCCCCCACTTTCATGGGTATCTCCACATGCACACTACGGAGATCTATATCAGCTTTACCAGTTTTCTCAACACTTTTATCTTTTTCAATTGACTAAAGATACACCCATGTACATCGATTTGTCTCATAGGCCGAGTTCGGCCTCCTAATAGACATAAAAACACTTTCTTTCTTTCTTTCCCTCTTTCTTTCCCTCCCTCCCTCCCTCCCTCCCTCCCTCCCTCCCTCCCTCCCTCCCTCTCTCTCTCTCTCTCTCTCTCTCTCTCTCTCTCTCTCTCTCTCTCTCTCTCTCTCTCTCTCTCTCTCTCTCTCTCTCTCTCTCTCTCTCTCTCTCTCTCTCTCTCTCTCTCTCTCTCTCTCTCTCTCTCTCTCTCTCTCTCTCTCTCTCTCTCTCTCTCTCTCTCTCTCTCTCTCTCTCTCTCTCTCTCTCTCTCTCTCTCTCTCTCTCTCTCTCCCCCTCTCTCTCTCTCTCTTTGTGGACTTCCGCAAAGCATTTGACACTGTTCCCAGGGACAGACTCTTCAGACGACTACTTGATATTGGAGCTCCGAAGGAGATGATATGGGGGATCTACGCCTTATACGAGAGAGTACCTGGTAGAGTTAGATGCCCAGGGGGCTTATCTGATCCACTTGCTAGCACTATCGGGGTGAAGCAAGGATGCCCTCTTTCACCCACCCTCTTTGGTCTCTACATTGATGAGATAGTGGACTTCATACAGCAGCAAGGGGGAGATGGCATTGAGGTACGGGGAGCCACTGTCCATATTCTTTTATACGCTGATGATATTGTATTGGTTTCAGAGTCTACACAAGGTCTGCAGCATCATCTACATGGCCTAGATGACTTTTGCAGACACAGAGGGTTACCTGTGAACCTTGGTATAACCAAGGTCATGATCTTTCATACATCTGCACAGGTACGCAGACATAGTTTGTTCACAGCAGCAGGTGGACCGATCAAGGTGGTCGGATCATATGTTTACTTGGGAGTGACATTTACAGCAGCATCTCGGGTCTTCTCTATGTCTCAGGCAGCTCGTGACCGCATCACACGTGGGTACGCAGCACTAGCTTTGATGGAGAGACAGTGCCACCAGGCATATTTTCAGGAGCCCCGCACAAAGGGGTGGCTCTTTGACACTTTGGTTACGCAAGAGCTCATGTATGGGGCAGCCATTTGGGGGCCAGGATTAGCTACATCAGTATGGACAGCATTAGAGAGGCCACATATCCTCATGATTGCCAGACTTATCCGCAGCAAGCCTTCAGTACCGCATGATATCATTAGAGCAGAGCTCGCTGCACCACCGATGCTAGTTGAGGCACTGTTCCAGACAGTATGCCTAGTACACAGACTTCGGAGCATGGATACAGAGCGCATTGCTTATCGTGCTCTCCAGGCATCACGTGATATGGCATTAGAAGGAGACGCCTCTTCATGGTATGCACAGACACGAGACTGGCTGGCCCACCATGGCTTTGACATAGACAGGCTACCACCACTACAGTACAACTCACATGCACCCACCTACTCTCTCTCTCATCAAGAGAGGAATAGGGTCATTCGTCAGGAGATATGGCATACATACATACAGAGGACATGGGTGAGCCCTAGGGATACATTGCCACCGAAAATGCTTTATTACCGCGAGCATTTTCTACATATATCGGACGCAGGCTTCATCGAGATCCCGAGATACATGCAGACATACCTTCCCCACCACCTCCGAGTCGTCATTGGGAAGCTCTGGGTCTCATCACATCAGCTCGAGATTGAGAGGGGTCCGTCTAGGGGAGTCCCCCGTGAGGAGAGGTGGTGCCCAGTATGCCAGACAGAGGTAGAGAGTGAGGAGCATTTTGTTATCAGATGCCGAGCATACTTAGACCTACGAGCACAGTTCCAGCTAGAGGAGTCACTCCAGTTGTGCATGACCATGGGAGACCAGCGATGCTTGGGGCGCTTCCTCACAGCAGCATACGAGAGGCGAGAGCGGTCACTAGAGCCCACACATCAGCCACGGGTGAGTACCCAGCAGACCATTACCTAGTTCTTTCAGCGAGCGGAGCTAGATCAGAGAGGTCCTTCTAGAGGGCTCACACTCCACCAGGCAGCAGCACAGAGAGCACGACGCCGACCACGCATGGTAGGATATCGTCGACCGCGACTATATCAGGAGGATATCTCACGCGTCAGGACAGCCTACGACCACATGATGGAGCATAGGCGTTCCACCACCCCCTGGGTTGTCTTCCTTCAGGAGGCACTCAGACCACCTCCGATGTACCACATACTACACCCACCTCCCCCCATCACCAGTAGCTAGGGTGTTTTGCTCACTCATATTATGGATCCCCCTGTATTAGGTGGCCACTATCTGCTGAGTCAGAGCCACTTCTTCCCAACCTTTTACCAACCCTCGATAGCTTTGTGTTTATTTCATTTCATTTTCTACACATGGTTACTACACTTGTACATGGCTTTTGTCTCATAGGCCAAGTTTGGCCTCCAGAAGACGTTAATATGACTTTCTTTCTTTCTTTCTCTCTCTCTCTCTCTCTCTCTCTCTCTCTCTCTCTCTCTCTCTCTCTCTCTCTCTCTCTCTCTCTCTCTCTCTCTCTCTCTCTCTCTCTCTCTCTCTCTCTCTCTCTCTCTCTCTCTCTCTCTCTCTCTCTCTCTCTCCCCCCCTTCCCCCGTGTGTGTGTGTGTGTGTGCATGCATGTATGTGTGTGTGTGCATGCATGTGTGTGTGTGTGTGTGTGCGCGCACGCACACGCACGCATGCATGTGTGTGTGTGTGTGTGTGTTGTTTGGCTTTTCTTTTCTTTTTTTATTTTTTTTTTGGGGGGGGAGGGGGGATTGGGCGGGGGGGGGGGGGGGGGGGGGGGGGGGGGGGGAGACCAGTCCAGTTGTCATGGTCAAGGTTCACAAACCTCCTTGCAGGCTCAAAACTTTCCTACCTGCTTCCATATTAGAAGAGTGTGCCAAATTGGAATCATCCTTGGCTTCAAATGACTCCAAACCTGCTTTCAAAATATCTGCTGCAGCTGCTCCAACTAAAGAAGCTCCCAAATTTAAGTTCTCTGTAGATCCTGAATCTCGAACATCCAAGCAAGTATCTATCTTAACCAGAGCACCACCGGCATATTCTATATCAACATCAAATGACCATACATAATTGGGATCACTGGGAAGAGTTTGCATGTTATTGACAACAGGAGGCAATGAACCAAGCTCAAACTTTGTACAGGTCAACTTGCCCATATATGCTGGAGTGATTATATGTGTGAATTGTTTCTGTATAACAAAAAAATCAATGAAAATGCCTTTCATTTTGGATCAGCAGGGAAACAAGCAAGGTGGCAAAAAGACTTGAGAACATGCCTGGATCCGTTTCAGGCAAGCCTCTTGGAAATTCTTATTATGGCAGGCATCAAAAAATAACCTAGATAGTATCATGTTCCAGCACATCGTACTCTGATCAGAGGCACCGACAACAAGATCTGATGGGAAATCATAATCAGTACTTCTTGCAGAGTCAGACAAGCTATGACTATCTTCTGTAGAAATCCTCTCAAAATCTGATTTCAATGAAGAGTTACACAAATTTTGGTCACTCAAGGAGCGTTTTACTGTTTGGAATTCTGAAGGTTTCTGCTTGCTTGATTCATGACACTCTGACCCAAAATTAGCTGTCATCGATTGTCCACTCCCACTACCTTCCTTATAAAGGTTCGCCTTGGATGAAATCTTCATAAATTTCTTCCAGATCTTTTGTCTCCTGGACACACTAGTTGTGCTATTTTCAGTAGTGTTTTGAGACCTCTCATCCTTCGCATATTTATTGTGTCTGCCTGACATCTTTGAAAACATTGGATATGCTTGATAAAGCATTGAACAGTAGTCATGAAACTCTCGTTTGCGAGCAATGTACCAAATCTCTTTATCATCTGTCCAGTCTACTGCTGCACGAAGCACCTGACACCATGTCTCCTTTTCCCAACTTGTTTCAAAGTAAAGTAAGTAAACTGAACCTTTTGCAGAAAACTCTTGATCGGTTCCCTCTAGCTGTATAGGGTATCTCTTTGCCCTTTGTCAAATAAGGAGAGCGGATTAACAATCATTATTAAAACCAATTCAGCACAAAAGTTGAATACTCAGATAGAAAAAAGAGTCTCAAAATTATTAACTTGATTTCACTGATGCAGAAAGTAAACAATATGAAACAAAATATACAAAAACAGTGGATATGATTCACCATTTTCTAGAAATTTCCTCTCCTCCTGAAACGGAAAGAATCTTGCAACCCTTCATCGCTATATGCTCCTCAGAGCCATCCTCTGCCTGAAGTTTTAACACATTATCCTGTAACTGAGCATGTCGCCGACTTGCATATATTTCAATGCAATCATTACCATTTTCCTTCTTCCGCCTGTAATCCTTGGAGCTCTTTTCCTTGTCAGCTGAAATTTTTATGTTATCCTTCTTGGATAATGAAGAAGGGAGAGCAGCTAGCCATATATCACCCTTAAAAAGGGGGGAAAGGGGGGGGGGGGGGGGGGGGGGGGGGGAGGGAAAAAAACTTCAGCAATCAGATACAAGACCATATAACGACACTTGAAAATGTGCATGAAGCAATGCAGACATCATAAGTTGAATTTAAAAAAGGCACCCCTGCAAACAACTTTTCAAGACACATCAGTCTGCATATGCAAAGACCTCCAGAAATCTAGTGCCATGAACATTCTTTTACCCTTAAATTGTGAAGGTATATGTTATGGTAACTCTCTTAAATTTGGATTATAGATAATGGCTCTGACTTAACCAGGCCTGTCGTGAGATAATGAGATGGTTCGCTCCACAATGAGTGAGTAAATGCAATGATTTGTTTGTGCAATTCTTCATATGTATGTGCATGATTGAGATTTATAACCAGATTAAACAATCCTGATTCACTATGACATAACAGATATGACAGTTTTTCATGCATGATGTGATATTTCCTTAGTCCTACTTGAAGGCTTTCTGGTCAAGAGGAAACTGTTCCTGAACACAAGAAGAGGGGAAGAAGATGAGGAACGGGAAAGACAACAAAAAGTGCAACTAGCAAAAAACATTTGCAGAAAGTTCAATAGGCACAAACATTATGAAGAGGGTGAAGGACACACATATATGCATGCACACGCACACCCACACCCACACCCACACACTGACAGCCACACACACATGCACCTATGTGTATATATGGTGGAATCCAACCACATATAATACTTGCCTAACAAAACCCTAAATCACTTGAAAAAGTCTTAATTTCTGGTCAAGAAGTCGAGAGTCACTTGAAGTCACTATTAAATGGACCTTGGATATGTTAATTTGTACCAAATTATGCTCCATCACTTAAAAATGTCCAGCCTGTGTAAATGATGATTCATCCATGCTTTTTCATGTGGCATCATATCCAATAATAGATTTGTGCCGAAACTCTAAAACATTTAAAACTGAGTTCTTTGCTTTTTCAATGGTGATTTATTAGAAAGCAGCTTCACCATAGCAAGCCATATTAAGACATGCCATAAGCCCTCTTGTAGTGGGTAGAGCTCTCTCACATACACACATGGAGGAGGTGTTCTATATCAAGCTTGGAGGAGTTTGAGTTACATGCAGATGTATGAGCAATGTCTTGCGGCAATTTTACGTCATACAACATCCGATTTTTTTCACATGGTAGCTTGTAACAAAGCACCATAAGCACAAAATGCTCAAACGAGCACCGCAGCGGATGAACTCAAAAATCTAGCAGTGCATAGCACCAAATTAGTATTGCTTACGAATTGAGTAAATTTATTTTGTAGTTTTTGGAGCATCTCATCTTACTGTACATCTTTATCATTAAATGGAGAATTGTAATTTATGACCATATTTTGTGTATCTTGTCTCTATGTCCTATTGTTTATGTGGGTTATTTGTGTGTTTATCCTCGTTAATACACTTTTGAAAGCAAATTCATTTTTAATGAGCCTTGCCTCATTGAAAACAACATCTTGATTGTGTATTACTTTCTTGAGATAACATATTACCTCAAAGCGCAGTTTCTTCAGTTCACTTGAGCCTGCCCCTACAAGGAATATTGTCACATGCGCCAACAAGTCCTCTTATCTTGTTATGGGAGTTGGTAAGATCATTCTAACTATTGCTATTCGTAGTTCTTTTACATTGTCAGATGCTTTGTTTGAGCCCGGGATCAAGAAAAATCTATTCTCAATTTCAACATTAGCCAAGATCGGCTTGGTTGTGAAATTTGTTGATGACAGATGTGCAGCTCATGATTTGTCAAAGCTTGAGGATATACAAGCTGAAGCGTAAGCTTGATGGAACAATTGACATGTATAAGGCTAGGCTTGTTGCAAAAGTTGGAAATTAGGTAGGCCCATAATTACAAACACAAATTCCACGATCTTCCAACATTGACAAACATGAGCATACATCACTTAATCATACAATGATGAGACAAAGATAGAGAGAGATTAGACAACATGTACAAAGTGTTACTTAAGCCACTGCTTACTCACACCATCATATATACAAATGTCAATTTACAATGTGGAAGTCAAAATCTCAACCACTCTATGTGAACAGAAATAGATGGAAGAGTGTATGTACAAAATTTACAAAAATATTCAGATGTAGGGATAGAAATCTGAATATGTATGAGGTGTAGGACCCGATAGGTTGTAGAAGAGTGAATATGAGTGATTGAAAAAGGAAAGATAAGTTTGAAACTGATATTCAGCAAACCCTAATCTGAATTTAGGCTATGGAAGACCCTAAATCAGATGTGTGTGTGATAGATCACATACTTACGGAATTAGCATAGAATGCTAACATGTTGTTGACAGAAATCCTCATACTCATGTGGAAACACCTTCTCTAACACCTCATCTGATGCATGTAGCATGCATGTACAGATTCTCTTTTATGGATGCCACTGCCTCCATGTATGCCGAATAGGGCTCCTCCAGATATGGATGCCACTGCCTCCATAAGCTCCAAGTAGCAACTGTGTGCATAAAGAGAATATGTACCTGAATAGTTAACATAAGATGCAATCTTATGTTAAGCTCCATCCAATGTCTTTGAAGTACTCCATAATCTTCATGTAGAAGACAATCTCCAAATACATCATGTAGATGGATGATCCACACCATCAATATGCTCATGAGTAAGTCTTCTCCATCAACAAGAGTGTGAGCACACTCTTCTCCAAGAAGAACTCCATGGCTTCTCCTTATCTTCTTCAAGATTGCTCCATAGCTACTCCATATGTACACCATGGCTGTCCCATGTGTGCATCAGCAAGACCACCTCCAAAAATCAACTAAACGATGGTAGAGGATGACCTCACAAGTGACCATAAGCCATCCTTATATAGTTTTCAAATCCATGTGAAAAAATCCCCCAATTGAGCAGGATTGCAATTTTAAAGCTATCGTTGTTTTTTTTTTTTTTTTTTTTATATATATATATATATTTGACGTAGCTCTTTTAACTATCGTTAAAATTAGCTTTTGACAAGCTTTTTAATTACTAAGTTTGATCAACTTAGGTTAGGGTTTTCTCCCACATCTGATCTCTGATGACTGAATGTCCTATACCATTAGATAGCTCTCATCAAGCTCTACAAGATAGGATCATAAAAATTTTACCCAAATTTTGTGCCAAAAATGACTAAGTACAGCATATGTGCACTTGTGGTTCATCATGGTACATCAGTTGGACATTAAAAATGCATTTCTGAATGGTGACTTACATGAAGAAGTGTACGTTTTTCAGCCGAGTGGTTTTGTGCAAAAAGAGCATGAAAACAAAGTGTGCAGATTGAAAAAGGCATTATATGGTTTGAAGAAAGCACCATGTGCTTTGTATGAAACTATATATGCCTAATTGATTGCACACGGTTTTGAGTACAGTCCAACTTAGAGCACCTTATATGTTAAGCCAGAACTATATTACCTTATTGTCGAGGTATCAAGCATTGGAAGGTGGTTAAGTGCATCCTTCACTACTTGAGTGGCACCCGGCTACTTGAATTGTTTTATCCCATGGGGGGATCACTACCGCCAGATTTGCATGCTTTTTCTGACTCTGGCCGGGCTCGTTGGTTAGGTAATATAGTTCTTTGCTCATTAGCCTCACTCTTAGTTTAACTGAATAAGGGAAGCAAACCCCCTCCTTAAGCTTCCCTTATTCAGTTAAACTTTGAATTGCTCATATATCACTACATAGTTAGATAGTGACTAGATTGTCTAGCTCTAACTTGTATTCAAGATTTCTCCTATAGTATTCATCCATTTTCATTTATTCGACTTGATTTGGTTAGTTAATATAGTCCTCTTAAGCGAAATCAACTCTCCAATTCATTCTGATTTGTGTATAACATTCAACACAATGAATGTATGTCCCTTATAAGTGTTGACATAGAAATAGTTAAATAGCCTCTCTTGGTGGCATTGATTCTCTAAGTTAAAGCAACCATTTTATGTGAGACTATTTTTGTTACAAAGATGTGAGGGTCTTCTATATGCATACAAAATATCAAGGCAAGTCTCTATCTCATTTTTTGAGAAAGACAAGTTTCAGTCTCTACAAATATTTCTTGCATACCCTCTGGAATCACTCTGAATAAATTCTTTAGTTCTACAATGTTGAAGTGCTCGAATAGGCCCCTTGAGTCCTTCTGTAAGGTGTGAGGGTCTCCTATACACATACCAAATATCAAGGCAAGTCTCTGTATCATTTCTAAGAAAGTCAAGTTTTGGTCTATCGAGGTATTTCTTGCATACCCTCTTAGGGTCACATTAGCTTCTAAGCTGCATAGGGAGGTTGGAATCACCTCCAACAAATTCTATAGTTCTAAAATGTTGAAGTGCTTCGATTTACAGAAATTATCTTCATATATCGGATTAAGAAATTGGTTCCTCACTATATGTAAGAAAAATTGGAGTGGTTTCTCATAAATTCTTGACTAGAAGAGACAAATTGTTGCATAATATGAAGCTCATATCCCCTACATGTTGCTCTACTTCAATAAGATTGTATCAATTGAGTTTCTCTTAGCAAAAGTTGAAAACATACACAAATCATTGCTAAAATTTTCCAAGGATGAGAACTAGAGATAGAATTCACTGGATTTTAATTTTTAACCATAGATACTGGTTTCCAAGCAAGATACATGATGTTTTTCTTTTACAATAGCTCTTCAAATTAGAGCACATTTGAAATCTCGCACTTTTACATAACATCTTACGTTCCTCAACAAACTCATATGGAGAAGTACATGCATAGCACACAATATGCTCACCAAGCTATTGCATCGTAAACAGGTCTTATTGTTGTATTTTCCATGCCAATAAATAATCCCAATAAGTCTATGCATCTCTCTACATACGCAGAGAATGTATAAGGCTGGATTTAGATGAGAGGACGCAAAAACAGCCTCTAGTCACCTTTTATACATATGATTTCTGTTGGACACCCCCCACCACAGGAAAAAAAAAGGCAGACCCACCCAAAAGGCAAAGTACCTCTGGAAAAAGAAATATCCTCAAGGCATTTGGAAAAAATGATGTTCAAGATTTTTTAGTTCCATGTGCCTGATGCTCGTCTATTTCATATGATATCACATAGTGCCACCACAACCTGTGAATGGGAGCACAGATGATGCATATTTTTCAAAACGTTGCAGTTTCTACCACTGCTGTCTTCTGAAAGTCACCTCAAGTATATGGTATTCCCATAAAATTCGGGCTGAGATTCCAAATAAAAGTTCTCTTCATCCTCACTTTCAACTTCCAAGCATGTAAAACAAAGCCAACTCACTAAAACCAAGGTCATTTATTGTATTTCACACAGACATAACACAGCCTGAAATTCTGAATCTTTGAGAATCTACATCCCCAGAATCCAAACCTTCTTCAAATGTTTAAATGCTGCCAAAATGTCGTTTCAAGTAATCACTGTGTGTAAATCTCAAGTTCTCTTCATCCTCACTTTCAACTTCCAAGCATGTAAAACAAAGCCAACTCACTAAAACCAAGGTCATTTATTGTATTTCACACAGACATAACACAGCCTGAAATTCTGAATCTTTGAGAATCTACATCCCCAGAATCCAAACCTTCCTCAAATGTTTAAATGCTGCCAAAATGTCGTTTCAAGTAATCACTGTGTATAAATCTCAAGTACAAAAAATGAAGAGATACCTTGAGGAAAATGCGCGGAGACTGACACGCAGCAGATACATTTTCTGAAGAAACTGCTATTGGTGAGCGACGGTGAGATCTAGATAAATGCTTCAGGAAATGGGCTATGAAGATGAGCTCGATAAGGGCAAGGCATAAAATCCCTGAGAGAGAACAAAATAGTCATTTCTTCAATCAAACCAGGACCACTTACATACACGCAATGCACGAAGCAAAACATTAATATCTCAGAGTCAACTGATTAGAATCGAAGCATGCCTGCCAAAAATCCTGCTGCCAAAGAAAGCCACATGCTTCCTCTTCCTGTTATTCACAGAAAGAAAGAATGTGAAACAAGGATTGACCGGATTTTATCATGCTATTCGTCAATATCCTCCGAGAATATAAAAGCCAGCAAGAACAAGCAATGCTGTCACATGCTTCTTTCACAAGTCTGAACTATCTTAGCGAGGACCCCGCCCTCCCCTTTTTACTCTTTAGTACCTACAAGCAGCTCGCAGGCTGATTCATGTCGCCCTCAGCTTTGGATACAAAAGACATCCAATTATCAAGGAGGAAGCGTGGAACATGTCTACGATTTGCTTACGAATGAAATGAGTAAATTTTAAGTCTTGTACTCGGCCATTTGAAGATCTTCTCCACATCCACAGTGCACGGCGCTTCTCGACCCGAGCTCAAGTCTCTTGGACTTCAAACTTTTTTTTTTAAGAGGAAGTTCGGCTGAAGCTTAATTTCCCTTTAACTTTAATTTGAATAGATTTAATTTTAACTTGAATAGATTGAAAGAACTCTACAAATGAATGGCATTGTACTCATAGAACCTCCCGTATCCCACAAAGCAAAGGAAGTTCGGCTGAAGCTTAATTTCCCTTTAACTTTAATTCGAATAGATTTAATTTTAACTTGAATAGATTGAAAGAACTCTACAAATGAATGGCATTGTACTCATAGAACCTCCCGTATCCCACAAAGCAAAGGTTAAGATGTTCGAAAGTAAACACAAGAGAGAACTGTTCGAAGGCATCTAGTTTAATATAGCCTAAAGGCATTACATTGGCATTGGGCCCACACATATCCTGTCGTAGAGGGGGGTTGAACCCTCACCTCCACTCCAAGAGGTGAAAGGCCCAACCACCCACATTAATGCATGCAAACTTGAACTTCAGTTTTAGAACAATGTAATGCTTATTGAAACGACAAGCTTTATAGTTTATAGTTGTCAAGTTGGGTGCATGGTGCAAGAGAATATTAATGTAATGCTTATTGAAACGACAAGCTTTATAGTTTATAGCTGTCAAGTTGGGTGCATGGTGCAAGAGAATACATTGGATCTTGCCCGAGCTAACCTCTCTTGAACTTCATTTTCAAAACCATGCAATCACATAAATATTAATTTAATATTTATTGACACAAGGTGCTTTATATCTTATAGGTTTCATGGTGTAGTGGTAAACATATTGGATCTTGAATTGAAGATCTATGGTTTAATATTCACAAATAAAAGAGTCTCCTAAGTGTGTGAGTTGTGTATGAGTATGAGTTTAATGTGTATGAGTTGTTCTTTCAAAGTTCGACTCTAATAGAAGGCTAGTTCAAAACTCAAATTTTAAAAGAAAAAGGAAAAAATAATGTTTATAAGTTGTTGAAAGAGGGTTAATATAATGTTAATGATTTTATTTAAAAAGAAAAAAGAAAAAATACTAGGTCGAGTTTAATAGAAGACTAAGTCAAAGCTCATATTAAATTTTTATTTTTTTTTTAGAAATTGTTATACGTTTCTTAGAGAGGGTTAATATAATGCTAATGATTTTGGGTCATGAGTTCAAATTTCATCCATCACTTCTAGGTGGAATTTGATGTGGGGATAAAGGAGGTGCGTTAGATTTATATATTTGTTTATTTCATATAGTAGGTCGTAAGATCAAACTCTAAAAAAAAAAAAGGGGGAAGCTTAATAGAGTCCATGAGTGAATTTAGATGGGTTGTTCACCACCAAACTTTTGCATCTTAAAGAGATCTTATTGTTGTAACTTCCATGCAAGTAAATAATCCCAATAAGTCTATGCATCTCTCTACATACGCAAAGAATATATAAGGTTGGATTTAGATTAGAGGACGTGAAAACAACATCTAGTCACCTTTTATACATATGTTTTTTTAACAAGAAATTCCACCGAAGCTTAAATTGAATTGATTGAAAGAACAACTCTACAAATGAATGGTATAATTTGTATGGCATAGTACTCATGGGACCCCCCATATTCCACAAAGCAAAGATTAAACTGCTCGAAGGTAAATACAAGGAAGAACTGCTTGAAGGCATATCATTTAATACGGTCCGAAGGCATTACACTAGCCTTAGGCCGACACATATCCTACCGTAGAGCAAGGTGGTTAGGTTTGTAAGGTTCTTAAGGTTCGATACGAGTAAGGTACGTGAACTGAATCTTACCTCCAAGGTAAGGTTCGTAAGGTACGTAGAAGGTTTTGTATATACATGTAAAAATTATATATACACATATACATACACATCTATATACATGTATATGTGTGTGTGCACTATGTATGAACACATGTATGTGTATGTACCTTGTAAATTGGCAACAATTTGGGTCGAGTATCAATTTGGAACCGAACCGAACCGGATTATGGTACTCGAATTTCCGGTACGCGAAACGATGCAACCTTGCCGTAGAGGGGTTTTGAATCCTCACCCCCACCTCAAAAGGCAGAAGGCCTAACCATGCACAACTAACACACATAATCTTGAACTTCAGTTTTAGAACAATGTGCACACATAGATATTAATGTAATGATTATTGAAACGATGAGCTTTATAGCCTATAGCTGTCAAGTTAGGTGCATAGTGCAAGTGAATACATTGGATCTTGCCCCAGCTCAACTCTCTTGACCTTCATTTTCAAAGCCACGCAATAACATAGATATTAGTTTAATATTTATTGAGGCAAGGAGCTTTATAGCTTATAGGTGTCATGTTGTAGTGGTAAACACGTTGGATCTTGAATTAAAGATCTATGGTTTAATACTCACAAATAAAGGAGTCCCCTAGGTGTGGTGTGAGTTGTTGTTTCAAATTTTAAGTTTAATGTGAATGAGTTGTTCTTTCAAATTTCAAGTTTAATAGAAGAGTAGTTAAAAGCTCAAATTTAAAAAACAAAAGGAAAAAATAATGTTTATAAGTTGTAGAAGACTAGTTCAAAGCTCAAATTTTGTTAAATTTAAAAAACAAAAGAAAAAAATAATGTTTATGTTGTTGAGAGAGCGTTAATATAATGTTCATGATTTTATTAAAAAAAAAAAGGGAAAAGACTAGGTTGAGCTTCAATTTTGGGTTATGAGCTCAAGGTTTATAGGGTTCAAATTCTATCGATCACTTCTATGTGGAATTTGATGTGGGGATAAAGGGGGTGCGTTAGATTTATATATTTATTTATTTCATATAGTAGGTTACAAGATCAAACTCTCTAGAAAAATTTAAAAGAAAAAGAAAAGGAAACTTAATAGGAATCCATGAGTGCTTTTAGTTGGGTTGGTCACCTTGCTTCAGAGGGGTGAGGGTTCAACTCCCATCTATCTTGCTCACTCGATGTGTATCCTCATCTATTGTGGTGAGATGACATATTGCTCTTCATAAACTTATATCATTGAACTTTGGACAACTTTGTTGGTGGACTTGATCTCTATAACAAAAATAAGTGTTGTTTGAGACTCTACAAATTTTATTGGTGGTAGTTAGGCCATACATGTGCGCATTGTAAAACATCTTCATCGGTTCAAATGAGTATGCTCATTTAGCTAGAGGACCATAATTCCCCAGTTCTTATCTTTGGTGGATCTATTGCCATTGTACATCCCTTGTAGGTGATAGGTGCTCAACCTTTACTTGTGTGAGGTTTGAGAGATCCCATGCATATTATACCCTTCCTTATACAATCCACTTTCAATTAACTCAAGCCCTAGGAGGTAATAAGAAGATCAAGCTCTCTTAGCCCTAGAAGATGTAATAAGAAGATCAAGCTCTCTTAGCCCTAGGAGATGTAATAAGAAGATCAAGCTCTCTTTTAAAAATAAAGAGAGCTTGATACACTCATTCAATTGTGCTTAGTTCATTGATAATTGTAACCTAATGAAGTCAATGTTAAAGGTTCTTTATTTTAAAAGAAAAAAATTGCTCTTTGTTAAGTAATTTGAATTTAGTATTACATGAATTTATATCTAATAATTTTTTTTTCGAATTTCCTTTCTCTAACATCGGTAGAGTGAATAAAAAATATAATGATAAATCATAAAAATTGCTTGCGCACAAGGACTCTAATAAAAGTATTCCTTTCTAAAAAGCAAAGAATAGCTAAATTCTTGAACATATGGAGAATGGCTTCAACCTCTAGAATTGAGCATATATCATCATAAAAAATTTGATCAATGGTCAATTTTTGGGTTCGTTATAGTTGAGAGGAAACATCAATAAGTTTTTTCTCTTCCCATAGATCCACGCCACCCACACACTATGAAGTCATGTTAATGATTCTATTATTGAGTTAGATATGTTACCATTAGTGTTTGTATGAAAGGTCAAATGATCTTGAGACATTGTTCTATATGTTCTGTAATAAAACATATAGTGGCTTGATCAGCCACAGACTGTATGTTCGACTATATTTGTATAACTTAGGGAATCTAAGTTTTGGTTGTATGTCTATTGTACTGTTGACATATCTTGCAGTTCTATGTAGAGCATCATGCTCATCCTCTCGAGCTCGATTATCTATTGTGAGGGCATTGGTTTGGAGCTCTTTCAAAGCAGAAACCATTGTGGTGTATCATCATCAAATCCCTACACTAGCATCAAAGCTTTTCATAGCAAAAGGTTTTCGCTATTTGTGCAAGTGGAACAAGCACCCATCTACCCACCCATAGCTTTCTCTAAGGCTTATGACTAAGGCAACGACAAAGGAGAAGGCAGAGATCTTGACATGCCTTGTCATGAGAGTCACCAAAGTCACCTTTGGTGTCATTATCTCCATGGGAGGAAGGACTTCAACACTAAAAGAAGACAAAGTGCTAGCACTTCGAGAGAGGTCATCCATTCCAATAGTGTTGCCCACAAAGACCACTTAACAATAGGTTTTCCTACCACTAAGCTCTAGCTGCTTGGTGATTGTAGGAGTGAAGATAATTAAGGTTAACATTATTTTTGAGCCTTAAAAGTGTCCGCTTGGCTCTCTACATTGATTTTCTGAGAGTTTAATTGCGTACAAAATTGGGGAAAATTAGAAGCAAATTTTGCAATTTTGGGATAGCTTTTCAGGTGGAAATTTTGGTCCAAAAGTCAATCTTGGAGCTGAGGCACTTGACTTTGTGTCTCCGACAGTGTAATTTCAGCTTTTGAGTCTTCTTATAGGTTTGCCCCTATAAGTTTTATGTAAGTTTTTTCTACCTAAAGCATGGAATTGATAGACACTTGCAGGTATTGATGGCTAGTTTTTAGGCTATAAATGAAAATCTTTAGTGCCATTTTCTTGCATATAATGAGCACTTACACATATGTACACTTATGTGCATATCACTTATATATGTCCATGTGGACATTGATATAGCAATTATGTTTTTTTGCATAAAGTCTTTGATGTTTATAAAGAGGGCCATGGTGAGGTTTTCTTAATTAAGAGACACCCAGATGTCGAGATCTGTTTGATGATGCAAGAGGAAGACTTACTTAGTGTCACCATAGGAGATGTATGCTAGTTGTTCATAGGTGCTTGATAAGCGTAGTTGGCTTCTTTCAGTTAAGTGGTTATATATAGTAGAGCTAGTGATTCACTATGCATGTTTACATGTCAGTGCTTGCAATTTTATGAGTTTTGGACATTGGTCATATGCTCATTTTGTGAAGGAGGCCCTAGAAAAAGTTTTTGAGATTTTAGTTTTTCAACTATATAGTGGTTAATTTTACTCATTGACACACATATTGGTGTGAGCACATACATTCTCACATGGTTGGTCATTGTTGTTCATTGATCCATTTTTTGGGGAAGAATCTATCAAATATTTCTTAGAATCTAACACTTGTTCATCTTTTTTTTAGCCTTAGTGGTGTTTGAACTTAGTGGCTGAAAAAGCTCAAAGTCGATGCCCGACATCGACTTTTGGTTGCAAGAGGATGCTAGGCATCGAATTTTTATTTTTAGACAGCGAAATTTACTAAAACAGGCAAAATTTTCAGTTTTGGAAGGTCATATAGGGTCATCTTGTGAGGGCCATAACTTGAGTTCTAGAGATCCGTTTCATGCATATGATAGCTTGTTGGAAAGCTCTACTCTTCTAGTCTCAGCCTATAAAAGATCTTGGAGAAATAATATTTGAGCTAAAAGAAATTAGAAAAATACTGAAGGTATGTCATTTCAGTGACTAGAAAAATCTGAAGAAGCAAAGTTCTTGGTTTCGGCTATCATTTCTCAAAGTTTGGAGTGGCAATGAGTTAATGGTGACCATAGAGGTGTTCTAGTGTCACATTAATTCATTTCTTGTGGTGTTTTACACATCAACAAGTGGAATCAGAGCAGAAAGGTCCTAAAGAGAAGAACGCGGCAAAGGTACGAGAAGTTTTGAAAAGTTTTTCATTAAAGTTTGAAAGGTGAAGCATTTGAAGAAACAAGGCATCAAAAGATTACTTTCGAAGTATCCTCATACACAAAGAACTTCAAAAGGTATTATCCTTTATCCTTTAAGCTCACAGGTTGCAGCAGAAGGGAAGGAGTATGGAAGATCATATCTCCATTGACAAACTAGACAGAGATAATTACCCCGCATGGGTAATGAGAATGGAAGCCTTACTTATGAGTAAGGATCTCATGATATATGTTACAGGTGAAGAAGAAAAGCCAGTATTTGAAGATGAAAGCCGACCAAAGAAAGAAGAACTTGATGCTTTAAAGCATTGGCAGAAGAAGGATGCAAGTGCAAAAGCCTACATCTATAATACAATCTCTGATCATTTGCTACCACACATCAGAGGATTTGAATCATCTTAAGATATATGGAATGCATTGGAGTATCATTTCCAAAGCACTACTAAAGCACGGAAAGCAAGTCTATGGTCAGAGTTTACAACATTCAAGAAGAAGCCAAGTCAAAGTATTAGTGATTATGTCACTAAGATGAAGGATCTAGCAGATAGTCTTGGATCCATAGATGAAGATGTTGAAGATCACAAATTGATTGCTCAACTACTTGCAGGATTGAGAGGGGATGAAAGGTGGAAACCTTTTGTCTTATCAACAGAACTTTCATTAAATCATTATGTTCCAGATTTGAATCAATTACTTGGTTTGATGCTCATATATG
Source organism: Ceratopteris richardii (assembly GCA_020310875.1). Lineage (NCBI taxonomy): Eukaryota > Viridiplantae > Streptophyta > Polypodiopsida > Polypodiales > Pteridaceae > Ceratopteris > Ceratopteris richardii. The sequence goes on along the minus strand of CM035432.1, from coordinate 114,457,819 downwards.
AGCAAGACTTGAAGGAGATGGAGATAAAGGTCAAAGTTTTGCAATGTACATGAAGAACAAGAAGAAAGGAGAAAAAGGTAAAGCAAACAATGAAGAGGAGTCCAGTTCTCAAGTTTATTATGCAAGAGGTAAAGGCACTGGCAGAGGAAGACCAAGAGCTTTTGGAAGAGGTAGAGGTAATCAAAATAACAATAAGAAGGCTTGCTGGATCTGTGGATTGAGTAATCACTTGGCTCATGACTGTTAGCACAACCAACAAGGATCAAACCAGAATCAAAACAATAGTAGTAGAGGTCGAAGTGGAAGATATCAAAGTAATTTTCAAAGAGGTAGAAAAAATCAAAGAGGAGGCTATGGTAGAGGTGGAGGAAGAAGTTGGGGACAAAATCAATCCTACAACACCACCTATTACAACTATGCAAATGATACACAGAATGAAGGTCATACATCATTGATGATGAATTCAATCAGCACATCAGATAAAGAAGATCTAAAGGTATTTTACATTGACTCTGGATGTTCTAATCATTTGTCAGGAAACATAGAATTGATGTCAGAATTGGAAAAAGGTATTTCTAGTCATACAGTTCAAACAGGTGATAATACAAGACAGTGTGTACATTCAATTGGAAAAGTGAAATGCAAGAGTGGAGCATATTTGCTAACCAATGTTTTGTATGTTCCCACAATACCTAAAAACTTGATTAGTGTGGGGCAGATAGTTGAAAAAGGTTTTCAAGTCAGGTTTACAAATGAAGGAGTATTTGTTGAAGATCCAGAGAATGGATATAATCATATTGTTTGTGGTAAGAAAGAAGGTACTCTTTACTTTAAGAGTACAAGGGAACATTGGTCAAGCTTTGCTCACACATGGTGAAGGAGTGATTACAGAACTTGATCTCTGGCATAAGAGATTAGGTCACTTCAATGAAAGAGGAATTAAAGCTATGGTTGCTAATCAGTCTGTACTAGGATTACCAAATGTGCAGAGTCAACATATGGTTTATAAATGTGAAGCATGTCAAATGGGAAAAGCACACAGGTTACCATTTCAAAAGAAAGGATTCAAACATGATGGATTACTAGAGCTCATTCATACAGATGTATGGGGACCAACAAAAGAAGGATCTATCAGTGGCTCAAGGTATTATGTTCTTTTCATTGATGATGCTACAAGATGGATAACATTATATGTTTTGAAGGAAAGATCAGAAGTGTTTGGAGCTTTCAAGCATTTTCATGCATATGCAGAGAGAGTCACAAGTCAAAAGCTTAAAAGACTGAGGTCTGATGGAGGGGGAGAATACTTCTCCCAAGAGTTCAATGATTATCTTTGGAATGCAGGTATTAAGAGAGAAATAACTTGCAGGTATACACCACAACAAAATTGTGTAGCAGAAAGAAGGAACAAGACTTTGGTTGAGTTTGCTAGAGCTATGCTGAAGGAGAAGAATTATACAAATTATCTTTGGGTTGAGGCTGTAAATACAGCTACATATCTTGTGAATAGATTACCATGTGCAGCTCTAAATGGAATGACTCCATATGAAGCTTGGTGGGGTAAGAAACCAACACTAGATCATTGTAGAGTGTTTGGATCAATTGCATATGCTTATGTGCCATCACAACTAAGACATAAACTTGAACCAAAGGCACAAAAATATGTGTTCATTGGTTATGATGAAAAGCAGATGGGTTACAAGTTGTGGAATCCTCTAACCAAACAATTTATTGTTTCTAGAGATGTTACATTTGATGAACAGAAAAATTGCTATGCAGATCAAAGTCATACAACTGAAGAATTTGAAGAAGAGGTAAGAAGATCTGAGAAAGGAAAGTTAATTGTGCAGGTAAATAGAGATGAAGACTATATGCAAGCAAGTACATCCAAAAGTGGATTAACAAGAAGGAATAAAGAAGCTCCTATATTTGATGAAGAAGTGTATCCAGACACATATGAAGAATGTGAACCAAGAAGGTCAAGTAGGACAAGGAGACAACCAGAAAGGTATTCTTATGATACTTCTTACATAACTCAGAAGAACTATGCATATATGGTCAAAGATGATGAAGAACCTCATAACTATGATGAAGCAAAAGGTAAGAAGCAATGGGAAGATGCAATGAAGGAAGAATTCAATGCACTGGAGGAGAACAAGACATGGGAACTTGTTCCTAAACCAAATGGTAAGAAAGTAATTGGAAATAAATGGGTTTATAAAGTGAAGAAGCTTGTAGATGGAAGTATAGCTAGATACAAAGCTAGACTGGTGGTGAAAGGCTATGCCCAAACCTATGGCATAGATTATGATGAGACATTCAGTCTTGTAGCTAAGATGTCAACTATTAGGACAATCATTGCTATTGCAGCTTCAAAAGGATGGACTCTAAGTCAATTGGATATAAAGAATGCATTCTTGAATGGATACATATCAGATGAGGTATACATGGAACAACCTCAAGGGTTCATAGATTCCAGGTATCCAAATTTTGTTTGTAGATTGAGAAGAGCACTCTATGGATTGAAGCAAGCTCCAAGAGCATGGAACTATAGACTGGTGAAGTATCTCAATGATCTTGGATATCAAAGTTCAAAAGCAGATCCAAGTCTACTTATCAAAAGAACAAAGGAAGGTACAATCTACATTTGTATTTATGTAGATGACATTATAATCACAGGTACTTCAGATGAAGGAATCAAGGAGGTAAAGAGATTACTTGAAAAAGAATTCAAGATCAGTGACCTAGGAAAGTTGTCATACTTTCTTGGAATGGAAGTTACTTATACAGATCATGGCATATATGTATCACAAGAAAGGTATCTTCTAAATCTATTGAAGAAGTTTGATATGGAAAATTGCAGAGAAGCTTCAACTCCACTTGAAGTTAATCATAAGCTCAGTAAATATGATGGTGCAGAATCCAAAGATATGAGGAAGTATCAATCTCTTGTGGGTAGTTTGATTTATGCTACACTAACAAGACCTGATCTTAGTTATGCAGTGGGAGTTTTATCACAGTTCATGCATTGTCCAAAGGACCCACATTGGATTGCAGGTCAAAGAGTTCTCAGATATATCAAAGGAACTATAAAGGAAGGATTATATTATCCTTTTACATCAGATTTGAAGTTGAGAGCCTACAGTGACTCAGACTGGGCAGGTAACCAGGATGACAGAAGATCAACTCATGGCTACATGATATACATTGGTGATAAGCTTGTAAGTTGGTGTTCAAAGAAACAACATAGAGTAGCATTATCATCAACTGAAGCTGAGTACAAAGGACTTGTGGAAGCAGCTAAGGAGGTCATATGGATGTAGACATTGTTCAAAAGCTTGGGCATTGATCAAGGTATACCTACAATACATGGAGATAATATGAGTTCACTTTATCTTGCAGCAAATCTAGTTTTTCATGCAAGGATAAAGCACATAGAGATACAGTATCATTTTCTCAGAGAAAAGGTAATGGAGAAGGAGATTGAAGTGGAGTACATTTCTACTAAAGATCAATTAGCAGACATAATGACAAAGAGCTTGGATGGTGTGAAGACCAGCAGATTCAAAAGCATGGCAGGAGTAAAAGAAAAGAAGATGATATGAAGAAACACGGAATGTGAATTAGTGATTGAGGGGGAGCTGTTGGAGAAACAATCACTAATTGGACATACATTTGAAGATCAGAACTTTAGAATAAAACTACATGCCTATGTGAAGGGACAAATTCACAAGTGTATTATATTTGTAAAGTTATTTCACTTTAGTTCTAGAAGTTTTTTTAAAAGTCACGATAATGAGAAAATCTATATAAGTTAGTTTGTATCAACTGACGCGATGAGAGAAGAAGTGGAAGAGAGTGATAGAATGTGAGAAGGAGTTCATTTTGTACGACTGAGTATAGTCGGGTTTCTCTGAGTGAGAAAGCATCTGTAAAACTTCTGAGTTTTTCATAGCTATGAGAAGAAATAGTTAAAGTTCTGTGTATGAGACTCTCTCCATCATCTCCATGCTTGCCTACTGTGTGATGAGTTCAAAAGTTCAAGTTTTCTGAGCAACTCGATGCCTGGCATCGAGTTTGTGCTGATAAGTCTGTGTTTTATTTTCTGAGTTTCATCTCCTGCTAAATCTTCTGAAAAACATGAGGTTTGTGGAGCAACTCGATGCCTGGCATCGAGTTTCAGCATAAAGTCGATGCCTGGCATAGACTTCCCACATAAAAGTGGTCTTGCTCATGTGTGTGTAAAAGAGGCTAATTTTGGTGCTAAAAAAGTGGCTGAAAAAGCTAAAAGTTGATGCTTGGCATCGACTTTTGGTTGCAAGTCGATGCTAGGCATCGAATTTTTATTTTTAGACAGCGAAATTTACTAAAACAGGCAAAATTTCCAGTTTTGGAAGGTCATACAGGGTCATCTTGTGAGGGCCATAACTTGAGTTCTAGAGATCCCTTTCATGCATATGATACCTTGTTGGAAAGCTCTACTCTTCTAGTTTCAGCCTATAAAAGATATTGGAGAAATAATATTTAAGCTAAGAGAAATTAGTAAAATACTGAAGGTATGTCATTTCAGTGACTAGAAAAATCTAAAGAAGTAAAGTTCTTGGTTTTGGCTATCATTTCTCAAAGTTTGGAGTGGCAATGAGTTAATGGTGACCATAGAGGTGTTCTAGTGTCACATTAATTCATTTCTTGTGGTTTTTTACACATCAACATCACCAACATGGTGTAGTTGTAGCTTCACCAACATGGTGTAGCTGTAGCTTCACCAACATGGTAATACGTTGCATTCGCTGTAGCCTACATGGTGTAGCTGTGCTCAAGATCATGTAGGTATAGCTGTAGCTTTACCAAGGTGTAGCTGTAGCTTTACCAAGGTGTAGCTGTAGCTTTACCAAGGTGTAGCTGTAGCTTTACCAAGGTGTAGATGTAGCTTTACCAAGGTGTAGCTGTAGCTTCACCAACATGGTGTAGTTGTAGCAAGACAAGACCAACATCGCTTGCTACGCACCTTCTTTACTACATAGTGTAGCTATAGCTTAACCATGTTGGTCTCGCTGTAGCCTTAGCAACATGGTAATATTAAGCAAAACCTAAACGGGTAAGCTAATACCGTTAAGGCGCGCAGCGTAAACGCTACAGCATTTTCTTTAGCCAGGCTAAATTTTCTTTAGCTCTAAAGGGGTGAAGCTAAACTCGATAGGTAAACGTAAACTAACCCAAAAACAACACAGTAAATGGTTAAGCAAAAACAGTTAGGTTCAAGCTAATACCTATACCTAACAGTAAACTAACCCGAAAACCAATAGGTGCGATAGTTTACGTTTACCTAATTGGTAAACTTTAGCTCGAAAACCGTAAAGGAGCGGAGCGTCAGTTAGGTAAACGTAATAGCATAGCCCCTAATACCTTTAGGTTTTCTTTAGCACGCATAGCGCCTAAAGTTTCACATAGCTGCATAAGGTATAGTATTAGCTTCACTCCCACCAATCCAATAGGTGCTAAAGTGTCCTATTGGGAAACAACTAAAGAAAACTAAGCGCGCAAGACCAACATGGTAATAGCTTAAGCCTAGTTTTCTTTAGGTTTAGGCTTAAGCGAAAACTAACCTTTTAGGAGCTAAATAAAACGTGCAAGACCAACATGGTGTAGCTACGCATCTGGTTTTCTTTAGGTTAGGTAAACATTTTCTTTAGCTCTAAAGGGGCGAAGCGGTCAACGCTCACTTAAGCCTAATCGGGCCATAAGTAAACGTTTAAGCATTTCGCTTACTGGTCAAAGCTTAAGCCTAAAGGTATAGGTATTAGCTCCACCCCATAGGTAAACGTATTAGCACATTTAAGCGAAAACTAACAGTGAACGTTTACAAAACTGTATTAGCTACTATAGTGTTGTGAACGATCAGGCTCAGCCGTATAGTCTTCTAGAAGCCGTTCGAAACGTTTTGCACTTGTTGATTGGCATTTTTGCTGCCAAACTCTGTCAGCACCAGAATTAGCCTCTTTTACACACACATGAACAATACCACTTGTATGTGGGAAGTCGATGCCAGGCAGCGACTTTATGCTGAAACTGGATGACAGGCATCGAGTTGCTCCACAAACCTCATGTTTTTCAGAAGATTTAGCAAGAGATGAAACTCAGAAAATAAAACACAGACTTATCAGCACAAACTCGATGCCAGGCATCGAGTTGCTCAAAAAACTTGAACTTTTGAACTCATCACACAGTAGGCAAGCATGGAGATGATGGAGAGAGTCTCATAAACGGAACTTTAACTATTTCTTCTCATAGCTATGAAAAACTCAGAAGTTTTACAAATGCTTTCTCACTCAGAGAAGTCCGACTATACTCAGTCGTACAAAATGAACTCCTTCTCACATTCTATCACTCTCTTCCACTTCTTCTCTCATCGCGTCAGTTGATACAAACTAACTTATATAGATTTTCTCATTATCGTGACTTTTAAAAAAACTTCTAGAACTAAAGTGAAATAACTTTACAAATATAATACACTTGTGAATTTGTCCCTTCACATAGGCATGTAGTTTTATTATAAAGTTCTGATCTTCAAATGTATGTCCAATTAGTGATTGTTTCTCCAACAGGTGAAGCTACAGCTACACCTTGGTAAAGCTACAACTACACCATGTTGGTTTTGTTGTAGCTACACCATGTAGGTGAAGCCTACGCTACACCATGTTGGTTTTGCTGTAGCTACACCATGTAGGTGAAGCTACAACTACACGATGTAGGTGAAGCTACAACTACACCTACATGGTCTTGAGCGCAGCTACACCATGTAGGTCTTGTTTTGCTTAATAATACCATGAAGGGAATCTTAATATTACCATGTTGGTCTTGCTTAATAATACCATGAAGGCTTAAGCAAAACCATGAAGGCTATAGCAAATGCTTAAGCGTAATAGCTACACCTAAAGTTTTCGATGAAGCTAATACCTAAAGTAAACGCTTAAGCTATTACACTATGCGTAAAACCTATACAGGAGTTGATCGTAAAGGCTACAGCGTAATAGCTTAAGCCTTTAGGGAAAGCTAATACCTATATCTTTACGGTCAACTTTAGTCAAGGTATAGGTTTTCATTTATTTTTGCTTAACCTTTTAGCGTTTTCTTTAGCCCCTAATACCTAAAGTTTCGTTGCTATAGTGTTGTTTTTGTTTAGAAAACGTTTTCGCTTAAATGTTAGTTTACCGGGGTGGGTTTACCAGTTTTCGCCATTTACAACTCAGTATTAGCTTTTACGTTATGGTATTAGCACGTTTAAGCTAATACCATGAAGTAAATGTAGTTAGCTTCGCTCCAAAAGTAAACGTATTAGCTTGAACGAAAACTAATGTAAACGCTTGAATGAAAACTAACGTAAACGCTTAAATGAAAACAACACGTAAACGCGTTTATGCCTAATACTATTAGTAAACTGAAAACTAAACGTATTAGCTTCGCCTCGAAAGAGGCACCAGTTCATCCTACATGGTGTAGCTACGCGCATTCCCGACATGGTCTTCCCTCCGCTTTTAGGTATTAGCTTACTTTAGGTGTAGCTAATACCTATTGTCTAAAGCTAATCGTATAGCGCAGCCCCTACATGGTCTTCCCTCCTTACTAGTTTTCTTTAGCTGTTTCCCTTTAGGGCAAGCCGAAGGGAAGACCAACATGGTCTTGTGCTAAAGTGTCCTAAAGGCTACATCGTAAATGCTTAAGCCTATTGGTTTTATGCATAAGTTTTCTTTAGCGAGGACCTAAGGCGCGTAGCGAGCGAACTATGTTTACAACTCGGTATTAGCATTGCACATTTAGGTATTAGCTCCGTTTCCTATAAGGCGCTAAAGTTGACCATTAAGGTTTTACGCTAAAGTTTTCTTTAGCCAATAGGGGCAAAGCTAATACCTATACCTCTAGGCTTAAGCTTTGACCAATAAGTGAAACGCTTCACCGTAACGGTATTAGTGCGTTAGTTTCCCGGCTAGGCTTAAACGAAGACAAGACCATTCTGGTATTCCCTTCTTGACTTCAAGGGAATGCGCTATGCGTGCTTAGCTAATACCCGCGAGCGCTATGCGTGCTTAGCTAATACCCATAGCACGTTAGTTTTCTTTAGCGCTTTCCCAATAGGGTATTAGCTAAGCGCTTTCCCAATAGGTGGTTTTCTTTACTTTCTCTTCGCTAAAGCCTAATTCGGCCTTGGTTTGCTTGCCGAATTTCGTTTTTCTGAAGATTAGATTGAAGATGCAATCTTGTTTATGTCACCCAGATCTCTTTGGCACCTATTCGCCTATTTTGTCTTTGTTGTGGATATGGAATATTAGAGATTTTCATCCTTCTTTGATGGCTCGCTGCTAACTCGTACGGAACATGTATATCGTCTATTGGTTTAGTTTTGATATCTCCCACTACCGATAGGACTCGAGTAGAAGCGAGTCCAAACACCGCTGAAAAGCCTCTGACGGACAGTCCGCTGCTTTTCATATAAGGGAATACTAATTTTTCCTTATGGAGCGAAGCTAATACAACACTAGAAAGCTAATATCGGTTTTCTAAACCGTTTACTGGTAACCAGTCAACGGGCTATGCTAATACTGTTAGGTATAGGTATTAGCTTCATCGAGTTAGCAGCGAGCGTCTGATTGTTTGGTTGCGGGTCATCGAAGAAGCGAATTCACTGCAGTAATTCGACCGGCTTGCAGTCACTATTGATGTTATGCAGTCATCCGCTCCACCCTTGCTGCTATTCGCCGCTTCCACTTTCACCCGCCACAGAAACGCTTAGCTGCGCCCCAATCGTTATCGGGTTCATCTGGACCAATGTGATCTTTGACGTTGGCGGTACGGCTTATGGAGAAGAGACCTTCGATTCACGTGCAAAGTTGAAGTGAAAACAAACAGTAAACGGAAAACTAACAGTAAATGTTTAGAAAATGTAGAAGCTAATACCGACTTTTATCGTTACTACGTTAGAAAACTGTTAGGGGAACGTTTAAGCTAATACATTTACAACACGTATTAGCCCGTTGACGTTTACAACTCAATCAACTCTCGCTCCTATCGAGCTAAAGTTGATCGAGTTGTATGAGAGCTAAAGTAGACCGTTAGGTAAACGGGTTTCTCCCGAAAACGAAAACTAAAGTAAATGTTGTAGCCTTTAGGTAAACACTTAATCTTTAGCGCTTAGCTTAGCTAATACCCTTTAAGGCTTAAGCAAAGACCAGGCTACAACGTTTTCTTTAGCTCCTTTACAAACCCTAACGGGCTAAAGAATGTTGGAGTTAGACGTTTGCGGAAGCACGCAAACAGCACAAGGAAGAAGAAGAAGCTTGGAGCACAACACACAAGACTGAATGTATTACTAGAGAATGTACAAAGATAAGTAGCCCATTAGGGCAATAGGCGTATATACAAGCCGGGGGAAAAAAACCTCCTATAGAGGGAAAAAAGTGCCCCGGCGGTCCTAGAGTGTTCACACACATCACTACCTAAATATATCAACAAATCCCCCCTGGGAGTGATGCGGTGAACAAGGAGCTGGCACTCATGTATAAGGAAGTGCCAAGCTATGTGGAAATCACTCCACAAAAGGAAGTAAGCCCAAAGCTTTGCGGAAAGCTTCAAACTTCTCCCTACGTAGAGCCTTCGTGAAAAGGTCGACAATGTTCTCCTGCGTGGGCACATATGCCAAGCTGATCTCCCCAGCAGAGAACCTCTCCCTTACATAGTGATAATGTACCTCAATGTGCTTAGTGCGAGCATGGAACACAGGGTTCCTCGCTGACTGTCAGTGAAGATGGTGGTGGCAAAAGACTGGCCAACACCCAAATCAGCCATAAGGCGTCTGAGCCACACACACTCAACAGTCGCTATGAAAGCTGCCCTATACTCAGCCTCACAACTGGAAGTGGCCATAGTAGGCTGCTTCTTGCTCAACCAAGATATACATGAGCTACCAAGCATGAAGCAAAAACCACTGGTGGACACACGAGTGTCATAGCAACCAGCCCAATCTGAGTCAGAAAAAGCATGCAAATCTGGCGGTAGTGATCCCCCCTTGGGATAAAACAACCCAAGTAGCCGAGTACCACTCAAGTAGCGAAAGATGCACTTAACCACCTTCCAATGCGTGACTCCTGGGCAATGCATAAACTTGCTCATCTGTGAGACAACAAACTGAATATCTGGTCTAGTAATGCATAAGTAAATCAAGCATCCAACAGCTTTCTGATAGAGAACAGCATCAAATGCATCTCCAGCATCATGAAGACTCAATCGTAAACCTGTCTCCATAGGAGTGGCAATAGGCTTACAATCTTCAAGGCCAAAACGCTACAATAATGTGTCAATATATTTTGTTTGACACAAAGCCATTCCACCATCAACTTGCATAAACTGAATACCCAAATAGTGATGCAAATGCCCCAAATCAGACATCTCAAATGAGGCATGCAAATGAGCCTTAAAATCAGCAATATGCTTCTCAATAGGACCAGTGAGCAGCATGTTGTCTACATAGACAACAATGATCAGAAGCACATCATTAGCACGCTTAACATATAAGGTGCTTTTAGTTGGACTGTTCTCAAAACCATGTGCAATCAGATAGGCATGTATCTTCTCATACCAAGCACGTGGTGCTTGCTTTAAACCATATAACGCCTTCTTTAACCTGCACACCTGGTTTTCATCCCTTTCTGCACAAAGCCACGGGGCTGAAAAACATACACTTCTTCATGCAAGTCACCATTCAGAAATGCTGTTTTAATGTCCAACTGATGTACATTCCAACCATGATGGGCTGCAAGTGCACAAATGCTCCGAACAATTGTCATACGGCATGTAGGTGCAAAGGTCTCATCAAAATCAATGCCTCTTTCCTACGCATAACCCTTTGCAACAAGCCTAGCCTTATACCTGTCAACTGTACCATCAGGTTTACGCTTCAGCTTGTATACCCACTTCGTGCCAATGGCCTTCTTGCCAGGAGGCAAGTCACATAAAGACCATGTATCATTCTTCATTATAGCATCATATTCAGATTGCATAGCAGCCATCCAATTTTCTGAATTCTGTGCTTCATCAAAGAAACAGGCTCATTCTCATCACAGAGACTAGATGCAGCCATAGCATAGCAATCTGATGCAAAGGAGGCACTATGAGAGCCTGAACGAGTATGATATGACAAAGGTGCATGTAATTTGCTGTCACGCAAAGTCTGCACCAGCCATTTTGGCATAGTTTTTGCCTGCTCAATATCAGCTCTCTCATCAGCAAGTGCATCATGTAAATCTGCATCAGAAATGGAATGATCTGCATCATCATATGAAACCTGCAAAGGCTGAGAAGTTGCCTCATTAGGACCAGCACTAGACTATCCACCTGTAAAAAGAGGCATCAAAGTATCATACATGTCTTTGGAGCTAACAGATGTCTCCTTAGTACATGAAAGCAATGGCTGAATAGCATCTTCCACAAATACAACATCACGGCTAACCAGAATGCGTTTAGTATGTGGATGATACAGATGATAGCCTTTACTTTCACAATTGTATCCAACAAAAATACATTTAACTGCTTTATCATCCAATTTTCTGCGATGTTGTTCAGGCACTAATGCATATGCCAAACAACCAAAAACACACAGATGAGCAACAGATGGCTTGCGGTCATGCCAAGCCTCATATGGAGTGATAGACTGCAGTGCTTTAGTGGGACACCTGTTCAGTACATATGCTGCACACATGACAGCCTCAAGCCAGAAACTATGAGGTAAAGCCTGACTCTTGACCATACACCTCGCCATCTCCATGAGAGACCTGTTCTTCCGTTCAGCAACTCCATTCTGTTGAGGTGTATACGGCACTGTACACTGGTGTTTTATCCCACATTTAGCCAAAAATGCATTAAAATCTGAAGACATATATTCCCCCCCTCGATCAGAACGGAGGGTGCCCATTTTACATGCTGACAGATTTTCAGCCAAAACCAAAAACTGTTTGAAGCACATGAACACTTCGGACTTTGCTTTGAGTGGATATACCCATGCATGCCTGGAAAAATCATCAATGAAAGTCACAAAGTAAAGGTAATTTCCAAAAGAGGGTATCTGCATAGGACCACAGACATCACTATGTACAAGCTGTAATTTCTGCGTAGCCCGAACTGAACCATCTTTTGGAAAGGAAGAGCGCTGCATTTTGCCCAAAATACAGCCTTCATAAACATGTTTTCCAGGTGCCTCAAGTTTGGGCAAAGAGGACACCATTTCAGATTTCTGCAGGCATAGCAAACTAGCAAAATTCAGATGACCAAAGCGTGCATGCCAAAGCTTTGCATCTGACATAGCCTGAGAATCTTGAACTGCACATGCCGAGTCATTCACAGATCTTTCATAGTCTATGAGTTTATACAGCCCACGACATAAAATGCCAAAAGCAATAATCACATCGCCATTTGAGAGATCATGAACTGTACACCTATCATCAACAAATTTCATAACCAAGCCAATCTTGGCTAATGCAGAAACTGATAACAGATTCTTTTTTATCCTTGGCACAAATAAAGCATCTGACAAAGTGAAAGAACTACCATCAGCAGTAGTCAAAATGATCTTACCAACTCCCATAACAGGATAAGAGGAGTTGTTGGCGCATGTAACAGTATTCCCTGTAGGGGCAGGCTCGAGGGAAGAGAAGAAACTACGCTGCGAGGTAATATGGTTGGTCGCCCCACTGTCAAAGTACCAAACATCTGAGTCTACTGCAGACATGCACTGATCATGAGAAGATGGGTCAAAACTGCAGACAGTAGTAAACGCCCATTCTTCTTCCTGCACAAGATTTGTAGACTCTGTTTTTGGTGTAGAGCCCTCTGCAACAACCATTCAAGCCTCTTTCTTCTTTGCCTCTTTAGCAGCCAGTTTTGGACAGTTCTTTATGATATGATCATTGCCTTTACAGTACTTACAAAACAATTTCTGCTTTTCTGATTTTCTCTCATCTTTGTCTTGGTTCTTTGAATGTGCAGCATTTGCAGATTTCTGCTTACTAGTAGAAGAGCTCCATTTTCCTTTGCCCTTCTGACTAGCCAAGAAAGCTTGATCTGCAACTCGCATAATGGACCTGTTCTGCCTCGACTGGTCTTCTTACAACAGAATAGAGACTAACTCCTCAAATGATAAGGCATTCGGATTGCCTTTCATCATCAACCAAAGAGTAGAAGCAAAACTCTGATATGAGTCAGGAAGACCATTCAGAACGGTCTGCACAAGTGAGCTATTTGGTATAACCTCATCAGTAGAAATCAACTGTTCCTTCAAATCTTTGATCTTCGTTAGGAAACTGTCCATAGAATCGCCTTCATTCATATGCTCACTCTCCAACTGTTTTCGGAGATAAGCAACACGAGCCTCATTCCTAGCTTGGTACAATGTGGTAAGTGTATCCCAAGCATCCCTAGCTGTTCTGCAAGAGCGTATGTGAGGAATAATGGCACGTTTGACAGACAAAGCTATCAATGCATGTGCCTGGGCATCTCTGCCATCCCAACAAATCTGCTCTGCAATAGGTGCAACAGAAACAACAGCACAAACAGGAATCTGCACAATATCATCTTCGACACCATCTTCATCAGCTCGAGCACCTCCAGCACCTGTATTTGTAGTACCTGTAGTCGCAGGTGTAACAGGACGTCTTTCAACACCCTGCACAATGTTCCACAGTCCTTTTGCAACCAATACATGTCGCATCATATAAGCCCATAATGGGTAGTTGGTACCATCCAACTTATCCTCAACATCCAACATATGGAATACATCACTGCTTTCAGCCATGGCCGGTGACTAAAATACCTTGATGCAGAAAATTGACTGTATCTCAAAAAGTTGAACGGAACTGCCCAGACGAGTTCTGCTAGACCTATAGCAGACTTCGAGACGCTTAAACTGTCAAACAGAAATTGGTATATACCTTTGGCATAAAAGGACAAAATAGCCTACACAAGCGCTGTGATAGTGCGTTCGGAGGCCGAAACGAGCTCAGATCGCGATTTCGGCACCACAGAGCGAAACAGTTTTGATCTTGAAAACACCCTGAGTATGCTCACCAAATTTCGTGTGAATCTGAGACTGCAAACGGAAGAGTGTCGACAGTGCCCTAGATGAAGCGACGACCTGCTCTAACACCAATTGTTGGAGTTAGACGTCTACGGAAGCACGCGAACAGCACAAGGAAGAAGAAGAAGCTTGGAGCACAACACACAAGACTGAATGTATTACTAGAGAATGTACAAAGATAAGTAGCCCATTAGGGCAATAGGTGTATATACAAGCCGGGGGAAAAAAACCTCCTAAAGAGGGAAAAAAGTGCCCCGGCGGTCCTAGAGTGTTCACACACATCACTACCTAAATATATCAACAAATCAAAGAAAACTGTTTAGGCTACAACATAATAGCTTAACTTTTACGCTTAACGGAGCTTGGTGAAGCTACAGTGGTTTAGCTTAAGCCTTCGGCCCTACATGGTATTAGCTGTAGCCTAAAAGGTAAACCCTTCACCTAACTTAAGCGTTTTCTTTAGCCGGGAAACGCTCTAAAGGGGCGAAGCGGTTTTCTTTAGCACCCTAAAGTAAACGGTAAACTTTAGCTCCTATAGGCCCGATTAGTTAGTTTATCGATATGGGAATGCGCTAAAGTTTTCTATTGCTCCTTAACAATTAAGCGTTTACCTATACGTATATGTATTAGCTTGAACCTTTAGGTCCTGGTATTAGCTTAATCCAATAGGTCCTTAACGATATTAGCACGCTTAAGGCTGGTCAACACTAAATGTTTACTTAATGGTATTAGCTTCTACGTTAGTTTTCGGGCTAAATCTGTGGTTGCGCGCTTTCCGTTTCCCTCAAAGGCTGTCCATGTCCCACACACACAGGCTATAGCGTGTCCGTTTCCCACACAGGTGCGTAGCGTTTCCTATTGGGAAACGAACACTTTAGCGCCTTAACGAGAAACGGAAACAACTTCAGCATTTAGGGAAACAGACACTTTAGCGTAAAACACGGGCTAAAGTTGACAAAACAAGACCTATATGGTTAAGCTAATACGTTGTAACCTGGTATTAGCTTACCCGGTTTTGTAAACGCTACACTTTAGGTGTAGCTAATACGCACGAACCCGTAAAGGCTTAAGCTATTACCAGGCGCGTTAGTTTTCTTTAGCATTTAGGTTTTGTAAATGCTACACTTTAGGTGTAGCTAATACGTGCGAACCCGTAAAGGCTTAAGCTATTACCCTGAAGGGTTAGTTTTCGCGTAAAACCTTAACGGTCAACTTTAGCGCCTTCTCCGACCAAGAGTCACACCTTCATGAAACTATTGCACTTCCGTTTTAGGGGGAAGGGTTAGACCTTAAATGTGAGATGAGAAAAATGTATAGTCGAATCTCGATCGAGAGATAGAGTGGCTTGGAAAGGCTGTGCGACTTGAGGGGCATAAGGCTTAGCCGAAGACACTAGAACTCAAGATCAACGTTGTACCTGTCGGCACTTTCCTTTCGGGGGCATGCTTGCTAGTTTCCTCCCAAGTGAGAAGCGGAGGAACCCTTGACAAGAGGTGTCTGGGGTAAGGCTACTCTCATCCCTTGACGGATGAATGGCTCCTACCCCACCGTACATTCCTTTGGGGAGGGTGTGAAGCTAACAGAACAATGCAAGAAGTGTATAATGGAGATAGAACCCACTCGGAAAACAGTAAACGAGTGGAAAAACTGCTGATCAATGCAAGTGAACTGTGCAACAATGCTTCATAGAAATGCACCATAAAGCTCATTATGGGCACTCTGTTGGTTTCAAAGAATGAACCGGAATGTGATTTGGGACACGATGGGCCTCTGCGTGCCCCGATCTAAAACGATCACCAGAGTATAGCACAGGATCGCTTTTCCTTGCTTGGTTGTTTGTCAACATGTCGACAAGGTAAACCCAATGGGCTCCCTATGGGAGGTCTGGTCATGAGATGAGATACCCTCCAGTGGGCAAAAGACGATATGAAAAGCCACCGGTTCATCGCTTTGTCGTGTTTTGTCAACTTTAGCCCAACGTTGAGTCCCTCGACGTCACCATGTCAGATGATAATTTCTTTGATTCCCGTCTCTCATCTACCAAGGTTCCGCGACGTTACAAAGAGCAATTAGAACAAATAGCTACCAAAAAGGGGTTCTCGAAATCACCGGGAAGATCATCTTTTCCATAGAGATTGGGACGTTTGGAAAGGCCGAATGGCTACGCTTTTTCATATTCATGGATTATTCAATCCCGAAAAAAGCAAAAATCCGACGTACAAATTACTCGCTACTACCCTTAGATCAACAAAAGGTAGTAGCGAGCGATCATGCCATAAACGTTGCGCATTCAACTTGCATAGCACCTTTATGTCGCTTTTACGTTTACAACACGTTTAAGCTAATACCTAACTGGTAAACTAACTACGTTTAAGTCGCTTGCATAGCACCTTAAGTAAATGATTAAGCTAATACCAGTAAATGGGTTAGTTTATCATTTACTTATGGAGCTATGCTAATACCATTAAGGTGTTAGAGCTAAAGTTTCTCGTAAAGGTATTAATAAACGCTTAATTGTGAAGGTAAACGTAAACACTTTTACGAAAACTAACGTACAAGCTAATACCTATACCTTTACGGGCTAAAGAAGACCATGTTGGCCAGGAGGGAAGACCATGTTGGTCTTGCTTAAGCGCTTTGCTTAAACGTTTACTTATGGCGCTTAGCTTTGCCCCTTTAAAAAAGGTTTTGCATGAAATAAAGAAAACTTTAGCGCAATCCCTTCATGGTTAAGCTTTAGCCAATAGGTATTAGATACACCATGTAGGCTACAGCGAAACTTTAGCGTAAAACAAGACCTAACTGGTCGCTTAAGCATTCCCACATGGTCTTCCCTCCGGCTTGCCCTAAAGGTATTACGCTGTAGATTCCAAGACCTTAATGGTCAAAGCTCCGGGTAATGGTCTTCCCTCCGGCCTTTTAGGTTTCCTTTAGCCATTTCCCAGGTGCGAAAGTGTCCGAAACCGTTTCCCTTTAGGTTTTCTTTAGCACCTTAACGAGAAACGGACACTAAAGCACCAATAGGTTTTGTAAACGAGCTAAAGTAAACTAATGTTAGCACATTCCCTTCATGGTCTTCCCTCTGGGTAATGGTCTTCTTTAGCGTTGGGCTAAAGAAAACAAAACAAGACCAACATCGGTGCCATAGCACCTTAAGCCTTTTAGGGGTAGGCGCTAAAGTGTCCTAAAGGCGCTAAAGTATCCCTTTAGGGAAACGGAAACGATTTCTAAAGAAAATGCCGTGAAGGTATTAGCTTAAGCCAGCGCTAAAGAAAACACTTACTTTAGGTATTAGCTTCTACGTTAAGGCATTTTCGCTTCACTTTAAGGCTACAACGTAATATCTTAACCTAAAAGTTAAGCGTAATAGCTTAAGCCTATCGGCTTTAGCATGCTACGTGCCGCGGCTATAGCCTTCATGGTGTAGCTGTAGCAACCCTTCTTTACTACATGGTGTAGCTGTAGCATGGTCTTCCCTCCACTTTATGGTCTTCTTTAGCGCAAGACAAGACCAACATGGTCAAGCTTCTTGACTGAATGGTCTCTTTAGCACCTACATGGTCTTCTCTCAGGGCCAACATGGTTTTGTAAATGAGCGATAGAAAACTAAAGTAAACGTAATAGCTTAATCGAAAACAACACTATAGAAGCTAATACTGTTTACAACACGTATTAACTTAAATGTTAAGGATCAATAGGTATTAACCCGTTTACCTAATGTAGAAGCTAATACCTATACCTTTACGGGCAGCGGAGCTATTACCATGTAGGCTACAACTACACCATGTAGGCTCAAGCAAAAGTTTCGCTTAAACGTTTACTTATGGAGCTAAGCTAATACCCTAAAGGTGCGTAGCATGCTAAAGAAAATGCTTTAGCCTTACGGGCGAAGAAAACCATCTAGGTTTTGGTATTAGCTTAACTGTATAGGTAAATGAGCGATAGTTTATGTGGTGTAAATGTAATAGCTTAATCGAAAACAACAATATAGCAGCTTCTACGTTAAGTAAACGATTAAGCATTTACGCATAGCGCGTTAGGTATTAGCATAGCTCCATAAGGATTGGTAGGTATTAGCTTCGCCTCATTATTCTTCTCCGTAGAGTTAGCAGCATTTCGCCTTAGCCTCAGCCTAAGCTGAATAGGCAATTTAGATCTATTGGGGTTGGGCTTCCTATTCAAAGAAGAAGATGAACTAGCTGAATGAACCTCTTTATTCTGTTTCATTACTCAGATGAACAGGAGTCCATGTCATCAATTTGTCAATAAATTTGGCATTCGTTGTAACTAACTTTTAAGCATGTTTAGCTTAGCAAAACTGTTTACTGTTACTAAAGTAACTATGTTTAAGCTAATACTCTGTTGTAAACTAACGCACCCGTTTACGCGAAAACCAGGGCCGAAAGGGCACGAGGCGTGTAGCGAAAATGCTGTAGATTCCAAGACCAACATGGTCAAAGCTCCGGGCCAACATGTTAATATTAAGCAAAACCTTTAGGTAATATTAAGCAAGACAAGACCAACATGGTCAAGCTTCTTGACTGAATGGTCCGGCCCAACATGGTTTTCTTTAGCCCGATAGGTATTAGTGCTACAAAAACATTTACCAATACAGTAAACTAAGCGCTTTCCCTTTAGGTGTAGCTAATACCTATTGGCTAGGAAAACTTTAGCGCAATTTAGGTAATAGCTTAAGCAAAACAAGACCATGTAGGCTACAGCTAATACCAGGCTATAGCTACACCATTAAGGTCTTGTCTTGCTTAAGCCTTCGGCCCTTGTTTTCGCTTAAGCCTATCGCTTTTAGCACAAAACCTACCCAAGTTTCAATGTAGCCTACATGGTGTAGCTTAAGCATTCGCTGTAGCCTACATGGTTTTGCTTAAGCCTGGTCTTCCCTCCACTTTATGTTCTTCTTTAGCATTGGTTTTACAGTAAAGTTGTCTTTAGCACTTAGTTTACCTTAACGATATTAGCATAGCACCTTTATTAGGTAAACTAAGCGCCTTATTGGAGCGATAGTTTACCATTTACCTTATGGGGCTAAAGTTTACCGTAAAGGGAATGGTTTTCTAATCGCTTCGCCCCTAAAGGTAGTAGCTTAAACGTAAAGGTAAACGTAAACGCAAAACCGTTTACTTAAGGTGCTATGCAAGCGCCTTTGATTCAGCCTATAGGTGCTAAAGTTTACTGGTTAGGCACTTAAGTTTACCGTATAGGTTTTACGCTAAAGTTTTCGTGCGTTTCCTAGGTGAACGTTTACGTTAGTTTTTGCTTAACCATTAGTTGACGTTTACCTAACGATGAACCGAAAACAACACTAGTTTTCGCTAAATGCTTACATAGCACCTTTATGTCGCTTTTATGTTTACAACCCGTATTAGCTAATATAGTGTTGTAAATGTTACAGTAAACTAACCCGAAAACAACACTATAGTAGTGTTTACCTTTAGGTATTAGTGCTAAAGAAAACTCTAGCGCATTCCCTAAAGATAACCCTAATCGGGCCTTATGGTGCTAAAGTTTACGTTAAGTTTTCGAGCTAAATTTTACCGGTTAGGTATTAGGGGCTAAAGAAAACGCTTAACTTAAAGGCTAAAGGAAACCTAAAGGCTTAAGCTATTATGCTTTAGCCTATCGGGTTTCTTTAGCACCTATTAGTTTTGCACATTAGTTTTCTTTAGCCCTAATACCTATCAGTATAAGCTTAATCGCTTGCATAGCACCTTAAGTTTAAGCTATTACCCTAAAAGCATAGGTTTGACCATTACCCGAATCTTTGACCTGAATGGTCTTGTCTTGGTACAGTGAAAACCAAGCTTAAGCTTTGACCTTAATGGTCTTGTTTTGCTTAAGCTAATACCAAAACCTAAACGGTTTTCTTTAGCCGTTTCCCTAAAAGGTGCTAAAGTGTCCATTGGTGCTTTAGTTTCCCTATTGGGAAACAAAAACGGACACTTTAGCACCATGTAGTCTTAAGCTAATACTAGGCCCGAAGGGTTAAGCAAGACCAACATGGTCTTCTTTAGCGCAAGACCAACGTCGTTTCTAAAGAAAACTTCATGGTAATAGCTTCGTTGTAGCCTACATGGTCTTGTTTTGCTTAAGCTAAACCGCTGTAGCTTCATCTGCATGATCTTCCCTTCGGGTGGCCCTTTAGGTATTAGTTACACCTAAAGTCAAGAAGGCTTAAGCGGCAAGCGATGAAGTCAAGAAGGGGCTAAAGAAAACCATTAAGTAAGTTTTCTTTAGAAGCGATGAAGTCAAGAAGCAAAACCATTCAGTCAAGAAGCTTGACCATGGCTCGAAGGGAAGACCAACATGGTCTTGTCTTGTCTTGTCTTGGAATGCTTAACTTAAACGATCGGTAAACGAATAAGCGAAAACTTTAGCACTGAAAAGGCCGGAGGGAAGACCATGTTGGCCCGGAGGGAAGACCATGTTGGTCTTGGAATCTACAGCGTTTACCATTCCCTTTAGGTATTAGCTTCTATGTTTAGGGAATGAAAGAAAACCAAAACCTAATGGTAAACTCCCTACCTTTAGGTTTTCTTTAACCGTTTCCCTAAAAGGCTACAGCGTGTCCGTTCCCCAATAGGAAACTTTAGCACCTTAACGGGAAACGGAAACTTTAGCACAAGACAAAGACCAGAATGGTCAAAGCTTCGGGTAATGGTCTTCCCTCCCGGTGGGCCTTTAAGGTTTTGTAAACTTTAGCTCATATAGGTTTTCGGGAGTTTACCTTTTAGGCGCTAAAGTTTTCTTCAGCTCGTTTACCCAGTAAACTTTAGCATAAAACAAGACCATGTTGGTCTACGCATAGTGCCTAACCGATAAATGCTTACTTTAGGTGTAGCTAATACCTAAAGTAAAGGAGCTAAAGAGCCATGTTGGTCTTGCTACAATGTTTTCTTTAGCTCGTAAAGGTAAACGTAGATAGTTGACCTACCGGTCCTTATGGAGCTAAGCTTAGCCCCTAAAGTAAACGTTTTCTTTAGCTCCTTTACTTTAGGTTTTCTTTAGCTCCTAACAGTAAACTAAGCGCTAAAGAAAACTATTTACTACTTATGGTAGGAGCTAATACGTGTTGTAAATGTAATAGCTTAACTGTTTACTAATGAAGCTAAGCACGATTCCCTAATCGGGTTTCGCTTAACCCTTCGGGCCTAACGATTAAGCGAAAACAAAAACAACACTATAGGAGCGCCAATAGGGGCTAAATTTTACCTTAAGTAAACGGTTTCGTCAACTTTAGCCGCATAGCACCTTTTTCTTTAGCACCATAAGTAAACGTTTAAGCGAACGTAGTTAGGTAGACGTAAACGGTATTAGCTCCACCCCACTAAAGAGCGAGTATGACTAATCGACGTGGTTGATATGACGACGACAACAGCATGTCATAAACGGAAATAGCCAACTCTTTGCATATCTCCACTTCATGCCGACAGTGGAAGTTGAATGGTCTCGTGAATGCAAAATGCTAGCGGAACGATCAGCGGGACGGTAAGGCTAAGTTCCTCCCTACCGTGTCTATCCCTGTGTGTTGAGGATCCGGATTAGTGCACCAGAGATAGGGGAAACTGGGAGTCGATATGGGTATAACATCAAACGCAATCAAAGGCCTTTTCGAAGTCAATTTTCATTTCTAAAAATTGCTAGTTTGATTTAGTTGCATGTTCCATTACCATCCATGTAAATGGAATATTATCACATACACATGCACATACACATACACATACACATACACATACACATACACATACACATACACATACACATACACATACACATACACATACACATACACATACACATACACATACACATACACATACACATACACATACACATACACATACACATACACATACACATACACATACACATACACATACACATACACATACACATACACATACACATACACATACCACATACACATACACATACACATACACATACACATACACATACACATACACATACACATACACATACACATACACATACACATACACATACACATACACATACACATACACATACACATACACATACACATA
>CM035432.1:114390637-114430637 GCA_020310875.1 Ceratopteris richardii | reverse complement strand
TTGGACCTAGGTCATCTCTAACACTATTGTACCTCACAAGCTCAAACTAATTCCTCATTATTATTGAGTTACAAGGCTTGGAAAATCGCCATTTTTTAAAGTACTTAAACAAGTGGGCTTCTCTATTTCTATTTGAATACGTGATTTTGATGCTTATGTGTTTTCTTACACACTTACGACAGGTTTTTGGATATATCTTTTTGTTGTTTTCCTTCTATTTTTGGACAAGAACTACTAAAGAAAGCAATCGACTACTACAAATGCATTCATTTGCAAAAGTCTTGCATTCAACACAGGGAGAGTGGACTTTTTCCAGATTGGGAAGATCTCACACTTCTTCGAAAAAAAACAATCAACTCTACTTTAAGAAGGATTTTGCTCCGTCATGAGGGAGGAAGCTAAAAATCAGAGAATTACCTTGTACTTGAGATTGAGAGTGAGAGTGAGAGTGTGATTGAGGGTGCTAGTGTGAATGAGATTGTGATACTTGGGGGGTGGTTGGGAGGTAGATGCTTTGTCAAGAAGCTATTTTCAAAAGCTATCGTACAGAATGACCCGAATCTATAATACCAAAACTTCTCTTTCTCTAATTCATATCTTATCTACTCTTCCGTGTCAGATTTTCTCTTATCTTGTGAAAGTTCTGCATTTTTTTTCTCTCCTTTGCTATTCTTGAGTGAACATAAGCTTCTACTGGAGGATATCTTGTGATTGACGAGACACTACAATATGTGTATGTGTGTGTATGCATATGTGTGTATGTATGCATATGCATGTGTATGCATGTGAGTGTATGTGTGTGTCTCTATGTGTGTGTATGTATATCTGTATGTATCTATATGTGTGTTTGTGTATGTGTGTATGTGCATGTGTGTATGTGTGTACGTGTGTATGTGTGTGTATGTATATGTGTGTATGTATATGTGCGAATGTATATGTGTGTGTATGTGTATGTGTGTATGCATGTGTATATATATGTGTGTATGCATATGTGCATGTGTCTATGTATGTATGTATGTATGCATATGCATGTGTATGCATGTGAGTGTATGTGTGTGTCTCTATGTGTGTGTATGTATATGTGTATCTATCTATCTATCTATCTATCTGTTGGAAAACAAAGATCCAATATCCTATCGGTACAAATTATCCAAAGTTTACAACATGTGTAGACTTGTTGGTCACTCCAGAGATTACAACATCTATAGGATCTTGAAGTAGGATATGTACAACTAATGGCATGGGCGCCGTGGATAAGTCATAAGCCTTTCATAACAGTGGTCTGGGTTTGAATCCCTCTGACTGCAGTGCAAAAAACACGTTTTATTCTTATATGCATCTAGGACATCAAACACAAACAGCGACATATTTTTTTTCCGTGAGTACTTTTCAGATCAACAGCGATCGTAGATCGTAGAGCTTTATTTGCTTTTGGAGGAGCTTTTCAAGGGACAACTAACTACTATATAAGTAGAGCTTGGCTTATTGTTTATGTATCCTACACCTAGTTCAATGCCAGGTTTGGTACCTTAATAGAGGTGGTGCTCTTAGCACATGGGGCAGCCATGGTGCTATTTTAGAGCATGTTGAGGAGCGGCTATGTAGTTCTTCTTGGAGAAGAAGAGTTTGCTCACACTCTTGCTTATGGAGAGGACCTGCCCATCAGCAGCTTGATGGTGTGGATCCACCATCTACATCTGAATATGTTTGTTACATTTGTACATTCACTCATCCATCTATTTTTGTTCACATACATCTGAATATGTCAGATTTATGTCCATACATCTCAATATGTTTGTTACATTTGTACATTCACTCATCCATATATTTTTGTTCACATAGAGTAGTTGAGAATTTTCACTCCCACATTGTAATTTGAACATTTGTATATATCATAGTGTGAGTAAGCAGTGGCTTACGTAACACTTTACACATGTTTTCTAATCTTTCTCTATCTTTGTCTCATCACTTGTATGATTAAATGTGGTATGTTCATGTTTTGTCAATATTGGAAGATTGTTGGATTCTATGTTGTAGATCCTGGAATGATAAAAAATGAAATGTATTTTTGTTGGGTACAATTGTGAAAGCAAAGGCTATTGTCTGTATCATCCACAAACTAAATGCATTTTGGTTAGTTGTGATGTTGTTTTTGTGGAAGATGCTATTCAGCCATACATTGATGTACGAAGGAGACATCTGTTAGCTCCAAAGAGATGTATAATACTTTGTTTCCTCTTTTTACAGGTGGACAGTCTAGTGGAAGTCCTAATGAGGTAACTTCTTAGCCTTCATAGGTTTCATGTGATAATGCAAATTATTCCATTTTTTATGCATATTTACATGATGCACTTGTCGATGAGAGAGCAGATATTGAGGAGGAAAAAACTATGCCGAAATGGCTAGTGCTGACGTTGCATGATAGCAAATTAGATGCATCTCTATCATATCATACTCGTTTAGGCTCTCATAGTGCCTCTTTTGCATCAAATTGCTATGTTATGGATGCCTCTAGTCTCTGTGATGAGATTGAACCTATTTCTTTTGATGAAGCACAAAATCCTGAACATTGGATGGCTGCAATGCAATCTAAATACGATGCTATCATGAAAAATGGTACTTGGTCTTTATGTGACTTGCCTCCTTGGAAGAAGGCCATTGACACTAAGTAGGTATACAACTTGAAGCGTAAGCGTGATGAAACGGTTGACAAGTATAAGGCTATGCTTGTTGCAGAGGGTTATGCACAAGAAAGAGGCATTGATTTTGATGAAACCTTTGCTCTTCAATGTCGAATGACTATTGTTCATAGCATATGTGCACTTGAAGCTCATCATGGTTGGAATGTACATTAGTTGGACATTAAAACTGCAGTTCTGAATGTATGTCTTTCAACCTCATGGCTTTGTGTAGAAAGGGCACAAAAACCAACTGTGTAGGTTGAAGAAGGCATTATATGGTTTAAAGCAAGCACCACGTGCTTGGTATGAAAAAGATACATGCCTATCTGATTGCATATGCTTTTGAGAATATTCCAACTGAGTTAATGATGTGCTTCTGATCATTGTTGTGCATGTTTATTACATGCTGCTCACTAGCCCTCATGACAAGCATATTGTTGATTTTAAGGCTGATTTGCATGCCTCATTTGAGTCTTCTGATTTGGGGAATTTGCATCATTATTTGGGCATTTAGTTTGTGCAAGTTGATGGTGGAATGGGTTTGTGTCAAACGAAATATATTGACACATTATTGTAGCATTTTGGCCTTCAAGACTATAAAACTATTGGGTCAGAATGGTTGTTCTAGAGGCCTCTACACTAAAAACAGAGTCTGCTTATCTTGTGCAGGAAGAAGAATGGGCGTTTACCACTGTTTGCAGTTTTGACCCATCTTCTCATGAGCAGTGCATGCCTATAGTAGACTCATGTTTGGTACTTTGATAGTGGGGAGACCAAACATATTACCTCGTAGCGCAGTTTCTTCTCTTCACTCGAGCGTGCCCCTACAAGGTATACTAGCACATGCACCAACAAATCCTCTTATCCTATCATGCGAGTTGGTAAGATCATTCTAACTACTGCTGATGGTAGTTGTTTCACTTTGTCAGATGCTTTATTTGTGCCAAGGATCAAGAAGAAACTCTTATCAGTTTTGACTTTACCCAAGATTGGCTTTTGGCATAGTTCATGATCTGTCAAATGGTGATGTGATTGTTGCTTTTGGCATTTTATGTCGTGGGCTGTATAAGCTCATAGACTATGAAAGATCTATGAATGATTCAGCATGTGCAGTATATGATTCTCAGGCTATGTCAGATGCAAAGCTTTTGCATGCACGCTCTTTTCATCTGGATTTTGCTAGTTTGCTATGCTTGCAGAAATCTTAAATGGTGTTCTCTTTGCCCAAACTTGAGGCACCCGGTAAACATGTATGTGAAGGCTATATTTTGGGCAAAATGTAGCATTCCTCCTTTCCAAAAGATGGTTCTGTTGGAGTTAGATGTCTGTGGAAGCATGCGGACAACACAGGGAAGAAGAAGAAGTTCGGAGCACAATACACAATACTGAATGTATTACGAGTAGTATGTACAAAGATAAGTAGCCCATTAGGGCAATAGGCGTATATACAAGCCGGGAGGAAAAAAACCTCTTAATGAGGGAAAAAAGTGCCCTGGTGGTCCTAGAGTGTTCACACACATCACTTCCTAAATATATCAACAAATCCCCCTTGGGAGTGATGCGATGAACAAGTAGCTGGCACTCATGTATAAGGAAGTGCCAAGCTACGTGGAAATCACTCCACAAAAGGAAGTGCCTTATACGTGTCAACTGTTCCATCAGGATTACGCTTTGGCTTGTAAACCCACTTACTGCCAATGGCCTTCTTGTTAGGCTGCAAGTCACATAAAGAACAAGTACCATTCTTCATTATAGCATCATATTCAGATTGCATAGCAACCATCCAATTTTCTAAATTTTGTGCTTCGTCAAATGAAACAGGCTCATTCTCATCACAGAGACTAGATGCAGCCATAGCATAGAAATCTGATGCAAAAGAGGCACTATGAGAGCTTGATCGAGTACGATATGATAGAGGTGCATCTAATTTGCTATCACACAAAGTCTGCACCAGCCATTTTGGCATAGTTTTGGCCTCCTCAATATCAGCTCTCTCATCAACAAGTGCATCATGTAAATCTGCATCAGAAATGGGATGATCTACATCATCACATGAAACCTGCAAAGGTTGAGAAGTTGCCTCATTAGGACCAACACTAGACTGTCCACCTGTAAAAAGAGGCAGCAAAGTATCATACATGTCGTTGGAGCTAACATATGTCTCCTTAGTACATGAAAGCAATGGCTGAATAACATCTTCCACAGAAACAACATCACGGCTAACCAGAATGCATTTAGTCTGTGGAAGATACAGATGATAGCCTTTACTTCCAGAACTGTACCCAACAAAAATACATTTTACTGCTTTATCATCCAATTTTCTACAATGTTGTTCAGGAACTAATGCATATGCCAAACAACCAAAAACATGCAGATGAGCAACAGATGGCTTGCGATCATGCCAAGCCTCATATGGAGTGATAGACTGCAACACTTTAGTGGGATACCTGTTAAGTACATATGCTGCACACATGACAGTCTCAAGCTAGAAACTATGCGGAAAGCCTGACTCTTGACCATACACCTCGCCATCTCGATGAGTGACCTGTTCTTTCGTTCGGCAACTCCATTCTGTTGAGGTGTATATGGCACTGTACAGTGGTGTTTTATCCCACGTTCAGCCAAAAATGCATTACCTATTTTGTTTGATGAAGCACAAAATTCTGAACATTGGATGGTTGCAATCAATCTGAATATGATGCTATCATGAAAAATGGTACTTGGTCTTTATGTGACTTGCCTCTTGGCAAGAAGGCCATTGGCACTAAGTGGGTATACAAGCTGAAGCATAAACCTGATGGAACAGTTGACACATATAAGCTAGGCTTGTTGCAAAGGGTTATGCGCAGGAAAGAGGCATTGATTTTGATGAAACCTTTGCTCCTACTTACTGAATGACATCTGTGCACTTGGCGCATCTGTGCACTTGGAGCTCATCATGGTTGGAATGTACATCAATTGGACATTAAAACAAAATTTCTGAATGGTGACTTGCATGAAAAAGTGTATGTTTTTCAACCCCGTGGCTTTGTGCAAAAAGGGCATAAAAAAGAAGTGTGCAGGTTAAAGAAGACATTATATAGTTTAAAGCAAGCACCACGTGCTTGGTATGAAAAGATACATGCCTATCCGATTGCACATGGTTTTGAGAGTAGTCCAACTGAAAGAACCTTATATGTTAAGCGTGCTAATGATGTGCTTCTTATCATTGTGGTGTATGTAGATGGCATGTTGCTCACTGGTCCTCATAAGGAGCATATTGCTGATTTCAAGGATGATTTACATGCCTCATTTGAGATGTCTGATTTGGGGCATTTGCATCATTATTTGGGCATTCACTTTATGCACATTGATGGTGGAATGGCTTTGTGTCAAACGAAATATGTTGACACATTATTGCAGCATTTTGGCCTTGAAGATTGTAAACCTATTGCCACTCATATGGAGAGAGGTTTACGATTGAGTCTTCATGATGCTAGAGATGCATTTGATGTTGTTCTCTATCAGCCGACTGTTGGATGCTTGATTCACTTATGCATTACTCAACGAGATATTCAGTTTGTTGTCTCATAGATGAGCAGGTTTATGCATTGCTCAAGAATCAAGCATTGGCATGCAGTTAAGCACATCTTTCGCTACTTGAGTGGTACCCGACTACTTGGATTGTTTTATCCCAAGGGGGGATGACTATCGCTAGATTTACATGTTTTTTTTTTTACTCTGACTGGGCTGGTTACTATGACACTCGTGTGTCCACTAGTGGTTTTTGCTTCATGCTTGATAGCTCATGCATATCTTGACTGAGCAAGAAGCAGCCTACTGTGGCCACTTCTAGTTGTGAGGCTGAATATAGGGCAGCTTTCACAGCAACTGTTGACTGCATGTGTGTGGCTCAGATGCCTTATGGCTGATTTGGTCAGCTTTCAGCCACCACTATATTTATTGATAGTCAGAGCGCATTGGTAGTTGTGAGGAACCCTGTGTTCCATGCTCGCACTAAGCACATTGAGGTGCATTATCATTATGTTGGGGAGAGGTTCTCTGTTGGAGAGATCAACTTGGCATATGTGCCCACACAGGAGAACATTGCAGACCTTTTCATAAAAGCTCTGCCTTGAGAGAAATTTGAAGCTTTTCGCAAAGCTTTGGGCTTACTTCCTTTTGTTGATTGATTCCACATAGCTTGACACTTCCTTATATATGAGTGCCAGCTCCTTGTTCAACACATCACTCCCAGGGGGATTTGTTGATATATTTAGGTAGTGATGTGTGTGAACACACTAAGACTGGCGAGACACTTTTTTCGCTCTTTAGGAGGTTTTTTCCCCCTGCTTGTATATACGCCTATAGCCCTAATGGGTTACTTATCTTTGTACATTCTAGTGGTAATACGTTCATTATTGTGTGTTGTGCTCCAAGCTTCTTCTTCTTCCTTGTGTTGTTCGCAAGCTTCCGTAGACGTCTAACTCCAATAATTGCTATGACACTCGTGTGTCCACAAGTGGCTTTCGCTTCATGCTTGATAGCTCATGCATATCTTGGTTGAGCAAGAAGCAGCCTACTATGGCCACTTCTAGTTGTGAGACTAGCTTTCACAACGACTCTTGAGTGTGTGTGGATCAAACGCCTTATGGTTGATTTGGGTGTTGGTCAGTTTTTTGCCACCACCATCTTCATTGACAGTCAGAGCCCATTGGAAGTTGCAAGGAACCAGGTGATCGATGCTCGCACTCAGCACATTGAGGTGCATTATCATTATGTCAGGGAGAGGTTCTGTGCTGGAGATATCAACTTGGCATATGTGCCCACGCAGGAGAACATTGCAGACCTTTTCATGAAGGCTCTGCCTAGGGATAAGTTTGAAGCTTTCCACAAAGATTTGGGCTTACTTCCTTTTGTGGATTGATTCCACATAGCTTGGCACTTCCTTATACATGAGTGCTAGCTCCTTGTTCACTGCATCACTCCTAGGGGGAATTTGTTGATATATTTAGGTAGTTATGTGTGTGAACACTCTTAAACCACTCGGGCACTTTTTTCCCTCTTTAGGAGGTTTCTTCCCCCGGCTTGTATATATGCGTATTGCCCTAACGGGTTACTAGTGTCCGTTTCCATTTCCCAATAGGGAAACTAAAGCACCAATAGGACACGGGTGCCTCTTTTGAGGTGAAGCTAATACGTTCAGTTTTCGAAAACGCGTTTACTAATAGTATTAGGCGTAAACGCGTTTACGTGTTGTTTTCGTTTAAGCGTTTACGTTAGTTTTCATTCAAGCATTTACATTAGTTTTCGTTCAAGCTAATACGTTTTCTTTTGGAGCAAAGCTAACAACGTTTACTTCATGGTATTAGCTTAAACGTGCTAATACCTTAACATAAAAGCTAATACTGAGTTGTAAATGGCAAAAACTGGTAAACCCACCCTAGTGAACTAACATTTAAGCGAAAATGTTTTCTAAATGAAAACAACACTATAGCAGCGAAACTTTAAGTATTAGGGGCTAAAGAAAACGCTAAAAGGTTAAGCGAGAATAAGCAAAAACCTATACCTTGACTAAAGTTGACCGTAAAGGTATAGGTATTAGCTTTCCCTAAAGGCTTAAGCTATTAAGC
Organism: Ceratopteris richardii; assembly: GCA_020310875.1. Classification (NCBI taxonomy): domain Eukaryota; kingdom Viridiplantae; phylum Streptophyta; class Polypodiopsida; order Polypodiales; family Pteridaceae; genus Ceratopteris; species Ceratopteris richardii. Next base: position 114,422,344 of record CM035432.1, on the reverse strand, counting down.
TATAGCCTTTATGGTGAACTCCCATATAGGTTTTACGCACAGCGTAATAGCTTAACCGTTTACTTTAGGTATTAGCTTCATCGAAAACTTTAGGTGTAGCTATTACGCTTAAGCATTCGCTGTAGCCTTCATGGTTTTGCTTAAGCCTTCATGGTATTATTAAGCAAGACGAACATGGTAATATTAAGATTCCCTTCATGGTATTATTAAGCAAAACAAGACTTCTCAAGTGCATAGAAATGGATCTACATAGCAAATTAGTTGGAGATTGTTATAATCCACCTACTTCATATGTTTGTACTATTGGATGCAGAGTATCACATAGAGAAACATTGAATTAGGTAGGGATGTTTTAATCCACCCTTATCATTCTATCCATACATAGCACTTGATCTAATGTTTCACGTGCAAAGTTAAGTAATATTAGAATGATTTGGATAGGGATTAGCCCATAAGTGGATTCCCTTATTTTTCAAATCTAGTATGAGATAGAATCCCCTTCTCATAAAGAGGCAAATCAGAGAGATGAAAACCATGATCTATGGAATGATCATGGGCCACGGGGGAATACTCGACATATTATACCTACACACATTTTCGAGGACGAAAATTTTAAAGGGGGGAAGAATGTTGTATGATTATGGGTCAAAGTGGCCAAAGACATGGGTTTTGAGGGTCCAAAACCACTTGGAGAACCCTTGGAGTCTATTGGGAAACCCTTAGGAAAGTGTCTCCAAGTGTATAATTTGAACCCTTGAGTTATTTGGATTGCTCCCAATTGAAGGGTTTTGACCCTTATGATTGATATTTCCTAAGGGTATGGCAGTTAACCCTTAGGGAGGCCTCTCAAGCCTTGAGACTTGTACGTACAAGCTTGGGAGAAATACTTTTAGAATACATGTGAGGGCCATGTGAGTCCATGTGATTTCCAAGGTTAGAAGGCCTTGGATTAGAATCCATGTGAACAGGACACTTGTCAAGCTCTCCTCACATTTTCTCCCTTGGCCATGAGGTATATATATGGGTGGAGTTGGTTGGGTGGAGACGTGCATCTCTCACCCCTTGTGGGTTTGATTAGACTCTTAGAGTTGCTTAAGTTACTCTCTATGATAGTAGTTGTTGTTATACAACAATAAGCCTCAAAAGACACTAGCTTTGCTTAAATGGAATGGTAGGCAGTGATACGATTAATTATCATCATATTGGGATTTCCTTTCTAATCCTCCATTAGTGCACACAATGGGGGCACCAACATGGTACTTTAATAATAAAGGGATTAACACAATAACTCGTGGTTCAGTTTGCTTAATGTGCTTTTTTTTATCAAAGTGTGGTTTCACATGAGTCAGATGTCCTCATTGTTCTTCCTATAATGAAGATATGCATTGTAAGCAGCCGGATCGGCACTTTGTATTTTCATAATTCTTATATTTTCATATCCCGCATGAATTGAAAGGTTTCATATTCCGCACGAACCGAAAGGTTATTGCGAAGAGTTGTAACTACTTATAAAGCAATGAAAGGACGCTTCGATGACGACCAGGAGAATCTCCAGACTGTCTGTCTGGGCGATTGCATTCTGTGAAGTTGCCATGGTGCCGTGTTGAGAAATCTGAGTAGTACTGTCTTTTTCTCGTCTTTGTTTGATTACATTAACTTGCGGTTAGTCTAGCTCCATTAAGTTATGATAATGAAGCCTGTGTTACGGTAATGAATAACTTCGTTGTTACGTACTGAGAAAATAGTAACCAGAGTACGAATAGTAAGTTTGTGAGAGAACGAACCAGAGTAATGATAGTAATTTGTAGTAAACAGAGGTTTGAATGTTAATATACTACGGTGAGGATAAGTTAATTGGGAAAATTAAGTTATAGGGCCTCTGATTAGCAGACCCCTAACTCCCAAGAACTTGAAAGAGTTTAAACGCGCCTGTGACGGCAAAGCGCGTTTAACACTGGTGCCGTCTGTGGGAAGGTGGCAACAGAGTGTTGCAAATTGATTGTGTGGATCAACAGTAAGGTGAAGTAGTACGCAAGTGTTGCAAAAGGTGATATATGCCGGTTACTCGGTCCGGCGAGTCATATCCGAAGTACAGGAGAGACCGACAGCCTTGGGCGGTACCAAATTTGTTAGGGACATCCCCAAGAGGCAGAAGCACAGATCGGTTAAGCACAATCATCGAAGAACCGAAGCACGTTAGCAGTGATTCCGGTAGCATTCCAGTGGAACATACTGTAATTTCGGTAGATTCCGATGTAATTTCGGTGCAATCTACAGAAGATAGAGTAATTTCAGAGTATATAGGAACGCAGTGTACAGTTGGTCCGACACCATCTGGTCAAGATTCGAACCTCTCTAAGGATAGAGGTGTGTTATCCAAAGAGACCATTGCTGGTGAAAGAATGTCCTGGGTTGGGGAAAGTTTGACTAATTCCGGTGACAGTTCGGTCCCAGTTACAGAGAATCTACAATTTTCCGGTGACAGTGTGATAGTTCCAGGTGAATCTTCATTCCGGACACCACTGTTCGGGGTAAGCTTGCCTACGTTTGATACCAAAGAAGAGGATAGGTTATTCGAATTGGAGATCCGTAAGAGGATGAACACTATTTTCAAGCCGGAAGGTGAGCAGTCTAATCATACAGAATCCGAAGGACCGGAAACACCTCCTCAGAAATCAAGAGAAAGCAACGGTACCACTACTAGCACCATGAGTGGACATCAACAACAACAACAACAGCAACAACAGCAGCAACAGCAACAACAACCGCCACTTCCACTTCGACTTGTTCCAACTGGGGTGACGTACACAAAGTTCGGTGGATTTCCAAGTTACGATCCTGATGCCCATGTACGCACCTTTGAAATAAGTTATGCAGTGCTGAACCATCCACCCGATCCGGCATACAAGGCCATCGTGTTTCAGTCAACACTAGTCAATGAAGCAGCGTGATGGTTAACAGAATATGATTTCAATCATTTCGTTACCTATGAAGCGGTAAGAGATGCGTTTTTACAGAGATTCCGGTTGAAGAAGAACCCTTCCGAAATCTTCGATTACTTGCAGAACAATAAACAGAAGCTGCACCAGATTGTGTAGGAATATGCCACATTGTTTAGAACTCATTTAAGACAACTGCCGCCGGCACATGCCAATCTGCCGGATGATGTGATAACTCAATGGTTTATTAATGGGTTAAATCCACAACTAAGACAAATTATGATCATCCGTTGTGTGGGAGCTATGACAATTGCAATGGCCTTGCAACTCGAGCATAAGGTTGGAGGATTCACCGAAGACTTAGAGTGGCTGAAAGCCAGTAGAAGCGTTGCAGAAGATCCAGCTAAACAGATGTATTGCACCAAATATAAAAATCCAGGGCATACCAGTGCCACCTGTGACCTTAATCAGATGTATTCCGCCATCTGCAATACCACCAGACATTCCACAAAAAATTGTGCGTATAACGCCAAAGTGCAGGGACAAGCAACTGTAAATGCCATTATACAAGAACTAGGGCAGCCAGCTACTCACTACGTACCACCGCAGATGCGAAACAATCAACAACAAGGATATCGAAATTACCGGGGACAGCGGAATACCAACTTCAATGCAAATCGATGGCAGGCCAGTACATCAGCGGAGAATACTTCTCTGCCACCACCTCGATGTCACTTTTGCGGTGAACTTGGCCACATCCGGAGATTCTGCAAGGATGCAGCCGAATATGATCAAAGAAAGAAAGAGCGTCAGAACCCAATGACCGATATGGTCTATATTTCACCAGTGGAAACTCAAGCAGCAGTGGTCCAGACAAGATCCGGTAAGCAGTTGCAACCAGCAGCGGAAGTGCTTGAACCTGGCATCCGTGAACAGTAGAGAATGTATAGCAAAGCTAGCCAATGGACCACCAAAGAGCCTACGGTGTTCCCTGATCCAGTTCCGGTGACACAGGTTCCCCTGCCAAAGGTGGGAGCGGATGAACAAGATTGTACCCCAGTAACAAGAGAATCATCATCGGAACCAGTGAAGAGTGCAATTCCAACAGACCACGTATGGGATATTCTCTCTAAGGCCTCAATTACACTTCCCTTGGGATAGCTACTCGCTTTAGTGCCAGGAGTATGGCAGTAGTTTCAACAACAGGTTAGTCCCATATCTCCCAGTACTCCGACGATTGCAACAATCCAACCGGAAACTGATTCTACGGTGGATCATTCTGTTCCCTTAATCACGGTTTGGCATAAAAATCATAAGATTACGCAAGTGCTAATTGATGGTGGTTCTGGTGTGAGTATAGCAACTGCAGCTCTCTACAAGAGGTTAGGGTGGACCCAAATCGAGCCTGTTCAATTCTTTGTCAGAATGGCAGATCAATCCCGAGTTCATCCAGTGGGACTCGTAAGAAATATTCCGATCACTTTGCAGGGTACAACGTCTAAAATGACTTTTGTAGTCCTAGAACTACCGAAATCTAGCCTTGATTACAATCTCCTTTTCGGTCGACCATGGTTGAAACAGGCTAAGGTTATACAGGATTGGTCAGCACAAGAACTAACTTTTAAAGATAATCACCGTAAATATGTTGTCAAACTTGATGCCATTCAGCCCTGCGAACTCCATGCCAGGCCATATGTAGCAGAGGCGGTCCACATGTTGGATGGCTTATCTGACGATGAAGAAGAAGCATTTCTGAAACACAATGAAGATCTGATTTCCTTAGGTACTATAAACCTGCAATCAGTAGTGGACACCTAGAGTCCGGCAGCATGTAGAGTTGTTCCCGTAACCGGAGAGGCAGATACAAATGATACTGATGCTATGGATAAAGCCACTCTGCATCACCTTTTACAGTCAACTGACGATCCGATGAAACCTCGTCAATTCTATGTCCCGCAAGACCAGTTAGTCACCTACAATTTGGGTAATGATAGTAACCCGCGTCATGTTAAGATGAAGTCTGGATTGTCTGAGGAATTTTAAGAAGATTTGATCAGACTCTTGCGTGAGTTTTCTGATGTTTTTGCATGGGATTACCGCGATATGAAGGGTCTGGATCCTCGGATCTATCAACGTCGGGTCGTGCTGAAACCAGAAGCAAAGCCAATTAAACAACCTAGTTACCGAATGAATCCCAACCAGAAGCAAAGCCAATTAAACAACCTAGTTACCGAATGAATCCCAACTATGCAGCACAGGTCAAAGCAGAACTTGATCGCCTATTAAAGGTAGGATTCATTGTACCCATTGAGCACGCTGAATGGATCTCCCCGATCGTGATCGTACAAAAAAAAAATAAGCAGCTCCGAATATGAACCCGACCAAATCTGTCTTTGCGGTTTCTTGTGGTAAACTCCTTGGCCATATTATTTCTGCACAAGGCATACAAGTTGATCTAGACAAAGTTGCAGCTGTGTTGAAAGCACCTGTGCCTACCGCACCGAAAGAAGTGATGCGCTTCCTAGGTCAAATCCGGTGGCATGGTCGCCATTTACGGTGGTTAGCTCATCTCGCCACACCACTTAATCGACTCATGACGAGCACTCCATGACAGTTTGAATGGACCCCAGAATGTCAAACTGCCTTTGATCGTTTAAAAGAATTATTGACTCAGGCACCAATTTTGCTAACCCCAGATTGGGAACGCCAGTTCCACGTCTTCGTCGATGCTTCAGACATAGCAATTGGAAGTGTTTTAATGCAGCAATCTGATAAGTGGTTCAGGCTTGTCTATTACGCAAGTCGTCGACTCACTCCTGCTAAAAGGAATTATTCAGTCACTGAAAGAGAATGTCTCGGTTTGGTGTATTTTGTAAAGAAATCCCGGCATTATTTGTTAGGCTGAAAATTCACCTTTCATGTCGATCATGCTGCGCTAGTATATCTGGTTCGATAGCAGCATTTAGGTGGTCGCTTGGCACGATGGGTTCTATTGTTACAAGAGTTCGATTATGAAGTGATTCATCGACCCGGCACTGCACATGCATTAGCAGCTTTCCTCTCTCGATTAGATTTCGGTGAAGCTCCGATGGGCATTGATGACACCACACCAGCAATTTACATTACTGAACCGACTAGTGAAGAATCTGCAGAACCTCCTGTGACACCTACCTACTATGATCAGTTATTAACCTTTCTTACTGATGGATGTCTTTCTCCTCAAACTTCTCCTGCTATGCGTCGGAAAATTGCAGTTTACAGTCGCAGATTTCGGTTGATTGCCGGACAGTTGTATTATATGGATCACACTGGGGTCTTGCTTCATTGTATTCCTCCACATGAAGTAAACTCGGTTATTGCTCTGGCACATTCAATACCTTCCGGTGGACATTTTGCAGCAGATTTAATGCACCAAAAAATTCTACAAAGTGGGCTCTGGTGGCCTACCATGTATAAAGATGTGATTCATTTTGTGCAGCAGTGTGACACTTGTCAACGATCTGGCCAGCCATTACAACACCATTTCTTTCCTCTGTAGCCTGTATTATCTTTGGAACCTTTTCAGAAATGGGGTCTTGATTTTATTGGACCAATCACACCTCCAGCAATCCTTAGCAGCAATCGTTACATTCTGACATGTACAGATTATGCTACCAAGTGGGCAGAAGCTTGGGCCTTACGGTCCGCCACAGTTGTTTCGGTGGCAAAATGTTTGATGAAGGACATTTCCCGGCGTTATGGATTACCTCTGGAGCTTGTGACAGACCAAGGAACACACTTTGCTAATAATTTAATGCGAGTGCTCACACACACTTTTCAGATTCTACATAAATTCAGTTCACCGTACTATCCTCGTGCCAATGGATTCGCGAAAAGCACTAATAAGACCTTGTTAAGTATGCTGTGCAAATTGGTTGTGGAATCACCAGAAAGATGGGATCAGTTACTACCAGTAGTCTTATGGGCATACCGGACTACATACAAAGTAGCAACCGGACTGACTCCTTTCAAGCTTGCCTATGGACTGGAAGCAATAGCACCAATGGAAATTGTAGTGCCAAGCTTACGCGTGGCCATCTCTCAGAAATTGTTACCTGAAGAGTCTTTGCCATTTAGGTTGGAAGCACTCAGAGACTTGGATGAACATCGCTGGGAAAGTTTACTAGTTCTTCAAGAAGTTCAATTGCGGCAAGCTCGTACCCATGATAGATATCTCAAAACTCCAATTTTTTCGGTGGGACAGCTTGTGTTATTTTATAATGCTAAATCAAATCGTGCGGCTAGAAAATTCAAATTACGATGGTTTGGCCCTTACCGGATTAGTGAACAAGTGGACCCAGCTACTTTTCGGTTGACTACTTTGACCAGAATTCTTCTTCCTAAAGTGATCAATGGTTCAAAGTTGCGGCCGTATCAACAAGCACCTGATTCTCAGTGACGTGTTCTCCATTTTTCCACGTGTTATTTACTTTCTTTTTATTTTTGCGTGTTAGTTGAATAAGCCTATAAATATCCTCGTTTTGATATCTAATTATGATCAACAACCGCCCTGCATTATCAATTCTGCACATGCATGCACGCCATAGTTATGAAGGTTATCATCTCAACATCGCACGATGATTAGCAATTTCAATCGCCTCTCGTTGCCGAGTATCTACTTAATCTTCTTCTTTTCGCTGTTAATCGCTATTGTGAGTGTGTGCTTTGTGTGTTCTGTATTTTCTATGATTACTTTGTATTCGTGACCTTGTGCTTTCGCGTATGCATCATGGAAGCGTTGGCTAATTTTGCTGCCTTCCGTGATGGACTCCCTCACGACGTTAGTGAGTTCTTGCGTATCCGAGGTTTGTCAAACTTCGCTGAATTGCCTTGGCATTCAATAGAGTGTCATCCGTATTACGCCCAAATTATTGCTGCAATTGCCGCCACTCCTGCTACAGAACAGAGTTAGTTAATTACATGTTTCCCCTCTCATGTACTAATCACCTTACATTCATTTGCTACAGCTTTCCGACTCTCTCTGGAAGGACGAGAGAATGGTCCTAACCTTCCAGTAGCCACTATGGTTGAATTGTTCCCAAGGTATTCATCGAATGAATACGCTATCTTGTGTCCCCTGACCCTGAACGAACAACCTTGCAATTTTTGGTTCCCATACTAAACCTGCAGAAACGTACTTATGGGATTTCTCGCCCGTTCTACTCAATGATGGACATGGCTTCTCGGGAGCCTGTTAATTTTGCTTTCTATTATTTCCGGCGCATTCACCGTGAATGCGTTACGGTCATAAAGCATGTTAACAAAGGAGATCTTCCGCGTTCTCATCTTCCGCACATCCTTACTTTTTTGTTTCCGGCCCTCCAAGCAGCGCAACCGCCTCCAAACGCTCCAATCTTATATCATGAGGAATCTACTCAAATACTTGAAGATATTGAAGAGGATGATGAAGATCTTTTCCAACTCCTTCGCCGGAAACGCAGACGGATCTCTATTTTTCTCTGTGTTTTCTGCATTCGTAACCTCTGTGTGCGTGTGAGCAAGATCGTGATAACTCTCTCTCTCTCTCTCTCTCTCTCTCTCTCTCTATATATATATATATATATATATATATAATACATACACACACACATATATAAATATATATAGAGAGAGAGAGCAAGAGATACATACAAACATACATACATACATATGTATCTACACACACACACACACACATATATATATATATATATATATATATATATATATATATATATATATATATATATATATATATATATATATATATATATATATATATATATAGAGAGAGAGAGAGAGAGAGAGATAGATACATACATACATACATACATACATATGTATGCACACACATAAAAACACACACACACACATACATACACACACACACACACACACATATATATATATATATATATATATATATATATATATATATATATATATATATATATATATATATATATATATATATATATATATATATGTGTGTGTGTGTGTGTGTGTGTGTATGTATGTATGTATGTATGTATGCATGCATGAATGCATGCATGTATGTATGTATGTATGTATGTATGTGTGCATGCATGATGTATGTATGCATGCATGCATGATGTATGTATGCATGCATGCATGCATGATGTATGTATGCATGCATGCATCATGTATGTATGCATGCATGCATCATGTATGTATGCATGCATGAATGTATGTATGCATGCATGCATGTATGTATGTGTGTATGGATGCATGCATGTATGGATGGATGGATGCACGCATGCATGTATGTATGTATGTATGTATGTATGTATGTATGTGTATATATGTATATATGTATATATGTATGTATATATGCATGTATGCATGTGTGTGTGCATGTGTGTACACACACTTGACACACACACACACCTATATATATATATATATATATATATATATATATATATATATATATATATATATATATATATATATATATATATATATACATATATATATATATATATATATATACATACATAGATACATACAAGAAGTAACTAGAAGATCACCACAATCCAAGATACATAAACCTTGAAAACCTCAATCTTACATACTACAAGTTATGCATGATATTAGCCATGTGATTCCGCTCTTCTGCTAATAGCGCATCAATGTCCACCTTCAATTTGGCTTTGCACATTTTCCAAGAGATTCTAGGAATGAAAGATTTGTTTCTGAATGCCAATTTATTTGATGTTGGATAAAAGGAAGAAAATACATATGTACATCAACCACTCCAAATGTTTGTCCTCCTTGTTAAAGCTATAGAAAGTAAATTTGAACTTATCTAGCTTTTTCCATGTGCAAAAAAGATATAAGATATTCCACTAGCTTTGCATTTGTGGGCATGGCCAAAACACATGATGCTGTTAAACGCACGTTGCCGTCACAGGCACGTTTAAACTCTTTCGGGTTCTTGGGAGTTAGGAGTCTGCTAACCAGAGGCCCTGTAACTTAATTTTCCCTATTAACTTATCCCCACCGTAGTATATTAACATTCAAACCTCTGTTTACTACGAATTACTATCATTACTTTGGTTCGTTCTCTCACTGACTTACTATTCGTACTCTGGTTACTATTTTCTCAATACATAACAATGAAGTTATTCATTACCGTAACACAGGCTTCATTATCATAACTTAATGGAGCTGGACTAACCGCAAGTTAATGTAATCAAACAAAGACGAGAAAAAAACAGTACTACTCAGATTTCTCAACACGGCACCACGACAACTTCACAGAATGCAATCGCCCAGACTGACAGTCTGGAGATTCTCCTGGTCGTCACCGGAGCGTCCTTTCATTGCTTTATAAGTAGTTACAACTCTTCGCAACGACCTTTCGGTTCGTGCAGAATACGAAACCTTTCAATTCATGCGGGATATGAAAATACAAGAATTATGAAAATATGAAGTGCCGATCCGGCGGCTTACACTGGCATGCACGGTGGACTTGAACACGCAATGGAATAAAATCTAGGGCTCATCTACATACCCTGTAAATACATGGTTCTAGCTAATTTAAATGTTCTGGCAATTTTCTGCTTCAGACTATCCAGCATTTTCTTTAAAGTGTCTGGTTCGACTAACTGGGCGTCAGTACGAACAGAGCTTGCTGCAATTACTTGTATCATCAAAATGTCAGCCTGTGTCTGCAAAAATGCTTCCTATAAATAAAAATCATTCGCCAGAGCTGCATCACGGCTCAATTTCATGTCTTGAATTTGTTTATCAATTCTAGATAATCTTTCTGCTTGACAACCAAGCTTCTTTTCTCTTCTCTCCAATTCGTTTGATTGATATTGAATGGTTTGGTAATAGGCATCTCGTTCCCTTCGAATCGCTGCAACCTCTTTCTGGAGTTGAGCAGTTAACGTCATCTGCATTTTAAGAGCAGAATTCGCTTCAAACAGGTTTGCATTTGCGAACTGGAGTTCTGTATTGGTTTGCTTTTTTAAATTTGTCATTTCCTGTCCTTTCTGCACGGCTTCATCAAGCTGCACGCGCGTTTCTTCTAATAGATTTCCAAGTGCTATACGAGCATCTTCTTTATCTTGGACTAGCTGTTTTAACTGGAGAATCTCTGCATCAGCAGCACTTAATAAATCATCTTTGGTTTGTATTTCAGCTAACGCAGCATCTCTTTGGCTGATCAATGATTCCTGTTTAGCAAGTCGAGCCTGGAGTTGTTGAATCTGTTCGTGCAGAGCATGATTTTCTACTTTTACTGCATTTACCTCTTCTTGCAATGGGGTAATATCTGCTTCAAGAACATCGACTTTGTGTTGTAATTCATGTCGGATATTTTCAGTAACCTCCTTCATCTGGTTTGGTAGTTGCTGTGATAGTTGGATCAGCATATGAACCATGGATGCTAACTCAATAAACATGGGAATCGGAGGAAAAAGAGGAGGAGGAAGTGGTTGGGATGAAGAAGCCGTCAAGAGGTGATGGGAAGAGGGCGGAGAATAATTAGGGGAAGAAGAAGAGGAATCCGGTGCTTCAGGGACAATAGGTTGAATGGGGATAATGGACTCGATCGGAGGTATGGGTGGAGGAGTGGGTAGAAGAGTGTTGGGTACCAACACTATTCCGGTAAGTTGTTGTGTAGTCGTTTCAGTATGGGCAACTGCAGAATCTACTGCTGCAATCAATTCCTCAAAAATTTCTGCAACAATAACTTGCACATCTTCTTGCACATCTTGTTTGGACTGTTGCTGAGAATTTTCCCGAGAAGAGCTTTCCGTAGTATGGGCAGAGGATGCACTGTGTTCTTGTTGCCGGATGGGAGAAGACTCGGTAGACGAATCAAGGTGAATTGACCTAGAGTGCATGTATTTATAGGAATTTTTTATTACATCGAAAAGATTGGTTACATGAGAGCGGCTTCAAAAACATGCGTGAGAGTAAAAGTTGGTGACTTTTGTAGAAAGCCTTTGCTTTTAATGTCCTAAATTGCGGTCTACAATGACCCTTATTCTAACCACTACTTTTCTAACTATTTTTAACAATAGAACCTTCTACGTGGGTTTATTTACAAACTAAATTATAAATTGGATTTATTGATGTCCACCCTAAAGTCGGATTATTGATGTCCGCCCTTTCACACTTTCACGCCCTCACGAACCTTGAACTGCTATATCAAAAACACCAAAACACATTAATACATTACATTAATAAATTAACACTCCAACAATGCATTGTTCAAGATATTCCATAAGTTATAACATGCCCCTTAGTTGAAAAAGCAACTGACCTCAGTTGATAAAGTAAAATAAACATGGATGGCCGGTCACATGTTCCATCACTAAATGAAAATAAGCATGTTCCATGTAAAAAAAAACATGCATGGAAATGTTCATGGAGGAATTACATTAATGTGTTTGTGTATGACATGTAGAAATTAAGTGGTCATAATGAGGTGTTAATTGTGTTTTATGTATCCATTGGCATTCTTCAATAGAGTGATTTTTGTACTTAAATAAATCCTGTGCGTGTAGTAGTGACATCAGGATCAATTATTTTCTCAGGAACCAAGATTTCACATTGTTCTTCAATCAAAGGAGGGTCATCAAGAAGTGGCGTGAGTGGTAACGTTCCTTTGAATGGTTTAAGTAAACTAATATGAAAGGAGTTATGTATATTCCAATGAGATGGTATATCTAATCTAAATGAATTATCATTAATTTTTTCTATAATGTGAAGTGGTCCACAATAGCGTGGTGCAAGTTTAATTTTAGGATGCTGCAAAATATTTATGAGACCTCTTTTAATGATACACAACCATACAAGATCATTTTCCTTGAATTCCTTAGCTGATCGTTTTGTATTGATATTACGTGTGTATCGCTCTTGAATTTCCTTAATTTGCTCGTGAACATCATGAAGTATAGAAATGTGAACTTGAGCAATAGAATCAGCCATCGGAATGTCGGTTTGGGTGAGTGACATGGGAGTGGGAAGCTTTTTACCATAAATAATTTCAAAAGGTGCATGACCAATAGTGGTGTGTGTGGTGTTATTGTAAGCAAATTGAAGCAATGACAACTTTTCATCCGAGTTGTTGGGACTATCTAATGAATAACAATGCAATAAATCAAGAATAGTACTATTTGTAGCCTCACTTTGTCCATTACTTTCGGGATGAAATGCAGAGCTAAAATCTATTTTAGAACCAAAATGTTGAATTAAGGCAACCCAAAAATGATTACAAAATCTAACATCACGATCACATAACATTACTTTAGGAAATCCATGGTGTGGGAAAATGCATTTAATAAATAATTTTGCAGCTTGAGGTGCAGACAAAGTTTTTCTACATTGAATGAAATATGCATATTTACTAAACCTATCAAGTATTGTCCAAATCATATCATTATGTGATGAAGTGATGGGAAGACCTGTGATAAAATCCATAGAAATCTGTTCCCATGGTTCGTTTGGAATGGAAAGTGGCATTAATAATCCAAATGGTTTACCATGATGACGTTTTACATGTTGACATACAATGCATTGAGAAACATAATGTGCAATATCTTTTTCCATGTGTGGCCAAAAGAAGAACTCTTTGGAGGCAGAAATGGTGCTTTGTATGCCTATGACCCATGTAAGATGGTTCATGCATTTCTTTGATGATAAAATCTTTAAAATCTTGAGTTATGTGTAATCTATGTTGAAAATAAAGAAAACCATTATGAAATGTATAATGTTCATCAGATAAAGACGCACCATTGTTGAAGTCATGCCATGCACGTGAGAAATACAAATTAGATGCATAAGTGAAAACCATTTATTGAAAAGAATGTATTTGGATGGCAAAAATATTATGCAAAACAACAGAATGTGAAGGAAATCGGCTAAGAGCATCATCTACAACACTAGCTTTACCAAGCTAATATTGGATCATAGGTTGGAAATTTTGAATGAATGATGCCCATTTAAGATGGCAATCAGAGATTAAGGGCTGATTTAATAAATGCGTAATAGCTTGTTGATCGGTTTAATTAAGATCTCAGAGCCCATAAAATAGTGTTTCCAAATTCGCAAAGCATGCACAACCGCTAACAATTCTTTATCATATGTACTATAATTCTTTCCTGAGGGCTTAAACTTCCTATTATCAAATGCATGGGATGATCATTTTGTCATGGACACAAAGGAAACCATCTTAGACCTTAGATTCCATGTGAATTTCTTATACCTCATGTTTGGTTAAAATTTTGGAGAAACAAATGCGATCATTGCATCCGGAACGTGCCAAAACCCTAAGATCGACTACCTATTTGTTGAATTCTAACACCCGATGGTCTTGTTTCAAGTCGATGACATCATGATGACATCATCAAGTCATAACCACCATATAGCACCGCATTCGAACACCTATAAAAGGAGGGGTTAGACACATTCATTCTCAGTGTTGCCAGTACCAGTCTTGGGAGCTCAAGGAGTTGTGACCGCCAAGTAAGTACTCTCCAAGTTCCAGTTCCTGTTCTTGTCTTGTTCCTTGTTTCAGTCCTGTCTAGTCTTGTATCCTGGACATCTAGTCTTGTCCTCTTGTAATCTTGTCATATGAGATCTTGTCGAGTTCTTTCATGTATCTAGTTCATCACCTAGAAGGGAGTTCTTGTAATCCAGAGATCTTGTTCCATACTTACGGTCCCGGGTTGTGGGATCTCCTGTATCATCTCTAGCTAAGTTATCTATACCTATAGTCCCGGGTTGTGGGACTTCTTGTATTAGCTACATATTCCTGTACTATTTTCCCTATGTGGGTATTCTTGTAATTAGAAGTGTATTTCCAAAATCTTGTCTATTGTAGTCGGAGAGCACAATCTAGTGCTCCCTTGACATTTTGGCAAGACTGTCCATATCAAGACTGTGCCGACCATGATGGATGTCGTATCCATACTCAGAAACATCGAATCCACTCTAGACAATATATATAAAAAACTTTGAGACTTTGAACGGAGGTTACAACAAGGTGATCGCTCAGTTGGAGAATTCGCACCAGACTTCAAAATTGTATTTCAAGGATCCACATATCAAGAAGACTATCTAGTTAGTGAGTTTCAAAGTGGTCTCAGATATGAAATAAAGGGTTGCTTATCCTCTACATCTCAGTTAAATACTTTAGATGAGGCTATCAATCAAGCAATTCAGTGTGACAATCAGTTGTTAAAAGAAAGCCAAGTCCAAGAGTCAGAAGTCTTGAATAATGAAGACATTATTCCTCAAGAATCTGAATCAAGAATCTTTGAAGCCCAAAAAGTCATTACAAATCATATGGGGTATACATGTTATGAAGATATCAAGAAGGTAAAGGATAAGGAGGAGTTCATGTTCAATCATGCAGGTGTACTTTGTCAATGCTCTCCATCAAAGAACTTGGAAATACCACACCATACCACTAGAAGCTCAAAGGATCTATCGCATGAAGAACTCAAGGAAGCTCAAGAGAGACTGAGTCCCTCACCACTCATCAGGATTGAGGATCATGAAGAATTCGAGGTCATGCATGTATTAGATTCGAGGATCTCTCGAGGAAGATTGGAATGCCTTGTTCATTGGAAAACATATGATACGAGTGATCACACTTGGGAAATTACAAAAAATCTTCAGAGAGAAAAAATCAAGGTTCGTGAATTCCACAAGAAGAATCCAATGAAACCCAAGTCAGAGAACATGGCCGCTCCTTGTGGAACTCGTCGCTTGAGAGGGAGGTGATGTCATGGACATAAAGGAAACCATCTTAAACCTTAGATTCCATGTGAATTTCTTATACCTCATGTTTGGTTAAGATTTTGGAGAAACTAATGCTAGCATTGCGTCCGGAACGTGCAAAAACCCCAAGATCAATTGCCTATTTGTTGAATTCTGACACCCGATGGTCTTGTTTCAAGTCGATGACATCATGATGACATCCTCAAGTCGTAACTCCCATATAGCACCACATTTGAACACCTATAAAAGGAGGGGTTAGCCACATTCATTCTCAGTCTTGCCAATACCAGTCTTGGGAGCTCAAGGATTCGTGACCGCCAAGTAAGTACTCTCCAAGTTCCAGTTTCTATTCTTGTCTTGTTCCTTGTTCCACTCCTGTCTAGTCTTGTATCCTGGACATCTAGTCTTGTCCTCTTGTAATCTTGTCGTACGAGATCTTGTCGAGTTCTTTCTTGTATCTAGTTCATCTCCTAGAAGGGAGTTCTTGTAATCCAGAGATCTTGTTCCATACTTATGGTCCCGGGTTGTGGGATCTCCTGTATCATCTCTAGCTGAGTTATCTATACCTATAGTCCCGGGTTGTGGGACTTCTTGTATCAGCTACATATTCCTGTACTATTTTCCCTACGTGGGTATTCTTGTAATCAGAAGTGTATTTCCGAAATCTTGTCTATTGTCGTTGGAGAGCACAATCTAGTGCTCCCTTGACACATTTTGCCTTAAAACAACACCTATCCCTGAACCACTAACATCAATAACAACATGAAAGGGTTGTGAAAAATCAGGTAATTGTAAAACAGGTGCATGCGAAAGTGCATGTTTGAGTTTTTCAAAGGATTGTTGTTGGGTAAGTCCCCATGCAAATTTTATTTTCATTTCCAAAAACAAGGTAAGGGGCAATGCTTAATAAGAAAAAATTCAAACAAACTTCCTATAAAAACTAGCCAACCCAAGAAAAGAACGAACACCATTGACTGATTGTGGTGTAGGCCATTCTACTATAACTTTAATCTTTTTTGGATCCACATGCACACCTTCACTTGAAATAATATGTCCTGGATATTCTAGCTTATGTTGAAAGAAGTAACTCTTTTCAGGATAGCATAAAGTGTGTTCTCTTGTAGTAAATGAAAAACTGTTTTAAGATGCTTCTCATGCTCACTATCATTCTTACTGTAAACAAGTATATCATCAAAAAATACAAGAACGAAAGCTTGGTAATCAAGAATAATGTTGTTCATCATTCGTGCAAATGTAGCAGGGGCATTAGTAAGTCCAAAGGGCATTACCATAAATTCATAATGGCCTATTTGAGTTCTAAATGCAGTCTTAAAAATATCACTTTGCGTCATACAAATCTGATGGTATCCTGATTTTAGATCAATTTTACTAAAGACACGAGCTCCTCGTAATTTATCTAAAAGATCATCTATTTGAGAAATAGGGCATTAGTAAGTCCAAAGGGCATTACCATAAATTCATGATGGCCTATTTGAGTTCTAAATGAAGTCGTCTAAAAGATCATCTATTTGAGGAATAGGGTATCTATTCTTTATTGTGATCTTGTTAAGGGCTCTATAATCAATGCACATTCGATAAGTTTTATTCTTCTTCTCTACTAAGAGAACTGATGCTCCAAATGGGGAAGAACTAGGCCTTATAAGTCCTTTCTGTAGTAGGTTTTTTACTTGGTTTTCTATTTCCTTTTGGGGTAGTGGGCCATGTCTATAAGGTGCTTTATGAGGAGGAGAACTACCAGGGACTAACTCTATGCTATGGTCAAAGGATCTTCGAGATGGTGGTAGTTCAGAGGGATACTCAGACATAAAACAATCCTTATAAGTAGTTATGAAAGGTTTATGTGCATCAGGAAGTGTATGAGTAGATTCATTGATGACATTGACAAAAACAATGCATGAATTGAATCCTTTCCTAAATGCATGTTTTACTTGAGTATGATTAATCAATGGAAATGGATGGAAATCATGTCGTATAGACAAAGTAATGATTTGACCTTTAAATTCAAAGTTAAAGGTATGTGTATGGTAGTCAATGCGTGGGTTATAATGATGACGAAAAGGCATACCTAGTATAACATCGTAAGATTGCAAAGGTGCAATTAAAAATGTTTGTGAATCAACATATGGGCCTATGCTAATCGTAACATCTTGCACTTCTCGTGTTACATTATAACGATTACCTTGAAATCAACTTTTACTTTATACAAAGAAGGAAACGTTTTTAATTTAAGTTATTGTACTAATAAATGTGAAATGAAGTCTTGTGAACGACCATCGTCATGTAAAATTTTACCGAGTTTGTTGCTTATAGTACCCTGCATGCAAAGTAGAGAATGAAGAGAGATATCGTTACCCAGGGTACTTAAGTCCTTCTCCAATGATTTCTCTGTCCAATTCCAACAAGTGATTCGTGGTCGCTTTTGTTGGGCATCCATCGTTGAAGTTTGGAGGGTAGGTGGTTTGGTAGGTTGGAGAGATGAAGCAACAGGTGCAGCTGAGTAATTGGATTGCGATGGACGAGGAAAGCTAGGGTAAGATGGGGCATTAAAATTACGTTTCGTGGGAAGATTTGGTTTAACAAAAAGTGGTTGTTGACATGGTTGTTGGAGTCGAAGTGACTTGGTTATGGAGTGGAATTCCTTCTCTGCATCATAGGCAAAATATGTAGCCTTGTTGAGGGTTGTAGGTTGTAGGGTGTGAAGCTTAGCTTGGATTCCCACCTCCAAACCATCTTTGTATTTCCGTTGCAAGCTATCCTCTGGTACATCTTCAAGCATTCGAACCAATAGAAAATTTTGCCAGAACCGCTCCGTGTAGGTAGTAAGCATATCACCCTCCTTCCATGTAAGGGGCATCCATGCACGTAGAACATGTAAATGGTATTGAGGAGGAAGAAAAGAATCCTTCACTTTATCTTGGAAAACCTTCCATGTTGTTGGACGCTCGGTACTGTGCTGCAAGACATTCCACTAGAGTTTAGCTTTTCCTACTAAATAGTTAGTAGCAAATTTGACTTTTTCACTTTCAAGATATGTTTCATCAATATAAAAATCATCAAACTATGACAACAATGAAAGGATTAAAGGGCATCCTTACGACCATCAAACCCTAAAAATTGATAATTCTTAACGGCAATCTTGGAATGCATGCCATCCGATTGGACAGAGACAATAGGTTTGACCACTCTCGTAAGGTTGTCTTCATCAATTTGCATCTTTTCGAGTATTTCATCGCATTGTCGGATCTCGTTCTGAATGCCTCGTAGTTTGTGCCGTAGGAGCTCAAGTTGTTGCTCGAGTGTTACCTCGGATAGAAGTGACTCGCCAAAATCCTCCATGTTGTTCATAGCATAAGTTATTTCTCAACAACAACAACGTCTACAAAAAATTCATAAAATGAAATTTATGGAAAACATCCCTACCACTTTCCTGCTCTTAATGGGCGTTTCGATTATGTGCGGTCCCACTGGTCATTGTACTATCAATTGAATATGATGTGGATCGCAAGATCGAACTTGGCTTGGAAACAAAAGAGAAAAGGGCATGCCAAGTTTCAACTAAGTCTTCGGAGATCCTGCTCTACAGCGTCGTGACATGAACGGTGGCTGAGCTGCAGGCACTCGAATGTTTTCCTGGTGCAAGCCGTTCAGCGCCGTTCGCAATCGCCACTATTAAGCTCTTCGCTGTTTCAAAGGTCCAATTCAAGCAGTGCCATGCATCATTTGTAGTAGCAGGAGCCGTAAATATCCTCGACCGAGCAGAGGTTCCCAATTTCCTCATCACATTTCCCTGTACTGTAACCATTCCGAGAATTCGTAGAACTGTTTGATAACCGGAGCATGTCCTATCAACCGAATCCGTTCGACGAGGAGGACGTGAATCCTTTCTCTGTAAGCTACTGTTTCCACCTTCGGAGCCTACACTTTTGTTCAATCAGTTGTATGCTTTGTGCCTATTTCTATATTTCTCTATTGTGAAGGCTTTAGCGCATGTCTGGCAATGTTTCTGATTATTATTTGTATCCACGTGCCTTATAAATATATTCCTTGTCTTTGACTACACCTGCCGGCCTGATGCATATCAAGGCTCTCAAACGGGGCTTCTATCTTCTGTGCAAATTTTCTTTTCAATTTTAAATGAGACAAATATGAAGTCATTATCATCTATTAATCATTGGGCCTTTTGTTTCTAGTTCAAAAGTTTTTTGTGATGAAAATTAGTAATGTGCAATCTCGTAGGAGCCAAGTTATGCTTATCATTCTTTGATGTCATTAAGCTAAGTTTGGTAAGGTGTTCTATAAATGTATATATCTTGAGCACAGCATGGCAGTTTTCTTTCGTGTCTAAATGATGAAGTTTGTCCGTATGGATTTTATTTTGTGTTTCCTTTCCTTCCTGTCCCTTTGGTGGCTGTCTATTTTGTGATGGATACATGCTAGGATTTTCCATGAATACCACGTTGTTATACTGATGTGTCCATGTGCATAAGTATGTATTTGCTTATGAAGGTGTAAGATAAATGGATTTTTGGCATGTATTGGCAATGGTTATATACATATAGTTCTCATGCTTCTATGTCATTCAGCTACAGGTTGGTACAGATTCATATTGGACAGGGACTTAATTTGATGCCAAAAAATGTACATACACAATTGAAGGAACCTAGCTTTGTAGCTTTTTAAACGTTTAGTTAGGTGGACTTTAGACTTTAGTACAATACAATCATTAGTGATTGGCTCCTTATTTTTCGGTTTGCCTTAAAAAGTATTACATAATAGCTAAGGAAGACATCCTTTCTGGTATTTAAACCCATAGTGCTCTACTACTTAAATCACTGAGCATCCATCTTAAGTTCTTAACTTAATATAGTTAGTCAAATCTCTAATAGTCAAGAAAATAATATACTTCTACCTAGAGATCAAAGTGGTAATATATGATAGACTACTAGCAAGCATAAGTATCACAATGATCAAATTTTGATTAAATAAATAAATCTATCATATGAAAACTTAATTTTATTTATTTATTTTTTTCGAATAAAAATCGCCCATAACGATTTAAATCGCGAATGCGATTTTTATATAATAAAAATCGTACGATTTTTTTTACTATGTGCCTGAGGCTCAAATTATTTGCTTGTACTGAATTTCTAAGATTGCTGATATTGTTGCAAATATCCAACATCTTCATACGATCGTATAAGTATTTCGAAATGAACAATTTCGTTTATCATAGAAGATGTTGTCATTATTATAGCTTCTACATAACACTTATGTAAATTCTGGTCTTAAGATACTAGATGGATTTGTATTCTACTCTGAAATATATTTGTGAAGTGTAAGTGTAGGTGATTATCCTCGCACTCTAGTTGCAAAAAATTCTTTGGAACATTGATGTGGGAGGATCCAGTTTGGGTCAAAGGACTTGCATGCATGTCATGGAGTCTATGTCACAATGAATTGCATGTCTCCCCATACATCATAGACTCATAAATGAAATCCACAAATTGTAACTCATAAATGGAATCCACAGGTTGGAAGTGGATACTACATCGTTGGGCATGTCACAAGGCCTCTATACCTCTGTCCTCACCATGCACACATGTAATCTTGCTGCCACTAAAGTATTCCACATCTCAGATTTCCAAGCTGAGAAGTCAATGCCATTAAATCAAGAAGATGTCATGCGACAATGTCTAAAAATCAACAACCAACCAACTTCCAAGAGACCAACAAAGTCGATGGCAAGTTGATACTCTTCCACAATAGGATCACGATTGCAAACATATGCAAAAACTACATCACAAATTTCCAACTAGAGAGGTAACAATGCAGCCAAAGTGTTGCATATATGTGCACCAATCTTGTACACCAAACCTTGAGCATAACATATAGATCAACTCTCTAAAATGACCAACTGAATGTGAACGAATCTTGATGAAAACTTGGAAGTATCTTAAGTACAAGATCAAATGAAATTAGAATAGCTAGAGCCTAGTAGTGAAAGATTGTAGGTTGTCGTTGGTCTAAATGAGTGCCAAAACAATGGCAACAATTTATGCCAAGAACCATACAATAGAACATGCCTATTCATGGAAGTCTACCTCCCACTTGAGAACGACTCTCATGAAATAATCCAACCTATCACAAATCATGTGACCAAGTCCAAGCATATGGACATGAGCAAAGAAGCTCTTCGTCAAGCTATCACAAATGCATTAGATCAGCTATTTAGCATACAGCCTAGTAAAATTTTGAAAGCATCCCTCTTGTATGATGGATTATGGAATAAAAAATCATGAGTGGGAATCACATGTACCAATGCGAAAAATTTCAGCCTTAGATGTTATTGATTCTACAAGACTTAAAGAAGTGAAAAATCTGTGCATTGCGAGATGGGACATGTTACATTCCCCCTTACATGCTGCTGCATTTGTTCTTCATCCCATTTGGAGGGAGAAGGCTCCACATATGGACACAGAAGTGTATCGTGGTTGGATGGATGTCAGAGCGCTACACACATGGTGATGTTGTCAAGCAAGGTGTGCTATGTGATGAATTGGATGCATTCAAATCTTTGTCAGGTGAATTTTCACGTGCACTTGTAAGAGAAAAGAGTAGAATGCACTATGCTGTTAGATGGTGGGAACAATTCGGCCCATGTGTTCCCAATTTACAGAAATTAGCTCTTCGTATACTTTCACAAGGGTCCTGTGCTTCCCCTTGTGAAAGAAATTGGAGCACATTCTCATTGATTCATACAAAAAGAAGAAATAGATTGAAACCCAAAAACATTGAAAAGTTAGTGTATATTCACACAAACTTGCGGCTTATATATAAGATCAAAGAAAGAGGCTTTCAAAAAATGGAGATCACTATTGATATGATAGAAAAAGAAGATGATGATCAAAGGCTTCTTGCTTTGCAAAAGGAAAATCATGGTGAGATGCCTTCTTCATCTAGTTGCACTATTGTAGAGAGCCATGCAAATGAGGATGCTATTGATGATGATGTTGAAGTTGATGACGATGATGATAATGATGATGATGATGATGATGATGATGATGATGATGGTGGTGGTGGTAATGATGATGATGTAGCAAATATTGAGTTTGAACTTTAAAGTATGATTTTGTATGAGTCATGACATGACACAATGTTTTGTTCATATGATTTTCAGAAATCATCTTTTGGGACTTTCACATTTCAGCTTTCCTTTCATGATGCTTTATATAATGTGTTAAGTTTGATGATTCATCTATGAGACTATCAGATTTTGAATGAATGGATCATTATGTTTACTCACTTTGTGACTTCTCTTATCTTGACCAATGATGTGTGTGTGTACAATGTATCTATGTATATATAATATGATATTGCTGTCTATAGTTATTATACATAGCATACACTATATTTATTCATAATCCTAGAAAGCTCGATAAGTGATGCGCTCTGTGTCCATGCTCCGGATCCTGTGTAATAGGCATACTGTCTGGAACAATGCCTCTACTAGCATCGGTGGTGCTGCCAACTCTGCTCTGATAATATCATGTGGTACCGAAGGCTTGCTTCGGATGAGTCTCGCAATCATGAGAATCTTTGGCCTCTCCAAGCTGTCCGTGCCGATGTAACTAATCTGGAACCCCATATGGCTGCCCCATACATGAGTGCTGGTGTAACCAAAGTGTCGAAGAGCCACCCCTTTGTACGAGGCTCCTGAAAGTGCGCTTGGTGGCACTGTCTCTCCATCAAGGCTAGTGCTGCGTATCCACGTGTGATGCGGTCCCGTGCTTCTTGAGACGTAGAGAAGACCCCAGAAGCTGCTGTGAATGTCACTTCGAGATAGACATATGATCCGACTACCTCAATCGGTCCGCCTGCTGCAGTGAAAGAACTCTCTCTCCTCACCTGAGCTGATGTATGAAAATCATAACCTTGGTTTTACCAAGGTTCACAGATAGCCCTCTATGTATGCAGAAGTCGTCTAGGCCACGTAGGTGGTGTTGTAGACCTTCTGTGGACTCTGAAACCAGCACAATATCATCAGCATATAAAAGAATATGAACAGTGGTTCCTCGTATCTCAACGCCCTCCCCTCCCTGCTGTCGTATGAAATCCACTATCTCATCAATGTATAGACCAAAGAGGGTGGGTGAAAGAGGACACCCTTGCTTCACCCCGATGGTGCTAGCAAGTGAGTGGGATAAGCCACCTAGACATCTTACTCTACCAGATACTCTCTCATATAAAGCGTAGATCCCCCATATCATCTCATCTGGAGCTCCGATATCAAGTAGACGTCCGAAGAGTCGCTCCCTGGGAATTGTGTCGAAGGCTTTGCGGAAGTCCACAAAGCAGCAGTATAATCTCCTCTTCCTCACTCTTGCCTGGTCGATCAGGCATCTAAGAGTGAAGATGTGGAGCTCTGATACCCTTCCTCTCGGCGAGAGTGCTCAACTCTGTCTCTAGCACTGCCCCGTATAACTTGGCCAATATGGGCCAATCATGATCATATGATATGTAGCTGGATCCATAACGTCGCCTGACTTATGAATGGGCATTATGGTGTGCTCAGTCCATGAGTCAGGGAACCCTTCAACAAGTGCACGGTGAAGAGGTGGGCAATGAGCGGTGTGAGAGTCGTACATCCATAGATGAGGTGCTCTGCCTGTAAACTGAACTGATCATGCACTCTGCCATGCTGTAAATGGGAAATAGCGCGGCTCACTATAGTGGGTGTGAAGAAGTAAGAGGTAGTGGGGCATGAGCTCTCCGGCTTGGGAATGGGGGGCTAGTATGGAATCTGGAATAGGCTCTGTGCATAGCTATGCCAAATGCTCGAATCTCGAATGGGTGTCTGCTGTCTCCTCTCCCTCAAATGTCGCCATGCCACTGCACTATCCTGACTCATGAGCAAATGGTAGATATCCCAGTACTATCTCTCCTCCCATTCCTGCCGCTTGCGGCGAGTAAGGCTCTGCATGCGACGCTGTGCCTGTCTGTGTGTACTATCCCCTCTAAGCTCTAAAATCTGTAGATGCTTCCTTAGTTCCCGACAGTCTGCATCATACCAATTGTTCTGGGGCATGGATCCTGTGCGTGGAGGATGTGTATGTGTGCGATGTGGAAAGCTGTGGATAGCAGAGTCTTCTGTCAATCGAGAAAGAAGACACACTCATACATGGGTGTGTCTTCTGTCAATCGAGAAAGAAAATTACTGAAAAAAGCTGGTAATGCTGATATAAATCTTCGTAGTGTGCATGTGGAGATGCCATGAAAGTGGGTGAGGAGGTGTATGGAGCTCTATATCTATGATAGTTTGTATGCAAAGTATGAGGATGCATTTGAGTGACTAACTAGCTCCATCGTGTACTGGTGGGTGGATGTAAGATGTGGTACATAGGTGGAGGTGGAGTCGGGGTTGTCCCAATGCCTGCAATAGGATCAGCCATCATCTCGGATCGTCATTCTTGCGAAATAGTAGCAAGATCATACTTACTTGTGGCCTCTCGATCAGACTCCACTAGGTGATTGTGAGGCTTGGGGCCCAAACTGTCGCTGCATACATCAGAATTGGTGTGACTAGTGTGTCAAATAGCCACCCCTTCGTGTGGGGCTCGTGGAAGTTGCATGGTGACATCCGCTCTAACATGGCTAAAGCTGCATATCCTCGTGTGAGTTTGTCGGTGGCTGCCTGCCTCACTGAAGGGGCGAGGCAAGCTCGTGAATGTGACTCCGAGGTAGACATAGGAACATAGGAAGTGACCACCTCTATCTGTCTGCTGGCAACTGATTCGTGTTGCATTCCTCACCATGGGGGAAGTGTGGAAGATCATGACCTTGGTCTTTTCAAGGTTTACTATCAAGCCCCGTTGTGTAAAAAACTCATCTAGGGAAGCTAGGTGGTGTTGTAATCCCTCATGTGACTTTGAAATCAATACAATGTCATCGACATGTAATAAAATGTGGACATGTGTACTTGCAAGGTTTGCACCCTCTCCTCCAGCTCGTCAAATGTAGTCCTCAATCTTGTCGATGTAGAAATCAAATAGAGTGGGGGAGAGTGGGAAGCCTTGGCTTAACACAGATGGTGCTAGCCATGGCCTTAGACAACCCTCTTGGACGTACCCTCCCAGTCACATGCTTATAGAGTGCATAGATGGCCCAAATCATCTCTGATGGTACTTCCAAGCTGTAGAGGCATTGAAAGAGCCTCTCTCATGGCAGTGTATCAAAAGCTTTGCGGAAGTCCACAAAGCATCAATATAATCTGTTATGCACCTTTGCCACATCAATGAGGCACTGCAGAATGAAGATGTGATCAATAGTGGAGAAAGCTCGTCGAAAATTTACTTGGGCTCGTGCTCATAGCCCTAGAGTCTTTGCATATGAACTTAACTTTGCCTCAAGTATGCCTTCGTATAGTTTGGCCATGATGTGACCAATCATGATGGTCATGTAGTTCCCTGGATCCTATGTAGTCGGCTGAACAGTCATGTTGTCTTCGTCCTATGGTCCTCTCAACCATCCTTGCTAAGATGAGAGAAGAGCTAGTGGGGTGAGGCCCAAGTGGCTCGGTAATGGGAGGCTACCCAAGTACCTCATATAATTTCTCAGCATAATCATGCCATGTATGTGGGTCCCCAATAGGTGTGGTCGGATGTGGCTCTCGTAAGGTACACCATGCTGCAACACTATCCATACTCATAAAGAGGCGGTATAGCTCAAGCTCCTGTCCCTCCTCAAAGGCTCACCTCTTCCGATGTGTGAGGGTCTGCATTTGTCCCTTGGCCTCTCTCTTTGTGATCTCTCCTAATGCTCGCTGAGCTCATAGTTGACGATAGAGATCTCTACATTCCTCATCATACCAACAATGTTGTGGCATAGTCTCGGGTGGAGGTGTGTGACCAGAGTGGGTGGTGTGTGGGAAGGAGCTGATGGTTGATGTATGAAGGATTGATGCTATTTGTGAGGTGAGTAGGGTAGTAGAGTGTCGGGATGAAGCAAGAGAAGATCCTTCTCGACTTGAGCCACATATATGTGGGCTAGCTTGTGTGTGAAGTGGATGGTGGTGTGTGGGGTGCTTGTTGCGGGTGTGTGTGGGGTTCTCCCTTGAGGGAAAGTGCGAGATATGTGTGGTCGACCCTAATGGGTATGTATGGGATGGGCAATGAGGTGAGTAGGTGGATGGAATCCCTGGATCCCATGACGTTATCTACTCTACTTCCCCTTCCATCTGTTACCGAGTGTGTTATGCATGTCAATCCGCTGGAGGTAGGCCACTGAGCCATCCTCGTTATAAATAATTAGATTATGTTGAGAGCCTAGTCACAAGTCAATGAGCGCCATAGTGTGTGTGTGTAGGGTCGGAAGAAACTCGAGCTGTAGACTCCTCCTGTATGGTAGGTAGTACCTGTTGGTCCTCTGGGTCAAATGTGTCACATTGATCAATGCCCATCTTGGCATTGAAGTCTCCCATAAGGAAGACTTCCCCTAATGCAGAGTACTCCGTACTCTCCTTTGACAAATAGGTGTCTGGTGAGGAGTCCTCCCGATCTATGATAGCGAACGGCGAGCCAGAAGGAGCAAAGTAGCATAATGCTATGTACATGATCCGCTCCTTTGAGAGCTTTAATCTGATCCAAAGATATCTTGTGTTTGAATCACATGCAACTATCTGTATCATGATTTGAAGTCCATCTTTGAAGAGTATGGCCACGGCTGATCCTCTCGTAATGCTTGATATGTAATACGCATAATGGACTTGTTCTGCCTAGACTCATCTTCCTGCAATGGAACGAAGACTAACTCTTCAAATGTTAAGGCATTTGGATTGCTGTTCATCATCGATCGAAGAGTAGAAGCAAAACTCTGATATGAATCTGGAAGAACATTCAAGACCGTATGCACAAGTGAACTGAATTGTAAGGCAAGATTTCATGAGCAGAAATCACCTGCACCTTCAAATCTTTGATCTTTGTCAAAAAACTGTCCATGGAATCTCCTTCATTCATGTGCTCACTCTCCAACTGTTTTCAGAGGTAAGCAACATGAGCCTCATTCCTTGCCTGGTATAAAATGATAAGTGTATCCCAAGCATCCTTTGCTGCTTTGTAGGAGTGAATGTGAGGAATAATGGAATGTTTGATAGACAAGGCTATCAATGCATGTGCCTGAGCATCTCTTCCATCCCAACCAAGTTGCGTTGCAGTAGGTGCAGCAGGAACCACAACACGAACAGGAACTTGAAGAATATCATCATCTTCAATGCCATATGCATCACCTTCAGTAACTGTAGTTGCAAGTAATTCGTACCATCCAACTTATCCTCAAGAGCCAACATACGGAATACATCACTGCTTTCAGCCATGACCACTCATTATAATACCCTGATACAGAAAAATGACTCTTTGAACTGAACTACGCTGTCAAGTTCCGCTAAACTTGTAGTAGACTTCGAGCTGCTTATACTGGCTAACCGAAACTTGTATATATGTTTGGCACAAAAAGACGAAGTTGCCTACACAGGTGTAGTGCGTTTGGAGGCCGAAACGAGCTCATGTCAGGATTTGGTCACCACACAACGAAGATATTTTGAACTCGGAATTGCTCTAAATATGCTCACCAATTTTTGTGTGATTCTGAGATTGTGACCGGAGGGGTATCGACGACATCCTAGATGAATCGGAGACTTGCTCTGATACCTATTGTTGGTGCTCTGATACCAATTGTTGGAGTTTGAGGTCTGCGGAAGCACGCGAACAACACAAGGAAGAAGAAAAAGCTTGAAGCACAACACACAATACTGAATGTTAAGAGAATGTTCAAAGATAATTGACTCGTTAGGTTTATAGGCATATATACAAGCCGGGGGAAAAAATTCTCCTAAAGAGGGAAAAAAGTACCCCGACAGTCCTAGTGTGTTCACACACATCACTACCAAAATATATCAACATCTTTATATCAATCCCAAGTCTTTGTGTAAGTTGGACATATGCATGTAAGGTACTCCTTACACTCCATTTCTGAATGGCATGAGCATATAAACTTTTCTCTAGAGGGACTTCTGTGCGCCTGCCATTCCCTGTCACTAGCGAGTGAGCTGATGTTCAAATAAAAAATGCCTTTGTCTGACATACAATGAGGCACTATCTGCTTATTGAGGGCTTTAGAGACCAGAAAGATCTCATACGGCAATCTGTCTGGTTATCTGTCTGGTTATCCTAACTGCTATGCTTTGGATGTAATAAGTAAGAATGCAGTGTTTGTAAATTATGACTATGATTTTTGAAGGAGTTGCAAAGCATTGTGCTTTTATGCTTTGGATGCCTTACGTAGGGGAGAGATAAATGTAAACTGTAGCCTTGCGCATGTATATTTTGAATGCCATAAGGGTATGTTGTTTGTAAATTACAACCATGATTCTTTAGGGTGTTCTGTATGTCTCATAGTTGACTGTCATGTTACCTGTCGTGGTTGATGTTGTTATTTTTTTTCGTTTTGGTCTTTGTTTTCTTTTTTTGTTTTTTGTTTTTTTGTTTTTTTGTTTTTTTGTTTTTTTGTTTTTTTGTTTTTTTGTTTTTTTGTTTTTTTTTTTTGTGTGTGTGTGTGTGTGTGTGTGTGTGTTTTGGTGGGTTTGAGGGGGGTTTGAAGGATCCTGAAATCAGGTAATGCTTCCATGCTCATACGTAGGGTATCTATTCTGTTAGAAAGGCAGGATTGCGATGAAAACTGATTTCGGTTTGTAATGGAAATGAATATGCATTCTGAATTCATTATCAAATGCCCATGCTTCTAAGATTTTAAACACATAGATCCATGTTTGTGTGCTGTGCAGCATGCAGGGACTGTGCCACAAGCTGCAAGACTTAATCCTCTCCCACCTGAACGTCCAGCAGAGCCTAATATTGATATGGAAAACCCTTTCGGAAATGCAAAGGTATGTGCTTGGATATGTTGTGCTAGATTTTTGCCTGTTTATGTGAAGTATGAGCTTTCCAAGACAATAATTGTTCACGCATGTTTATTATTACCACACTTTTAATTGCAGGACTTAAGTAAAAGAGAGAGAGAACTTGAAGCTAGAGAGGCAGAACTCAGGCGAAGAGAACAGGTATTCGGTGGATAATCTATACTCTTTGTATGACATGTTGGCAAAATTGTGATCATGTGGGTACAATAGAAAGGGTATTAAAATCTGCAATTAGATGAAAGAATACAGCAAAAGAAAGAAAATTTGGAGAGACAAACAGAGAGAGACTGAGTTTGATTTATATTCATGAAAAGTATGAATTAGAAAGCAATTTATGACTGAAAAACATCAAGAACACTGCTGTATATATAACAAAAATTACCATAATACTTGAATAGTACCATGAAGAGGTTGAGAGTATAGACTGAGAACAGGTTTTGAGGCTGAAAAGCACGAGGTAGGGAAGCAAACATCAGTGCATGAAGTCTATCGACAGAAATGTGGCTTCGCATTAAGTTGTTGAAGGTTGATGTGCCTACATCAATCACTTGAGGGCTGATGGATGCTGAAGTAGACAACCATCTGGTTTAGAAATGCAGCACAAGTCCTTTGATGATTAGAACAGTTGCACCTAACCTTTTTCTAGCTACTTATGGTTGTACATACCTTAATGTATCAATAAAAGGGGCTGGTTCTTTTATTATTATGGCTTCTTTATAACAGGGGCTGGTTCTTTTATTATTAAGTTCAACAAAGTCAACCTTTTTTGGTGCAAAGATCACTCTAATTTATGTTTAGCCTCATCAAATTTTTTGTGTTGTGATTGGACCTGTTTTACATTTGGTTTGACTATTTTAGCTATCTACTGGAAGCTAGCTCCACCTGATAAAGTTGGAACACTTTAAAACTTGGTACAAACATGAAAAAGTATGTCCAAAATTCTAACAATCCTCTCTTTCATTGGAGTAGGAGTTGAAATAAAAAATTGAATGAATAACTCTTTTCAGATGAAGACACCCTTCATTATGAATGGAGCCAAAAAGAGGTTTTATGCATGCTAAAGGCATACATACATACTGGTGCTATCTAATGTTGCAGTATTTTCAACTCTATCAACTTTATTCTCTTCTTCAACTACTTCTGCTATTCTTCATGTCAAAGGAGGAAGAGTCCATGTTTGCACACGATAGATATCAAAAAGGCAAAATATGAATTTCTGAAATTTGACTCAGAAATTAATATTTTTTGAATTTTTGGGCAAAATGTGCCAAAAATAAAAATTACTACCACAAATGTGTGCATAATAGTCTATAGCCAAAAATTCTTATATGTGAAGTTCTGACTCCAAAGTCCAGAAATCGACAAACATATTAAATTCTGTTTTTTTTTTTTCCTCTCAGAAAATTTATACATGTAACTTTGCCCAAGAAACTGCAAATTTTGTTTTTTTCAACCACAACATGCATAGATAAGAAAATTATCCAGTAAATGGTAGGTTATTTCAGCGATTTGGCAACAAGATGGACCTGAAATGCTGCTTTTTAGACACAAAGCACCTGTTGTACACAAAATTCTAACATGTAGAGCTTCCCACAAAGTTCATACATATGCTTCCACTTGCAATGGGAGTAGAAACTTGCAAGGGAAAGATAGCTGAATAAAGATTGTGGGAGAGGCTTGAAATCTTTCTTCAGATGTGCTTTCAGCTGAAAACCACTTCAGCATGCAACTCTTGTCTCATGATGGAAGTACTTGTAGCTTTGATACCGATTGAAAGTGCTTGCAGAGAGCTTTATTCAACTGCACCAAATACCAGGGCAAATAGTTAGCGCAAGAGGGAGAGAAAGTAGTTTGAGGATTTAGTTTTATAAAAATGTGGCCTTTGGTCACTTGAGGATGTTCACACATGCCTAGTGACCTAAAGATTAAAAAATCATGACGTATTGCCTATAATACCCCCATCTGTGGGTCAAAACATACAAGAAAATTATGTTATGG
>CM035432.1:114370637-114380637 GCA_020310875.1 Ceratopteris richardii | reverse complement strand
CTTCCTGTATGTAGTAGGGGGTTTTAATGCATTGCCTTGAATATAGATATCAGGTATTAGAATCAAATCTATGGATTTTTCAATCAACTCTGTTCATTTGTTAAATGATACTGCTTTTAGAACCAAGGACATAAGCTTTATTTTCATGCTGTTTTATAGGACTTGAAGAGGAGGGAAGATGCAGCTGCAAAAGGTATGCAATGCCTCTTTGTGCCTACCAGTTGTCCTTAATGGGGTCTTGCTGATTGCTTCAGGAATATGATCATTTCAGCTGGGATAATTGTGGAGGAGAGAAATTGGCCTCCATTTTTTCCCATCATATACAATGATATCTCTCGGGATATACCTGTCCATTTACAGCGAACACAGTATCTTGCTTTTGCGAGCTGGCTGGGTGAGGTCTCTCTGTCATTGTTCTCAGTTACGATTTAATTCAATTTACCTTTTGTATAACCCCTAAGTGTTCTGCAGAACGTTTTGTATACACATGCTCATGTTTTGTGAATTTAGCAGATCTTGCATATGATTACTGTCTTGTGGTCCATTACTTAGTTTCTTTGTTTTTGGGGCAGGGGACAAGCCAGCTTAAATTATTGTAATCTTTGGGGTTTGAGTTTGATTTGTGATGCTTCTTGTAAATATTAGGGTATCAAAGGACATCATCATCCACTTTGATCTTTGTGTTCACATGCTCAAGGTGCAATCACAGCATGTGCACCTTGCATATTCCGTAAAGAAAAAACCATGCATTGCTAATCAGTAGTCTCTCTCTCTGATTTATTGAGTCAAGAAGATACTTGTTGTGAATTTCAAACAGCAATTCAATTTACATATTTACAATGACTGGTTAGAAATCCTCGACATCCTGACTAGCAGCAGAAAATCACGCAGTAAATTGATGGTTGCATTTTGACTGACCTGTAGAGCTGCAGCTCAATCAATTACTGTCGAACTTATTTCAATTGGGATCAACATGAGTGAGAGGTAGATAATATCCGTATGCGAATTGTAGTTCACTTGTGAGGCAGCAGAGAAAAGAATATAGAACAGAGAAAATAGCTTCTCATAGATTTTTTGAGGGGGGGAACAAAATTTATTGTGAACTAGATGATCGCATGTATCAAGCTTTCATCTTACTTTAAACAGGAGTGAAGATGCATTTTCTTCTGAAAATGCTGTGATACAAAGGCAACAGGTTTTCTGCCTAGATGATAATATGTGAATGAGCAGAAAAATGGACCAACTTTTCAGGTCAGGATATATATTGAGTAGGTAGAAAATGCATCTACATGTGTTAGCAGCAATTTTTTCTCTGGGCTGCCAGACCTTCTACAAGTAGAGAATTATTTATCACTTGCAAGGGAGATTTTTGTTTTTTTTTGTCCAGGAAGACATTTGTGTATATATTAACTGGGCTGTTTTGTGAGTGGCAAATTTTTATCAGAATAATATTGGATAGAGTAGAGTCTGTAACTGCAGGCATTCAGTTACTGCGTGTGCATTGGGTGACCGATACGAATAGGATGGATATCTGAGTCTCTGGGGCTTTTTAAGAAGAACCATTGAGGTCTCCCTTTTGGTTTTCATCAAGGATTGGATGCTTAGCACTAATTTTTTATCGTGTATGCTTTTGCCATTCAATAACAAACAAAATATATAGATGATAAACATATGACACAGTTTGCTCTGTACTCTCGATGGCTGGCGCATTTGCGGCGGCGTTAACAATATAGCAGGCTGCAGCCTAGAGACTGATTGGTAGTCTGATATTTGGTCTTGTAACATACTTTCCAGACTTTGGGCTGTACATAAAGTGATATTGTGACTGAAGGATATTGTCTCATGCCAGACATCAGGCTTCACAGATGTATTATGATGGCACAGGGCTCTATTTTGATGCTGAATATTGTATAAAATGACGTATACACAGCTCAAATGGTGAATGTTTTGTAAATGTACATACGATCAGGTTTTGGTCTAATTCAGCTTTTAGTCACGGCTAATTATTCCGAGTTAGGATATTGTTCAGCATGATATGCAATGTATCAGTCCACTCTATATACCTTGTTTTGTTCCATTAAAGTGGATTAGGGCTTGGGGCTTACCCAATGGTGTTACATCAAGTTTGTTTTCAAAAACGTTTGGAGAGGTGCTACTGCTGCATAAAGTTCTCTGAAAGTCAAAGCCATTATTGCATGGGTAGTATTTGTTTCCTGTTTTAGTCATGTCACAGGCAGTGTTCGGTTGTCTATTCGATGCTGTTTCACAGGTAGTGGATGTTTGCCACTGAGTTGATTAGAGGGCCAGCCTGTCTTCTTGCATGATATTTATATTTAACATTTGTAGAGCTACTTCACTGCTTGCCAGTTGGCAGTCCACTGTGGTTAGGGTACTAGTGGAATCATGCATACATAATTATCCATGTTGTGAAAGCGCTTTCAGTACCTTTCATTTTCATTGAGGGATCATGTGACAATGTCTTGTAATGATGACATGGTGTCAAATACCTTGAGCTGAGAAAGTTTGCTTGATTGGACAGGGGTGGTATTATGTTTGGTGTGGAATCTGGTTGCTGTTGCAACAGCTTGGATCAAGGGCTCTGGTAAGAGATTTGTCTCCTACATCTTATGCCTTTTTTGACCTTATACTGATCAATCTCATACATATCGTAACTTACCATAACATGTTTGCAGGTGTGAACATATTTCTTCTTGCAATGATTTACTTTGCAGCAGGAGTTCCTGGTTCCTTTGTCCTTTGGTATAGGCCACTTTATAGAGCAATGCGGTAAATTGGTACCTGTAGTCTTTGTTCTGCTTGAGTTATATAAAACATGCCATATTTTATTACTATTAAGTATTGTATCTTACCTTACTCATAACTATTATTTTAAACATTGCAGAACTGAGAGTGCCTTGAAATTCGGGTGGTTCTTCCTGTTTTATTTGGTACTGTTTATTTATGGAGTCCTTATACTAAATAATACTTCCCAATTCGCCCATCCCTTCCAGAATGCATACACCTGTAATCTGTATTCCTCAAAGTGGTTTGCTTTAAATTCAGCCCCAACAAGTGACATTCACCATGAAAAGTAATGTATGTTTTTAATATTTTTTGTCAGCTTCACATGCTCTTTGTTATATTTGCTGCTGTAGCTCCTCCTGTTGTGTTCAAAGGAAAATCCCTAGCGTAAGTTCCTATGCATCTACTATATTTTTGGGTATATAGCTGCAGATATACTTCATAGGTCTCCGGATTTTTATTTCCAGTTCACTTTCATAGTACACAGTCCTGAATGTTTGTCCTGTTTTTTAATCTGTGATCCAGAGGGTTTCTTCCTGCAGTCGACCTATTTTCTGATTCAACATTAGCAGGGGTACAATTCTGTCCCTCCTGTTGCCTACCCGAATTAAATACCCCAGGCTTGTCTTTCCGCATCAGTTCTTTCTTCCAGGACTCTTTAGCATGGAAGGACAGTATCTGCTTAATTTCTGTTGTTTCGTTGCTCACTGCAATAATTATTTGCAGATATTCTACATTATTGGGGCTGTTCTTTTCTGTTGTGAGGCGCTGCTTAGTCTCTGGGTATTGAAGGTGAATGAAAAAGTCTTCTTGGCTTTTGTGATACGTTTGGAATGTCGGCGTTCAAATTGCTAACTTCTTTTGTGTTGGTTTTGCAGCAAGTATATGCATATTTCCGTGGATCTGGTAAATCTGCTGAGTTGAAGAGGGAAGCAGTTAGGGCTGCCATATAATGACTGTGTACTGTTCCTCAAATTGGAAACATCCTGCTTTTCCATAATTGCTCAGAGTTTTGTGAAAATTCCTTACATTTGAGGTTCGAGGAAAAGTTTTGTAACTTCCACCCCGATTGATCATATCATAAAAGATGAATTTCTAGCCTTGTAATCTACTGTGGGCCAATTTAGGATAAGCTGGTTCATTTTTTAGGCTTTTTTTTTAAAGGCCTATTCACCAAATAAACTAGCATGCTTTGGGCTAACATTTTTATCCTGGATATTACAACATATCACACATGTCGTTTGAAGATGAAGAATATACTTGTGGCTGGCTGTTTACTACATATCATAGCAGATTATGACCATTTGACTTCGTTTGATTGAAATTATGAGGCTTCTTAAAATGTCAGTGCAACAAAAAGTTGTTCAATGCCAGCTGGAATCTTGAAAGAGAACAGTTCAACGTCCAGCAAGATATTTTGTATACATCAAAGTGCCCTGCTTGAATTGGCAAGGTTTAGGCATACACATCGTCAGATGTTTGTCTTTGTAGACTGTATCTTCCTCACATCCTTTCAGGATGTTCAGGGGCAGTGTTTTCTTAGGCCGGTTTCATGTAAGGGCAGTGGAATATCAATGCAAAATAAGACTGTTCCACCTGGAAATGCTAAATAACAGAGAGGTCCACTGCTCAGCTATTCGGACATGAGGTTGGAATGAATGTACTGTGTTGAAGTGGCTCCGCCTTATGTGAATGCACTAAGGGTCACGGAACAGTGTGTTATTTTTTTCTGAACTAAAATAAACCAATGGCTTTTATTCCACGTGTAATATTTCACCTAGTCTTTGCACACGGTGGAGGGTGGGTTGGAACATTTTTTCCAAGCATGCT
This sequence comes from Ceratopteris richardii, assembly GCA_020310875.1. Taxonomy (NCBI): domain Eukaryota; kingdom Viridiplantae; phylum Streptophyta; class Polypodiopsida; order Polypodiales; family Pteridaceae; genus Ceratopteris; species Ceratopteris richardii. The sequence continues at coordinate 114,376,005 of CM035432.1, read as the reverse complement.
TCGTGATGTGCCTGCTTGCACTGAAGGGGGCTCCGCCCTGTCTGAAAACCTGCATATGCATGGCAATCATTCATCGGGTGCTTTCTGCTGAGTGGCTGTTCCGCTGCGTTATGTGAAACAGACCTTAATGTTTTCAATGTTTTTGAGGCATGTGCACTACCTCGTAATGGGGTTTGATATAAAAATGATATCTTCAACGTTCGGGGTGTCTATGACAAGTGGCTATCTGCAGTATTAGTAGTGATTCGCACTGTGCAGAAGTGAGAAAGCTAGTGGCTATTGATTTACAGTTTGAATTTGAAGAAAGCTAAATTGCATTCATGAGAAATGAAGGATCGTACACCCATGTATGTGAATAATCAACTAATTTTATATCAGGTATGGAAATGCTGTATTACAGTGGCTATGATGCTTTGCAGGCCTTTGGTGCTGTAACAATTTCTCAGGATTTGGAAGGAATTTTAGATATTATTAATGGCTTGCCTGCACTTGATACCATCGTCTGTCTTACATTAGCTGATGTGTTGAGATGAACTCCAGATGAACCTATGTTTCTAATTTGTTGTGATTATACACAAGGTTGTTTGATTTTTTAATACATTTTCTAGAGAGATTATGTGGAATCATGAACGAGTCATATCAGACAGAAGTAAATCTGCATCTACAATTTGAACACCCATGTAAAGGCCTCCAAGGGAAGATGGTTGTTGTGAAGGCCAAAGTGACTGGAAAGCCTGTGATGTGCTTGGTGTTGGAGAACCCATGCTTGGCCGTGAAAGGAATTGGCACCTTGCTCTCTAGTGTCAAGAAACCCGCTCCTTAACTTGCATCATCATATTTGTTAGGAGGGCTTAAGTTGGAGAGAATGATACACTCTCAAATCTTCAAGTGTTTGGAGTGCTGCATCCCTCCGATAATTATGGCAATTAAATAACTGATTGGTATGCATACTCTTTTAAGTATTCACAAATGCATACCTAAGCTCAATAATTACATCTAAATACTCACATGCCTGCATTTATTTTAGGAATTAGGAATTATAGATATAAAATATGCATTCATATGATAAGCTTTGTCATGGCTCATTTCTGCTTAAGAGGATCGCACCATCGGAATACAACTTTTGAAGGCCTTGGAACCATTAGATTCAACAAGAATTCACCTTGAAGTGCTGCTATTTTTGTAGACACTTAAAAGACTTCCGAATTCATATTAGCCCCGAATTTTGATCTCAGATTGCTATTGGAGTCCAGTTCAGTTGTCATGCATTTGAACAATCAACACGTGCCTCTCTCTCTCTCTCTCTCTCTCTCTCTCTTTTATATATATATATATATATATATATATATATATATATATATATATATATATTGGACAGGTGTTATTACTCTCATACTTGTTGAATGCCACGTCTACAATGTGGATTGATGCTACAGTTTTGCTTTCTGATTATAACCCTCTTTTGGTATCTCTTCGTGGTGTGGAGTAGAACTCGTGCATACCAAACAAGTTTCATAGAATTCCTTTGAGGGTCAACCATGCTTGGCTTCAAACATCTCTGTTTAAAAATAGTGTTGAGAGACTCATCCTCAAAGCTCTCTCATTAAAGGTTTCGGCATGTATGAAATGGGAATTTCTGGTGGCAGGCATGCAGGATGTGATTAGGGATTGCGGTAAATACTATGCTAGTATCTTAAGGGCAGCGAAAGGTGAGGCTGAGCATCTTATTTTGTCAATGACTGAAAAGGTGGATTCTGGACAATTGCTTTCGGAGAGAGATCATTCTTGGTTGTGTGATGCTTACAGATGCTTGCACTTAATAGAGAACAATGCTATTCAATCTTCTAAAGTTCGAGCCAGGTGTATGAAAGTAAATAACCTTCACACTAATTCAAAATGCTTTTTTGACTTCCTACATGCCAAGCGTGCTAACAATGCTATCTCCTTACTTGAGTTTGATGGGCCAATCCTTCGCGACGGGAATTCCATAACGCATGCCTGCAAAGAACACTTTGGAAAGCTGTTTGCTGCCTCATTTTCATCCTCTGATGTATGGTTCACAGCAATTCAAGAATCTCTTGCTTATACGCCACAAATCATTGATTCGCGAATGGTTGATAATTGTGAGAAATCTACAACCGAAGAAGAGGTTCTCATGGCTCTTCGTTCTCTTAAGAACGGAAAAGCACCAGGATTGGATGGTCTCACCAAGGAATTTGTCATGGCTTATTGGCCTTCTCTTAAGAGTTTAATTCTAGAAGTATGCAATGATATATGGAGTAGCCAAAAGATGCCTTACTCATTTAAGCAGGCGAAAATTAAACTTATTCCCAAGGTGGAGATGCCTAGAAATATTGGGGATAGGAGACCCATTACAATGATGAATATTATCTATAAAATATTTGCGAAAATCTTTGCTATGAGACTTTAAGCCGATTATTCATACCGTCGTTCATCCCTTGCAGATTGGATTCATTCATAAATGGTCGATTTATGATAATATTTTTTTTTACTTAGATGATGATGGAGCATGATGTTTTCTCAAATGAGGAAGTGGTTGGTATGCAAATTGACTTTGAGAAAGCTTTTGACCGTATACGCTGGGATTTCATTGCAGTGGTCCTTAAGAAACTTGGTTTTGGACTTAAGTTCTCTCGTTTGATTTATGTTTTGGGTCAAGATAGTGTATCACATGTGGAGATTAATGGAAGGCTTTCTGCACCCTTTTCGATAGAGTGATTTGTGCGTCAGGGTTGTCCATTGAGCCCTCTTTTTTATGCATGAGCCTCCACTCCAATGTTTTACTTACTTGAGGCTAAAATGAACTCAAATCTTATTCATGGCATTTCAATGTTTGGGAGTTCTCATGTTGCAGTTGGATTTGCAGACGATACTTTTATTTTTGCAAAAGCGGATGCGGAAAATATTCACAACACTCTTGCTAGTTTGACTCCTTTTCGCACGCCTCTTCTCTTTGCATTAATAAGGAGAAATCGGCACTAATTAAAATTTCTTCACGACACTTTGAATTCCTTCCTTGGTGTGGTCCTAAAGTTGACGCAGGTATTGTTTTTCGGCATCTGGGATATCCATTGGGTATAAATGTTCCCATCAAGGATAAAATACATTGGGTACTGCACAAAGTTAATGCTAAAATGGAGTTGTGGTGCGCTTCGCAATGGCCTTTACATGTTAGAATAAAAATAGTCCATGCATTTCTACAACCTTGTCTTATGTATTACTTGCTATTGCTGGATTGGAAGAAGTATCATCTTCAAGGCTTTGATTGTTTGATAAAAAACTTCTTGTGGAATAAAAAGCATAATCGGGCATTGGTGCTCTCAGCCTGGAGATATGTTTGTCAGCCCAAGCTTAAGAGGGGGCCTTGGCGTGACTAACGTGATGGCGCGACGAACAACTTTTATTATGCGTATTACATCTTCTTTCAAACCTTTGTGGGCTAGAATTTTTTGGCAACTTACAGAAAACGCAGTGGTGTATTATAAAGGAAGTTGGAACTTGGATGTATAGAATAAGTTTTTCTCCCATGCTCCGGTACGTTCTTCGTCGCACACGTTTAATATTTTGCTTCAAAGTTTCAAGCATGTCGGATCTATGTTGAAATGGAATGGGCGACAGTGATACATCAGGAACTCTTTTGCTTCACTGTCTCCGTATTGGGCGTTCTTAACAAATCCACCCTTAGCTTTCTCTTTGGGTGCGGAAGCACGGTATTTCAACAAGGGTATCAATTCTATTGCAAAGTGCTATGATTCCAAGTGGGAAATTTTGCCTTTTCTAGTTATTCATAGAACTTATGCAGTGGGTTCCGCCTATCAATCAAAATGGATTCAATTAGTTCTTTATCTGCAGCAATATCAAATTGCCCTTTCCATTGATTCTTCTAATCCATGGCATGATTGGCTATTGGGGAAGCATACCAGATGGTGGATTGGTAAAACGAATACCTTCTATCATCTGCTTCTTCCTTCAGACGATATTACCCTCCAATGCAATATACGTTGGAGGCTTCAGAAAGTCCCTTCATGGTGGCATGCTAGATTTTCGCTTCTCTGGGAATCCTCTCTTAGTTTCAGGATGAAAATATTCATGTGGAGGATTTGCACGGGTCATTTCACTTTGGAAGCGTTTCTATCCAAGCATGGGTTGCAGGTTGCTCGATGCTCTCATTGCACTTCTTATGATGAAAGCATGTGTCATGCATTCTGGATTTGTTCTTACATCCAAAGGTGGTGGAATAAGCTTTTCTTGTTTCCTATCTCGGATATGCGACCTTCTAAAATTGGCAGCACCTTCTTCCTATTTGGCTCAGGGGATAGAGTCCTTGACTGGGTTAGAAAGAGATGCATTTCGCTACTCCTTTGGAATATTTGGATGCTGAGAAACAAAAAACTATTTCGAAACAATAGTTATGTCCCAAATTTCTCATGGACTTTATGCAAACTCACATTGCGACGTGACATAGATGTTATGCCTGCTGAGGATAAAGTGGCGTTCACTTCCTTCTTGGAGAATATCTGATACACTTGTATATATGGAGATAAAATGCCTATGTGGCTTGTAGATTAGTTCATATGGCAAGATCATAGGGGGGACCTTCTCCCCTCTCAAGCTTTTGTACATCCATTCTCTAATTGAATAAAGTGAGACTTTTCACTATATATATATATATATATATATATATATATATATATATATATATATATATATATATATATATATATATATATATATATATATATATATATATATATGTATGTATGTATGTATGTATGTATGTATGTATGTATATATATACATATTTTTTTTGTGGGAATCCTCACTTTATTGCATTGAAAAATAAATATGTACAATTGTGAGCAGGGAGATTCTACTCCCTATTCCCGAACTACACCATCTTATCTTATGGATCATATCTTATCCATCATATCCCATTCAGCACCATCATATCTTATCCATCATATCCCATTCAGCAGTGATATACATTTTATCAGCAACAAGCATTCATATCCTATATAACAGTGAGGCTATGCAGACTTTATCAGCAGAAGGCATGCCTTGTACATCCAACCAAAGTAGTGTCTTGTAGTATTCCCAGGAGGTTGGCGTGGGTCCCTTGTTTCTAAACATTTTGAAGTTCCTGAACATCCAGATATTGCGAAGCAACAGAAGAACACATCTTTTCCTTATCCAATCCTTAGCATTATTGTCGGACTGAAAGAGTAAGAAAGTGCAGTCAAACTTGGCGGGCTTCACATCCAGATGGGAAACAAAAGCAATATATTCCACCATTTTTGAAATTACGCATAAGACCAGAATGCATGACGCATATTCTCAACATAAGAAG
>CM035432.1:114348137-114363137 GCA_020310875.1 Ceratopteris richardii | reverse complement strand
CATCGCAATGTGTTGCGAACGGTTTGCAACTTTGCAACCGCAACTTTCCAAAGTTGCTACATTCACAACCCATTGCTTTGCATGCATTTTTTTTCTTTGTAATGAAAAATTACCCAAAAGTATATTTTCTCTTAGGAGTGATAAAATATTATTTAAAGTTTTGTCCAAAATACATGCAATGGAAAAAACATGGAGTACTATGAAGAAATAAAAAGCTATAAAAGTGTACACTGTAGAGATTCATTTATGTATGATTTTCTTTATGGGGCTTATCGACTTGAGATAGACTGTTATTTTGTATTCCCCATGTTCTTCTTGTAATGCACTTACACAACTTGACAAAAGCTTCATCCTTGGCCTTAGCCCTTCAAAGCAAAGAGTACTCTTTTATGATGATTGATCTCGCCATTGACATCACCGCAAATGTTGAATTGTGTAGGGATTCATCTGGACTTGATAATTTATTTATATATGTCTGAATATGTCACATAGTATACTATATATGTATGTTTGTATGTATGTAATTACAAATATGCATGTGTATTAGTAAGTGTATCCCAAGCATCCTTAGCTATTCTACAAGAGCGAATGTGAGGAATAATGGCATGTTTGACAGACAAAGCTATCAATGCATGTGCCTGGGCATCTCTGCCATCCCAACGAATCTGCTCTGTAGTAGGTGGAGCAGAAACCGAAGCACGAATAGGAATATGCAGAATATCACCATCTTCGACACCTTCTTCATCAGCTTCAATACCTGCAGTTGTACCAGTTGCAGGTGTGATAGGACGTTTTTCAACACCCTGCACAATGTTCCATAGTCCTTTTGCAACCAACACATGTCGCATCATATAAGCCCATAATGGGTAGTTGGTACCATCCAACTTATCCTCAACAACCAACATACGGAATACATCACTTCTTTCAGCCATGGTCATTGACTAAAATACCTTGATGCAAAAAATTGACTGTATCTCAAAAAGTTGAACAAAACTACCCCAGACGAATTCCGCTAGACCTGTAGTAGACTTCGAGACACCTATACTGGCAAACAAAAATTGGTATATATCTTTGGCACAAAAAGACGAAATAGCATGCACAAGCATTGCGATAGTGCGTTCGGAGGCCAAAAACACGCTCACCATGCTCACCAAAATTCGTGTGATTCTAAGAATGCAAACGGAGGAGTGTCGACGGTGCCCTAGATGAAGCGACGGCCTGCTCTGATACCAATTGTTGAAGTTAGACGTCTGCAAAAGCACATGAACAACACAAGGAAGAAGAAGAATCTTGGAGCACAACACACAATATTTAATGTATTACTAACGAATGTACAAAGATAAGTAGCCCATTAGGGCAATAGCCGTATATACAAGCTAGGGAAAAAAAACCTCCTAAAGAGGGAAAAAAGTGCCCCGACGGTCCTAGTGTGTTCACACACATCACTGCCTAAATATATCAACACATATAAAAATAAAACGTGTTTTTCGTGCTATCGGTAGAGGGATTCGAACCCAAACCACTGTTATGAAAGGCTTATGACTTATCCACGGTGCCCACGCCATTAGTTGTACATATGCTACTTCAAGATCCTACATATGTTGTAATCTCTGGAATATTTTGACCAACAAGTCTACGCATGCTGTAAACTTTGGATAATTTTGACCAATAGGATATTGGATCTTTGTTTTCCAACAATCCCCCTTGCAATGTCATATTGGTAAAAAAATGAACTGAACCTAGAAATTTCATAATCTTCAAACTTGTGCTCCCGAATCGACCTTCAAACTTTTTCTTCAAAAGTCTTCTTCAAAACTGAATTTGACTTTCCTTCAAAAAACCTGAACTTACTGAATATGAACCATAATACCTGAGAAAATATGCAAACTAGATATCCAATAGTGTACACATCAAGAAATTATTGCTTGACAACAAATGTAGCATGTATTGACTCTAAACCTGCTATCTTCTGTCTTCTCAAACCTGAAAACATACACTAGGATCCACATATTTACCTTATGAAAGATTTCTCAACGTACTTCTCCTATGTCATGTAAATACACTAAACAAAATCAAGAGCTGAATCCTAGAACCTGTGACTGACAACTCACAACTTAGTGTATTATGAACACTAGCTGGTTCATCTCTGACTGTACTCAGGTCAAGTCAACTCAACTCAACTGAAATCAACTCATGAGTCTCATCAAAAAATATATGATGTCATCATGTCTTCATCCTTGTTCAATCTGTAAATCCTTCATACCTCTTTCCTTCAGAATCTGATATAAACATATATGTGCGCACCTCTGAAACATACCTCTCTGAAATATCAAAATTATCTTCAATAGAACTCTCGAACCTTCTCCTGAACAGGAACACCTAACAGGAACTTTCTCCAGACATTCTCCTTCTTCGTTCTTCTTTCAAAACTGGAACATAAAGAGAAACTGACAAAGGAAATATAGGAATACCTGATATAGGAATGACTCTGCATTCTTTCACATATGGCTGAAAATAAGTCTTCATGTTTCATCACCCCCCTGGATGATTTAACACTAGTATCCAGAATTCTTCAAATATATTAGACTTTATGAAATCTGCAACTTCTTCCTTCTTTCAATAAATCTGATCTTCCATGATTTAGCATTGCTACCATATCATCAACATCTATGTCTAGAAACAAAATATATGAACCCTTTTATTAGCACTGCAGTTGCCAATAGTTTTTACTGTAACTCTTCAGATTCCCATATTGTAGAATAAGGTTAGGTGCTCCTAACAGAACAAAACCTTGCTGAAAGCATTTTAGGATCCATAACCTTTTGCAACATAACAAAAAAAATTTTCTATTCCTCTGCGACACTAATCTGATAGAATCTGAATATTTGACTTACTTCTTCCAATGTTAAAGAATCTCCACAAACAAAGGATAGACAACTGGCTCATAAATACTCAAGATCTTTCATGATCATCCAAGATCATACAAGACCTATTAAGATCTTTCCAACAAAATACCTGTGTAGAATCTGCTCTCATCAAACCTTCTTGATTGAATGTTTGATTTATTACCTGAATGTCTCTAAGTATCCATGCTTCTCACAAAGTTGTAAAGCTTTTCTTTAACCAAATCCTTTCCAAGAATCTACAACTCCTACTTGAAACATAAGTGGCCAAAATCTCACCTTGAGAGCTCCAAAAGCTGCAAGTTGATACTTCATATCTTCATATTCTACCCGGGTGAAATGTGATAGCATCTGCTTGACTTTCTTTTGCCTAACTCCACTTTTCAATCAAGTGATAGGTTTTGAATTGGAACACCTTCTTGAATACAAACATGTATCCAAAAATCAGGACAATCATAGAAAGTAGATTCTTCAACTATCTGGTACATCAAAAATCTGAATTTTCTGAAGTTTTCTAAAAATATTGAATATGAGGTAACTTTTCCAAACACAAAACCTCAACCCAAGTCTTCAACATCTACTACAAAAAACTCTTTTACCTCAAGAGTTAGATAAAGAAGAAATATACTTCTCTACAACTTGTCATATACGAAGTAGCTCTGTATTGACACTCCAAGAATTCTTTGAGGGAACATATAGCTGCCTCCTCAAAATCTTCAACTTATATATAACTCATACATATGAGTCAAAATCTGTTGCTTTTCTTTCTCTCAATGTAATTCTTTATCAAAACCTACTAAAACATGACCAAGTGTAATACAAAACAAAAAACTGGTTCTTCTTTAGACTCTCTTCACACAAGATGTTCTCGTAGACTTGTCTTTGGGTGTCGAGGATAAAATAGGAAAAGTATATGAAAAATATGAGAGAAAAGGAACTCTTACTTTCGCTTCGGAATTGTTGGACTTTCTTCTTCTTCATCTTTCTTCCACCTGATGATGTCAACATCTTCAAACTTCTCTTCCATACCTTTTGTTCTCTTCATCTTGAAGTAGCAAGCACTCTTAACTTCTTCAAATGAATTTTTCTCTTCCTCTAGTGGTAAGAGTAAGAGACAAAACAAGCATGGTATATAAATGGAAGTGAACATAGACTCATGTTTTACCATCTCCTCATATCTTTGAATCAAAACTCTGCTTCAAATGTGACTGATATGACTGAATTCATCAACCGTTTGTCTTAATAATGAATTACCTTTCTAGAGTTACCTCTCTAGATACAAAATGTGAGCAAAAAAATTTCAACCAACTTACAACACAAGATTGGCTGAAAACAAAACTAATGCTCTCCATATTTGTCTTCTTAGATGAGCTTTCTTGCCATGAAAGAGATCTCTCAAAACTATCTAGAAAAACTTCTAGATACTTGTTTTGATGTAGCTAATGCTTTAACTTTCAAAGAATGAAAGTGTATAAAAGCACTTCTTGAATCCTTCAAATCTCTTCATAACTGCTCTTCTAAGATATGACCTCCAAATGATAACTCTGATAGTAGAAACTGATACCTGTGATTTGATGTTCATCTGGTTTCCTTCATCTTCTCCAGACCATTGTTTTTCCTTCAATTTGAAGTAGCCTTCTCTTCATCAAGTCTTGGTCTTCAAATAATACTTCTGTAACGTATTTTCATACTCTTCCAAAAGTATTCGGCTGCTAACAGATCATCAACTTCATACTCCACACTAATGAATAAACATGTAATAGAATTATCTAATTCTCAAATCTCTACTCATCTAGATTAAGTGTGTATGTCAAATGTCAAATGTTAGAAGGTGCTCTTAAATCATATGTTGTAAACCTTGAAGTCTAGAAACCTGGGAATCTGAGAGCCTAATTGCTTTGATACCAAAACCCTAAAGCTCTGATACCAAATGTTGGAAAATTAGTAGGCCCATAACTAATACCACATGTCGAAGTTACATATGTCCAGGATCTACAACATAGAATCCAACAATCTTCCAATATTCACAAAACATGAACATACCACACTTAATCATACAAATGATGAGACAAAGATAGAGAAAGATTAGAAACATGTGTAAAGTGTTATGTAAGCCACTGCTTACTCACACTATCGTATATACAAATGTTCAAATTACAATGTGGGAGTCAAAATTATCAACCACACTATGTGAACAGAAATAGATGGATGAGTGAATGTACAAATGTAACAAACATATTCAAATGTATGGACATACATTTGAATATATATATGAGATGTGTGACCTAATAGCTTGTAGAAGAGTGAATATGCGTGACAGAAAGAGGAAGGATCAGTCTAAAACTGATAATCAGCAAACCCTCATCTGAACTGAGGCTATGGAAGACCTTAAATTAGATACGTGTGTGAAGAGATCACATACTTACAAAAGTAGCAAAGAATGCTAGCAAGTTTGCTGAGAGAAATCCTCAAACTCATATGAACATACTTTCTCGAACACCTCATCCAAATATGCATAAAGCATACATGTATTGATTCTCTTGTACCTATGCCGAATAGGACTCCTCCTGATATGGATGCCAATTCCATATACTTCAAGTAGTATGTGTGTGCATAAAGAGAATATGTACCTGAATTCTTTAACATATGATGCAAATCTTATGTTAACCTCCATCCAATGTCTTTGAAGTACACTGAAATCTTCATGTAGAAGACAATCCTCAAATACATTATGTAGATGGTTGATCCACACCATCAAGCTGTTGATGGGCAAGTCCTCTCCATAAGCAAGAGTGTAAGCACACTCTTCTTCTCCAAGAAGAACTCCATAGCCGCTCCTCAACATGCTCCAAAATAGCACCATGGCTGCCCCATGTGCTAAGAGCACCACCTCTATTGAGGTACCAAACCTAGCGTTGAACTAGGTGTAGGATACATAAACAATAAGCCAATCTACTTATATAGTAGTTAGTTGTCCCTTGAAAAGCTCCTCCAAAAGCAAATAAAGCTCCACGATCTACGATCGCTGTCGATTTGAAAAGTACTCACGGAAAAAAATATGTTGTCGTTCGTGTTTGATGTCCTAAAAGCATATAAAAATAAAACGCGTTTTTCGCGCTATCGTCAGAGGGATTCGAACCCAAACCACTGTTATGAAAGGGTTATGACTTATCCATGGCCCCCACGCCATTAGTTGTACATATGCTACTTCAAGATCCTATAGATGTTCTAATCTCTGGAATATTTTGACCAACAAGTCTACACATGTTGTAAACTTTGGATAATTTTGACCAATAGGATATTGGATCTTTGTTTTCCAAAAATCCCCCCTACAATGTCATATTGGCACAAAATGAACTGAACCTGGAAACTTCATAATCTTCAAACTTGTGCTCCCGAATTGACCTTCAAACTTTTTCTTCAAAAGTCTTCTTCAAAACTGAATTTGGCTTTCCTTCAAAAAACCTAAACTTGCTGAATATGAACCATAATACCTGAGAAAATATGCAAACTAGATATCCAATAGTGTACACATCAAGCAATTATTGCTTAACAACAAATGTAGCATGTACTTATGTGACTTTACTCAAGTCAAGTCAACGCAACTCAACTGAAATCAACTCATGAGTCTCAACAAAAGATCTATGATGTCATCATGTCTTCATCCTTGTTCAATCTGTAAATCCTTCATACCTCTTTCCTTCAAAATTTGATATAAGCATATATGTGTGCACCTCTGAAACATACCTCTTTGAAATATCAAAATTATATTCAATAGAACTCTGGAACCTTCTGTTGAACAGGAACACCTAACAGGAACTTTCTCCAGACATTCTCCTTCTTTGTTCTTCTTTCAAAGCTGGAACATAAAGAGAAAATGACAAAGGAAATATAGGAATACTTGTAGATATGAATCTGCATTCTTTCACATATGGCTGAAAATAAGTCTTCATGTTTCATCACCCCCCTGGATGATTTAACACTAGTATCCAGAATTCTTCAAATATATTAGACTTTCTGAAATCTGGAACGTCTTCCTTCTTTCAATAAATGTGATCTTCCATGATTTAGCATTGCTACCATATCATCAATACCTATGTCTTGAAACAAAATATCTGAACCCTTTTATTAGCACTACAGTTGCCAATAGCTTTTACTGTAACTCTTCAGCTTCCCATATTGTAGAATAAGGTTAGCTCCCATATTGTAGAATAAGGTTAGCTACTCCTAACATAACAAAACCTTGCTGAAAGCATTTTAGGATTCATAACCTTCTGCAACATAACAAGTATCTTTTTCTATTCCTCTGCAACACTAATCTAATAGAATCTGAATCTTTGACTTACTTCTTCCAATGTTAAAGAATCTTCACAAACAAAGGATAGACAACTGACTCGTAAATACTCAAGATCTTTCATGATCAGACCTGGCGTTGAACTAGTGTAGGATACATAAACAATAAGCCAAGCTCTACTTATATAGTAGTTAGTTGTCCCTTGAAAAGCTCCTCCAAAAGAAAATAAAGCTCTACGATCTACGACCGCTGTCGATCTGAAAAGTACTCACGGAAAAAAAATCTGTTGTCGTTTGTGTTTGATGTCCTAAAAGCATATAAAAATAAAACGCATTTTTTGCGCTGCCGTTGGAAGGATTCAAACCCAAACCACTGTTATGAAAGGCTTATGACTTATCCATGGCACCCAAACCACTGTTATGAAAGGCTTATGACTTATGCATGGCACCCACGCCATTAGTTCTACATATGTTACTTCAAGCTCCTTCAGATGTTGTAATCTCCATAATATTTTGACCAACAAGTCTACACATGCTGTAAACTTTGGATAATTTTGACCAATAGGATATTGGATCTTTGTTTTCCAACAATATCCCCTGCAATGTCATATTGGTACAAAATGAACTGAACCTGGAAACTTCATAATCTTCAAACTTGTGCTCCCGAATCGACCTTCAAACTTTTTCTTCAAAATTCTTCTTCAAAACTAAATTTGACTTTCCTTCAAAAAAGTTGAACTTGCTGAATATGAACCATAATACCTGAGAAAATATGCAAACTAGATATCCAATAGTGTACACATCAAGCAATTATTGCTTGACAACAAATGTAGCATGTATTGACTTTGAACCTACTATCTTCTGTCTTCTCAAACCTGAAAACATACACTAGGATCCACATATTTGCATTTACCTTACGAAAGCTTTCTCAACATGCTTCTGCTGTGTCATGTAAATACACTAAACAAAATCAAGAAATGAATCATCAACCTGTGACTGACAACTCACAACTTAGTGTATTATGAACACTAGCTGGTTCATCTCTGACTGTACTCAAGTCAAGTCAAGTGAACTCAACTGAAATCAACTCATGAGTCTCATCAAAAAATCTATGATGTAATCATGTCTTCATCCTTGTTCAATCTGTAAATCCTTCATACCTCTTTCCTTCAGAATCTGGTATAAACATATATGTGCGCACCTCTGAAACATACCTCTCTGAAATATCAAAATTATCTTCAATAGAACTCTCGAACCTTCTCCTGAACAGGAACACCTAACAGGAACTTTCTCCATACATTCTCCTTCTTCCTTCTTCTTTCAAAGCTAGAACATAAAGAGAAACTGACAAAGGAAATATAGGAATACCTGATATAGGAATACCTGTAGGTATGACTCTGCATTCTTTCACATATGGCTGAAAATAAATCTTCATGTTTCATCACCTCCCTAGATGCTTTAACACTAGTATCCAAAATTCTTCAAATATATTAGACTTTATGAAATCTGGAACGTCTTCCTTCTTTCAATAAATCTGATCTTCCATGATTTAGCATTGCTACCATATCATCAATACCTATGTCTTGAAACAAAATATTTGAACCCTTTTATTAGCATTGTAGTTGCCAATAGCTTTCACTGTAACTCTTCAGCTTCCCATATTGTAGAATAAGGTTAGCTGATCCTAACATAACAAAACCTTGTTGAAAGCATTTTAGGATTCATAACCTTCTGCAACATAACAAGTGTCTTTTTCTATTCCTCTCCAACGCTAATATGATAGAATCTGAATCTTTGACTTACTTCTTCCATATTAAAGAATCTTCACAAACAAAGGATAGACAACTAACTCATAAATACTCAAGATCTTTTATGATCATCCAAGATCTATCAAGATCTTTCCAACAAAATACCTGTGTAGAATCTGCTCTCATCAAACCTTCTTGATTGAATGTTTGATTTATTACCTGAATGTCTCCAAGTGTCCATGCTTCTCACAAAGTTGTAAAAATTTTCTTTAATCAAATCCTTTCCAAGAATCTGCAACTCCTACTTGAAACATAAGTGGACAAACTCTCACCTTGAGAACTCCAAAAGCTACAAGTTGATACTTCATATCTTCATATTCTACCCAGGTGAAATGTGATAGTATCTGCTTTTGGCTAACTCCACTTTTCAATCAAGTGATATGTTTTGAATTGGAACACCTTTTTGAATACAAACATGTATCCAAAAATCTAGACAATCATAGAAAGTAGATTTTTCAACTAACTGGTACATCAAAAATCTGAATTTTATGAAGTTTTCTAAAAATACTGAATATGATGTAACTTTTCCAAACACAAAACCTCAACCCAAGTCTTCAACATCTGCTACAAAAAACTCTTTTACCTCAAGAGTTAGATAAAGAAGAAATATACTTTTCTACAACTTGTCATATACCAAGTAGCTTTGTATTGACACTCCAAGAATTCTTTGAGGGAACATATAGTCGTCTCCTCAAAATCTTTAACTTATATATAACTCATACATATGAGTCAAAATATACAAGTTGTCTTCAAAATCTACTGCTTTTCTTTCTCTCAATGTAATTCTTTGTCAAAACCTACTAAAACATGACCAAGTGTAATACAAAACAAGAAACTGCTTCTTCTTTAGACTATCTTCACACAAGATGTTCTCGTAGACTTGTCTTTGGGTGTAGAGGATAAAATAGGAAAAGTATATGGAAAATATGATAGAAAAGGAACTCTTACTTTCCCTTTGGAATTGTTGGACTTTCTTCTTCTACATCTTTCTTCCACCTGATGATGTCAACATCTTCAAACTTCTCTTCCATACCTTTTGTTCTCTTCATCTTGAAGTAGCAAGCACTCTTAACTTCTTCAAATGAACTTTTCTCTTCCTCTAGTGCTAAGATTAAGAGCCAAAACAAGCATGGTATATAAATGGAAGTGAACATAGAATCATGTTTTACCATCTTCTCATGTCTCTGAACCAAAACTCTGCTTCAAATGTGACTGATATGACTGAATTCACCAACCTTTTGTCTTAATGATGAATTACCTTTCTAGAGTTACCTCTCTAGATACAAAATGTGAGCAAAAAACTTCCAACCAACTTACAACACAAGATTGGCTAAAAACAAAATAGTTGCTCTCCACATTTGCCTTCTTAGATGAACTTTCTTGCCATGAAAGAGATCTCTCAAAACTCTCTAGAAAAACATCTAGATACCTATTTTGATGTAGCTAATGCTTTAACTTTCAAAGAATGAAAGTGTATAAAAGCACTCCTTGAATCCTTCAAATCTCTTCATAATTGCTCTTCTAAGATATGACCTGCAAATGATAATCTGATAGTAGAAACTGATGCCTGTGATTTGATGTTCATCTGGTTTCCTTCATCTTCTCCAAACCATTGTTTTTCCTTCAATTTGAAGTAGCCTTCTCTTCATCAAGTCTTGGTCTTCAAATAATACTTTTGTAAAGTATTTTCAAACTCTTCCAAAAGTATTCGGCTGCTAACAGATCATCAACTTCATAGTCCACACTAATGAATAAACATGTAACAAAATTGTCTAATTCTCAAATCTCTACTCATCTAGATTAAGTTTGTATGTCAAATGTCAAATGTTAGAAGATGCTCTTAAATCATATGTTGTAAACCTTGAAGTCTGGAAACCTGGGAATCTGAGAGACTGAATGCTTTGATACCAAAACCCTAAAGCTCTGATACCAAATGTTGAAAATTTAGTAGGCCCATAACTAATACCACACGTCCAAGTTCCATATGTCCAGGATCTACAACGTAGAATCTAGCAATCTTCCAATATTGCCAAAACATGAACATACCACATTTACTCATACAAATGATGAGACAAAGATAGAGAAAGATTAGAAAACATGTGTAAAGTGTTACGTAAGCCACTGCTTACTCACACTATCATATATACAAATGTTCAAATTACAATGTGGGAGTCAAAATTCTCAACCACTCTATGTGAATAGAAATAGATGGATGAGTGAATGTACAAATGTAACAAACATATTTAGATGTATGTACATAAACGTGAATATATATATATATATGAGATGTGTGACCTAATAGGTTGTAGAAGAGTGAATATGCGTGACAGAAAGAGGAAGGATCAGTCTAAAACTAATAATCAGCAAACCCTCATCTGAACTTAGGCTATGGAAGACCCTAAATCAGATACGTGTGTGAAAAGATCACATACATACAAAAGTAGCAAAGAATGCTAACAAGTTTGCTGCCATAAATCCTCAAACTCATATGAAAAGGCATTATGTGGTCCCAATCATGCACCATGTGCTTAGTATGATAAGGTGCATGCATGTTATGACATGGATTTTTTAAACATCAAATTAAGATCACCTTCTAGGTAAAGTGTCAATACAATGTGCTTCTCACAATTCTAGTTTATATTAATAATATGTTTCTTGCCAGCCCTAATGAGACAAAAAAAAAAATCCGGTTTAGGCATTAATCTTATGAGATGATGCGAGAATCGCTTTGCCTCAAACAAAGTATATTGAAACTTTGTTACAACATTGCCACCTTAAGGATTGTGAATCAATCTCCACTCTTGTAGAGACAAGAATATGATTGAATCTACATGATATTGAAGATGCATATGATATCATTATCTATTAATAAATGATTAGATACTTTTAATTTTAATATGTATTTTATTAGATGGCTTAGTACTCATCATTCACTCTTGAATGAGAAAGTATATGCATAGTCCAAATACGAAGCATTGATAAATGAATAAGAAAATGTTTCATTGTGTGAGGAGTACCCAATAACTTGGGTTATATAATCCTAATCAAGAACCAATACCACCACATTTACATGCATTCTCAAAGTTGAATTAAGTTGGTCCCTATGGGCATTCATGTGTTCCCACATAGCATTTCATTCGTGTTTGATAGACCATGCATATATTGGCTGAGTAGGAAGCAATCTAGATTGATATCATCCACTTTTTTACAAATACAAATGAGCATATCAAAGTCCTTATGGCTGATTTAATTATTGGGCGATCCTCTACCTCCATAGTGCATACAACAATCAAAGTGCATAAGCAATTGCAAAGAACTATATGTTCCATACTTATAAAAAACACATCAAAATGCACTATCAATATGTCAAGAAGAGACTCTACAAGAGAGATCTTATTAGATTACTTTTCTACTAAAGATAATTTTGTAGAACACCTCATGAAGGCTCTTCCACATGATAAATAAAAACTTTCTATTGATGCTTTGCCCTTATTCCCTTTGTGGAATACTCATAGCCCACAACTTGCATATATATATATATATATATATATATACACACACACACATATGTGTGTGTATGTGTGTGTTTGTATATATATATATATGTGTGTGTGTGTGTATGTGTATGTGTATATGTATATGTATATGTATATGTATATGTATATGTATATGTATATGCATATGTATATGTATATGTATATGCATATGTATATGTATATGTATATTTATGTGTGTATGTATTTATGTATGATGTATGTATGTATGTATGTATGTATGTATGTATGTATGTATGTATGTATGTATGTATGTATGTATGTATGTATGTATGTATGTATGTATGTATGTATGTATGTATGTATGTATGTATGTATGTATGTATGTATGTATGTATGTATGTATGTATATGTATATATATATATATATATATATATATATATATATATATATATATATATATATATATATATATATATATATATATATATATATATATATGTATGTATGTATGTATGTATGTATGTATGTATGTATGTATGTATGTATGTATGTATGAATGTATGTATGTATGTTATGTATGCATGTATGTATGCATATATGTATGTATGTATGTATGTATGTATGTATGTATGTATGTATGTATGTATGTATGTATGTATGTATGTATGTATGTATGTATGTATGTATGTATGTATGAATGTATGCATGTGTGTGTGTGTGGTGTTAAGAGACAAAGCTCAACATGTGATGATCGAGGATGACATGTATCACTTTCTTGTTTCTCTTACGTGTATCGTGGCTATGTTGGTATATGTTAGGGAAACTTTTAGTGAGCTTCACCAAGTTTATTTACTAAGAGTGATTTGGTTGTTGCCAACTCACTCATTTGCAGACATTATGGTTTCTTTATACTACTCTCTATAAATTTTACTAGTTGTATTGTTTGTATTAGTTCATTCTTGTACATTCTCTTTATGTAATAGAAGAAGTAAAAGAAGATCATTCTTATTTGCCTCAATCCATGTGTGCTTCTCTATTGGTGCCTAAGTGTGTGGGAGAGGGCTCTCTTGCTCATCTCTGCTCTCTTGACATGGTATTAGAGCTACTGTGGTTATAGAGATCTCGTAAAGCTGGCCAAAAAGTGAAGAGTCCATGAGAATGCATGGAGAATGCACATTTCAAAAACGGTCTCAAATTGCTACAAAATTTGGTGTGCAAGTAGAAGGCGCCAATTTATTTTTGGAAGTTATTGTTTTAAGATCACTCGTTTTGTATAGTTTTGTCTTTTAGGGCCATTTCAACCTCCATTTGGAGCCTACAAGGTGGGCCCACAAAAAAACAAGTCACTTTGCAAAAATGTAAATTGTGTTTTGTTGAATTTCTAGTAAGTATTTCAGATTTGGAATTTAAAGTGATTATGTGTATTGTTAATACACGAAAATTGTGTTTTTTTAAATTTTTGTTTTCAGAGCCATTTCAACTTGCATTTGGAGCCGACAAGGTGGAACTCACAAAAAAATATTTCATTCAATAAAAAGGTAAATTGTTTTTTGCTATATGTCTCCCAAATATTTCATATCCATAATTTCAAGAGATTTCGTGTATTTTTAATATGCAAAAACTCTGTTTTTCTAAGATCGAATTGTCAAGTCATAGTATGATAATATTCAAGCAAAGGTTATACTTCTAGTGTTTTCATAGTATTATAAATGCTACAAAAATGGAAAATCTTGATGGAATGAGTCAACAAATGCGTGATAATTACAAGTACATCAAAGGAGACCATGAAAACCCCTCATAGTTACTAGAGAGGAATCAGACTATAGAACAATTAAGAGCATATGAAAAGTGGAATCAAAGAGCATGGAAGGTAATATATTGTTTTTTTGTTAACATACAACATAGCATGATTAGGCATATACAAGATGCCAAAACTCCAAAAGAGGCTTGGAACAATTTGGTCAATACAAAGTCACAAAAATTACAACTCAAGAATGAGATGCATAAACTAGAGAAAAAGAGCATATCGGTAATTGAGTACACCTTAAAAAATAACATATGTGAGTCACTTGCATCTATTGGTATCCGTAGATTATGATGATGAAATTGAAGTGTGTCTTCATGGTTTATGAGCTGCATATAAGAAATTCATAACTTATATTCATACCAAAAAGAATATCCCAAGTTTATTGATCTTGTGTCCATGGTGTAACTAAAGAAAAGAACCTTGGTGAGGACTCAAACTCCCAAGAAGAAGCTAGTTCTAAGTAGGTATACTACAATGGCAGAGGAAGAGTTCAAGAGAGAGGCTTTGAAAGTGAAAGAGGAAACGATAACAAGGATCAAGGTCAACAACACACTAGTGCAACAGGTAGAGGAGAGTTTCAAGAAAGAGAAACCAAAGAGGCCAAAAAAATTTCCAAAGAAATGATTTGGGTAGTGATAGTAAGGGATATTAGAATTGTGGTAAATGTGGTCTCATTGAGCATGACTAAAGG
>CM035432.1:114278137-114340637 GCA_020310875.1 Ceratopteris richardii | reverse complement strand
TGTTAATCAAGTTTCAATAAATTTGGGCATTCTTTAAAAGAGCAACATCCAAATCTCAATGAGGCTGCTACATCACTAACTATTTGCTCAATTATTTCTTTAAATCTAAAAAATGACGAGACATGTTAATCCTTATGATTAAACATAATCATTCATTCTCTTGAATGTATTATGACATGGAGACATATCCATGCATATAATGATCATCTAGATCAATGCGAACCAATTAACAATCCAAATCATCTTGTAGAAAAATCGACTATTTATATAGTATCCACCTTTCAGTGAAAGTGTATATCTATGGATGTCATTCTATTCATTGTGCTTCTTGCACATTCATTAACCTCATCACAACCAATCATATACAAAGTATTTAATAATAGTATTGATGATCATAACCATAGCACTCTTGTGCCGACTCGAGATAAACTTCTATATCAAGAACATAGATTCCCATGAAGAACAATTCATGTGCTCATGAGTTACTAGACAAAAACAATCTTAATTGTTCTTGAGGGAAATATCTTTTTTATTTACTTTCTAAAGGCAAAATTATCCTATGCATAGTACCGCTATCACATACTTTATGCTCATCCTAACTCATCGTGGTGATACATAAAAATGATCTTCTATAGACAAAAAATGTATCATGCACTTCACCTTTCTAGAAATCATATCATCTATGGTCTCAAGAAGATGAGATTGAATTCCTTGACATCCCGCCCCTTTGAGCAACACACAAAGAATATTGGCCGTTTGACATCAATGCAAAATGTGGCTTGCACGACTTCGGTCGACTTAGCAGCTACGTATTACAAATGCAAGGCCTTATTGCCCACAACATGGATCACTACCAATGTACTTGAGAGCATTTTGTGCCCACAAAAATTGGCTCCAACTCTATAATCATCAATTACAGACTCACTTACAGAATTAGGTGTTCACTAATCAACAATTGGGTGATGCCTTATACCAAGAGTCCCAACAAACCCAGTACTTCAAGGGATTTTTTGAGGAATCTAAATGGGAAATAAAGAAGTACAAGATGCAACTAACTAATTTATAGGATTCTAACTCTCGACATCTTCTCAGAATCCAAGAATTAGAGAAGAAAACCATAGTGCAAGCCTCTACAATTAACGAAATGGAATTCCAATTATAAGAACAGTTGCAAGACGATGATTCTCTTGCAGTGAACGATGTCTACATTAAAGGAAACAAATGAAGAGTTGTTTGACAAGGTCAACCACCAAGCTCAACAGGTTCTAGTAGTGTAGCAACAAATTTCCACTGTGTAGAAGACTGTAGCTGAAGAAAACACACTGAAGGATCAGGCCTTGCAGAGTGCTCAGGTGGAAGCTCAATGCAAGAAACATATAGCCCAACAAGACTTCTACTTGCAAGAGGAATTTGGCCTACAACTCCCAAATGGTGCCACTCCGAATGGTTCTATTACACTTCAACCGGACGGAGTCCAGCATCTCTTGAAGATGATCAACAAGAAGATTTGAGCTACTTTTAAAGATGCTCGTGACTATTTTAAAGCTAAATTTTTTCCTCCTTCAAAAGATAGATAGGATGAAGCCGACTGATATATTCATTTTAAACTTAATTTTTTTGTATGTTGAATGGTCTAGGACCGCAATACAAGAGCTTAGACAATTCTATCTCAATAAGAGGCACTATGCCTAATTTTGACGAGCTAGTGGCCCTTTGTATGATAGAAGAAGTAAAGCTTGGTTTGAATGCATCAAGAAGTGGCAATTCAAGAGATCATGCATTCTTTCAGCATAGAGGAAGAGGTTCTAGTCGTGGACATTAAAATTCTAGGAATGTAAACACAATGGATATGCCAAGAGGTAGAGGAAGATCAAACTCAAGGGGTAGAGGAAGATTGCAGGCACCTAGAAAATATTATCGTTGCGGCAAGTCTGGCCATTTTGAAAAAGATTGCTATCATAAGCAGAATAGTCCAAGAGGAAAAGGTAGAATCCATTATGCATCACATGGAAACTTCTCTGTTGAAAGTTCATATAGAGATTATGGCAGAGATAATATGTTTGCAATGGAGCATGTGTTAAATAGCATGTCTAAACTTGGAAATGATATGAATTGCTACATAGGCTCTGGTTGCACAAATCACATGACAAGCGTAGCCTACCAAACCACCTACCTTGCAAACTTCAGTGGTGGATGCCCAACAGAAGTGACCACGTATACCCACTGGAATTGTGGTAAACCTAGACATATAAAAATAAAGTGTTGATTGCAACCTCTTTACATGAAACCAACTGCAGCACAATTGCATAACATGGAGGCCCATAATGAAGAAATTCCTCTTGCTTGGATAGAGGAAGCGTTGGAGAAGGACTTAAGTACCTTTGGTAATGATATCTCTATTCATTATTTACTTTGCATGCAGGGTACTATTAATAACAAACTAGTTAATATTTTACATGACAATGGTAGTTCACATGATTTCATTCCACATTTATTAATACAAGAACTTAAATTAAAAACATTTCCTTCATTGTATAAAGTGAAAGTTGCATTTTAAGGTAGTTGTTATAATGTCATACGAGAAGTGCAAGATATTACAATTAGCATAGGCCCATATGTAGATGCACAAACATTTTCTTACACCTTTGCAATCTTACGATGTTATACTTGGTATGCCTTTTAGTCATCATCATAACCCACACGTTGATTACCATACACATACTTTTAACTTTGAATTTAAAGGTCAAATCATTACTTTGTCTATGATGCATGATTTCCAACCATTTCCATTGATTAGTCATACTCAAGTATAACGTGCATTTAGGAAAGGATACAATTCATGCATTGTTTTTGTCAACGTCATAAATGAATATACTCATACACTCCCCGATGCACATAAACCTTTCGTGACTACTTATATGAACTGTTTTATGTCTTATTGTCCCTCTGAACTACCACCATCTCGAGGATCCTTTTACCATAGCATTGACTTAATTCTTGGTAGTTCTCCTCCTCATAAAGCACCTTATAGGCATGGCCCACCACACCAAAAGGAAATAGAAAACCAAGTGAAACATCTACTTCAGAAAGGACTTATAAGGCCTAGTTCTTCCCCATTTGGAGCACGAGTTCTCTTAGTAGAGAAGAAGAATAAAACTTATCAAATGTGCATTGATTATAGGGCCCTTAACAAGATCCCATTCCTCGAATAGATGATCTCTTAGATAAGTTATGAGGACCTCATGTTATTAGTAAAATTGATCTTAAATCGGGTTACCATCAGATACGTATGATGGAAAGTGATATCTCTAAAATGCATATGCATGTGCATTATGTATGCATGTGTGTATACGTGTATGTTTGTGTGTCTCTATGTGTGTGTATATGCATATTTATGTTTAGTGTATGTGTGTTTTCATATGTGTGTATGTGAGTATGTATATGTGTATGCATGTATATGTGTATGTGTGAGTATGTGCTATGTGTATGCATGCATATGTGTATATGCATGTGTGTATGTGCATATGTATATGTGTATGTGTATGTAGGTGTATATGTGAGTGTGTGTATGTGTATATGTGTATGTGTATATGTGTATGTGTGTGTATGCATGTATGTATGTATGCATACGCATGTGCATTATGTATGCATGTGTGTGTATGTGTGTGTATGCATATTTATGTTTAGTGTGTGTATGTGTTTTCATATGTGTGTATGTGTATGTATGTATATATGTGTATGTATGTATATATGTGTATGTATATATATGTGTGTGCATGTAAATCTATGTGTACAGTTATGTGTCTACTGGTCTGTGCATGTCCAAGTATATACATGTATGTAACTATGTGTGTGTAAGTATATGCATATGTTTGTCGGCATGTATGCTTGTGACCTGATGTGTGTATACATATATGTATGCATATGTATATGTGTGTGTATATGTATATGTATATGCATGTGCATATGTGTATGCATGCGTATGTGTGTATGCATGTGTGTATGTATGTGTGTATGTGTGTGTATATGCATGTATGTATATGTGTATATGTATATGTAAGTATGTATATGTGTGTATGCGTATGTAGGTGTATATGCGAAGGCGTGTATGTGTGTGTATGTGTGTGTATGTGTATGTGGGTGTGTATGCGTGTGTATGCATGTAAGTATGTATGTATGCATATGTATGCATGTGTGTGTGTATGTGGGTGTGTATGCGTGTGTATGCATGTAAGTATGTATGTATGCATATGTATGCATGTGTGTGTATGTGTGTGTATGTGTCTGTATGCATGTAAGTATGTATGTATGCATATGCATATGCATATGCATTATGTATGCATATGCATATGCATTATGTATGCATATGCATATGCATTATGTATGCATATGCATATGCATTATGTATGCATATGCATATGCATTATGTATGCATATGCATATGCATTATGTATGCATATGCATATGCATTATGCATGCATATGCATTATGTATGCATATGCATATGCATATGCATTATGTATGCATATGTATGCATATGTATGCATGTGTGTGTATGTGTGTCTCTATGTGTGTGTGTATATGCACATATGTGTATGTATATGTATGTCTATGTATGTGTGTGTACACATGTATGTGAGTGTATGCATATGTGTGTGTATGTATGTATAACAGTATACACACACACATACATACATATATATATATATATATATATATATATATTGTTTTATTTATATATATTTATATATTTACAATTTAAATATGTGTGTGTGTATGTGTGTATGTGTGTCTCTATGTGTGTATATACGTGTGTATATGTATATATGTGTGTGTATATGCATGTATATGTGTGTGTATGTGTCTATGTGTATGTGTGTATATGTGTGTATGTATGTGTGTGTCTATGTGTGTATGTGTGTGTCTATGTGTGTATATATGTGTGTATGTGTATATATGTGTCTGTATGCATGTGTATGTGTGTGTATGTGTGTATGTGTGTATGTGTGGGTGTATGTGTGTGTGTATGTGTGTGTGTATGTGTGTGTGTGTCTATGTGTGTATGTGTGCATGTCTCTATGTGTGTGTCTATGTGTGTATATATGTGTGTGTGTATGCATGTGTATGTGTGTGTGTAAATCTATGTGTATGTGTATGTGTGTGTATGTGTCTATGTATGTATGTGTGTGTGTGTATGTGTGTATGTGTGTGTCTATGTGTGTGTATATACGTGTGTATGTGTTTATATGTGTGTGTGTGCATGTGTATGTGTGTAAATCTGTGTGTATGTGTGTGTGTGTCCATGTGTGTATGTGTGTGTCTATGTGTGTGTATATATGTGTGTATGTGTATATATGTGTGTGTATGCATCTGTATGTGTGTGTAAATGTGTGTGGATGTGTGTAAATGTGTGTGGATGTGTGTATGTGTGTGTATGTGTGTGTGTGTGTCTATGTGTGTACGTGTGTGTGTCTATGTGTGTATGTGTGTGTCTATGTGTATATATATGTGTGTGTGTATGCATGTGTATGTGTGTGTGTAAATCTGTGTGTATGTGTGTGTGTAAATATGTGTGTATGTGTGTGTGTATGTGTATATATGTGTATATGTGTGTATATGTGTGTGTGTGTCTATGTGTGTGTCTATGTGTGTATGTGTGTGTCTATGTGTGTGTGTATGTGTATATATATGTGTGTATGTGTATATATGTGTGTGTATGCATGTGTATGTGTGTGTGTGTGTAAATTTGTGTGTATGTGTGTGTATGGATGTGTATGTGTGTCTCTATGTGTGCATATACATGCGTATGTGTATATATGTGTGTGTATGCATGTGTATGTGTAAATGTGTGTGTATGTGTCTATGTGCGTATGTGTGTGTGTGTGTCTCTATGTGTGTATGTGTGTGTGTGTGTCTATGTGTGTATGTGTGTGTGTCTATGTGTGTATATATGTGTGTTTGTATTCATGTGTATGTGTGTGTGTAAATCTGTGTGTATGTGTATGTACCTTCACCTCTCTTCGACTATCCTGTTGGATGTGCGTGCACATGCTCTCTCTCTCTCATCTCAATCCTGGCACTAATGTGCCGGGAGAAATTGATTTTTTTTTATGATTCCAGAGTGTCGCTTATGCAACGCTTAAGCATCGCAAGGAGTGTGCCAACGTCGTGAATAGCGTGAGTGATTAGTGATGCTATTTGCGATAGGTGGCCACTAGCGTCACATAAGCGATGTTGTGCATCACTTATACGACGGTTTTTCCTCTTTTTTTTAAATAAAAATAGCCATCGTTGCTTATGCAATGCTCTATCCAGTAAGCATCGCATAAGTGACGAGAATCACTTTTTTTTCAATGGGGGGCATCATTTACGCCCCCCCGTTTCTAGTAGTGCAACAATCCTTTGTTCAACTCAAACATGCACTTTCACATGCACCTATTTTACTATTACCTGATTTCTCACAACCCTTTCATGCCGTTACTGACGCTAGTGGTTCAAGAATAGGTGTTGTTTTAAAATGCTCATCCCATTTTTTTTGAGAGTACGAAGCTTAAGCCCTCATAAAAGAATTATAGTACATATGATAAAGAATTGTTAGTAGTTGTGCATGCTTTGCAAATTTGGAAACACTATCTTATGGGGTTTGAGGTATTAATCAAAATCAATGAATAGGCTATTAAGTATTTATTAAATCAGCCCCTAATCTTTGATCGACATCTTAAACGGACTTCATTCATTCAAAATTTCCAACCCATGATCCAATATCAACCAGATAAAGCTAATGTCATAGCCGATACTCTCAGCCATTTTCCCTCACATTCTATTGTTTTGCATAATATTTGTGCCATCCAAATTCATTCCGTTCAAGAAATGCTTTCCACTTATGCATATGATTTGTATTTCGCATATGCATGGCATGGATTCAATAATGATGCACCTTATATCTGATGAACATTATACATTTCATCATGGTTTACTTTATTTTCAACATAAATTGTGCATAACCCAAGCATTTAAAGATTTTTTCATCAAAGAAATGCATGAACCATCTTACATAAGTCATAGAGGAATACAGAGCACCATTTTTGCTTGCAAAGATTTCTTATTTTGGCCCCACATGGAAAAAGATATTGCACATTATGTTTCTCAATGCATTGTATGTCAGCGTGTAAAACATCATCATGATAAACCATTTGGATTATTAATGGCCCTTCCAATTCCGAACGAACCATGGGAACAAATCTCTATGGATTTTATCACATGTCTTCCTATCATTTCGTCACATAATGATATGATTTGGACAATAGTTGATAGGTTTAGTAAATATGCATATTTCATTCTTTGTAGAAAAACTTTGTCTGCACCCCAGGTTGCAAAATTATTCATCAAATGCATTTTCCCACATCATGGATTTCCTAAAGTAATGTTATCTGATGGTGGTGTTCGTTTCTACAATCATTTTTGGGTTGCCTTATTTCAGCATTTTGGTTCTAAAATAGATTTTAGCTCTACATTTCATCCTGAAAGTAATGGATAAAGTGAGGCTACAAACAATACTATTCTTGATTTATTGCATTCTTATTCAATAGATAGTTCCACTAACTGGGGTGACAAGTTGCCTTCGCTTCAGTTTGCTTACAATAACACCACACACACCACTATTGGATGTACACCTTTTGAAAATTTTTATGGTAAAAAGCTTTCCACTCCTATGTCACTCACCCAAACTGATATTCTGATGGCTAATTCTATTGCTCAAGATCACATTCCTATACTTCACGATCTTCAAGGGCACATTAGGAAAAGTCAGGAACATTATACACGTAATATCAATACAAAAAGATTAGCCAAGGAATTCAAGGAAAATGATCTTGTATGGTTACATAATAAAAGACGTGTGAAAAATATTTTGGAGCATCCTAAAATTAAACTTGCACCATGCTATTATGGACCGTTTTGCATTATACAAAAAAATAATGATAATTCATTCAGATTAGATATACTGTCACATTGGAATATACATAACTCTTTTCATATTAGTTTACTTAAACCATTTGATCATGATGTCACTACTGCATGTACTGGTACTCAGTATCATTGATATTTAGTTAAGTACAAAAATCACTCTATTAAAGAATGTCAAAGGATACATAAAACACAATTAACAACCCATTATGATCACTTAATTTCTACATATCATACACATACACATTAATGTAACTCCGTCATGAACATTTCCATGCATGTGTTCTTACATGGAACATGCTTATTTTCGTTTAGTGATGGAACATGTGACAAGCCATCCATGTTTATTTTTCTTTTATCAATTGAGGCTAGTTGCTTTTTCAACTAAGGGGCATGTTATGAATTATGGAATGTGTTGAATAAGGAATTGTTGGAGTGCTAATTTATTAATGTGTTTTGGTGTTTTTGATGTAGAAGTTGAAGGTTCATGAGGGCGTGAAAGGCGTGGAAGGATGGACATAAAAAAGCGGATTTATATTTTATATAGTTTGTAAATAAACCCACATAGATGGTTCAATTTTTAAAAATAGTTAGTAAAATTAATGGTTAGGATACAGATCACTGTAGATTGCAATTTCTATTAAGAAAAGTGAAGGCTCTCTACAAAAGAGACCAACTTTTACTTTCACGCATGTTTTTCAAAGCCCCTCTCATGTAACCACTATTTTTGACATAATCAACAAATCTTATAAATACATGCACTATGTGGACTGTCGAAACAGAGTGCATGGGGGGAGATTGCACCCAATACTGCATTGTATCTCGTCTCCTTGCGTATCTATTTTTTTGTATGTTTTCAACATTCATAACCTCTGCGTAGTGCATGAATTAAGATCTTGATAATAACATCACATGGAAATGGGACATATTAAAGGTCTCTCTCTACCTCTCAACCATGGCCAGATGATCATGAGACTATTTGCAGATGACATGAATGCATTTGTGCACAATGATTTCACTAGTATTGAGGCCTTTTGGGGGTGCCTTGACATTTCTACGAGGTGTCTGGTTCCAAAATCAACCACTCCAAAACCGCTTTCCGAGCCATCATCGGACCACCAATCCAACTTCTTGTTGACCATGGTTGCCAAATTATCCCCATGGGTTATGTTAGTCGGTCGCCAGATTGGCAGTTGTAAAATCAAGAATCTTTTTATATCCCTGTGCACGTACGAAAAGTTGTTACACATATACCTTGTAATCTTATATAAAGCAATGAAAAAAGACACTTCAATCGTTCAGAAAGATCACCAGACTGTCCGTCTGGGTGATTAGAGCTGAGCGTTACTATGGTGTTTGTTGCCTAATTTCTGAGTATTCTGTGTGTATCTGTGTCTCGTCTTGTCTGCTCTCTATTGGTATCTATTGCGGTTGTGAGTATCATCTACATCCAGTAGATCATTCGGTCTGTTGTCTGAAGTGAATCGTCTGCGAATCCTTATTGCGATTGTTGTGTTAAGTTCGCGTATTGCATTAGTACTCGTTCTTGGAATGTTCTGCCAGTTGTTGGTGAAGTCTGTGTAACTGTGGTAGTGTTTCTAACACTGTGCGGGATCATGTTGTCTTCAGCATTGAGATCTGTCATCATACGGTAAGGTTAAGCTACAGTAAGGATTTCTTGGGTTGCGTACTGGACCTTCAGTATGGTGTATCTAAAACAATTGAATTCTCTGTGTCTTCGGATGTTGATCGGATTGTGGTACCTATTCGGTAAAGGTTGAACTATTACTCTTGTCTCTGGTATTTTCAGTAAGTTTAGGTGCAGAGCAATATAGCATCTTAGTGTATTCGGTACACCTTGGCCGAGATAAACCATGATTGTAAATGTCTAAGTACAACAGAATCTTGATAGAGCTCTCAGCATCAGTATATTGTTGTATCTGAAGTGGTTATTTTGGGAACTAAGTATAGGGCCTCTGTCTAACAGATCCCTTCCACTCCCAAGAACCCAAATAACGTTTAAACGTGCTACTGACAGTTAGTCTCGCGTTTTAAGCGTTTAACATTGGTGCCGTCTGTGGGAAGTGGCAACAGATCAGATTGTTGCAACTCAGTTATGGAAACGTGACTGTAAATTGTAAATCAATAGTAATAGTACGTGATTAGTACCAAAAGATGATACATTCCGGTTACTCGATTCGGTGAAACGTATCCAAAGAACCGCCAGCCTGGGGTACCTAATTTGCTAAAGACGCCTCCAGGAGGTAAAAGCACAGAGAGGTCTAACCCAGTTGTCAAGAAAGTAAAGAACGTTAGTAGTGATTCCGGTAATATTCCGGTGGAACGTACTACATCTCTGGTAGATTCTGGTACGATTTCAGCACAGTCTGTTGAAGAGATAGTAACTCCAGAATCTACCAAGACGCAGCCTGAAGTTAGTTTAACAACATTGGGTAAAGATTCCAATTTGTTTACGAATAGAAACACTGTAGCCAAAGAAATCAGTAAGGGAGAAAAAGCACCCTGTATTGGTGAAAAATCGACACATTCCAGTGATATTTCGGTAACAGTTGCTGAAAGATCGTAGTTTTCCGGCAACGGTTTACCATTTTTTGGTGAATCTTCAGCCCAGTCACCGCTATTGGGAGTAAGCTTTCCTACAGTTGACATCAAGCAGGAAGGTAGCTTGTTCGAAGCTGAGATTCGAAACATGCTGAAAAAGATTATCGACCCGGAAAGTGCACCAGCTAACGATACAGATTCCGACGGTCTAGATACTCAGCCTCGGGATACAGAAGATAGTCACAATACAACCATCAGCACGATGAACGGGCAACAACAACAACAACAACAACAATAGCAGCAGCAGCATCAACAACAACAATAACTATGCCCTCCCAGGCCGACTCCAACAAGAGTGACGTACACCAAATTTGGTGGATTTCTAGGTGATGACCCAGATGCTCATGTACGCACATTTGAGATAAGTTACGCAGTGCTCAATCATCCACCTGATCCGGCGTATAAAGCTATTGTCTTCCAATCTACATTGGTTAATGAAGCAGCTAGATGGCTTACAGAATATTAATTTAACCATTTCGGCACCTATGAAGCGGTAAGGGATGCATTTCTGCAAAGATTCAGGCTAAAGAAGAATCCAGCCGAAATTTTCGACTACTTGCAAAACAATAGACAAAAGATAAATCAAACAGTGCAGGAATATGCCACTCTATTCAGAACCCATTTGCGGTAATTGCCACCAGCACATGCCAACCTGCCGGATGACGTTATTACTCAATGGTTTATCAATGGTTTGACTCCACAACTTAAACAGATTATGATCATACACTGTGTAGGAGCTATGACGTTAGATGTTGTGATCGCAATGGCTTTGCAACTTGAAAACAAGGT
The DNA here is from genome assembly GCA_020310875.1 of Ceratopteris richardii. Taxonomy (NCBI): domain Eukaryota; kingdom Viridiplantae; phylum Streptophyta; class Polypodiopsida; order Polypodiales; family Pteridaceae; genus Ceratopteris; species Ceratopteris richardii. Next base: position 114,329,261 of record CM035432.1, on the reverse strand, counting down.
TGGCGGATTTACAGAAGATCTGGAGTGGTTAAAAACAAATAAAAATGTCGCCGAAGACCGGACCAGACAGATATACTGCACTACATGCAAGAATTCAGGCCATACTAGTGCCACTTGTGCACTTAATCAGTTGTTTTGCGCTATCTGCAACACTACCGGACATACCACCAAAAACTGTGCATACAACGCCAAAGTATAAGGACCAGCAACTGTCAATTCTATTATACAGGAACTAGGGAAGCCAGCCAATCATTATGTACCACCTCAAATGAGAAACAACCAGCAACAAGGTTATCGGAATTACAGAGGACAGAGAAATAACAACTACAATGCAAACTGTTGGCAGGCCGGACCAGCACCGGAAAATCCCAATTTGCCACCACCGTGCTGTCATTTTTGTGGTGAATTTGGCCACATTAGAAGATTTTGTAAGGATGCAGCTTAGTATGATCAGAGGAAGAAAGAACGTCAAAACCCAATGACTAATATGGTACAAATCACACCAGTAGAAACGCACGCTGCAGTAATTCAGACCCGATCCGGTAAACAACTGCAACCAGCAGCAGAAATATTTGAACCAGGCATACGTGAACAACAAAGGATGTATAAAAAGTCTAGTCAATGGACCACCGCCGAACCTCCAGTGTTCTCAGATCCTATTCCAGTGACCTAGGCTCCGTTAACCGAAGAAGGAACACAAAAACAGGATTCTAATTCAGCAGCAGGCACATCATCTTCAACAGGCGCATCATCTTCAGAATCTGTGGAAAATACAATTCAATCACAAAAGGCCTGGGAAATTTTATCTAAAGCATCCATCACTCTTCCTCTAGGCCAATTACTTGCACTAGTACCGGGAGTTCGACAACAATTCCAACAACAGTTCAGTCCTGTGCCTTCTTGCATTCCAGCAACAGAAACAGTGCAACCGGAACCTGATTCTACGGTCGATCATTTAGTTCCTTTAATTACGGTATGGTATAAAAATTATAAAATTACACAGGTACTAATTGATGGAGGATCTGGAGTCAACATTGCTACTGCTGCACTGTGTAAAAAGTTAGGATGGACCGAAATCGAACCAGTTCAGTTTTTCATCAGAATGGCTGACCAATCAAGAGTTCATCCAGTAGGACTTGTGCGAAATGTACCAATAACTTTACAAGGTACAACATTGAAAATGACCTTTGTCGTACTAGAATTACCGGAATCCACCCTTGATTATAATCTCCTTTTCGGCCGTCCTTGGCTGAAGCACGCTAAGGTGATACAAGATTGGTCTGCACAGGAACTCACTTTCAAAGATAATAATCGTAAATACGTTGTAAAATTAGATGCTATACAACCTTGCAAGTTGCATGCTAGACCGTATTTTGCAGAACCAGTCCATATGCTAGATGGGTTGTCAGATGATGAAGAAGAAGAGTTTCTGAAAAATAACATTGACTTGATCTCCCTAGGAACTGTTGATCTACAATCTATTGTAGATAATTGGAATCCTGCAGTTTGTACGGTGATGTCTGTAATAGAAAAAGATACGAAAGAAAATAGGCTACCATAGATGACGCTGATCTACAACAACTTTTTAAGCAAGCTGAGGATATAGAGAAGCCTTGACAATTCTATGTTCCAGAAGATCAGCTGACCACCTACAATTTAGGGGATGAAGAAAATCCATGTCCTGTTAAGATAAAGGAAAGCTTGCCTGAGTTATTTCAAGCAGATTTAATCCAACTACTTCGAGAATTTTTTGATGTATTTGCATGGGATTACAAAGATATGAAAGGTCTGGACCCGCGCATCTATCAACACAGGGTCATGCTGAAGCCGGAGTCAAAACCAATTAAGCAACCCAGCTACCGGATGAATCCGAACTATGCATCACAGGTAAAGGCAGAACTTGATAGGCTACTCAAAGTCGGATTCATTGTACCAGTAGAGCATGCTGAATGGATCTCACCAATTGTTATTGTCCTTAAAAAGAATAAGCAATTACGAATATGTGTGGATTACCGGAAACTGAATGCAGCTACGGTGCCCGATCCATTTCCGCTACCTTTTCTTGACACGATGCTTGATAGAGTAGCAGGACATGAAATGTATTCATTCTTAGATGGGTACAGTGGGTATAATCAAGTTAGAATGGCTGAACAGGATATACCAAAGACCGCTTTCATTACCAATTAGGGTGTTTTTGCTTGTACTGTTATGTGGTTTGGATTAAGAAATGCCCCCAGTACGTTCCAAAGGTGTATGCAGGAAATATTTTCTCCTTACCTTACCTCTTTTATGCAAGTATATCTTGATGATTTTTTTATTTTCGGTAAGGTGGTAGCACACTTGTTCCATTTACGGTGCTGCTTTGAAAAGTGCAGAGAATACAGACTCTGTTTGAACCCAAACAAATCTGTGTTTGCGGTTTCATGTGGAAAGCTACTTGGCCACATTGTATCTGCACAGGGTATACAGGTGGATCCAGGTAAAATCACAGCTGTGTTAGAAGCACTTGTACCCACTACACCTAAGGAAGTAATGCGCTTCATGGGCCAAGTAAGATGGCATGGCCGACACTTACGGTGGCTTGCTCATTTGGCAATACCACTGAACCGATTGATAACCAAGACTCCTCGACAATTTGAGTGGACCCCGAACTGTCAAATTGCTTTTGATCGTCTAAAGGGATTACTAACACAGGTTCCAATCTTACAGCCTCCTGACTGGGATCACCCATTTCATGTATTTGTTGATGCTTCAGATATAGCAATAGGGAGCGTTCTAATGCAACAAACCGATAAGTGGTTCAGGCCAGTTTACTATGCAAGTCGAAGGCTTGCCCCTGCTGAAAAGAATTACTCTGTAACAGAAAGAGAATGTCTAGGTCTAGTATATTCTGTCAAGAAATTCAGACATTATTTGCTGGGCCGTAAATTTACTTTTCATGTAGATCATGCTGCACTTGTCTATCTAGTTCGGCAACAGCATCTAGGTGGTCGATTAGCACAATGGGTTCTGCTTTTACAAGAGTTTGACTACGAAGTTATTCATCGGCCAGACAGTTCACATGCCTTAGCAGATTTTCTTTCTCGCTTAGATTCCGGTGAAGCTCCGGTCAGTGTGGATGACACAACGCCAACAATTTATGTTTTTGAACCAACTAATAATAAAAATGCAGATCCTCCTCTGACAACTAATTACTATGATCAGTTATTAACTTTTTTAACTGATGGATGTCTTCCTTCTGCAACACCCCTTGCCATGCGTAGAAAAATTGCAGTATACAGTCACAAATTTCGGTTGATTGCTGGACAATTATACTATATGGATCACACTGGAGTTTTACTTCGTTGTATTCCACCACATGAAGTTAACTCAATCATTAATTTGGCTCACTCAATTCCTTCTGGTGGCCATTTTGCTGCAGATTTAACACACCGGAAAATTCTGCAAAGTGGACTTTGGTGGCCTACTATGTACAGGGATGTATTGCAGTTTGTCAAAAAATGTGATAATTGTCAAAGATCTGGACAGCCGTTACCACACCATTATTTCCCTCTACAACCTGTCCTGCCATTGGAACCTTTTCAGAAGTGGGGTTTAGATTGCATTGGCCCTATTACACCAGCAGCAATCCTCAATAATAATCGTTATATTTTGACATGTACAGATTATGCTACCAGATGGGCAGAAGCCTGGGCTTTACGGTCTGCCACAGCTGTTGCGGTAGCCAAGTGTCTACTGAAAGATGTCTTTCCACGTTTTGGCTTACCGTTGGAACTTGTTACAGATCAAGGCACTCATTTTGTCAACAATTTAATGAAAGTACTCACACATTCATTCCAGGTCACGCATAAGTTTAGTTCTCCTTATTATCCTCGTGCTAATGGTTTGGCTGAAAGTACAAACAAGACTTTGTTGAATATGCTTCGAAAATTGATTCTGGACGCACCGGAAAGATGGCATCAACTGTTACCTGCAGTATTATGGGCATACCAGACTACATACAAGGTAGCAACAGGATTAACCCCTTTCAAACTAGCTTATGGATTGGAAGCCATAGAACCGATGGAGATAGTTGTGCCAAGTTTACGAGTAGCAATCACTCAGAAACTGCTACCTGAAGAATCTCTGTCATTTCGGTTGGATACACTCAGAGAATTAGACGAGCATCGATGGCACAATTTTTTGACTATTCAGGAAGTACAGCTAAGACAAGCTCAAACACATGATCGATATCTAAAGACTCCAATTTCTACGGTGGGACAACTTGTACTCTTTTACAATGCAAAGTCGAATCGCTCTGTTGGCAAATTCAAGTTACGATGGTTTGGTCCCTACCAGATTGCTGAACAAGTGGGCCCAGCAACTTTTCGGTTGACCACTTTGACCGGAATTCCTCTTCCAAAGGTGATAAATGGATCAAAGCTGCGGCCGTATCAACAAGCATCTAATCCACATTGAAACGTTTCGCGGTTGGCTGCGTCTTTTGGCGTTTTCTTTTCTTTTCTTTTCTTTTCTTTCCTTTTGTTTTTGCGAGCTTAATAAAATAAATCAATAAATACCTGCATTTTGATACCTAATTATTTCCACCGCCGCCCTGCCCTTTCGAGCTACTCATGCATGCACACCAAAATTAAGAATTATCATCTCAATACCGTGTGATGATTAGTGATTTTAATTTCTCTCCTTGGCAACGCATCTACTTAACCTTTTCTGTTTCGCCGAAAATCGCTATTGTGCTTGTGTGATTTGCGTCATTGTGCATACCCTGTGTTCTGTGTACTTGTGATTGCTTTCTCTGTGTGCACCATGGAAGCTCTGGTGAACTATGTCGCTTTCCATGATGGACTCCCTGCCAACGTAGGAGAGTTCCTGCGCAACCGTGGGCTATCCAATTTCGCTGAACTGCCTTGGCATTCAGTGGAATCCAACCCCTTCTTTGCCCAGATCATCTCCGCCATCGCCAACACACCTGCTACAGAGCAGAGTTGGCCAATCACCTCCCTACCATCCCGTACACTGATCACCTTCCAAACTTTCGCTGACTCGTTTCGACTCCCTTCGCAAGGTCGAGAAAATGGTCCGAACCTCCCCGTAGCAACCATGATACAATTATTTCCTAGGTATTCGTCAAACGAATACGCGATCCTATGTCGACCGGAACCTGAAAGATCCGCTCTTCAGTTCTTAGTAGCTATCCTGAACCTACAGAAACGCACTTATGGAATATCTCGTCCCTTCTACTCCGCCATAGACAGCCGCCCGAGAACCTGTAAATTTTGCATCCTACTTCTTCCACCGCATTCACAAAGAATGCGTGGCAATCATCAAACAGGTAAACAAGGGAGGAATGCCAAGATCAAGACTTCCTCATATCCTATCCTTCCTGTTTCCGGCCATTCTTGCAGTACAACCACCACCCAGAGGCCCGGTCCTACGCCATGAAGAGTCTGTGCAATTATTGGAGGATGATGAAGAAGACGAAGAAGAACTAAATCAACTCTTCCGCAGGAAAAGAATTAGAATCAGTTCATCTAAAAGTGAAGCCCAGGGATCAACCAAAGGAAACAAAGAAGATGACAAGGAAAAAGAAAAGCAAGACGAAGAAACCTTCCATGACACCGCCACATCTGTGCAACACGAATCATCCGTGCAGTCATCGTCAGAAGGGCAACAAGAACAGGAGGATCACACTGAAGCCGACACAAGCTCGTCAGAAGAGGCATCACAACAACAATCGGAGCCGGAAAAACAAAGAGATGAAGAACATGTCATTAAGGATATTTTCGACGAACTGCTTAGAGTAGTAGAATCTACAGTTGCTGATACCGTCGACAGTGCACAACAAACCATAGATAAGGTAACACAGTCTCACTCTGTCCTTCCCACTCCCCCACCGGAGCCGCCACTCGACCCCATTATCCCTATCCAACCCATCCACCCCAACGAACCCACTGCCTCTTCTTCCTCATCCCACCAAACTCCCAGCAGCTTCTCACCGCGTTCTCATCCCAACCTTGACCTCAGCTTCCAATTCCTTCAATTCCTACGATCTCTGAACTTGCAAACATGGGCCAACTGTTAATTCAGTTATCACAGCAATTGCCAAGCCAGATGAGAGAAGTCACTAATAACATTCAAAATGAGTTACAACACAAGGTGGATGTCCTAGAAGCAGATATCACGCCTCTACAGGAAGAGATAGATGCGGTCAAAGCAGAAAACCATCAGCTGCAATCCCAAATTACCCATCTCCAAGCCCAACTTGCAGAACAACAGACAATTGCCAATCAGAGAGATACAACACTGGCAGATCTCAACCAAAAGGACAAGTTATTAAGCGAAGCACAAGCCGAAATCAGTAAAATGAAGCAAGAGTTACAGGATAAAGAAGATGCAAGAATCGCATTAGGAAATCTGCTCGAAAAAACCAGAGTTCAACTAGACGAAGTGGTACAAAAAGGCCAAGAACAACACGATCTGGCAATGAAGACAGCGGAAGAACTACAAAGATACAAGGATCAATTAGATGATGTAAATAATATGCTCAAACGTTATTTGTCAAAAGAAGTTCAAACACAGAAGGTAATAACAGATTTCTGCAGAGAAAGGGATGCATACTCCAGAACCATACAGTTCCAGAATCAAGAGATCGAAAGAAGGAAAAACAAGCTGGAAAATAAAAAAGAAAGATTAGTCAGAATGGAAAAACAAGTTGCAGAGATGAAGATTTCCAGAGATGTGACCTTATCGAACGAATTCTACCTACAAGAAGCCTTTCTGCAGACACAAGCAGAAATTTTGCTGACCGAAGCTATAGCTTTAAGTTCTGTAAGAGTAGATGCACAGCTATTAGAACCGGACACCCTCAAACAAATGTTAGAAACTTTAAAAAAGAAAATCGCCTGAACCTTTAGATTAGCCAGAAATATGTACTTAGAAGGCATTATAGAAGAACAGTAATTCTGTATTAACCTGTGGGTTCGAGTCCACCGTGCGTGCCAGAGTGTAAGTCGGCCACCGGATTGGCAGTTGTAAAATCAAGAATCTTTTTATATCCCTGCGCACATACGAAAAGTTGTTACACATATACCTTGTAATCTTATATGAAGCAATGAAAAAAGACACTTCAGTCGTTCGGAAAGATCACCAAACTGTCTGTCTAGGTGATTAGAGCTGAGCGTTACTATGGTGTTTGTTGCCTAATTTCTGAGTATTCTGTGTGTATCTGTGTCTCGTCTTGTCTACTCTCTATTGGTATCTATTGCGGTTGTGAGTATCATCTACATCCAGTAGATCATTCGGTCTGTTGTCTGAAGTGAATCGTCTGCGAATCCTTATTGCGATTGTTGTGTTAAGTTCGCGTATTGCGTTAGTACTCGTTCTTGGAATGTTCTGCCAGTTGTTGGTGAAGTCTGTGTAACTGTGGTAGTGTTTCTAACACTGTGCGGGATCGTGTTGTCTTCAACATTGAGATCTGTCATCATACGGTAAGGTTAAGCTACAGTAAGGATTTCTTGGGTTGCGTACTGGACCTTCAGTATGGTGTATCTGAAACAATTGAATTCTCTGTGTCTTCGGATGTTGATCAGATTGTGGTACCTATTCGGTAAAGGTTGAACTATTACTCTTGTCTCTGGTATTTTCAGTAAGTTTATATGCAGAGCAATATAACATCTTAGTGTATTCGGTGTTGGTGAAGACCAATCACCAATTGAATGTTTGGAAGATTAAAGAATGAAGGAAGATTCAATTCTTGAAGCTTGGAAGAAGGATACATTCAGAGGATATGAGGAATGTACACATATGTACATTAGTATAGTTATAGTTCACTTAGATCTTTGATTAGTCATAGACTTGTACAAATTTCTCTATAAATACCTTGAAAATGTCGAGGCGTGACATGAGAGCATATGAAAGAATAGATGAGTGAGTATAGAAGTCAAGAAAGGAGAAGTTAGATGTCATGAGACATGTGAAATGTTAGTTGAGTTTTCCTCTCATCACTCAACTGTAATTTTCTGAGTAATCGAAGAAATATTGCGCCCGATGTTTCTGTATCTGCTCCGTCTGTGTTAGATCATTTGTGAAATCCTTTTGAGGATATCTAAGTTCATAGTTAATGAGTCTATGACTTGAGTTTTAAAGTCTAATTGTAAACAGGCTAGGAGAATTGTTAATAGGAACATTCATATGTGATGAGTGTTCACAGTTCTCTGAAACAGGCGCAAATTTCGATCTTGATTTTTTGGTCAGTTCTCACTCCACAGTTTAAAGTTTTGTGCAAGCAAGCACTTAATCTTTAAGTTAGAAGGTAAGCTGCTTGTATCTACAAGCATTTGTTTAAACGGGTTCGAGATTGATAGAACTATGTGTTAGAAGTTAGGGGTGTCAAAATCGACTTCTCAGAAGTGCAGATTTAGACATAGGTAACTTGTGAAGTTGATTTCTCAGGTTATACTAAACCTTTTGAAGAAATTTAACTTGGAGGAGGTGCGCAACTTCTAGGCGACACTCCATACAAAATTTCATAGAAAACTTTACATGTTTGATAAGTCAATGAGAATAAATTGTGCAGCAGACTTTCTGTGTTTTATCTTCTTCACATAATTTTTCAACTTTTGATAATTTGGAGATTGAACCTCTAATTTGGTGAAGATTTTGACTTACTCTTGGTATAGAGGTGCTCTAATCATAAGAGTAGGTTATTCTTTTGGAGATTAACACTCTCCATCAGTGGTATCAGAGCAGGAAACATCAAAATCAAGGAAAGGAGGATCCCGACTGCTGCAGATTCAAGAAATTCAACAACTGAAGAACTAAAAGGTGAAAGCTTGAAGGCAAAGCTTGAGGAGACGACCATACGACATCAAGAAAGACAAAAGGAGTCTAATTCGAAGCAAAGGTACATATATCATTTATAAAGCTTGAAGATTTCAATACACAGGTAGAAGAAAGATGGGAGATTCTCTTCAGATAGAGAAATTGGATAGGGAAAACTATCCTGCATGGTCAATGAGGATGGAAGCTCATCTTATGAGCAAAGATTTAATAGCCTACATCACAGGAGAAGAAGAGAAGCCAGAGTTCAGAGATCCTAGTGTTCCAACTAGGGAAGAGTTAGCAGATTTGAAAAATTGGATGAAGAAAGATGCTCAAGCTAGGAGCATTATCTATATGGCAGTCAATGATTACTTGTTACCTCATATTCGAGGTCTTGAAAGTGCAACTGATATTTGGAATGCTTTGGAGGAGCATTTCCAGAATACTACTAAGTCAAGGAAGGCATCCTTATGGGCAGAGTTTACCACCTTTAAGAAGAAGGCTTCTCAATCCATTTCAGACTAGGTGACAAGAATGAAAGATATTGCAGATGCTTTAGGAGCTGTTGATGAAGACATTGAGGAGGATAAATTGGTAAGGCAAATCCTTACAGGTTTAAGAGGTGATGACAAATGGAAGCCATTCATTTTGTCTACAGAGTTATCACTTGATCATTTCACTCCTGATTTAAATCAGTTGTTAGGTCATATGCTAACATTTGAGCAGGATGTTAAAGGAGATGGTGACAAAAGTACAGGTCATGCAATGTACTCAAAGGACAAGAAGAAGAATAGCAAAGGAAAGCAACAAGCAAATGAAGATGAAGGAACAACTAGTCAAGCCAACTTCCTAAGAGGAAGAGGAGGTGGCAAAGGTAGAGGAAGAGGCAGAAACAACAAAGATGGAGGCAAAGCTTGTTGGATTTGTGGTAAGACAAATCACTTAGCTAATGATTGTTGGCACAATACTCAGAGTAATAATGGATATAGTCAAAATTATAATGCAAGAGGAAGAGGTGGTAGAAATCAAAGAGGTAATTTCAGAGGTAGAGGTAGTAGGAGTTACTTTGGAAGAAATGCAGATAGAGGATTCCAAAGTCAACAATATAACAATACCTACTACAATTATGCTTCAGATCAAAAGGAGGATTCAACATTGATAATGAATGCAACTTGTGAAAGGTAGAGTGAAGATCAAAGAGTCTTCTACATTGACTCAGGGTGTAGCAATCACCTAAGTGGTAATATAGCTTTGATGACTGATTTGGAGAATAAGGTTTTTAATCATGTTGTTCAAACAGGTGACAACACAAAGCACAATGTGAAGTCAATTGGATCAGTGAAGGCTAAGGATGGTAGTACCTTATTGAGTAAGGTTCTGTATGTTCCTACAATTCCTAAGAATTTGATAAGTGTAGGACAAATTGTGGAAAAAGGTTATGAAGTAAGGTTCACTAATGATGGAGTATATGTGGAAGACCCTAGTCAAGGGTATAAACAGATTGTTTCAGGGAAGAAAGAAGGAAGATTATTTACATTGAAGATTCAAGGCAATATTGGTCAAGCTATGTTCACATATGGAGGACATAAGATCTCTGAGTTAGATCTTTGGCACAAGAGGCTTGGACATTTCAATGAAAGAGGTATTAAAGACATGATTAACAATGGTTCAGTGCTTGGATTGCCTAATGTTGCAGGTCAACATATGACATACAAATGTGAGGCATGTCAATTAGGTAAAGCTCATAAGCATTCATATTCCAAGCATGGTTTTATGTACTCAGAGAAGCTTGAATTGGTACACACAGATGTGTGGGGACCATCAAAGGATTTCAGTATAAATGGTTCAAGGTATTATGTGATTTATGTTGATGATGCTACTAGATGGATCACTATTTATGTGATCAAAGATAAGTCAGAAGTGTTTAATACATTTAAACACTATCATGCATATGCAGAAAGAATTACAGGACATAAGTTGAAAAGACTAAGGTCAGATGGAGGGGGAGAGTATTTCTCTAATGAATTCAGTAATTACTTGTGGGATGCAGGTATAAAAAGGGAAGTTACTTGCAGGTACTCTCCTCAACAAAATGGTGTAGCAGAAAGGAGGAATAGGACTCTTGTTGAGTTTGCAAGATCCATGATGAAGGAGAAAAATTGCCCTAATTATTTGTGGGCTGAGGCTGTAAATACAGCCACTTATTTGGTCAATAGGTTACCATGTAAAGCTTTGTAGGGTATGACACCATATGAGGCTTGGTGGGGTAAGAGACCTACACTAGACCATTGCAAAGTATTTGGATGTTTGGCCTATGCATACGTGCCATCACAATTAAGGCACAAATTGGAACCTAAAGCTGAAAAATATGTGTTTATTGGTTATGATGATAAGCAGATGGGATACAGGTTGTGGAATCCATCCACAAAACATTTTCTTGTATCAAAAGATGTTACATTTGATGAGCAAGGTACTTGGTATGTAGGTACTATCAATCTTAATACAGATGATGAAGAGATTGTGAGCCAAAAGAAAGGTAAGTCAAAGATTCAAATAATTGATGAAGAAGAGAATAATGAAGTGCAGGTTGAAGTGGAAGAAACACCTAGGTTTGATCCTGAATATGAAGAACCAGAAACCTCAAGAAGTGGAGAACTTAGGAGGTCTACAAGGAACAAATGGCAACCTACAAGGTATAGTTATGATACTTCATTTCTGGCTACCAAAGATTATGCTTACATGATTAAAACAGATGAAGACCCTTCTACATATGAAGAGGCAAAAGGTAAAGAAAATTGGGAGAAAGCTATGCAGGAAGAATATGATGCATTATTGGAGAATCAAACATGGGATTTGGTTCCAAAGCCAAATAGTCAGAAGATCATTGGATGTAAGTGGGTTTATAAGACAAAAAGATTTGCAGATGGAAGTGTGTCTAGGTACAAAGCTAGACTTGTTGTCAAAGGGTTTGCTCAGACATATGGTGTTGACTATGATGAGACTTATAGTCCTGTGGCAAAGATGACAACCATCAGGACACTTATAGCTATTGCTGCATGTAAAGGTTGGAAATTGTGTCAATTAGATGTGAAAAATGCTTTTTTGAATGGTTATATTTCAGATGATGTATTCATGGAGCAACCTCAAGGGTTCAGAGATAAAAGGTATCCAGATCATGTGTGCAAGCTCAAGAGAGCTTTGTATGGCTTGAAGCAGGCCCCAAGGGCATGGAATTATAGACTTGTAAAGTTCTTGAAAGAACTTGGATTTCAGGTGTCTAAAGCAGATAGTAGCTTGCTTGTCAAAGCAAGTGATAATGGTTTCATATACATGTGCATATATGTTGATGATATAATCCTTACAGGTATAGATGAAGAAGGAATACAAAGACTCAAGAAGCAAATGGAAAAGGAGTTCAAAATAAGTGACTTGGGAGACTTGTCATATTTCTTGGGCATGGAGATTACATATACTCAACATGGAGTATTTGTGACTCAAGAAAGGTATTTGAAGAACTTGTTAATCAAGTTTAAAATGGATGATTGCAGGGTAGCACCTACACCAATGGAGGTGAATCACAAATTGAGTAAATTTGGAGGTGAAGAATTCAAGGACATGAGACAATATCAGAGTTTGGTTGGTAGTCTTATCTATGCTACTTTAACTAGACCTGATTTATCATATGCAGTAGGGGTTTTGTCTCAATTCATGCATTGCCCAAGGAAAGAACATTGGATTGCAGGACAAAGAGTGTTGAGGTACATTAAGGGTACACTCAATGAAGGTTTGTATTATGGGTTTACATCAGATACAAACATCAAAATTTATAGTGATGCAGATTGGGCAGGTAATCCAGATGATAGAAGGTCAACTTATGGATACATGTGTTATGTGGGAGATAAACTTATCTCTTGGTGCTCAAAGAAGCAACATACAGTTGCTTTGTCTTCTACAGAAGCTGAATATAAAGGCATGGTTGAAGGTGCAAAGGAAGTGATTTGGCTCAAGACCTTGATGAAGAGTTTTGACATTGTGCATGGGATACCAATTATATATGGAGATAACATGAGTTCATTGTATTTAGCTGCTAATCCTGTTTTTCATGCCAGGACCAAACACATTGAGATTCAGTATCACTTTCTAAGAGAGAAAGTGATGGATAAGGAGATTGAAGTCATACTTACTTCAACTAAAGATCAGATAGCTGATATGCTTACAAAGAGTTTGGATGGACCAAAGTTACAGAAGTTTAAAGACATGGCAGGCATAAAGAAGATAAGAGAAACCTCAATTGATGATTGAGGGGGAGCTGTTGGTGCAGACCAATCACCAATTGAATGTTTGGAAGATTAAAGAATGAAGGAAGATTCAATTCTTGAAGCTTGGAAGAAGGATACATTCAGAGGATATGAGGAATGTACACATATGTACATTAGTATAGTTATAGTTCACTTAGATCTTTGATTAGTCATAGACTTGTACAAATTTCTCTATAAATACCTTGAAAATGTCGAGGCGTGACATGAGAGCATATGAAAGAATAGATGAGTGAGTATAGAAGTCAAGAAAGGAGAAGTTAGATGTCATGAGACATGTGAAATGTTAGTTGAGTTTTCCTCTCATCACTCAACTGTAATTTTCTGAGTAATCGAAGAAATATTGCGCCCGATGTTTCTGTATCTGCTCCGTCTGTGTTAGATCATTTGTGAAATCCTTTTGAGGATATCTAAGTTCATAGTTAAGAGTCTATGACTTGAGTTTCAAAGTCTAATTGTAAACAGGCTAGGAGAATTGTTAATAGGAACATTCATATGTGATGAGTGTTCACAGTTCTCTGAAACAGGCGCAAATTTCGATCTTGATTTTTTGGTCAGTTCTCACTCCACAGTTTAAAGTTTTGTGCAAACAAGCACTTAATCTTTAAGGTTAGAAGGTAAACTGCATGTATCTACAAGCATTTGTTTAAACGGGTTTGAGATTGATAGAACTATGTGTTAGAAGTTAGGGGTGTCAAAATCGACTTCTCAGAAGTGCAGATTTAGACATAGGTAACTTGTGAAGTTGATTTCTCAAGTTATACTAAACCTTTTGAAGAAATTTAACTTGGAGGAGGTGCGCAACTTCTAGGCGACACTCCATACAAAAATTCATAGAAAACTTTACATGTTTGATAGGTCAATGAGAAGAAATTGTGCAGCAGACTTTCTGCGTTTTATCTTCTTCACAAAATTTTTCAACTTTTGATAATTTGGAGATTGAACCTCTAATTTGGTGAAGATTTTGACTTACTCTTGGTATAGAGGTGCTCTAATCATAAGAGTAGGTTATTCTTTTGGAGATTAACACTCTCCATCATTCGGTACACGTTGGCCGAACTAAACTGTGACTGTAAATGTCTAAGTACAACAGAATCTTGATAGAGCTCTCAGCATCAGTATATTGCTGTATCTGAAGTGGTTATTTTAGGAACTAAATATAGGGCCTCTGTCTAACAGACCCCTTCCACTCCCAATAACCCAAATAACGTTTAAACGCGCTACTGATAGTTAGTCTCGCGTTTTAAGCGTTTAACAGTTAGGTCTTTCGCCTACTTGGTATTCCAAAGGGCTTTGGGATCTCAATGGAGCAGCGATGGAATTGGGTCCCTTTCTAAACTAGACAACAAGTTAGCATACATGGAAGGGCATGCAAATCAACCTAGCAACCATGGTAATTAATACCTTCCTCATCTCCTCTACCATTTAGTTTCTCTGTTTTTGGAGACCGAAAGATCAAGAGCTTAGCAAATTGGAAAGAATCTGCACAAACTTTCTTTGGATAGAGGACCACAATAGAAGAGGGGTTCCCAAAATTAAATGGTATATCTACATCAACCAAAAATATGTGGGGATTTGGGCATTATGGATATCGAAGGCATGGCTGACAAGTTGGCAGCAAAATGGATCATCAAGGCTTGGTGCAATTGTGAGACCTCTTGGGCCAAGCTCATTTTCAAGAATAAGAACATGATTATGTTGGTGGGCCTCCCTAGTTGGAAGGACTTGGACCTACGTACCCTTTTATTTTCCCCAACTCCGGTTTCCCCTAAAGGCTCAAACCTTGTGTGTTTCGTGCGGAAGAGTTGGAACAAGTTCAAACAATTTGTCAGAGTCAAAGAAGATTGGAAATGGGCGGCTCGTATAAAAAAAAACGACTCAATTTGGTTTTCGATCTCAGTCATCAGGGGCGTGGCTTCCTGGAACCTCCAAAACGCTAAGAGGCTCTGGAACAAGGGGTCTAGACATTGGAAACACCTTTGGAAACAAGAAACTGGCCAATGGGTCAGATTTGAGGACATAGACCCTGAATTAAGACTGAACTACAAAGAATGGACTCTCCTTAAGAGCAGATGCTTCGGTTGGGATCGTTCAAAAACTCGACTCCTCTTTGGGTAGATTTGTCGTGCCATGAGGGTCTTATGTAGCACAATGGCAATCGCCTTTCCAAAATTCCTAGAATCAAGGTGAACACAGACTATCATATGACGCTTAACAATAAATGGTGCCTGACTTGGACAAGGCTATGTTGGGAACTGAAGTTCATGTCTATCTGGCATCCCCTCATCGAGATCAAAAAATCGGTTCTCATGTGGTAAATTCTCCATCATGGTATCTGGACCAACTTAAAGACTAACAAAATTCGTGGAGCTCCGCCATGGTGCAAGTGATGTTGCCGCAACATCGAGGATCTGGATCACATCCTCTTCGCTTGTCGCAAGTCTCTCTTGCTCTTGGCGGACCCTTGAGAATTCTGAGACTTCAAGCACAAATCACCTCCTTTGTAACACTCTCTAGACCTGCAAGTCTACCCTTGCTTTGTGGGATTCGAGGGGTCCCAAGGGCACTAGTCCCATTCTCTTGTAACTTGTTTTTTCCTTTAATTAAAGTCCAAGAGAATAGGCCAAGGCCGAACTTACTTTTGATGAAAAAAAATGGTGTACAATATCATGTAGTTACTCCCTTGAGGATATATTTTTTCTTTTATTTATAGAATGAACAATTGTTTTCGTATGGGTCATTTTGGAACAAAGAGATGGATGCGTGTGTTATGTAATTTTGATTCTAATTGATTATATAACTAATTATATTTACATGAGATATCACTTTATGAGTAATCCAGGGAGAAAGCGTTCATATGACGTACCAAATAATCATCTTTCCTCCGGGCATTGGCATTTGTGAGCGCCTTGTTTTTTTTTAAATGGAGGTTCGGCCGAGGCCTACTCCCCCGGACTTTAACTTTTGAAATTACAACTGTACAAGGAAGGGCATAGTACCCATGGGACCCCCCTTATCCCACAAGAACAGGGGTTAGACTCAGACCGGGAAGGACTTACAACGCGGTAAACGGCCCGAAGGCACTGCAGAGTTACACGCCCGAAGGCAGCATACACGCCCAAAGGCTCAGATGTCCCGCAGCACTGGGGGGTTGAACCCACGCCCCCGCCTCAAGAGGCGAGGGATTCAACCACTAGACCAGGCGTCTTGGGACAATACACGTGCATGATTAATTCCGGACGTGAGCGCCTTGTTGTAGGACAATACACGTGCATGATTAATTCCGGACGTGAACAATTTGGTTCATTGTGTAAAGATGGACTGAGTCCTCCTCACATGCCTGGCGCCTCGCTCTCAGTTCTGGCGATAAACCCCAATAAGATCGATATGGGGCTGATGTGAGACCGAAGTTTATCTCCCAGACACATCGAATGAGCTGGGGGTACAAACATATATATACAAAACAGCAAAATTTGCTCTCTGAAGCACTGAGAGACATTTTCGGTAACACACTGTTTTTAACCATCTGATGCATAAGATATAGTCTGTACAGGGCGCTAAATAACTCTTTCCTGGAACAGTATTTGATTCTGCCACTGATATGAAGGACCGACATTTACGAATTAGTAGGCGGAATAATTTTTTCAATTATGATTGTTTTCGACACAGAGTGGTTGAACCATGGCACAATGGGAGATGTAAGAAAGCTTTACCCCCTAAACGTATGGCCTGGATTATTGTCATGCTGATACACACCCATGCGGCTGGTGTTCCTTCATGCTTATTTTTATTCACAAACATGTCTTTCTCATGGAAAAACTGAGCTTTCTTCGTAGCACGTAAGTAGTGGTAATTACCGTTGATGTTCAACACACACACACCTACAAGTATTTCCCATTCTATTTGTTTCGATTAAATGAAAGAAAATTTTTAACCCGGCACTTGTAATATGTTCTCAGTACATAAATCCACGAGTAATCCATGGTGTATCATTGTTTCACTTGGGAGTACGAGTAAAATTACCGGTCTATAAATCCACGAGTAATATAAATTCACGTAAATTATGCTAATATATGCTAATTTGAAAGATATGCGTATTGTAGAAATAATTTTACGAACTTTGTGAGTTTATGTAAGACTTAAGACCACGATGTAGGATTAACTTGTACTTATTTGTTGATTATTTTTCTTTATTATTTTTCTTCCATTATCTTGCTAATATAGGAATAGAATTTAAAGCTTGTCCTCGTAGTTATCTACGGTGGGTAACTAACATGAATAGGTAGGTAGGAGTTTTATCTTTAAGTTTTTGGTTGCGACTATTTGAGTTCAAAGCGCTACTATAGATTTACCTCTCTTTAGGAGAAATGTGTTGCATGATATAGAATAATTTAAAATTTTTCTAGGACAAAAGTAAATAAAGTTTTTTTTTTCTTTTTTTTTTTTGTTTTTTGAGTACAATGAATTGGAAACACACTCACACACCCCATCTTGTAAGATAGAGGCACCCATCTTAATTCAGGACTTCCTCCCAGAGACTCAAGGTGTCAAACCACTAGATTACGCGTGCTTGGACTTGTTTTTTTTGTGAGAGAGTATACTTTGAAATTTTTTACTTTCGTCATGACAAAAGAGATTGAAACTCCTAAGTGGGTAAAGCTGAATAAGATTAACAAAGTGATCATTTTTTGTCTTTTATCTATGTTGGACACGTCTATTTTTTTTGAACTAATAAATGTGTCAAGGTGTGGGTACGATAACAATCGAGCACGGTTGTATATGTCATCCTTCTCAATGTGTTCCTATTCATTAACATTAATTGTTTGGGTTGATTGGAAGGTATGTTAAGTGGTGCTTTTCATTTTGATAGGTTAAGGAGCTCGAATTAAATTTTCAACATTTACTCATGGATGAAACACACTTTGGAAAATTATGCATATACTTTTGTTCCTTTGAAGGATTTGTTCCTTTAGATTGTCTTTCTCAAAGTATGCTATGAACAAAGATAGCTTTTTTCCAATTGATTAAATATGAATTGAAAGTGCTTAACTTTTGTCATGTATTTGGGGTATTCTGATATGTAAGAAGCGATCTTTTAATTGTAGTAGAAGCTAACTTTTTCGTCTATCAATAGTCTCTTAAGGAATACCCTTGATAGCTTCTAATTTTTGAAGCATTTCATAATTAATCACTTAAGGAAAAGCCTATATAGCATTGGAGAATTCCTCTCCTATGCGCAACGAAAAGTGTAGAAAAGCTTATCAGGATGAAGTCGTTTACCTTCAACGGAACCTTAGAATGAAAACTAGTATCAATTGAAGAACACAATGAACTTGAGGTTTTGGTCACTCAAACTAGACACTAATAGCTTTCAAATGAGCTATCAAACACTCAATTTGGAGTAGTTTTGGTTTGGAAACTCTTTGCCTCAAAACAGGCTGCCTGTCCACTAAGTTAGGCTGAAAACTGGACTTCACTTAAAACTTAATAACTCACAGAGCATGACGAGTTTGACAAAACTATTTTAAATAGAGGAAGTACACGAGATAAGCTTTCGAATATTTAAACTCTAAAAATGGATACATACATTGAGAGATATGACTCTCTCAATTAGGCTACACAGAAATGGTGAGCGGCTAGACATAGTCTATGAGGATGTAGAAAACGAAATGACTGAAACCAAATGAACTACCTACAAGGGGACTTCAATGCCTTCTTCCTCTGTATTTGAGTGTCCTCCCTTGCCTCTTTTGTAGCCAAGTGACCACGAGATCTCATGATGACTTCGTGAGCTCTTCTCCATAACTCCTCCACTTCTTTGAGCAGCCACTCGTGCGTTTCAGTTTTTGGATTGAGTCTCTTTTGCCCTTCACTATTTGCTGAAGTAAATGCTTTCATTTTTCGTTTTTGTATTTTTCTTCTATTTGAAGAAAATCCTTTTTGCAAAATATATACGACCTTGCTTTTTTATTTTTTAACACTCCCCCTCAAGCTCACATCTGAGCTTGCACCTTTAGCCATATCCTGCAAATTGATTTCATCCTTGAACCTCTTTAGTTTAGAAGCATCTAAGGACTTTTTAAACATGTTTGCAACCTGGTCGTTAGTTCTAATGAACTTTATATCCACATCCTTGCTCAAAACTTTTTCTCGAACATAATGATAATGCACTTCTATGTGCTTACTTCATGCATAGAACATTGGATTGTTTGTCAAGCGAATGTTTGACATTTTGCCACCATAAATTGGAATGGTGTCTACCTGCACATCAAGATCAGCCAAGAGTTTCTTAATCCACATAGCTTCACAAGTTGCAAAGGCTAATTCTCTATATTCAGCTTCTGTAAATGATAGTGCAACAGTGGGTTGCTTCTTTGAGCTCTAGGGGATAGATTTGCTACCTATCATGGACACATGATCTGAAGTGGATCTTCTGTCTTCCTTCGAACCAGCCAATCAACATCACTAAAGGCCTTTACCTGTAATTCTTCATCATATCTGTAAAATAAAGCACGATTGACTATGTGCTTCACATATCTTAGCACTCGTTTGACTTGGTTGCTTCTTCGAGCTCCATGTGATAGATTTGCTACCTATCATGAACACATGATCTTAAGTGGATCTTCTGTCTTCCTTCAAACCAGCCCAATCAACATCACTAAAGGCCTTTACCTGCAATTCTTCGTCATATCTGTAAACTAAAGCTTGATTGACTAGTGCTTCACATATCTTAGCACTCTTTTGACTGAATTAAAATGTTCACTTGTTGGAGTTTGCATAGATTGAAAAAGAACTCCAACGATATAACACAAATCTGGTCTTGTGATCATAGCATAGATCAATGAACCTACAATACTCCTGAATGTAGTTTCATCATATAACTTCTCTCCATCATTTGAGCATAGCTTCACATTTGTGTCCATAGGTTGAGTGAATGGTTTGTATTCACTCATTCCAAATCTGAAAAGAACATCCAACAGGTATTTCTTTGCATCAAGTAGATGCCATCTTTCTCGTAGACTACCTCAAATATTTCAGCTCACGAAGGTATGAAATTTTAAACTCTTTACCAAGCTTTCTTTTTATCTCTTGTATTCCTGCAACATTACTTCCTGTTATGATGAGATCATCAACATATATGCAGATGTATGCTTGTCTTCTTCTTTCTTTATGTAGAGAGAAGGATCTGCACTACTTTGGACTATACCCACACCTTGTGAGGTACTCAACCAATCTTTGATTCCAAGCACATGGTGCTTGCTTCAGCTCAGACAAAGCTTTCTTCAATCTGCAAACAAAATCTAGATGCTTTTTATCTTCAAATCCAATCGGTTGACTCATGTATACCTCTTGTTGCGTTCACCATTGAGAAACACATTTTTTATATCAACTTGGTACAATGGCCATGTCCGTGCTTCACTCACTGCAATCAAGGTTCTCCAACTGCTGGAACGTGAATAGAGAACCCCTTGTTTTTCAGAAAGTTTCCATGGAGTGCTCTATTGATTCATCTTCTTCATATCCATTGCATAATTTCTCCAGGTTCTAGAACAAGCGTGCCCTTTGTTTGATTTCATGCTAAGAAGTTCAAAGTATCATATACAAACTGTATTTGATATAAAGTATATTCGAGAGTCCGTTCTATAAAATAAGTACATAATACGGGATGAATCAGAATGCACTTGAAGTCTTGAAAACAAATGATGATGCATTGGCGAGTTTATTTCAATCATCGCCAATAGAATTTGAAGTGCGAGGAATGAACTGATGGTTTGCAATATTTGTTATATGTTTTCATTGAAGTAATGGTGAACAAAATTTTTTATTTTTCAATTTTTGTTACAAGATGTCTTACAGCTTTGAACTTTTTCCTCTATTTCATAGTGGTCCATGTATTGAATTGCTAATGCACATGATTGGTACATATGTGTTACTATCTTTATCGTACAAAAAAGATAGTGCGAGGGATTTCCAAGAGTATGGTTGTTTTTATTGTGGAATCATACCTCAAGGAAACAAAACCAAATAGTTACATGTTTGCCTCTTTGTGTATATAGATGGGTCTATCATTTCTTTGTTCGCTTAAAAAGTTTAAACAATAAAAAAAAGATGACTCTAGGCAAGCCATGGGGATGCTGATTTCCTTTTTAAAGGAGCATGTTCTGTCTCTTATGTATAAGTTTTCCTTCTCAAGGGCATCTGCCGGTCCTTCATTTTGAGCTAAAAACACAACCATTGGAAAATAAATACATGCTCTTCAAACATGCATACCACTCATTGTGCCTTTCCTCTAAACATTGAAGCATATATGGGGCAATTTGTCACATGGAAATTGAATCTTAGGGCAAGAAATAGCTTCTAATAACCATTTTATTCGAACTTTCCGAAACCCTCTAGTTTCCTTTAGTTTTCTTTCACTCATGAAGGGTAGTGAAGCATGTAATCTCATAGTGTTATAAAATACTACAACAATAAAAAACCATATAAGTGTCAGGAGAGCACTAGATTATGTTCTCTGACTACAATAGACAAGATTTAGGGAATACACTTCTGATTACAAGAACACCCATGGAAGGAAAATGTTACAAGAATACGCAACTCATACAAGATGTCCCACAACCCGGGATTGATAGGTTTGGATAACTTGACGAGTTCCACAACCCGGGATTGATAGGTTGGAAGCAAGATCTCTGGGTTACAAGAATTCCTTTTAGGGAGATGAACCAGATATAGGAAATAACTCGACAAGATCTCGTACTACGAGATTATAAGAGGACAAGTCAGGATCTCAAAGAACTAGACTAGACAAGACTGGAGCAAGGAACAAGACAAGAACTAGAACTGGAACTTGGAGAGTACTTACTTGGCGGTCACGAACCCTTGAGCTCCCAAGATTGGTATTGGAAAGATTGAGAATGAACGTGGCCAACCCCTCTTTATATAGTTTTTCCAAGGGCGGTTACCAGTTGATGATGCAATCGATGATATCATCAACTGGAAACAAGATCTCCGGGTGTCAGAATTCAGCAAATAGAGAGTCGATCTTGAGGTTTTTGCACATTCCGGACGCAATGGATGGATTAGTTTCTCCAAAATTTGAACCAATCATGAGATATGTAAAGTCACATGGAATTTAAGGTTTAGGATGATTTCCTTTGTCCATGACATCACCTCCCCCTCAAGCGACGAGTTCCACGAGGAGCGGTTGTGTGAGTGCGAGATCTTCTAAAACTTGAATCTTCATAGCTCTTGGTCTTTGTAGAGGTCTTGATATGTTGTACTGGAACACGATGATGATGCATATCCATGATGAAACTGGAAAGGGTTTGTAGTATATCTAGGTACAAAATCAAGGGCATGATTCTCATGATGGGAAGTACTCTTTTGCTTTTGATGATGATCCTTTTGATGTGGGATGGTGATTGTAGAAGTCCTATTTCCAACTTTCTTCTTCTTCTTAGGACATTTGAATACTATAGGATCATGATCTCCACACTAAAAACATAATCCATTGTCTTTTCGATGGTTTTTTTCCTTTGGTGTAAGTTGCTTGACCCTGATATTATCCAATTGCATGGGTTTTGGTTGAGATTCTTCCAAAACATGTTGTTAATGGACTGAAATAAATTTGTATTCTTGATCTTGAGTAGAAATTTTCTTCTTTTGCTTTCTTTCGAACAACCTATTATCACACTTGAATCTTGATTGCGTGATTCATGAATTCATTCAAAGTATTTACCTTGGGCATGGTTAACATGATTCCTTGACATCATCACATAAGCCCCATTGAAATTGGTTGATAAAATAATCCTCGTTCCATGTGAGATCGCAAATGATTTGTCTGAATTTTGATGCATAGGCAGATGAAGGCCTGTTTCCTTGATGTAGCTTCCTTAGCTTTGTTTCCGCAACACGTGAACAATTGGTATCTCCAAATGAGGATGTGAAGTCTCGAATAAGGGCCTTGAAATCATGCAAAATATCCATATCCTTCTCAAGGATAGGTGCAAACCATGAAAGAGAAGGGCCACATAATAGAGTTCCTATGTGTCCTACTTGAGAAGCATCGTCTGGGTACCCGTCTGGTTGCATCCTTATGAATAGCTTCACTTGTTGCACAAATCTTCGAAACTTTGATCTTGTTCCATAAAATTTCTCTAGCATGCTCACTTTTGGACTTTTCTTCATGTTAGTTGTCATGGGGATACTTGAAGACTCATTTACAATGATTTGAAGCTCTTGAATTTGCCTTTGAAGTTCTGCGATTACATCTTGAATATTTTGTTGTTGAATGCTTTGTTGGTTTTCTCGTATGTCCTTGACTTGTTGTTGAATAACTTTAAGTGCAGAAAATATTTCTTCACGAATAATCTCCATAGTGCCCGGTCTTGATGAAGGGAGTCTTGCCAAAATGTCAGGGGAGCACTAGATTGTGCTCTCTGACTACAATAGACAAAATTTCAGGAATACACTTCTGATTATAAGAACACCCATGGATGGAAAATGATACAAGAATACGTATCTCATACAAGACGTCCCACAACCCGAGACTGATAGGTACGGATAACTTGATGAGAGATGATACAAGACGTTCCACAACCCGGGATTGAAAGGTTGGAAGCAAGATCTCTAGGTTACAAGAATTCCCTTTAGGGAGATGAACTAGATATAGGAAATAACTAGATATTGGAAAGACTGAGAATGAATGTGGCCAACCCCTCCTTATATAGTTTTTCAAGGATGGTTACGAGCAGATGATGTCATCGATGATGTCATGAACTGGAAACAAGACCTCCGGGTGTTAGAATTCAGCAAATAGTCATCGATCTTGAGGTTTTTGCACATTCTGGCCGCAATGGACTGATTAGTTTCTCCAAAATCTGAACCAATCATGAGATATGTAAGTCACATGGAATTTGAGGTTTAGGATGGTTTCCTTTGTCCATGACAATAAGTAGTTCTGTTGATATATTTATTTAAGAACATCCTCTAAGGGCTTGTCGTCTTTGATATAAGACTCTTTTATTGTATGATGAATTTAAGACTTAAATTGAGAAGGTAAAGATTATTTGCATTCAAGAAAGTTATAGTAACCAAGCTCATTGGCTTTGTAAGACGTTTTCATATGAAGAGTCACTTTGTTAGAGCCTACATGCTACACCTGCTCCAAGGTGGTCAAATCTCTAGAAGTCAAAAGACACAATTTTAGTTTATTTGATTTCATTTATTTTTATTTACTATTAGTTAAATTTTTTCTTTTGGCTTTTCGCTTTTACTTTATTATCATTCTCAAATGTGATCATTATTGTTTGTATATTTTTGTGCTTCAATTCAATCTTATTCGTTTGTGATTCGTTGTACTCATGTACTCTAATTTCTTAGATATATTTGCTATTGTTGGGATAAGAGTCCCAAGGACTCTCCTTTTGTATATTGTGATGCTTCGATGATAGCTCCCTCCAATAGCTTTCCAGACATATTTTTGTTATGTTTTTTGGATCCCAAACTTGGGAGTTATAGGCATAGTACGAATGATATAATTAATTTGTGAGAATTAATTTGGGAATTAAACGTTTACTTCATTTAGTCTCAAAATGAAAGTCGGAAATTTTATCCATTTGGAGAGAATTTTATGTTTTTTAATGTATAAACTACATATATATTAAACTCATGTATGAAATCATGAATTATATTACATAGTTACTTAATAAGTTACTCGCATGACAACATCTTCATGCTCAATAGGAATCAAAATAATGACCTGACATGTTTTATGAGATCAACACTTAAGACTTCAAAAGTTCGAAAAAAAGTGTATAAACTTCGTTGATAACAGACTTGTTCCATGCATAATTAAATGATCTAAAAGAATTGCCGTTAATGAGTAGATTTACTGCACTGGTTGTAGGCATTTACATTATTTTTACGACTTTTGGTCATTGGACATGTGAAAATGCTCAAATACTTAAAAGTCACTTATCAGTAAAACTTGATCATGAAGTCAAATATCTTGAAAGGGACTTCTACAACTTTAGCTTCTTCATCTTCTTTTTCAAATTTTTCCGTAGGTGTCTCTCTACTTTCTCTCTTCTCATACAACAACTCACTCCCTTGGTGTTTGGTGCAACTCACATTGTCATATAGCTCTTTATGGCCTCTTTCAATTGGTATCAAAGCCTTGAGCTCTTGCATCGTGACGAACTTGCTCCAAATGTTTTTTTATTTCAGTTTACGCTAAGCTAAAGGCATTTTCTTGTATTTAGAAAAAAATCATCGCCAAAAACCTTCACTTTCCATGATAAAAGTGCATCATTTGAAGGATTGCTTCATCCCATGCAAAGATGAAACAAATTAGCAAGTTTTTGAAGAGTTTTATCGCGAAAAACTTTAATTTCAGGTATAACTCTCGACCCAAGGTATCTTTAAGCATTTTGTGTACTGGAATTACAGGTAGCAGGTCTTTATTGCAGCTGAAAAGTCTCACTTTGAGTTGGAGCGGATGTAAAATCTCTATGGGAATTTTATGTATTGCAAATTATATTACAACACATGTTTTTTGCTCGAAAAGGTCAAAATACTGGTCAAGTCACTATCGAAAATTGGGGCTTTTGATGATACAAGCTCGCATTGAGTATATATTATTTTGATGCATGCTTATTGTGGCTAAAAACATCAAAATTTGTTGTTTCTAATGCAAAAATTAATTGCTGTGAAAATTTAAAAAATCAATAACTTTGTTATTTCTTGCAAAGAAGGCTATTGCGCACACATTTGCTTTATTGATTTCTAATTTTGATGCATTTTTGCCCAAACATTTAGAAATTTTTAAGTAAAAGTTCAAAATTCACATTTTGTCTTTTTAAGGATCAGTGTATGCAAATATGGTCTCCACCTCCTCAAACATTAAAAACCTCTTTTAAATGAAAAGATTTGAGGGAAAATGGATTTGATTTATAGAAAGAGAGAATGCTTGGAATTCTCTTTTTTAAAGATTGTGACCAGGTCCTTGGCGAGACAAAGCCAGAACACATAACTGAAGTAGCTTGGACCAATTTGGATAAAAAGGTCATTACATACATACATACACACATCAAAAGGCTACATATGATATATGGGAGAAGTTGAAGGCTACATATGATGTAAGGGAGAAGTTGAAGGCTACATATGAAATACCATGCTTCTAAATCAAGTGCATTTGATGTGAAAGCTAGTGAGTATGTAGTTTGAATCTTGATAAATCAAAGAGTATTATAGAGAGCTTATCTCTTTTTACAAGTACCCTCTATTACTTGGAGGATTCAGGATGTCCTCCTTTTGATGATAAGTTGAAAGCTATCTTTAAGTTGAAGGCTATCTTTTTGTTGAAGACTCTAGCATGAAATATTGGTTGTCTCACTTTTTAACAATCCCAATCTTACATTTGATGGTGTTAGGGATTCTATATTTAATTAAGAAATTAGGAGGAAAGCAAGTGAAGAGAGAAGTGGTGTTGCCATTATGTTAAGAGGAAGAACAGAGAAAAAGAGTGGAAATACACAAACGTACGTACTACGAAAGCTAAAGCAAAGGCAAACATGATGTGACACTAATGTGGTATAAAAGGTCACAAGAAGAGTGCAGGTATTACAAAGCAGAGCTAGAAAGAAAGAAGAACATAGATAATAAAAAGAAAGGCTCTTACGAACGAGGCACATGACAACTCCAAGGACAAAGAAAAGAAGAAAGCCAATATGGCCTCCAATGTAGTCATTGAGGGGTTGTTTGATATGGAGGACATTTTATGTGTTACTATATGAACTGATGATGCATATGTACATGATGCATCCACTTCATGCCATGCACAAGATATGAAGATCACTAAAGGCGATCTTATTGATACCTTGCTTATGATGAATGATGCACTTTCACAAACGTGTAATGTAGATTCAGGTGTGTCTTTTCATGTGACTCTTATCAAGAGTGTTTTGCTCCTTTTCATGGCCATGTTTACCTTGGGAACAAGCATGCATGTTCCATTGAAGGTATTGGCACTATGCACTCGTTTTTGGGTGATGGCAATGAGCTGATTTTGCATAATGTGCGTTATGTACCAGGGATAAAAAAGAGCCTATTATCGATTCGGCAGATGGGTATGCATGGTGATAGCACTATCTTTGAAAAAAGCTCTTGGAAGCTAGTGAAATGCTCAAGGCTGATGTTAAAAGGCACTAAGAAAGGTACACTTTGCTGTTTGCATGGAAAGCCTTGCTCGACAAGTTTATTGCTTTGTCTTAGATTAATTCTCACATGGATTTATGGCATAAACGCCTTGGTCACATGAGCCCAAAAGGCCTTCACAAATTATGTAAACTTGACAAGGTTGATTTCGGCATAGAACTTGTCTTTTGTAATGAATGTCGTTATGGTAAGCAAGTAAAGAATTGCTATTACGCGTGTCTCTCTCGTAAGTCTAATGTGCTTGATCTTGTTCAATCGGTGTTTGTAGCATGGCACATGCCCACCCACCAAATCTGAAGGGGTGCGCTTTAGTTTTCTTTTGTGAATGAGTACTCAAGGAAGTTTTGGGTTTATCTCCTAAAATCTAAGGATGAAGCCTTTGCTTTATTTAAGAAATTCCATGCATCTATAACCACCCAAATAGGTAGAAAGCTGAAATGCTTATGCACAAACAATGGAGATGAGTTCACAAGTTATAAATTCAATAGATTTTGTGAAAATTTTGGTATTAAAAGGGAGCTAATTGTCCCATAAAACCCCCTTCGAAAGATGTGGTTGAAACATATAATAGGTCTTTATGTATGCTGTCCACAACTGGTCTCCCTCATGGATTTTGGGGAGAGGCTCTGAAAATTGTAGTTCATGTTTGCAATCGATCCCCTCGCACTTTCCTAAAAGGTGTCATCCTCGAAGAGGTTTGGTTTGGCAAACCAACTTACGCTTTTTTGGTTGTGATGCTTTTGTGCACATAAAGTGTTGAGGAGCAAGTTAGATGCAAAATCCATGAAAGGCATCTTTATGGGTGATGATAGTGAAGGTGAAATGGGCTAGTCGATATGGCTACCTCAATTTAAGAAGGTAATATGCAGCGCAAGCACCTCCAACTATGTGTGGAAGTTCTATTTCCACTCACTCACAAGGAAGTGTGAGAGAAGCACCTCATGTGTGAGATGGATCTATGTGATGTGTAAGGATCGCCTCCTTATATAGAAATCTTGGGTGTTTGGCTTTTCGTAGGCAAAAAAGCATAAAGATGATTTAATCCCGTGTGTGAGAAGCTTTCGAGTAATTCGCCATAATTGACGTGGCAAGTCCAATAATAGTCTTACACATCTAAAATTAGGCGCAAGGAATTTGGCCTTTAGATCTTTGGTCCATATCGCTACAATTGGATCTTAACTAGCTTTCAGGATTGCTGTTGACTTTTTTAGAAGGTTTTACAAAAAATTAGGGTTTGATTTTTGAAAGATGTAATGGTGTTGGTGGACAAAGTCAAGTACCATGAAACAAGTAAATGAAGGACCTCTATTTATTTATGCATATGGTCTTTAGCTTGAGTGATGAGGATGTACATCATCTTTCTAACATTTTGTCACTAGAAAGAGCTTGGATCAAGCTAGACACTTTTTGATGTAAAGACTAAATAATCTAAGCTCCTTTGGTTAATTCAACTTCAAACGAGAGAACAATCTTTATCAAAACATCTAGATATGCTCAAAATTTGTTTCACTTAGCTCTTTCATGCTTTTTTCAGTTGGTGCTTCAACTATAGATGATACAACTATGACTTTTACTTTTTGAAGTGCTACCTCAATCATATGATATTTTGGTTACTATACTTAAAAATAGTCTTAATCTATCATAAAAAGGTATTGTATTTGCATTATAGAAAGAAAAAAGCAAAACGATCTTATAGTTACTAAAATTGAAGAAGCTTTGGCTACTAAAATTAGCAAGAAAAACATAAAAAGATGCCATGCATACATTCTTGTTTCATGGTACCTCTATGCAAGATATGTAGAAGTGAGAATCATAGAAGGGAAGTTGGTTGCAAAGCCAAAGATATTGCAAATGTGAAAGAGATAAGAATCTACGTAAGAGCCCAAAAAAAGAATTTATAGCAAATTTGAAAATTGTGATTTTTGAAACTTAATTGATTCTTGCTCAGTGAAACCCTCTTAGATTTGTCATGATTCTAGGCTCGTTAGACTTGTTCTATATGAACTTGGAGCTCAATTATGGTTGTGTGTGTCTCTATACACATGGATAATATAGATGAGAGAAGAGGAAGGATTTTTATTTTTGTGTCATCAGTTGAGTCAATTACTGCATAACCTTGTTGTTGAATCTTTATAAACTCCTAATTCAGATTAAGGAGTGGATCCTCAGATAGTTTCTTGTGTTTGCCCTCTCACTAGATATCTAGGAAACCTTAGTATTGCTATTTTTAGACTTTCGTCATGAAAAAGACAATTTTAGATTCTCAAATTTTAATGCTTTTAATAAAATAAACAGAATTATAATCTCAAGAAGAAAAATGTCTTCATATAAAAAAAAATTGTTTTTTGTGTAATAAAGTAAACGATGCATAATTGAACAGAAGGATGTGGACATTGACAAATTCCTCAATTATCACAATTCAGTCCAAGACGTTGGGGCTCTTCTTGGAATAAGATTTGCATCGGATCAGCCTATCTTAGTTTTGGACCAGGTCAGCCTCTTGAAAAGAAGTTATGCTAAACCATATTCAGATTCTGACCTCTGTTTTTGATGAGATTTTTCTGTTGCAAGTGAGGTAGGCCGTAGGCCCAATGACATAGATGAGAGAATCTTTCCAACACACATACACACCTTGAACCAAATAGATGGATGAGAGACGATAGAAAATAGACTAGAGACGAGTTGAAACGAGTAGCAAGCTACTCTAAAATGAAATAAGCTGATGGAAAATAACCATACAATGTGTTTGCATATGCAAAATTGCTTAAAAGGTTGAATATGGAATGGATCTAGATACAAAATATGAGAAAACTGTCCCTACGAGTCGACGAATAATGAGTGCGCTGGATTGTGAGATAGAGTAGACTGATTATTGAAAAATCAGCCTATGTGCTGAGAAAAGTGTTAAAATTTGCAACCAAACCAGAAAATAGTTTCTTCTATGATATAAGCAGCTACAAATACTTCTCCTCTTAAGGTAGTAGACTGAAAAAACATTGTACAGCAGCAAGACTTGAAGTAGAACAAAAAATATGCAGCAACTTACAAGAAATTAGCATGCACACACACTTTATTATACAAATATGTGCATGACTTATACATCAGCATAAGATGCCAAGTTTTTTGTAGCTGCTTAGTTTTTATATTTAGATTTGAACTTGAGATTTCTGCATTTGGTTGTTTTTGGACTTGCTTTTGACCAAGTTTGACCTGTCGGCCAAAATTTCAACCAAACTGAATGTTTACATGTAGGTGTTAGAAGCCTAGGTGTTGTATATGTATGGATAACTATCTTGAAGCTCTGTTAAGTTTATGTGATGGGTTAAAAATTGATTTCCTCCTGGTGAAGGTTATGAAGATGAAAATAATGATTCTCCAAAGCATAGGGAGGGAAATAGCTAGTTTTCATATCCCACTCTATCAAAGTAAATGAAAAAAGAAGGAACCAGCCATGAGAACATCCTGTATATTGAACTAGCAGGTTGTGATCTTATTACTTGGGAACCACCTGCAGCATACAGAGGGGAAATCTTCCGCTTGTAAAGGTGGGGCTAGGTGTTAATGAGGTGTATTGCAAGGGTGAAGACGAGGTTAAGTTTGAGATTTTTACTGGAAGGGATGGTGGATCAAGAGTAGAACATAAAGTGGAAGCAGGTCTGGTAGAGGAGAGGGGACCCGGGTTGGCTAATACATAATTGCAATGGTCCTGTATCCTCCTCAAGTCCTTCCATGCACAATTCTTGGTCTTTGTTGGCAGGACAGAAATGAATTGAGATATCAAAAGCTATTCTAACTTTATAACTTAATGTGCAGTCAACAGTGAAGCTAGTTTTCAGTTATTGCAGTTAAACTTCTTTTTTTCTTGGGGGATGAATTTAAGCTTTCCCTGGATTCTTTTATGCTTGATGTTTTGAAAACACCAACTTTTTGATGAGGGAGGGAAGGGTCTTCCGTGTATGTTTATGCATGCATGTGTCTGCTTTGTTCACACATTTGTGTTTTCAAGCTTAAATCTTTTCCACTATGTTTGTGAAATTGTCTCTGTGATTATGCTGTTTTTAAGGTTTTGCTTTATTTCTGACATCTTACCATCAGACTATATCTTTAACAGGAAAAGAATTGTTGAAGCTCGTTGGGACAATCAAAGGGCTGACAACTGTGAAGTTGTCGGGGATAATTTTTCATCATGTAGTCGTAGTATGGATCAGGAGTACGCTTCTGAAGAGAATTCCAAGACATCGTTGGACAAATGTAAACGTCAAAAATTGGATTCTAGAAAATGTGAAATTAAAGTCTCTGTGACTCATGATACAGAAACATCTGTGACATCAGTCTTAACAGTTGGTGGGGAGGCATTCACTTATGAAGGGTCTTTAATAGGCCAAACTTCATGTGACTTCACATTACTAGGTGATAAAATAATCAAGCTTGGTGTTGCTGACTGTGAGTTTAAGATGGTTCATGACAAGTTCTACACTGGCCTTGGCATACTTGCTTCATATGCTACCATCAATGCTATTTTTAAGAATTGCCATAGAAGTACATCTGGACAGGCAAGAATGCAGGCATTCCAAAGACAACAAGAAATCACAAGGTTAATTAGAGGAGATTCAAATGTCAGGTATGCTTGGCATGGCACTTCCAAACAAGGGGTCTCAGTTGTAGTTCTCCATGGGTTTGGACAACCACAAATACCCAAGCATGGTACAAAGTATGGCATAGGAGTTTATTTAGCTCCTGGAAACTACTCACGTGTCAGGTGTGTGATTTTTTGGTTGCCAATGTGATTAACCATCTTTTGAACGGTCTGATAACTGACCTTGTGAGTTTTGGGGATTACTAGTGCTGTGTACTCAGATGTTGACGAAAATGGTGAACAACACATGGTGTTGTGTCGAGTAATAATGGGGAATATGGAACAAGTTGAACAGGGTTCAGAACAGTTCCACCCCACTAGTGAGGACTTTGATACAGGTGTTGATGACATCTGCAACCCAAAGCGTTATGTTGTTTGGACAACCCACATGAACACACATATACTCCCAGAGTATATTATCAGTTTCAAACTGGCTGCTCCATGGAATAGTGGGTATTTGCACAGCAAAGAAACATATGGGGTGTCTGTGCATGTCCTTGATTTATGAGTCT
This sequence comes from Ceratopteris richardii, assembly GCA_020310875.1. NCBI lineage: Eukaryota > Viridiplantae > Streptophyta > Polypodiopsida > Polypodiales > Pteridaceae > Ceratopteris > Ceratopteris richardii. The sequence goes on along the minus strand of CM035432.1, from coordinate 114,296,760 downwards.
AAAGTTATTGATTGGTTGTCACTTTTCAGACATCATTGCCACATTAAAGGGAAGGCATCTGGTTGAGAAGCCAGATGCACCTGGAAAGGGACTGAAGGTTGATGCTCAGCCACCAGAATGCAAGACACCCTTCAAGGTTGTTGGTTACTTTTGTAGTGCCAGCTTTTTGGAACACTGTTGTTTCTTCTAAGATTCTATTTATAACAGGCATGTGCTGGTTGCAATTCTGTGCCAGCATCTGTGGCTAAGCAAGGCTTAGGGCCCAACAAGTCCTTTAGAGCTCCTCGGTCTCCATGGATGTCATTTCCAATGCTCTTCCTTGTTATGAGGACAAAGCTTTCAGAAGAAAAGATGTCTGAATTGCAACAACATTATCTCCGTTTTAAGGTGAGGTTCTGAATGTGGTTCATCTGTTTACACATAATATGTTGAATTGGGGAGTTTCTCATCATCAGAATTTCTCATGCAGGTTGGACAGATGCCAAGGGATGAGCTTATAAAGATTCTTAGATGTATTGCTGGTGATCGTCTCCTAGCTGATTCAATAAGAAGCATTCAAGCTCAGGTATTGATTAGACCAACTGGGAAAAAAAAGAAGAACTTAGTATACAAATTCAAAGAGTCACATAATTCTTGTAGGAATCATTTTCTTTCATATTTGTCACCTGCAGGCTTTAGTTACACACATTTGTGCCCTTAGTAGATATGGACCTATGAATGATGTACCACAATTAAATTCAATCTTAGTTTTTGTCATAGTAGTCTTATGATTATCTGGTTACCTTATTGCAGTAGCATCCATAAAAATGGAGAGTAATGCGTAAAATGATTAATGTCTTTTAGCACCTGTGAGCATATTGGAACACATATTTGGGAAATGTTCATGAGGTCATGAACTCATGGGCTCTTTTGAGTTGAAGAGGATTTAAATCTCAGATGAAAGCAGACTCTTAAAGAACTATTATACACTCAGTGGTTTTGATTAGATGATAACATGTTTGTACTCTGTTCCTTGGATTCCAGTTGAATATCTTATCCATGGTGTGATCATCATTTTGAAATCTGAAAGATGCTCATTAACATATGCTCTACGGTTTGAAAGCTTGGAAAAAAGTTTGGTTCATTGCCATTGAATGAATCAGTGGTGGCCTTAGAAAGAAAACAACATAAAGTAATTAACAAAATCATGTTTATAGTTTTTTTTTCTGAAGTAGAACTGAGAAGGATGATGCAAACAACCATGGCAAGTCATTAAAGATTCCGAATTCCATAAATTTCAAATTCTGATAGGGAATGTTGGGAACTTGAAAGTGTGCACTTAAGCTGCAAATAACTTGCCATATGGATAGTAACAGCAGCCAGCTCTGAAATTTCAGATATAGATGATAGAGATTTCACGTGTAAACAGCAGCAACAAACAGATTTGTCACTTGCAAAAGTGTATGTAGACTAGAGACATACTTTTTCCCAAATTTGCTTACCTTTCAAATTTTTTATACAGCATCTGGTAGAAAGTACAGTTTAAGATTAATCCGCTGCACAGTGAGAGAACTTTTGCAAGTGTTTCGTATCATTATCTTTAATAAGCCTGTCTTTCAAAACTACGGTTCCACAATTTTTCCTTTTCTTGAAGATTACTAGGTCTGGAGGACAGTTTTTTACTCTTTCCAGGATTTCAAAAGCTGTTTTTTCTTGGTCCATTATCTTTGTGTCTTGTCTTTTGCTGTGTTGCATAATTACCCAAGTGGCTTTTTGAGCTTGTAGAATGTGCTCACTATCATGATTTTGATATGTTGGAGATTATTTGGTTTGGATTGAGCTTGTTTAAATACACATGTGGGTATTGGATTTTGATGACCCAAAATCGTAGTTGGAACAATCGAGATAAGAGACAGTATGAGAGGGACTTTGACTAAGTATATCCTCTATGTACATATGATAGCCTGATTACAAACTCTATATGAGCGTATGAACTGATACAAATGCATGAACAAATCATCATATGAAAGGGCATAGACTGAATCAGAAGTCTTCAACAGCAACCAGACTTCTACCTGAACCTCCACAATAAGAAGATTGAGAAGATCACACTTTGCTCTCTGATGTAGAAGAGTGAAGATTAATCCCTGAGAGCAGCTGAGACAGCTCGAGGTTCTCTTGAGCTCTTGACTTGAATATAATGTGAGCATGACCTTGTTAAAATTTGAGCCGTAAACTTTTGCTCATGGCAGATGACAAGTGGACATATCATTTGGAGGTTTCAAAGGACCAATTTCAACTATGAAAGGGTTTCAATCACTTTTCTAATCCATAGTTCACGTAAAAGTAAGTGGGTGATTGGGAGACCCAAAATCGTAGTTGGAACAATTGAGATAAGAGATAGTATGAGAGGGATTTTGAGCTCTTCACTTGAATGTGATGTGAGCATGACCTTGTTAAAGTTCAAGCCGTAAACTTTAGCTCATGGCTCAAAGGAGTGGATGACAAGTGGACCTATCATTTGGAGGCTTCAAAGGACGAATTTCAATTACCAAAGGATTTCAATCACTTTCCTAATCCATAGTTCACCTAAAAGTGGGTGATTGGGAGATTCGTCCTAAATTGAAGGAGCACTTTTTCACCATCTACATATGAATCCAATTCGTGAGTTATTATGCATCAAAACTTTGAGATAGAGGCATGATAGGTTCACTATGCAAGCTAACTTGTGAGAGTGTGCAACCTCAAATGCTGTATAAGGGTGTTGTTTTATCCCCAACATTGGTATCGTAGCATTTCGAAGCATTGGGTACTTATGGAGGAAGCGAAAGCACTCATTTGAAGTTGGAAAAGCTCTTAGAGAAGGACACGTAGTAGACCTTCAAGTTATATAGTATTTCAGAAGTGGATTTTCAAGCTAGAAGCAAACACCTATTGTAGGTATGAAGTAAGATATTTGGGTTATAAGAACTCTCTTCAGGGAGATGAACTAGATACAAGAAATAACTTAACAAGATCTTGTACTACGAGATTATAAGAGGAAAAGCTTAGATGCTCAAGAACTAGACTAATCAGGACTAGAACAAGGAACTAGACAAGAATTGGAATTAGAACTTCGACATAACTTCGACATAACTTACTTGGTGATCGTGACTCCTTGAGCTCCTACGACTCGCACTGGAAAGACTGCTTAAATATGTGGCTAACCCCTCCTTATATAGGTTTTCAAGGGAGGCTCGTCAACGGCGAATTGATGATGTCATTGGTGATATCATCAATTCAAAACATGACCTCCAAGTGTCAAAATCAAGCAAATAGACCGTCGATCTTAGGGTTTTAGCACGTTTCGAACACAATGGTAGGATTATCTTCTCCAAATTATGAAGCAACCATCAGATATGAAAATTTGCATAAAATCTTAAGTTCAAGATGATTTCCTTTGTGTCCGTGATATCACTTGCCCTCAAGTGACAAGTTCCATGAGGAGCGGTTATATGACGGTGAGATCTTCTAGAACTTGAATCTTCATAGCTCTTTGTCTTTGTAGAGTTCTTGATATGTGATAGTGGAACACGATGATGATGGATAGCCATGATGAAATTGGAAAGAGTTTGTAGTATATTTAGGTATAGAACCAAGGGCATGATTCTCATGATGGACAATACTCTTTTGACTCTTATGATGATCCTTTTGATGTGGGATGGTGATTGTGGAAGTCTTGAACCCAACTTGTTTCTTCTTCTCTGGACATTTGAATACCATGTGGTCATAGTCTCCACAATAAAAGCATAATCCATTATCTTTCTGATGTTTTCTTTCCTTTGGTGTAAGTCGTGTGACCCTAATGTTATCCAATTGCATGAGTTTTGGTTGAATTTTTTCTAACATATGTTTTTGTGGAACAAAGATAAACTTGTATTCTCGATCTCTAATAGAAGTTTTCTTCTCTTTCTTTCTCTGGAGAAACCTATTATCACGCTCAATTGCTTGATTCATGAATTCATTCAAAGTGTTTACCTTGGGGATGGTTAGCATGAGGTCCTTGATATCATCATGTAAGCCTCATCAAAGTTGGTCGATAAAGTAATCCTCATGCCATGTGAAATCACAAATGATTTGTCTAAATTTTGATGCATAGGTAGATGCATACCTATTTCTTTGATGTAGCTTCCTTAGCTTTGTTTGGGCAACACATGAACTATTGGTATCTCCAAACGAGGATATCAACTCTCGAACAAAGGCCTTGAAATCATACAAAATATCCATATCCTTCTCAAGGATAGATGCAAACCATTAAAGTGAAGGGCCACATAATAAAGTCCCCATAAATCCTACTTGAGAAGCATCATTTGGGTACTTTTCTGGTTGCATTCTTATGAATAGTTTCACTTGTTGCAGAAATCCTCGAAACTATGATCTTGCCCCATCACTTTTGAACTTTTCTTCATATTGATTGCCATGGGGATACTTGAAGAAGATTGGTTTACAATGATTTGCAGCTCTTGAATTTGCCTTTGAAGTTCTGTGATTACATCTTGAATATTCTGTTGTTGAATTCTTTCTTGGTTTTCTTGTATCTCTTGGACATTGTTGAATAACTTTAAGTGCAGAAAAAAGTTCTTCACGAACAATCTACATGGTGCTTGGTCTTGATGAAGGTAGTCTTGCCACAATATCAGGGAAGCACTAGATTGTGCCCTCTGAATAGACTAGATAAGATTTCGGAACCATACTTTTGATTACAAGATCACCACACAGGTGAAATAATACAAAAATATCGAACTATCACAAGACAGACTAGAGATGATCAAGAGATGCCACAACTCAGGACTGTAGGTATGATGCAAGGTATCTAGGTTACAAGAACTTCCTTGAGGGAGATGAACTAGATACAAGAAATAACTTGACAAGATCTCGTACTACGAGATTAAAGGAGGACAAGCCTAGATGTCTAAGAACTAGACTAATCAGGACTAGAACAAGGAATCGAACAAGAACTGGAACTGGAACTTTGAGAGTACTTACTTGCATAGGAGTTAGGTGTGTTCAATTCGGTGCGTGTAAGGTGCGTGAACCGAATGGTACGGGGAGGTAAGGTGCATAAGGTGCATCACATATATATATATATATATATATATATATATATATATATATATATATATACATAATACATACATACATACATACATACATACATACATACATACATACATACATACATACATACATACATACATACATACATACATACATACATACATACATACATACATACATACATACATACATACATACATACATACATACATACATACATACATACATACATACATACATACATACATACATACATACATACATACATACATACATACATACATACATACATACATACATACATACATACATACATACATACATACATACATACATACATACATACATACATACATACATACATACATACATACATACATACATACATACATACATACATACATACATACATACATACATACATACATACATACATACATACATACATACATACATACATACATACATACATACATACATACATACATACATACATACATACATACATACATACATACATACATACATACATACATACATACATACATACATACATACATACATACATACATACATACATACATACATACATACATACATACATACATACATACATACATACATACATACATACATACATACATACATACATACATACATACATACATACATACATAAGTTATCATTATTCAATGTTCATACATACATGCGTGATCCATAATAGATATATATTTATGATTCATCATTGATTCATTTGTTAATTGTGACTTTGAACTTGAATTAAACTTCAAGCATCAACATACCATTATTCTTATGAAAAGACTAGACAAGATTAACAATTTGACATAGGCATAATGCACATAGGTGGGTGCACTATAGTCTATCATCTACGTAGCGAGAGGGCATAAGAGGAAGGTTGAAGCTTCACCCTTCAAGATCTCTCACTCAAGTCTCAAGCCAAGAACACTTGCAAAAAGTAATCTCAACTCGGATGCATAAAGTGTGAGAAGAAGAGGGTTTTTGGGTGAATAATTTTTTTCGGGTTCAGCTCAAGAGCACCGTTTGAAATGGTTCGCACCGAATTGAACGCACCGTTTCAAACCGTTCGCGAACCGGTGCAGCTATGCTTACTTGGTGATCGTGAGTCCTTGAGCTCCCAAGATTGGCATTGGCAAGATTGGTTAAATATGTGGCCAACGTGATTATAGTGTGCAAACTCAAGCATACTTCCTCATCATGCCTATCAAGTATCAATCATATGCCTTCATCTACATCTATCTAAATAACATAAAATATACAAATACAAGAAGGTGGAAAACCTCTATCATAAGGTTCTGAATGTAGATTTGTTCTCCTCCTCGTACACAATTTTTTTCCTTTTTATCTAGCAAATTTTCATGAAAATCTTGGATATGACATGTTTATATAATAAGAACACGTGCAAAATATATATGATTTCTTGCGCAATTATAAAGGACTGCTATGACTCCTCTTGGAGCTTACTTGCTTTGGTATATATGCTCCACAAGCTTTTGACATCTTCCATGATGAGAGAACTGCTACCACTTGCGGATTCATGAAGTGAGCTTGACTTGTGTCTTTCAAATTGCTCTTATCTTTCTATGTGGTGCACTATTCTCAACATGCTCTATATGCACTATTCTCACTTGCTTTGATTTTGATTGCTGGTTTTTAAGGCCCACAATCATTATAAACACATTAATGAGATAGAAACATGAGAGAGAATAGATAAAATCATAGAGGGATGGAGCAAACCTTCACATATATGCCATATCTCTATGAATGTTACAAAGAAGCATAAAATATGTATGAATATGCCTTTGTTAATGCCTTTCTTTCTTCGTAACTTCAAAATCTCCACAATATAAAGATGATCTTTTCCAAATATAAGCTCCAAGTTGTTGTCCTCCTTGTGATTGAAGAAGAAACTCTAATCCTAGTTGTTGCCTGCTTGAAGAAGTAGAAGAAAGCCTAGCTTAAACTCTTCAAGGCGAAGAGAGACCTTCCTCTAGCCAAGCTCTAGAGTTGAGCACCTAGAAGTGATAATAAGAGTGATTGAAACTTGGTCTTTGCATAGATATCAATTTGCCCACAAATTTCCCCAAAAAAAAAACTATCAAGAAAACTCAATTTTTGTAAAAGTATGGTTTTTTCTTTTCAGAAATTTTCGATGGAGGCTTGTTATTTATCTCCTATGCTTTATCTACTTTGAATTGCTTCCATTGGATAAGATTAGTCACTATTTAGATCTTTACCATGTGTCGCAATAAAGTTTGTTAGAAATGAACGATCCACAAGAGGGTGCATTTATTTTACAGATATTTTCAAGGTCAACATATGGTCAATCTTGGGCAAAATCTTGTAGATTTTGTTTTATCACATATTGGAAAGTAATTCTGAAGAGCTATCCAATGATATATCATATCCTACATTTGGAGGAGAATGGTTCAAGTTCAAGCACATGGAGATGGGTGTGCAAATAGTGTGGTAAGACCTTGCATTACCAATATCCATCTCATTCATCATGTGCCAGGTTTAGAGGGGATGGGAATCAGTGCATGTTTGTAGGTTTCCTCAGACATTGCATAAGCCATGCAAAACAAGTATAACTTAGCTCAAGAAGAAATGGAAGCACGTACCATGGGCTTGCATCTTCTTTTTTATTTATGCTTCAAGAAATAGACCATACTCGTAGTGTGTCTAGTTCTACTCAGCCCATTGGTACATCAAGGATGGGTATAACTTGTTATCAACGTGAAGTTGAGAGTGATTTTTCTACTCCGTGAGATGAGCCTCCTTTGCAAAGGCCTAGACAAATACCATTTTGCGTGCCAGAATGCAACCTTCCTTTCAATGTATCTGGTACGAACACTTGGAAGAGAATGGTTATGGTAACCTAGTAGGTCCGTATGATGATTGGTATAGTGGAGTACTATAAACATCATGGATCTATGTTACTTGAGGAGCAAGAGAGGATTGATATTCTTTTAGAGTCCATCTAAAGAGGGCGGAAGATATATGGATGTTCCATACTATCTAATGGTTGAATGACATTAGACGTCACCATATCATCAATATTAAAGTATCACCATTCATAGGTACCTACTTTCTTGGAGGTACAACTTATAGGGAAGCTATAGGAGAATCAAAAGGGGTATATCTATGAGCACACATAATATGACATAGAAGAGGTCTGGGCAGAGAATGTGGTATATGTTATCGCAAACAATGCTTCGAACTAGAGAAGGACAAGAGGGAAGTGTTCCCACTACTTGTCACATAATGTTGGTCGTTTTTTTTTGTCTTTTAACATTCCTTTTGATTAGTATGCCGATGTAGAGAAGTCAATTCTGATTGAAGTGAATTGTCCAGAGTTTTGTTCTTTGCCTTTGGAATGGAACAAAAGTCTGGTGTGGTCAACTTTTTTATCACCTGCTATACACTGTGGGGGTACATGTATCCAGAAATGATTGAGCTCACTGGATTATGAAGAAAGTCGGAATAATAAATGAAGTATGGAGAGGTTCGGGATGACTCTTACATATTCCCCTGAAGTTTATGCAGTCTTTTGCAACCATACATGATGTACTATCTGCTTCTGGTTGACTGGAAGGAGTGCCATTTTGCAGATGTTGAGAAGTTGCTTAAAACGTTTCTTTGGAATCTATTGTTATTTCAGTTTGGAAATACATACATAAACCTAGGACCTCAAGGGGACTCAGCTTATTGCATTTGAATTTTGTAAAAACTTAACATGGCACGTAGAGCTTCTTCTTTTCTTAGGGTATGTGGATTCACTCCATTATGGTTGAATATATTTTGGGTTTTGGTTGATCTTGCATGTGCTAATTATACGGGAGCGTGGATTATGGATGAATAGAGTAAGTTCATTTCTTGTACACATTTCAAACTCTCCAGCACTACACTTGATATATGAGTTGTAAAGATTAAAAATATGGCTTCATAGTTCACGTAGAATGGAAGACAGGTACATTGGGGATTCTTGTGCTTTGTTGTCCCCTTATTGGTCTCTTCCATCACAGAAATGGTTGGCTTTCAAGCTTGATACTGCTGCGAGATATTTTAACAACACACAAAGACACACATGCGGGCACCCGGCACACCCCCCCCCCAAAAAAAAAAAAACACGTGCACGCGCACGCGCCCACCCCCACGCGCACGCCGACGCCCACGCGCACGCCGACGCCCACGCGCACGCCCACGCCCGCACCCGTGCGCCCGTGCCCACACACACACACACGTACGTGTGTGTGTGTGTATGTATGTATTTATTTATGTATATATACACAGACATACATACATATATGCATGCATGATGCTTGTCTGCCTGCCTACTTACCTACCTATGTGTGTATGTGTGTAAACACACGCACATACATACATACATACATACACACACACATATCTCTGTGTGTATTGTCTTTGTGTATGTGTGTGTGTATGTATGTATGTATGTATGCCTTCCTACCTACCTACCTACCAATGTACGCGTGTGTGTGTGTGTCTCTCTCTCTCTCTCTATATATATATATATATATATATATATATATATATATATATATATATATATATATATATATATATATATATATATATATATATATATATATATATATATATATGTATGTGTGTGTGTGTATGTATGTATATATATCTATATCTATCTCTCTCTCTCTCTCTATCTATCTATCTATCTATCTATATATATATATATATATATATATATATATATATATATATATATATATATATATATATATATATATATATATATATATATATATATATATATATATATATATATATATATATATATATATATATATATATGTACACACACACACACACACACACACACACACACAAACACACACACACACACACACACACACACAAACACACACACACACACACACACACACACACACACACACACACACACACACACACACACATATATATATATATATATATATATATATATATATATATATATATATATATATATATATAGAGAGAGAGAGAGAGAGAGAGAGAGAGAGAGAGAGAGAGAGAGAGAGAGAGAGAGAGAGAGAGAGAGAGAGAGAGAGAGAGAGAGAGAGAGAGAGAGAGAGAGAGAGAGAGAGAGAGAGAGAGAGAGAGAGAGAGAGAGAGAGAGAGAGAGAGAGAGAGAGAGAGAGAGAGAGAGAGTCATATTAACGTCTTCTGGAGGCCAAACTTGGCCTATGAGACAAAAACCATGTACAAGTGTAGTAACCTTGTGTAGAAGATAAAATGAACTAAAAAGTATATCGCTACACAAAGCTATATAGGGCTGGAAAAGGCTGGGGAGACGTGGCTCTGACTCTGTAGATAGTGGCCACCTAATACATGGGGGGATCCAAAATGTGAGTAAAACGCCCTAGCTACTGGTGATGGGTGGAGGTGGGTGTAGTATGTGGTACATCGGTGGTGGTCTGAGTGCTCAACCCAGGGGGTGGTGGTACGCCTATGCTCCATCATGTGGTCGTATGCAATCCTGATGCGTGAGATATCCTCCTGATATAGTCGTGGTCCACGATATCCGCCCATGCGAGAGAGAGAGAGAGAGAGAGAGAGAGAGAGAGAGAGAGAGAGAGAGAGAGAGAGAGAGAGAGAGAGAGAGAGAGAGAGAGAGAGAGAGAGAGAGAGAAAGAAAGAAAGAAAGAAAGACTTTTTAACGTCTATTAGAGGCCAAAATCGGCCTATGAGACAAAACATATACATCAGTATGATCCAATCCACTGTGATCCAAAACGAAAATAAAGTGTGAGTACTGCAAACGGGTATAAAAGGAGGGATAGTAGCTGGTATCAAGGGTGTGGGGTGCTATGGGTATGCATTCTATATGCTCAATGGGTGAGATACAAATATGATATGCATAGGGAGGGGAGGCTCGATGGTATCACAACCCCCTAAATGCCTGGAGTGGGTGTAGGATATAATGCATCGGTGGGTAAGGCATCATGGCGATCCTCAAAATGCTCTGGGCGTCCAAATCGATAGGGGTGCGCTGCTGACGTCTCTGTATCTCCATGTCATGGCGTGCGTGAATCGCCTGAATCTCTCTCTGATGTGGACGAGCTCTCAGGACAAGGGGTCTCGGTCGTCGACGCTGTCGTCTAAGCTCCTCTGCTCTGTGTAATGTGACACCCCGCATCGAGTTGGGCCCTCGAGTGTATGTGGGTCTGAAAAAATCTGTAATATAAGTCTGAGGGGGGGGGGGTCAGGTGTATCTCCATCTGCTGCTGGAGGAGTGATGCGCGACGGTGCTTGAGCTCCACTAGGAAACGACCTAGAGGGCGTTGGTCCTCTGTCCCCAATAAAGCCTTGATCTCTCTAGGCCCCATGAAGAGCTGTGGGTAGCGGTCTCTGATGTCCTCATATGCCTGGCATCTACATGTGTAGTGCTCCTCGTCCTCCACCTCCTCTCTACATATCCTGCATAATCGCTCATCCCTGGGGGTATGTGTGGCTCGCCCAATCTCAATCTCAAGCTGGTGTGATGATACTCTGAGCTGCCCAACGGCCACTCTCTCAGCTGGTGCCATATATGTATCCATGTATCGTGGTCTCTGAATGAAACCATCCGCTGTCACAGTCAGGAAGTGCTCTCTGTAGTGTTGCCTCTTTGTGGGAAGAGGCCCCCGTGGTGCTATCCTTGTCTCCCTGACGTGTATCTGTAGTAGGTCCTGACGGATGATCCTATTCCTCTCCGAACGAGAGAGGGTAATGTGGGGGGAAGAGAGGTCATACTGAAAGGGGGGGAGATCCGTAATGCTCATGCCATGGTCTGCTAACCATCGGTAAGTCTGTGCATACCATACTCTCTCATGCCCTGTCTCTGCCAAATGTCTAGAGCTCTCAAATGCAAGCCTGGTGAGTCGGCTAGTGGGGAGCTCTCTGACTCTCAGAATAAAGGTCACCAACTAGAAGAGGGCCTCCACTAGCATCGGTGGTGTGCCAAGCTCAGCTCGTATAATGTCATGTGGAACGGAGGGCTTGCTGCGCAGCAAGCGTGATATCATGGTGATCTGGGGCCTCTCAATCTGCGTCCACATCGCCTCTGTGATCCCTGGTGCCCATACTGCTGCTGCGTACATCAATGCGGGTGTCACTAGAGTGTCAAAGAGCCACCCCTTAGTCCGGGGCTCCTGAAAATGTGTTTGAAAGGAGCGTCTCTCCAATCCTGCAAGTGCCGCATAACCTCGCGTCAATCTATCTCTCGCAGCCTGTGCCATGGAGAATACCCCTGTGCTGCCCGAGAAGGTGATACCTAGGTAGACGTAGGAGTCCACTACCTCTATCTGTCCTCCAGCTGCTGTGAAAGAGGCGCGATGGCGTACTGTCCTGGAGGTATGGAAGATCATGACCTTGGTCTTGCCAAGGTTCACTGTGAGTCCTCTCTCCATGCAAAAGGTATCGAGCGCCTGTAAATGTGACTGCAACCCCTCCTGTGACTCTGAGAGCAGGACAATGTCATCAGCATATAATAGGATATGTACTGGCGTACCTCCGAGGTCTCCTCCTCGCCCTCCTGCTCGCTGTATATACTCCGTGATCTCGTCATGGCAGGCCCATAATGTGAGTGAGCAAAATATCCTAGCTACTGGTGATGTGTGGAGGTGGGTGTAGTATGTGGTACATGGGTGCTGGTTTGAGTGCCTCTCGAAGGAAGACAACCCAGGTGGTGGTGGTGGTGGTACGCCTCTGCTCCATCATGTGGTCATAGGCTGTCCTGATGCGTGAGATATCCTCCTGATAAAGTCGTGGTGGACGATATCGAACCATGCGTGGTCGATGTTGTGCTCTCTGTGCTGCCTGGAGCGTAAGCCCTCTAGATGGACCTCTTTGGTGTAGCTCATCCTGCTGAAATAACTGAGTAATGGTCTGTTGGATACTCCTCCGTGTCTGATGTGTCGGCTGTAGTGACTGCTCTTGCCTCTCATATGCTGCTATGAGGAAGCTTCCCAACCGCCGTTGGTCTCCCATAGTCATGCACAACTGGAGCGACTTCTCTATCTGGAATTGTGCACGTAGGTCTAAGTATGCTGGGCATCTGACAACAAAATGCTCCTCACTCTCTACCTCTGTCTGGCATACTGGGCACCACCTCTCCTCTCGGGGGACTCCCCTAGACTGGCCCCTCTCAATCTCGAGCTGATGTGATGAAACCCGGAGCTGCCCAATGACAACTCGAAGGTGGTGGGGTAGGTATGTCTGCATGTATCGTGGAATCTCAATGAAGCCTTCATCCGATATATGTAGAAAATGCTCACGGTAATAGAGCATTTTCGGAGGCAATGTATCCCTAGGGCACACCCATGTCCTCTGTATGTATGTATGCCATATCTGCTGACGAATGACCCTATTCCTTTCCTGATGGGAGAGAGAATAGGTGGGTGCATGTAAGTCGTACTGTAGTGGTGGTAGCCTGTCTATATCAAAACCATGGTGGGCCAGCCAGTCTCGTGTCTGTGCATACCACGAGTAGGTGTCACCTGCCAATGCCATATCACGTGATGCCTGGAAAGCACGATAAGCCATGCTCTCTGTATCCATGCTCCAAAGTCTGTGTAATAGGCATACTGTCTGGAATAGTGCCTCAACTAGCATCGGTGGCACAGCGAGCTGTGATCTAATGATATCATGTGGTACTGAAGGCTTGTTGCGGATAAGTCTTGCAATCATGAGAATCTGTGGCCTCTCCAATGCTGTCCATACTGATGTAGCTAATCCCGGCCCCCAAATGGCTGCCCCGTACATGAGCGTTGGCGTAACCAAGGTGTCGAAGAGCCACCCCTTTGTGCGAGGCTCCACCTCGATCGGTCCACCCGCTGCTGTGAACAAACTATGCCTTCGTACCTGTGCTGATGTATGAAAGATCATGACCTTCGTTTTACCAAGGTTCACAGATAAACCTCTCTGTGCGCAAAAGTCATCTAGACCATGTAGGTGATGCTGTAAACCTGCTGCAGACTCTGAAACCAATACAATATCATCAGCATATAAAAGAATATGAATCGTGGACCCATGTACCTCGATGCCACCCCCCCTGCTTCTGTATGAACTCCACTATCTCATCAATATATAGACCAAAGAGGGTGGGTGAAAGAGGGCACCCTTGCTTCACCCCGATAGTGCTAGCAAGCGGATCCGATAAGCCCCCTGGACATCTGACTAGACCAAAGAGGGTGGGTGAAAGAGGGCACCCTTGCTTCACCCCGATAGTGCTAGCAAGCGGATCCGATAAGCCCCCTGGACATCTGACTCTACCAGATTCTCTCTCGTATAAGGCGTAGATCCCCCATATCATCTCCTCTGGAGCTCCGATATCAAGTAGTCGTCTGAAGAGTCGTTCCCTAGGAACAGTGTCAAATGCTTTGCGGAAGTCCACAAAGTAGCAATATAATCTCCTCTTCCTCACTCTTGCCTGGTCAATCAGGCATCTCAGGGTGAAGATGTGGTCAATGGTAGAGTAATCTCGTCTGAAACCTGCCTGTCCTGGAGCCCTGATACCATTCCTCTCAGCGAGAGTACTCAACTCTGTCTCTAGTACCGCCCCATATAACTTGGCCAATATAGGCCCGATCATGATCGTCCGGTATGTAGCTGGATCCATGGTATCACCTGACTTACGAATGGGCACTATGGTGTGCTCAGTCCATGCGTCAGGGAACCCTTCAACCAATGCACGGTTGAAGAGGTGGGCTATGAGCGGTGCAAGAGTCGTGCCTCCATAGATGAGGTGCTCTGCCTGTAAGCCGAAATGATCATGTGCCTTGCCATGCTGTAGACGGGAAATAGCGCGTCGCACCATAGTGGGTGTGAAGAAGTCAGAGGTAGTGGGACGTGAGCTCTGCGGCCTGGGAATGGGGGGCTGGTTTGGGATCTTGTATAGGCTCCGTGCATAGCTATGCCAAGTACTCGGGTCTCAGATGGGTGTCTGCTGTCTCTTCTCTCTCAAGTGTCGCCACGCCACTACACTGTCTCGACTCATGAGCAAATGGTAAATATCCCAGTATTGTCTCTTCTCCCATTCTCGCCGTTTGCGGCGAGTAAGGGTCTGCATGCGACGCTGTGCCTGTGCGTGTGTAATATCCCCTCTATGCTCTAAAATCCGTAGGTGCTTCCGTAGCTCACGACAATCTGCGTCATACCAGCGGTTCTGGGGCATGGATCCTCTGCGAGGGGGGTGTACATATGTGCGCTGTGGGAAGCTTAGGAGAGCTGAGTCCTGTAGGATGGTGGTGATCTGTGATGTATGTGTGTCTAAGGGTGAGAGTGGATCGAGTGAGAGTAGGCGGGTGTGTAAATGATGTGCATAAATATGTGAGAGTTCGTGTGTGAAGTGTATCGTGGTGTGTGTCTGAGTGGATGAGGGAGGGTCTAATGGAATAGGAGATGAAAGTGTGAATGTGATAAATGTATGGTCAGCCCCAAGTGCGCGTCGTCCAATACTAAGTGAGGGGATGAGTGAAGCTCCAGAGATGGTGCCCAAAATGTAGTCTACTGTGCTCTCGCCTCCCCCATGGGGGAAGCAAGTAAGTCCGCCTGAACCTGGCCAACGGTGCATCCAGTTATATATAACGAGATGGTGTCTGCTGCCCAACTCAAGCAGGTGTCTTGCCATATCCAGTGGCATCCTGGCCCATATACACTGACACTCTACTGGTGCTCATCTCCTCTGGATCGCTGCCCCTCATAATCTGTGGAAGGTCCATATCATATGACTCGCACCGACGTGACTGGGTGCGGCCATTGAAGTCCCCCATAAGGAAGACCTCACCAAGGGTGCTGTAATGTAGAATCTGATCTGATAATGCTATGTATGGTGAGTCCCTGTCTCGAGTCGATCCCCCAAGGTCCAATCCTGCATATCTCAATCCACCTGGTGAAAAGTAGCATATGGCAATGTAAACCCAACTCTCTGGGGCTATCTCCATGCGGATCCACATGTATCGTGCCTCCTCATCTCTTCCTATGATATGGATCCGTCCCTGTATCTCCTATCTAAATATGATGGCTACGCCTCTTGATCCTCGTGCTGTGCTCTGTCTCGTCGTGTTTCTGAATGTAGATTCCCAGTGAAAACTGGCAATACGAGGTAGGCCCCGTTCTGGGCTCTCATGGGTCTCTGTGATGCAAGCAAAGTCATTGGTGTCTAAGATCTCTTCCAATTGGTCTTGCCATGTCCAAAGTGCTCTGTTGCAGTTCCATACCACTCCTCTAAGTGGTGACTCTTGGTATGGTGTTGCCTCATAGGCCGCGTATCCCTATTTGATAGGGCGTCCATCGATGAAGACTTTACCGTCACGGTAAAAAGCCTTCCTCCCCTCTCGTCTCGCCTGGAGAATCTGTGGCATACATGTCCAACGGTGTTCTATCTGCATCCTCGTGAGATCCTCGTCCATATATAAAGCTCTCTCGGGTAGTCCTCGTAGTACTGATCGTCGTCGGAAGAAGGCAGTGCGTGTATCTTCCGAGCTCATACGGAGTATGAGTGCTTGTGGACGGGATGTGTCTCTACCAACCCTCCATGCCTCTGTGAAAGGCATAGTCTCATATCCCAAGCGGTGGCAGAGGTCAGTGCCATCTGCCTCTGGTGATGTCCCCTCTGGCAATCATGTAATCCGCACATGTAACCGGCATGTGTGTCGAAGCCTCTCTTCTTCGAGGGTGTCTTGGACTCTAGTAATCTCTTCCTTTCGTGCTTGCTCATTGACTTCTTTCTTGACCTTTTTGTGGACCACCTCGACCCATGTATCCCGAGTGGATTCCATTTCAAATTTGATCTCTTTTTTGAGTTCTTCTTTGAGTTCTTCAACTTGAGAAATCTCTCCATCTTCTTTAAATCTAGAGACCTTCAAATGGACAATTTCTTCTTGAAGGCGATGCATTTCAGCCTTCAGTTCATCTTGCTCCTCTGATGTCTTTGAGTTGGTCTTCCAAGTATTTAATCTTCTCCAATGCTCTTCTCATTTCTTGGTTTAGTGCTTTGTCTGCCTCCTTTTTTACTTCTGTGATAGCTTTGCTCATCATCTCTTCCACATCCTTCTTCTCCAGTCTTGCCATCTTTTAAAGAGATTAGGGTTTTGAAAAGAGGCAGTAGTGCAGGGTTAGCCTAGGGTTCGCGTCAGCCAGTCGGGCTAGGGTTCTCGTCAAAGAGAGAGAGGGGTTCGCTTTCCTCATCTCCACTCAGGCAGTCGGGCTACAGTGAAGCGATGAGCGACGGTCGACTGGATGGGAGCGACAGGCAGAGAGAAGGGTTCGCAGGATAGTGTCAGAATAGTCCGCTAGGGTTCGCGTTAGACAGACCTAGGATTCGTGTTAGAACAGTCCTAGGGTTCGCATCAGACAGACCTAGGGTTCGCGTCAGAATAGTCCGCAGAGCTTCACGCAGAGCTCGGGCAGACGCAGAGCTTCGGGCAAACTTCGAGCAGAGAGAGAGAGAGAGAGAGAGAGAGAGAGAGAGAGAGAGAGAGAGAGAGAGAGAGAGAGAGAGAGAGAGAGAGAGAGAGAGAGAGAGAGAGAGAGAGAGAGAGAGAGAGAGAGAGAGAGAGAGAGAGAGAGAGAGAGAGAGAGAGAGAGAGAGAGAGAGAGAGAGAGAGAGAGAGAGAGAGAGAGAGAGACGTGCGCACACACACATACATATATATATATATATATATATATATATATATATATATATATATATATATATATATATATATATATATATATATATATATATATATATATATATATATATATATAGCAATCATCTTGTATGTGAAGGCTTGAGCTATCTTCACCGTTGCATATTGAAGGGCTGAGCTCTATCTTCTCAACCCTCTCCACCTTTTCCTTTCTTGTTCCTCTCCTTATAGTATTCTCTTCTCCTATGGCTTCTTCATCCTGAACAAGTGGGTCAAACACCAAGAGCAGGCATGCTACAAGCGGATGGACATGGTGGGAAGAGGTGGAATCTCCCGTATTTGTCGAAGAGGGTGGTGGTGCAAGACTATGGAATTGCAAGCTATGTGGCTACAAAAGAATGGTTTCTCTATCCATGGATTGGTGGCTTATTCTTGTGAGGAGATGTACTTCATCTCATCACATGATGCATCCGACATAGGAAAGTCATCTCATGTACTTGCTGCAAAGTGGGCAAGTGCCATAAAGATTGTGGGGCCATTAAATATGGTTTGCATGGTAGTAGCTGGGGAGCTTGCAAATAGAGCTGCAGGTGCAATTATTGAAAATTTGTACCCTCACATCATTGTTTGCTTTTGCATGGCTCGTTGTTTAAATAATATTCTCAAAGACATTGGGAATTTGGATTGGATATTGCTTCTATCCAATGAGGCAAATTCATTGGTTAGCTTCATCAACAACCATACTCGTGTGAAGAATGAGTTTAGCAAAAGATCGACTCTTGCTATGCTCAAGTACTCAAACACAAGGTTTGCATATAACTTTACCATGTTACATCAAGTGGTGAAATG
>CM035432.1:114195637-114270637 GCA_020310875.1 Ceratopteris richardii | reverse complement strand
AGGACAAAAATTATATTTTGATTGCAGCATGGTTGGGATGATTACACAAGAATCATAAGTTAGTGTTCTGTGTACAAGTCTCTTTTGGATAGTTTCTGTTAGTTGTATTCAAAAGGAATGTTTGCCATCTTAGTTCAATGTATAAGATGGGGTTGGTCAGATTTAGGGGTCAATCATTGTAAGCATTTTGATTATGCTGGTTGTATGGCTCATTATCTTAGTTCAGTCTTATACCTTTCCATTCATAAGCATGAGAAGGAGCATACACACACACACACATGCGTACATACAAAGGCACATAGATGCATGCAAACATACATATACACACGCATACATGCACACACACATGCATACATACATACATACATACATACATACATACATACATACATACATGCACACATGCATTCATGCCTCCATATAGACATATGTACATACACACCTACCTACCTACGTACCTATTGATATTGGTTGGTGTCCACACATATATATACTTTGTTTGTTATACATATTGGATATATTTGTGTGTGGATATATTGATTGATTGTCCACACATATATATACTCTGAAAAACTTGGTTGATTTTCACAGATTGGTAGTTCCCTTATGTGTTCACCTTGTTTGATGTCTTATTTTCTTGCTTCATGTGAAGAAACTGGATCTGTTCCATAACTATACATGCTTTGTTATGTGTCCACAAACTGTTCATGATTGTATCTGTAGAATTTGGTTGATGCCCACACAACAGAAGATTCTTGGTTGTGTCCAAAGACGTGAAACTTTTGGTGGATTTCAATAAACTATTTAGCCTCAGATATGTAAGCTTTGGTTTGTTATGTCACACATCTTCTACTTGGTAACTTGAATGTGTACAAGTTGGATGATGTCCATAAATTCTTCTGAGTCATATGTAGGCTGTAGTTTTTTGTTTTTGGTAACTAGTCATAGCATTTGATTTTATATGTGTATACCTTGGTTGTTGTCTTCATACCTTGTTTGATTTTTGGCATATTTGTACACTTTTGTGGACTCCCATAAGTTTGTTTGAACCATGTTTAAGACCTAGTTGCTATTTTTGGTGTACAAAGTCAAAATAATTGATTTATTTGAATTGAAATGATTTTTCTAAGTGAGTTTGAGGTTCATACTATGTGATCTATGTTTCAAGGAATGTGTATAATTTTTTCTTTCATATGATGAATTTTTTTCTTTTGATAAAAATACATTTAATTAGGAATTTTCATCTAGTTCATGGTCACACTCAAAAGTTAAACTAATTGTTTTACATTGAATGGATATGAGATTGTTGTGTGATTATACTGATGTTGATTCTATATATTGATCCTATGTCATTCGAATAAAGGCTAAGCAAGCATTTTTTTATCTTCACAAAAATATCAGCTCTTAGTTTTACATAAGGAAATTGGGAGATGATAGTCATATACGTTCATAATATCTTTCTTGTAACCTCAATAAATGCATGTACATTGAATGGGGCTATGTGAAAAATTGTGCTAATGAGGTGATCATTATTTACTTTCATATAATCTTTATATTGATAGTGTCATGGTAGTGGATATGCTTGTTGACCATATTTGTTGTGGGGGAGGAGCTCATAGTCGAGATCAATTTTGCAAGTGGCACTTTGAATCAATCCTAGAAGAGACGACAATCTATTCTGTTCTAAGACTAGTTTGGATACCATAAGATTAAGACATGGAAATGATATTGAAACCCTATTCTTTAAAGTTGAAGGTAAACAAAATAATAGGCCCTTTATTTTTTGGGCATTGAAGTGCCCAGTATTGATATCCCATCATCTCAATATTAAAGTGGATTGTATGAACTCTAGGGCTAGAGTACATTAAGAACAAATGGAGGAAACAAAAACTATTGACTAAAGATTCTCATAGATGATCCGCATTGGCTTTAAGGCCACAACCTAATGTTATGGGATATAATACTAATTTTTTTTTAGAGTGATAGAGTTGAGTAAGATTTTCGTAAAGAAGTAATGGATATGGTTATGAGATCATGTATCTTGGTAAGTTCATGGCCCAAGAAAAATGTATTTCCTCCCTATAAGCAAGACTTACTTCATGTTAGAAGTACAGTAAGAAAATCTTTTGTCTAATATTTCCCTCCTCCCAAATGAGTGAGGATGGCATATCCATGATAGAACCTAAAAAGAGATGTAGAAGAGGGAATGACAAGATTTCTTGAATTCTCAACTAAATTGCCTTGAGAGTAGGTCTTAAATTCTAAGAAATGTGTTGAATTTTCTTTTCAGATTAAGTAAGAAGATGGAAATCCAATCCTATGGAAGGTAAGGAAAGAGGGTTAAAAGTTTCCTTGCGAATTTAATAATCTTATGGAACATGAGGTCAAGAAGGGAGAGGAAATCAGGATTGAAGGATCTCCCCAATGTATAAGGAAAACGAGCAACGAATGTCAAAAATCCTATGGATAACATTTTCCAACTATTAGTCATGTGTTTCCATGTATGAGTCTCTTTGGATTAGGTTTTTTAGCAATCATGAGGAAAACCATAGAAATTGCAAAACTTGATGTAATTTGATTATATTGAGGCACTACATTGTTGGGGATGTAAGGGTCATGTGACCTTACCCCCATATTCATATATATATATATATCATATATAGAGCATTGCCTCAAGAGAGATCATTATGTGGGTTTCGAGGCTCCCACACATATCCGCGCGTCGTTCCTCTCTTCTCTCTCCCTCCATCTCCTCCTTCCTCTTCTTGTTCTGCACACCAAAGCCCTTCATTGGTATCAGAGCATGCTGAAAGCTTGTGTGCAAGAAACTTCAATGGAAGCTTAGGTGAGAAGAGGTAGAAGTGCAGGTCGGCATCTCTTGACAGCTGTTCACTATTTTGGTCATAACTCGAGCTAAAAAGCTCGGATTAATGCGTTTTAAAATTCTGTGCGTAGCTAACACAGAGAGCTACAACTTCACAGAAGGATGCAGAACCTGGTTCGGACTTCTGAAGTGCCGAAAATTCGAAAAACGCAGAGAATTGTAGAAGGCGAATCTACATTGAGTAGGACAGCAGGTCGGTTTTTTTGTCATAACTTGAGTTCTACAGCTCGGAATGCGATGATTCAACTTGCTGCTTGTAGCTTGAAAAGATAGCTACAACTTTGTAGAAGAACTCAGATTCAGATTCTCAGTAAAAGGTCGCCGAAACTGTAAAATACAGAGCAGTACTGTTGCAAGTGAAATTGAAATTGTCAGCAGGTGCTTGTTTTGAGCATATCTTTAGCTACGCACCTCCGATTGAGGTGTTCTTTATGTCCTTACGTAGCCAAGAAGCAGATCTTCAAGTTTGCTGAAGACCAAAAGTTCAGATTCAGAGGTTATCACCTCTGAAACAGCAAAACACAGAGCAGTACAGTTTTGCCCAAGCAACCCTAATTGCACTTGGAGGTTGAATTTGCCTTGGAACTTCTTCGAGAGAGAATTTTTGGTGGGCAAGCTCTTATTTTCAGAGCTTCAAAGCATTGTACATGTATGATCATTGTGGTAGCTCCTCCATATGAGAGTAGAGCATGATCTTGTCACGTGTTTGGCATGTAAGATGACATTGTGGTATACTCTTTTTTGAGGTTTATGTCATCATGAGTTCGATCATGGATGTATAATGGCATTGTGGTCTATATCTTGCTTATGCCACTTGGTTACGGATTTACTTTCCGATTGCACATACTTTTGTGAGAGTTGACATTGGATCTTAGCTGGTACTTGTATCTTTGTTTTCTTTGCAGGTACAGGATCCAGATTGGAGCCTCAGTTACACATTCGTTTGTCACCATTATTAGCATTTGGTCATTGATTGATATATATTTGCCAGTGTGATTCTTGGCATATGTGGATGGTGATTCCCACATGGTTATTTTGGTTCTAGAGTCCATTTTACAGAGGAGATGTTGTCGAAATTTCATCGACTTTTATGCTAGAAAGGAGCTCTAGTGGATCTTGAAGCTTGTGTGATAGCTTTGGATCATTGATTATCTCCATTCATTTGGACTTGGTCACAGGTTATTTGTGATAGGGTGGACCATCTTGCAGGATTCATTCTTGAGTGGGAGGTGCATCACCATTGTATTGGCGTGTATTGCCATTAGTTTTTTGGCACATGTAGTTGCCATTATCTTCTTGATTTGATCAGTGATAAGTGGTGACATTGTTCTTTCATTATTGGTTATCTTGTTTGATTGCTCAGTTTACAGGGGATACTTTGTCGAAATTTTCCCAGGATTCTTTCACATCTACTTGATCACTTTGGAGACTTGGTGAGCAGGCTTATGCTCGTGTTTTTATGTGCATGCTAGATGCATGGTTATGTGACAGGTGGTTCACATGGTTTCTTCTCCAGCGAGACATTTATGATGTGCATTATGCATATGGATATGCAGGTATGATCCTATTGAGGATAGAGTATTATTCTAGTCTCTTATTACATTGCTAGTCTTGGATTGCCAGCATGGTGTCTTCTCGATTTGATGGCACTGACTTTCCGAGATGGAAAGCTCAGATGTGGCATACATTGGTTCGTGCACGGTTACACATGTATGTGCATAGAGATGCACAGAGGCCTCGTGACATGCCCGATCACGTATGGATGGATATGGATGCATTGGCCAGCTCCACTATCCGATTACAGCTTGTGGATTCTATATATGAGTCTGTTATGTATGAGGAGACGAGTAGTGCATTATGACAGAGACTACATGATATGTATGCGAGTCCATTGACTCATGTGAGACATAGATCACATCGACGACTTCGATGTTGGCATTGTGGTTATGAGGGCCATATTCGACGACGTTGCTTCAGGCGGATGCGACGACGACATCAGAGACATGCACGTGATGTAGATCAGGTAGTGGTTTCAGGAGAGTCTATGGTAGTTGATTATGCCAGTGATGGTGATATCACTTTCTCCTATGGTTCATCTCATGATTCCTCTTGCTCATTAGATAGCACACATATGGCTTGGTTGCTTGATGCATTAACCATTTTTCATGTTACTCCACATCGTGAGTGGTTTTGTCGATTCTCAGGTGAGAGTCGTGGATGTGTGCACATGCCTGATGGTATGGCATATGACATTGAGGGTGCAGGAGATGTATGCATTATGCTACCTAGTGGAGCATCACTTATACTCAGACATGTACGTTATGTGCCTTCATTCCCTATGAGCTTGATTTCAGTTACCCAGTTACAAGAGAGCAGATATTATGCATTCCTTGGTGAGCATCATTTTCAGTTGCAGTTGGGACAGCTTATGCTTGTTAGAGGTGCCAGGATTGGGCACATGTATCCACTGCAGGTACTTCATGTGAGAGACAGTCTCGTCTCAGTGGGAGTTCAGCCTTATGTGCGATGTGAGACTCGTCATGTCTCATTCTGCTACCTATAGATAGGTCTATGGACATTCTTGATGCACATGTATGGCAGGATTCAGATGCTCAGATGGATGCACATGTAGAGCATGTTTTGGATGCTCATGATGCTTATATAGAGCATGGTTTGGTTGATCATATGGATGCTCATATGGAGCATACTTTGGATGATCAGTTGGATGCTCATGATGCTTATATAGAGCATGGTTTGGTTGATCATATGGATGCATGTTTTGGATGCTCATGATGCTTATATAGAGCATGGTTTGGTTGATCATATGGATGCTCATATGGAGCATACTTTGGATGATCAGTTGGATGCTTTTAGAGCATGATATGGATGCTCATGTAGAGCATTGTGATGATACTCAGTTAGAGTGTGATCATCAGTTTGATCTTGGTGTTGATGTTGTGCATTTAGCTCATATGGAGCATGATGATACACTTGGTGTGGTAGAGCACGATAGCTCTCATGATACACAGTGTATGGTAGAGCATATTAGCTCTCATGATGCACAGCTAGATACATCCTTGGTTGTGAGCATGGCTGATTTAGATGCTGAGGAGTCAGCAGTTATGCAGTCATTCTTGGATTCGCTCATGCCAAATGTTGACATAGATATATCAGGACATGTTGGTCTTGATGATAGTGCTTTGGATACCTTGGATACAGGCATAGCTGACATACTTAGGTTAGCCAGGATAGCACATGTTTCGTCAGCGTTCGGGAGTCTGATGTACGAGTTGTTATGCTCGAGACCAGACATTGCAGTTGCTATTGGAGCATTTGCACTTGGAGTTGTCAATCATTCGATGATTGACATAAGCATGGAGCGACTGGGAGCTTTGCAGGAACTTCATCAGTTCTTGCATCAGTGAGATGTGAGCTCGACTCTTACTGATATGAGTCCAGAGCAGTTTGAGGTGCATGGATACACCTTGTTTGAGGCGGTTGGTGTAGGCTGATCTGGTATGGGTTGAGATCCGGACTCTTCCTGTACATTATTGTATAGTCCTACATCATTCTTTGTATATTTTTCCACTTATGGTCACATTGACCCTTAAGTGGGAGATCATTGGGGATGTAAGGGTCATGTGACCTTACCCCCATATTCATATATATATATCATATATAGAGCATTGCCTCAAGAGAGATCATTATGTGGGTTTCGAGGCTCCCACACATATCCGCGCGTCGTTCCTCTCTTCTCTCTCCCTCCATCTCCTCCTTCCTCTTCTTGTTCTGCACACCAAAGCCCTTCATACATTTGTCCTTAATGTTGTTATTTGATGAAATGTAGTTTGGAAATCATAGAGGGAAATCGTGTAGATAAAATGAGGAATAAGGAGTCAAAGCATAATACACGATGATATTTAATAAGTTTAAAATCTAGAAACATGAGCATCCTATCAAAAATATAAGATCATATACAATTTAACAAACAATAACATCCAAACTGTACCAAAAAATTGGCTTGGTGAACCTAAGTCTGTTCAAACACATCACTACCATAATGTACTAATAAACCTATCTTAGGTGTGATATTTTGAACTAAGAGTTATCACACATGTATAAGTGAGTATCAACTATATGGATTATGATGGATTCACTAAAGGTACAAATCCCAAGGCTTGTGAAAAGGTTCTAACTTTTTAATGTATAGACTTTGTGAAAAGTTCTAGAAGGTTAGTCTATGTAGACAAATAAATCGAGCCGATTCTCTTGAGGAGATTCTCTCCATTATATAATAGTTGTAGTGCACATCAGTGTTCTTTGTCCGAGCATGTAACATTGGCTTCTTGAAGTTATCAATGTGCTCTATTGAGCAATCAATATTATGGTGGAAGAATATTATTGGCCATTTTACATAACCATGAAGTTTAGAACCCCACACACTCAATGATAATTGTGGAAGTTCCCCTATGCTATAGTAGAAGTTCTTATAGTAGGATTCTTCTTGCTTGACCAAGATATGCATGAGAAGCGACAAGATATACAAGTAGAAGTTCCTATAGTAGGATTTTTATTGCTCAACCAAGATATGCATGAGAAGCTACAAGCATGAAGCAAGAATCACGTGTAGATACACATGCAATATAAATCATCCCCATTTAAGCTTGAAAATCTATTTAAATCTAATGGTATTGATCACCGCATGAGATAAATTGACCTAAAATATTGAGTAACGCTCAAAGATATAAAGGTGCACTTGATTGCCTACCAACGTTTTAAGCATAGGCTATAAAGGTATTCATATGAGAGGAAGAAAATTAATTTAGATTGATGCTTGATAAGGAAAGAAAATGGCATCAAATGCATCTCTTCTATCATGAGAAATGAATCACAAACTTGTCTCCATAGGAATTGTAATAGATTTATAGTCCTCAAGGTCAAAATACAAGAATTAGGAGTCAATGTATGTTGTTTGAAAAAGGTATATTCTTCGAGTAACTTGCGCAAGCTGAATGTCAAAATAGTCATGTAGAAGGTCAAAATGCAAGAATGCGGAGTCAATGTATGTTGTTTGAAAAAGGTATATGCTTCTAGTAACTTGCGCGAGCTGAATGTCCACCAATGCTATGAAAAGTATCATATGATGTGGGACCAAAAGCTCCATCAAAATCAATGCCCTTCTTTTGAGCATAACCTTTTGCTAAATGTCCAACATTTTTGACATTTTTACCCCATTAAGCTTATCTATTAGCTTATATGCCCATCTAGTGTCAATGGTTCTCTTTGCAAGTGAGAAATCACCATCAAATTTTGATTGGATAATAATAATCCATTAAAAGAAAAAAATAGTATTTCATTAAAAAAGAGGAAAATTTTATAAATGTTTGAGATATTATTGCACACTAGTCTAAATCTAATGCAAAATGAGAACCATGTGAGCTTGAGTACAATAAGAGAAAGATGCATCTTATTTTTTGGCACTCAAATTCTTCGTCAACCTGTTGACATAGGTTTTTTCCCCATCAATGTTTTCTCTCATAAATAAACAAATCATATCCATTTGTATTAGAAATGGAATAATATATATCCTCATTTAAAATCTACATAAGTTAATGATTTTCCATATTTAGAAATACATCTCATTGAAAACCACTCAAAGAAGGCAAGCAATATCATAAATATCCTTTGCGATAATCATATTATTAGTACATAAAAAAAGAGTTTGAACTACATCCTCCATAAAGACTACCCCGTAACTAACCATTATGTGTTTAATTGATATATGATATAAAAGATGGGCTTCTTCAAACATCCAATTGCTTTTGGAATTGTGCCCAACAAAAATACATATTATGGATATATCATCTATAAGGATAGTATACTCCAATGCATTAGTAGGATCCTTGTTAAACATAAATGAGGTACACATAAGAGAACTTTGGAAAATTATGAGATAAACCTTACATTTTGACCATGCATCTTGCCATTTCCATAAAAAATGATGCTTTTTCTCTCACTATAATCATTCTATTAAGGTCCATATGACATTGTGCATTGGTTTTCTTATAATATGGTTACTTATAAATGCATGAAATTCATAATGTATATTCTCCCTCCTTGATTAGAACAAAGAGTGCCAAATTAACTTGTGGATAAATTTTCAAACCTAACTAGGAATTATTCAGAAGACAATATTGTTTGTAATTTTTTACTAGACTTAGCCATCCATGCATAGAAAATTTATCTATGAAGTTGATAATGTATAGGTAGAAAACAGACGATGATATCAATACAGAACTATAAACATCTTTAGGAACAAGATAAAAAATTATGCCCCTCTCATTCTACCATTTGATGGAAGAAAGAATACTGAATTTCACAAAAAATAAATATCTTAGAATCATGTTTATAAGGTTTCCAAGTTTTCCCAAAGAGAATACCATATCACATTTTTGCAAGCATAACAAAAATTCAAAAGGATAAACATGCATGGCAAACTTTTGCATCTAAAGTGGTGCACAAATCTTGAAATGCACATGATAGATCATCCACATATTTTCCATAAATTATGATTTATACAACCTAGAATATAGCATACTATAAGTAATAATATTTCCATCATTTGAGAGCTATGAACTAAGTTTCATTGAAAGTTTTAACTAATAAGTCCAATCTTGCCTAATATTGACATTGATAACAAGTTTTTTTTATTACTTTGCATTAAAAATAATGTCTTAGTGTTTAGGTATTGTCATCAACAATAGTGAGGAGAAAATTTTGAACTCTCATAAAAAAATTGGAGTTTGTGCAGTTTACAATGTTATCTATAGGGGAAAGATCAAGTAAAATGATACATTGGGAGTTAATGTGTTAGGTTTCATCATTATCAAAGAGTCAAAAAGCCAAGTACAATGTAGATATATAATGATCATGAGAGCATATACCATAATTGCATTAACTAGTGAAAACTCATTCTTTATTCAATACAAGAATACTAGAACTAACCTGGGGTGTGAAAGGATCTTTGATAACAACTAGCTTTTCTTGTTTTCCTTTTTAGCAACTAATTTAGGATAAATCTAGGACAAAAACATTAGCTTCACAATACTTGCAAATTAGTTTTTTATTTATTTCATGTTTTTCTTCCTTATTTAAGTTTGTATCATTGGAAAAATTTTACTTATCAAAGGATGATCCTGTTTTATTTTGTCCTTTCTGAATACAAAAAAGAGCTTAATCTAAATTGATAATCATGAAACAAATAAAAATGGACTTGTAAAATTATAATTAATTGTGATTTGTATTCCTCTTCGAATGAAGAGGAGAAGCAAAAATAATGATTAAAAACATGCAAAACATTAAGAATAGTTCACACAAGTGAACTGTTTGGAATCTCATCTATAACAATCAAATGCTTTTTCAAGCACTTGATCTATGTAGAAACTATCTATGTATTTTCCTTGATTGATATGCTCATTCCTCATTTGTAAAAAAACCATATTACTCTATGAATGTAGTATGACAAGTACATTTTGAGCATCCTTGGAAACTTAACATGAGAAAATAAAAGAGATAATGGTATGATTGATGTTTGAATTTATAGAGGCATGCACTTTTGCATTTTTTCTATCTGAATAGATATATTCCAAAATGGTTGGGATTGTTAATAGTGCACATGAAATAGTTCAAACATGAACTAAACTAGAATCAAAGCTTACAATGTCCTTGTGGGGTGTGTGTAGAAGTGTGAGAGACACACGAAAAGCACACACAAGGAGCACAAATGCAGCAAGACACACCGAGAAGATGGATGGTTGGAATAGCTCACTCTATTGATGATGATCAGAATCAAATTAAGAGTTGAATTTTATCCCTAAGTACAAAGTACCACCACATATGAGTGACATGTATGTGATAACATGGGGAGAAAACCTCAAGCTAGGCCTAGAGTAAAAAGTGCCCATGTATAGGGAAAAGGTTCACATCAAAGCTACTCGAGGAACACATAACCGTAACGAACCCCCCCTAGAGTGAATGATGTGAAGACATATATGAAGTGAAAATTCAGCCCCCACTAGGCAATAAGCCTAAAGCTTTTCAAAAAGCTTCAAACATTTCCCGTGGAAGAGCTTTGGTGAATATATCTACGACATTATCTTGTGTAGGCACATGTACCAAATCAATATCTCTTGCATGAAGATGCTCTCTCACATAGTGATAATGCACCTCAATATGTTTGTTCCATGTATGAAACATCGGGTTTCGTGCAACAACCAATGCACTCTGACTATCAGTGAGAATATGCATAGCAGCATCAATCTCCATGCAAAGATCTCAGTCATATACACTACATTGTAGCTATGAAAACTACCTTGTACTCAACGTCACAACTCGATGTCGCCACTGTAGGTTGCTTCTTACTCAATCAAGATATGCATGTGTCTCTAAGGAAAAAGCAATTACCACTAGTGGACACGAGTACCATCACAACTAGCCCAATCACTATCTGTAAACGCATGCAAGCATGGCTGAATATATGTGCCATAAAAGAGACATAAGCTCAAAGTGCCTTTGAGATCTCTAAACACACATTTCATTGCTTGTCAATGCTAAGTTCCAAGGCTATGCATGAATCGACTGAACTTGGAAATTGCATATTGTATATCCAAAATTGTGTTGCATTCATATATAAGACATCCCATAGGATACTGATAAAGAGAAGTGTCAAATGCATCACTAGAATCCTCAACAGAGAACCTAAATCCTATCTCAACTGGTGTGGAAATTGGCTTCCAATCCTCAAGGTCAAAACACTGAAGTGGTTTTTCAATATACTTTGCTTGATGCATAACAGTTCCCCCTCTATGGATATAAACTAGATGCCAAGATAGTATCTCAAAAGACCAAGATAAGTGACATCAAAACAATGCTGCAAATCAGCCATAAGGATGTCAAGTTTTGCATCACATGAGCTATTCAAGAGTATATCATCAACATAAAGAACGAGCACTATAAGACCATCCCCATCTTTGCGCACATAGAGTGTGCTTTCAATTGGACTACATGTGAAACCAAAAGCAATGAAGTGCTTATGGATTTTCTTATGCCATGCACGTGGAGCTTGCATGAGACCATACAAGGCTTTATGCAATCGACAAACCATATGCTCTTGACCTTTCATGAAAAATCTAGGAGGTTGGTTCATATAAACCTCTTCTTGCAATTCACCATTCAATAAAGTTGTTTTTCTATCCAATTCATGTACTTTCCAACCTCATTGGGCAACCAATGCAACCACGGTATGAATGGCAGTCATGCATGAAGTAGGTGCAAAAGTTTCCTCATAGTCAATGCCATATTGTTGCACATATCCTTTGGCAACCAGTTTAGGTTTGTAGTGATCAATGATACCATTTGACTTTTTTTTATTCTTGTAAACCAACTTTGTACCAATGGCATTTATTCCTTGTGGCAATTTTCATAACTCCCAAGTACTATTCCTATGGATGCAATCAATTTTTGATTGCATAGTGCTCATCTATTGTGGATCCTCACATATATCTTCAAAAGTAAGTGGCTATTCATTACATGTTGCAATAAGAGAATAATCCACAAAGTTACTTGATGCATGGTGAGAGCTTGATTTTGTTCTACCAAGTAAAGGTGCACTCAATTTGCTATCTTGCAAAGTTTGTTTCAGCCACTTTGGCATAGTTTTTGCACTCTTGATAGACATGTGTTCATATCTAATACATCCTCAACATCTATATCATGCATGGGCTAAATTTCATGCTTATTTTTAGCCATATTTTGACATAATTATTCAGTCATATGTGGTTGGAAATTGCTAGTAGTTTCGATCATTTTTGGTTGAAGAATTTCAGCCATGTTTGGATAGAAATTCTCTACATTTTAAACTCTATCTTGTTGGAATTTTTCATCCTTTTGGGCCTCAGTTGGCTAGTCCACATGGCCATAATCAAGCACACCACTTTGGAACAGATGCATGAGTCTATCAAGCACATCGTGTGAGCTAAATGTTGGCTATTTTTTGCATTCAAGTAGAGGGAAAACTAAATTTTTCAGGAAATACCACATTTCAACTCACAATAATTGTGTTCCTCAATGGACAGTACAAATGATATCCCTTATTTTCAGCACCATAAGTAACAAATATACATTTATTTGCTTTTTCATCAAGTTTGTGACATTGTTATGATGGCATAAGAGCATATGCCAAACAACCAAACACCTACACATGACTAACCATAGGCTTATGTCCATTCCAAGCCTCATAAGGAGTGATGACTCTCAATGCTTTTGTAGGGTAGCGATTCAACACATAGTTTGCATACATGATCGCTTCCATCCAAAAAATGTCAGGAAGGTGCTTTTCTTTAACCATGCCTTGTGCCATTTCAAGGAGTGTTCTATCTTTATGCTCAAAAACACCATTTTGTTGAGGTTTATATGGCACCATACATTGGTGTGAAATTCCTCTTTCATGAAGAAAAGTATTAAACTCATGTGACATGTATTCACCACCATGATCTATGCATAGAGGCAAAAGATCATCTGAAGGAAAATTTTCAGCCATAACTAAAAATGCTTTGAAGCAAGAAAATACCTCATTCTTTGCTTTCATAGGATACACCCATGTATGGAGAATCATCAATGGAAGTAACAAAATATACATGCTTCTGAAAAGATGGAGTCTTGATGGGATCGCATACATGAGTATGAACAAGCTGCCATTTTCTTGTAGTGTGTGTTTGACCATCTTTTTGAAAAGAAGCATGATGCATTTTTCCAAGAATGCGACTTTCACATGCATGATTTTGAATGGACAAGTGTTGCAAAACCAATAACCATGTTCCTTTTTTACAAGTAAAGCAAACTACTGAAGTTCAAGTGACCAAAATAAGCATGACAAAGCTTCATTTTAGCCATGGAAGAAGTATGAGCAACCAAGGCATTTGAGGCCCTCTTGCACTTATCCAAGTGATACAAACCATTGCATAGTGTACTGGATATCACAATAATATCGTTATTGATAAAATCATGAACCATACACTTTTCATCAATAGTGTACATGAAGTCCAACTTTAGCAATCAACGAAAGTGAAATTAAGTTCTTCTTGATACCAGGTACATACAATGCATTTTTCAAGACAATCATATCTTCATTTGCATCAATAAGATCAATTTCTCCTACTCCAATGATAGGATAGGAGGCATTTTTTGGACACATCAAATGTCCTACTTTGGGTGCATCTTTTAAAGATGCAAAAAAACTTTTGCATGAAGTTATGTGCTTTGAAGCACCACTTTCAATGAACCAATATGAATCACCTCACTCACAACCATAAATTATGATGCATCATAATGACATGTAAAAACACATGCCCAAAAATATTGAGCCATGCTGGCTTTATTATTCTTTGCATTTGCAGAATTTTTAGCAATAGACATGCTAGGCTCCTTCTTTTCATTGCACTTAGCAAGCTTTGTATACTTATCAATAGTATGATGAGCCGTTTGGCAATACTTGCATCTCTTCTTCTTTTGCAAATTAGCACTAGTAAAGGAATGAGTGGAAGAGGAACGATGAGGCTTTGGTTTTGATGAACCCAAAGTTGAACCATACTTGCTTTTTTGTTTTTTTGCGAGATAGCAAGTGCTTCTGTTCCCTCAATCAAACCACTCCTATTCACTCTATATTTATCTTCTTGCAAAAGAAGAGACACACCCTCATCAAATGCATACATATTTGGATTTTCTTTTGCAACCAAATGGAGTGTAGTTGAAAAGCTTTGAAAAGATTCTGGTAATCCTTTCAACAATGTAGAGATGAGTGATGCATCCAAAATAATCTCATCAATGTTTATCAATTGCTCTTTCAAGTCCTTGATGAATGCCAGATACAAATCCACAGACTCTTTTTCAACTATACATACCTCCTCAAGTTGCTTCCTCAATTATGCAACACATGCTTCATTACACACGGCATACAAGAAGCAAGAGTGTCCCATGCCTATCTTGATGTAGAACATGACCGAATGTGTGGAATTATACGATGCTTCACAAAATCCATGAGCTTGAGCATCTTTTCCATCCCATATAAGTTTCTCTTGTGTAGGTGGAGAGGGAGTAACCATTGTACTAGAAGAAGAAGCTCCAATTTTGACAGTAGACTCTAAAGTAAAAAAACCCTATGGGTCTTTGATCTACATCTGCCACTATGTTCTAGAGTTTTTTTGCAACAAGAACATGTTTCATCATGTAAGAACACTTTAGATAGTTGGTGCCATCAAGCTTATCTTCAGCTTGAGGCATGCCAAAAAAGTCATTGTTGCTCGCCATTTCACTAAAGGACAAGAATGTGATGAAATATGTACTTCAATGAAAGCTCAAATGAGTCCTAAAATCTCAGCTCACAATCCATCATGCTGATTGCAATTTTGATTGTATGAATGACTTTTTAAATGGGGGTAAAAGTGCAAAGCAGTGCTCTATGCTCCAAAGTCCATTTGCATTGTTAAAAGTGTCTCGTGAGGTGATGCGAAAAACCAAAACTTGAGAAGGAGTTGAACGTGCTCTGATACCACTGTTGGGTGTGTGTAAAAGTGTGAGAGACACATGTGAAGCACACACAAGGAGCACAAATGCAAGAAGACACAGGGAGAACATAGATAGCTAGAATAGCTCACTCTATTGATCATGATCAAAACTCAAGTAAGAGCTGAATAATATCCCGAAGTACAAAGTACCACCATATATGAGTGAATCATGTAAGTGGTAACAATGGAAAAAATCCTCTAGCCAACATCAGAGTAAAAAGTGCCCATGTATAGGGAAAGGGTTCACATCAAAGCTACTCAAGGAACACATAAGTGTAACAATCCTTGATGTAGTTACATGAGATATATATATAGCCGAATCAATTCAATAAGATATAGAATTATTGGGCGCCTTAATGGTGCACATGGCATAGTCGATACATGAGTTATACTAAAATCAAAGCTTACAGTGTCCTTGATGCAACTACATGACATAAGCCATGATAGAATGTATTTTTTCACCCAAATCAATGTTCCATAAACCCTTCCTACCAATATTATGCATCATACATTCCCCACAATGAATTATTGCAACTACCCATTATCCTTAATTACTAGTATGCATAATCGGTATTAGCCATGGACAATTGCTCTACTTAGATGCAAAAAAGAACATTTAAGTTTCTATACTAATGAATAAAGCACTAAAAATATTCTTTTGGACATGATAATGAAAATGGAGGTCAAAGTGAGTTGAATA
Organism: Ceratopteris richardii; assembly: GCA_020310875.1. Lineage (NCBI taxonomy): Eukaryota > Viridiplantae > Streptophyta > Polypodiopsida > Polypodiales > Pteridaceae > Ceratopteris > Ceratopteris richardii. Next base: position 114,254,433 of record CM035432.1, on the reverse strand, counting down.
AAAAATGTGATGAAAATAAGCTTTTTTAGCTTTCTTGAAGTAGATGGTCTATCACTCCTCAACAAACCTTGTAAAACTTTGAGATAATGATAAATAAAGTGTGCCAAAAATGAATATAAAGAAGCAAATATTACTTTTAATACCAATTTTACGTGCATGAAGAGGCAACACATATATGATAATGCAAAGAAGAAGAAGAAGGTCAAAAGTACTACACATACTGATATTACAAAGTGTGGAATATAAAAAGGTAAGTAGCTTGTAGGATTGTAGACTTGTATATAACCCAATGAAATAAAACCTCTTAAGGAGGGAAAACAGATAAACCAAAGTGTATTGAGACATATCATTACCATAATGTACTAATAGATTAAAAAAAGTAGAAAACTAGATGGTGATTGAGATGCAAAAGTTTGTTGAAACATACACAAATTTATGTTTGAACTTGGATACTACACAAATTTTCCATCCATTATTCAAGTAAACATTAGGATATTTTGTTAGTGATGTGTATGAAGAGAGTAAGGATTGCCAGGGCACTTTTTGCCATTAACTTGTATAAATGTTTGAAGATATGCTATAGACTTGTGCATTTATATGTGAGCTTTATGATTCTTTGTAACATTCATGTACTTGATATTGTGGAGTGTATGTAATATATGTGGAGTTTTGCTCCTTCATCTTTTTATCACTTCATCTATTCGCTTTCATGTATCTATTTCATTTTTGTCTCTATATTGATTGTGGGCCTTAAAAAGCAACATGTTCTTTCCAAAAGTATAAGATGAATACATCATAATTATCGAGATAAGATATCCCATCACACACTCAATTGCAATTACAAATCTTCCCTAAACTAGGAAGGATTACTCCAAGACTCAAGGAGATATATTATAATATCTCTCCTCTAATCTAGTGAAATATGCCCCCATGAATGATGAGTCCTTTTCTCCTTTTCATAGAAGAGCCCAAAGTGAAGTTGTTTCCACCATCCCATACTAGTGGATTCTTCTTCCAATTCATGGTATCACATTTACACTAAACCAAATGTAAATTCCATACCTATTATGGAACTATATATTTACTAGCAAAGTGGATTCTAGTGAATTCCATGTATTCCAAATTGGTGTAGTTTGGTTCTAATCAATATGTGATAGTGGACATCCCTTTTTTATCCAAACTAACTAGTTCCTAGGTGACAAGAATAAGCCTTAGTACCTCTTTCAAGATCTCGACATATATATATTGGGTACCCCAACTATTTCTATCCTATGGATCAATGCTCTAAATTATAGAGCTAGTGCCATAACTATCTCCTTCCTAACCATCACTTGTATCACATTCATACTTGCCACTGCTCTTTCATGAAATATGTCTTTATGATCCCCTATAATTGGTTTCCTTAGTAGTTCAGCAAGAAATGCTTCACCACATTACTCAAGTGAAGTCCAAGAATGAGATTACTCACTCTTTGGGCACACATCGTGATGACCCCATAGTCCTCTAATCATATCTTGAGACTCTCTTGAAGGTATATAAACCTTCACTACTCTCGATATGGTCATACCTATCTTCCATCCTTACACCAAAAGTGCAAATTAATATATATAAAATAAATTCCTCTATGCGAATTCCTAAAACCTACATGATTACTTGTGCATGATCCTGATGGTGAAGGTCTATGTCCTTCCCCTGAGCAATCCTATATTCTAAATCCCTAAGGATTGTTTTTTGGGATCCAATCACTAATGAAATTGCCTTAATTATGTATTTTATATACATGTGTATTTTCTTTTAATCAATTTCCTTTCATGGACAAAATCAATTCCACTCAAACACCTTACTCACAACTTGCATATTAGCATAAGAGTGGATATCTCAAACTGAGTTTTTAGTGGTATGAGTCAAGTCTCAAACTCACAATCTTCATTCATACAAGCATGCTTAGAATGCAACTACATGTTACCATGCCATCAAGTTCTAAAAATATCATATAATGTTCCATGTTTTCTTGACCATGCATTCCTTTTGGTACTTCAATGTTATCTACATTTATAATGCCATGAACATGGAAAAATTTTGGCAGCATTGGCTCCGAGTCATGCACATGCATAGTCCTCAAACACATGCATATTTACCATATACATGTCCAAAAAGCCACAAAAATGTAAAGAAGAGTTAAAAAATGCTTCTCTGGCATGTTTATCTTGAAGGACCTCTTAGTGATTATATACATTATGCACATATACAAATGGTCAAAATGTCGCTAAATAAGTTATATAACTTTTAGCCATATACATTGCCTCTTTGCTAGTCCTATACATGATATGTAAACGTGCTATAATTATTCTATACATGATTACAATCATTTTGCAAGTGGAATTAGCTAATTTGTAGGTTGGGAGAGTTATCGAGTATCTCCAATCAACATCCCATAAACTTGTTCAAATCTAAACTAGTGTAGAAAAATGTTTACAAAACCAAATCCAATTATCTTATGGGCATTGAAAAGTTCTAATTATAAAGCTTTGTAAAAAAAAAAAAAAACCATCCAAATTAAACAATCAGGTTGGAAGATATGCCCTCCTCAAGAAAAGTGGCCTGATGTTGGCATCCAATCAACCAACCTTTGAAATTTGCGAATTTTGGTGGATTCCTTGCCAGTCTCCACCAATGGTGCAAAAGCTCATAAACATGCATATATATCCGTGGGCATCCATAACAAGTTATGGTGTAACATTTGTATGCGCAATTCGCATGAAACGGTCTCGAACATAAGTTGACTGCTTCCTTGCCAAAGATTGGATAGGTGTCTAGAGGATACTTTTTTGAGTTGGCTTGCAAACTTTTGATATGATTGGAAATTTCTTGGAAATGGCTTTGCAAGAAAACAAAAATTGCATTGATCCAAGTGCAAATCTCGAATAAATGTCCTATTGAATATCGGTAGATCACGTTGGATGGTTGGTGTGGAGATGCCTTTTCCCCAAGCCAAAGAAGTGTCTTTGGAAAGCTGAAATTTCCCAAAAATAATGTAATATTCTCCATATCTTGATGGACTGTGGAAAACTCTTGCCACGCATAAAATTTGATTCCAAAGGTCATTCTAAAATCATCTCGAGAAAGGCTCTTGAACATGGGAAACTAAGTAAAGATGGTGGAAGGTAGCTTTTGGGAAAGCAATTTTTTCTCCATTTCTCTGCAATGGAGGGATTTTATTAATTTCTTTTAGGATATTTTGTCTCATATTACCATACAATTGTTGGCTTCATATGCCTATTGTTGCCTATTGTTGGCTTCATATGCCTATTTTTGGCTTCATATGGAGGTCTATTGTGACAACTTGGAGGTAGAGGCTTTGCCTCCCTTGTCATGCATACACTAGTGCGCTTTTATCTTATAAACATCTTGATTTACATCTGAAGCGTCTATATAAGTGTTGCACGAACATGTCTACTTCATCAACATGAGAGAAAACCTATCCCACTTCCTCATCCCATCGACATTGTTTCTCTTTAGAGAAGAGAGAGAAGGGGGGTTTGTCCTCCTCTCTCACAAAACAAGTCTTTCTGCCATAGCCTCTAACGACATAGAGTGTTCTTCATTCCTCCACCTCTCATGTGGTAATAATACATCATAGAGGGTTTTACTACCGAATAATATGAAAGATTCTAACTCAGTGTTAGAAATGCATGCTTCCATTTGACATGATCGTTTTTGTGCATAAATTACTTATAGCAAGAAGTCTTATTCATATCCATCAACATTAAAAAAGTCCAAGCTTGATACAAATGTATAAGATGTAACACTTTTGTCAACATTTCGTTGTGTAGAGTTCTTGTGCATGCTAATAAGAGGACTAACATCCTCAAATACTACTCTTTGTGATTCATATTCCTTTATCGGTTGTTTATGCACCTCAGTCTCATTGAAATGACATTATTGCTTTTAATCTTTGATCAATATCCAAACTGATCATTTGTTTTACATCCAAGAAAGATGGAATTTCTTGACTTTGGATCAAGTTTTTGCCTAGCATCCCTACAAACATGAACGTATGCTTCACATCCAAACGTTATGAGATGCTCATAGTGTGGTGTCTTTCTTATTTCATGAATCTTGTGCCTATTTGAATATTTTCATAGTATGAGTTGGTAAATCAATCACATGTACAACAATTAGCTTTGCTTTTAGCCGAAACTCATGAGGAAATTTTGTATAATGCAACATAGAAACTAATCAATCTTGAATAGCTGTATTCATCCTCTTAGTTACATTTTATACTATGTTATATGGAGCTCCTAAGCTCCCTATAAATTTCTTCAGACTAACAACATTTTCTAAACTCATGATAGGTATACTCTCCAACATTTTTAGAACATCGTGTCCTGAGCTTTAAGCCCTTTTCAATGTCTACCAGAGCAAACAATCTCTTGAATGCAAAAAATACATCATCCTTTTAAATGATAAGAAATACTTAGACTTTCTTAATAGCATTATCAATGAAAGTGAAAAACTAAAGACCTCCATCTACTAATTTATTCAACATAGGAGCACATACATCTATATGAATAAGATTTGATGGTTATAGAAAAGAGTGAATGTATCCTTATTGAAAATTATACTCCACATACCATGTAATAATTCTCACAAAACAAGAAATCGAAAATGGGAACATAAAAAACAACATTACTGTGAAAGAAAGTCCATTCCATTGTTAGACATATGGCCCAAGTGGCTTGCCACAAACTAGTCATAGGCTACTCAGTAACAGCTATTAAACATTCTTTTTTAAACACGAATAAGGGATAAAGTGAGCCAACTTCATTGCCTTTACCAATAACTATGTTTCCTTTGTATATACAAAAGGACTAGGACAATAAAACCACTTTTTATCCAATATCATAAAGTTAATTAACTAATATCAAACTATATGAAAGCTGAGGAAAAATATGAACATTATGCTTGCTAAACTTTAAGCTATTCAGAAACTAGGATGTAGTATTATCCCATGTAAACACATCAATGTCAAAAAAATTGGCATTGATTTCTTCTACATTAATTCATGATGGAGGAGGTGAAAGTAACTATCTAAATTGCATGCTTCAAAGCACAAAAAAATGTCCTTTAATTGGACTTTCTTGTGACAATGAATGAATTGAATGCTGCTTCTACAAGACTGCTTTCACTCTGAATTTCTTCACTCATAAGAGCACCACGAATGTTTCCCACAAAGTAAAATGTAATGTAAAATGTTTTCCACAAAGGTGGAAATGTTCATAATAAGAGAATTGCATTCATCTCATCACCCATGTTCATCTTATGTGTTGCAATCATAGATCACCAAGTAACTGTAGGTTAGTGGTGGCAATCACTAATTATGCAAACTCTTGGGGTCACATGGGATGGATGACCTCTCAAGAAGTCTTCCTCCTATAATCCACCAATGAGGTCCTCCCTAGCATGCAACCAATGATGCCATTGGTGATTTCGGTGACTATGAATGACAAGGTATGCCAAGTTTCATGCTTTGGTCATGGATAGTAAAGATGTGTAGTGTTGCAAGTTTTAGCTGCACTGCATACATTACAATGACCTATGAGCCCATATGAAAATTTTCTTTAATACCAAACAAGGGGAGATTCAAAGCCCCTCAAAACACCTACTATCCTTTTGGGCAAGGGTATATATGCTATCTATATCTATTCGTATAGACTTGTAGAAAAATGTAGAATTGAGTTCATTAGTAGAAAAATGTCACAATACAATGTGTGGGTGAAAAAATCACTATTTATTTTATTAGAGTATAATGGTGTTTGATGACCATTGGCCTTATATTATGTGTAGGCATAGACACAAAGCTGATCAATCTTATAGAGAGTATCTCTCTCTCTCTCTCTCTCTCTCTCTCTCTCTCTCTCTCTCTCTCTCTCTCTCTCTCTCTCTCTCTCTCTCTCTCTCTCTCTCTCTCTCGTAAAGGTAATGCATTTTAATATGGCTCTTCCATAAATAGAATGTCTAGTTCCTTGAAACAATAATTGGAATATATTTTACAATGAAGATTGTTGGATATGGCTTTCTAATATCAAAATCAATCATATTCTTAATTATTCATAAACGCTAAATTTTATTGATGAGATTTAACATATATCTACCATCATAAATACAAGTCAACATGATATAGCTCATATTTCTGTGCCCATATTTTCGAAGCTTGAGGCCAAAGGACCAATCCAAACATGAGTTCCATAATGTTGTGCCCAATAAGAGATTGAAAAAGCATCCAAATTTGGTGATAAGACCTATCCTAGGGATGAGACAAAAAACAGATTTTAAAACCTTCTAGTTATTATTAGTATATTTTTTTGTCTCCCAAAGATCTTTGCACTTGGGCCATCCTTTCATATGAGGTAATACAAATTGGCTATAAGCATTTTTAATCCAGCCATGGATCAAGAATTTAACCACGTTATGATGGGTAACAACATCAAATGCATCTCTAACATTATGAATACTCATAATTATCTTTTCTCCATGATGAATAGCATTCCGTTTAAGGAATTCCCATCTAGAAATTAAAAAAATTACTATACTTGGAATCAAATCAATACTTATATCATGGATTTTAGGTTTTAATGAAGGCATAATTCAGCCTTGAGACACAAACATGCATATTTTTTTATTTATTTATTTATTTTTAATTGAAGCTAACGTGAGAAATTGCAAGTATACGGAATGCATGTGTTATAATAAATACAGATGAATTCTTCAAAGCACAATTTTTTTCCTTTAAATGGCCTCTCTTGTCATGTTGACCGGCTTTGTGTCTATTCTTTCTTCTAGTACATGGAATATTTCCATGAACAAAATCACGAATATTGTATGCAAATTTCTTCACTTATAAGATCACCATGAATGTTATTGTAGACAAGTTTCCCACAAGATGGACTATTTCTTATGGCTATGAAAAATAGTGTGCATAATAAGAGAATTGCATTCATCTCATCATCCATGTTTGTTTTATGTTTTATCATCCTTTGCAAATGGACTATATATGTAAGAAAGATAACCATAAATCTATTCAATATATCACCCAAAAGTGCATCAACAATGATCGCACATATCAAAGTGATCAATCCACTACATATGTCCAACCAACCAAGCCAATTAGGCTTATGAAGCACCTATCAATCGATTACTATACATGTCATATATATATATATATATATATATATATATATATATATATATATATATATATATATATATATATATATATATATATGTGTGTGTGTGTGTGTGTGTGTGTGTATATATATATGTGTGTGTGTGTTGGCAATATACGGGAAGAAGCAAATACGGGCATACATGCAGATCTAGCACTAAGGCAACCCTTTATTTTTTTCCCAAACCCCTACACCATTTAAAAGTGATTCTTATCACTAAAAACCCTTGTAAATATCATTTCACCTTTTTGTAGCTCCATTTTGTACAAGCCGAGGAGTCCTCGAGCTTGGGGAGCCTTAGAAGTAGTTGCCTGCCAATTTTCATATTTTTTAGATCTCGTTTGAGCCCTCAAATAAACCCTGGAACCTAATTTTTAACTAGGCCGGACACTAGGTCTGGACAGGGCCAAAGCTAGTAAAAAACTATAAATAGAGCTAGAGAGCTCATTTTTGGGGGAGCTTCTTGTAGTTTTGAGCTTGTATGAGAACTTGGTTGCAATAGAAGTGATTCCATTGTCCTACTCTCTTTGGTCTTGCTGTGTGTGCGCGTGTGTGTGTATGTGTGTGCATGTTAGTGTGCTTCGCACTCACACATTTGTGCCTTCACTTGCTCGAGGTCTTCATACCATCCTCATTTCTTCTCGGATTGACATTAAAGGAGGTGCTACTCATCACTGAGCTACACCAAATTTTGGCGCCGTTGCCGGGGATTCGAGCTTTGAGGACGAGCGTGTGATGGTAAGACGTAGAGAGGATGCGTTGGAATGGTAAGTAGTAGGTAAATTTCTGATTTTTTTTCATCTCCATCTCCATCTCCATCTCCACCTCCTTCTCCACTACATATTCCCTCTTCCTTGCCATTCCCCTCATTTGTTGTGTGCGAGTTTGAGAGAGATCGAGCGCGTGCATTTGTGTTGTATGTTTTTTGCATGTTTCTTGCAGGTACCAGCTCCATCACCATCTCCAGCAAGCTCAGCAGGTACAAAATCCTTCTGCACAGGCCCCGAGGCGTCGAGCTCGAGCTATCGCGACACCTCGCAAACTTTGACTAATCACGTTTCTGAGTGCACCACGACACTGCGCAGGCCTAGAGCACCTAGGATCACAAGACAGAACCACAAATTTCGCCATAACTCGACCTATCGCGACACCTCACGAGCTATCGCGACACCTCACGACCTATCGCGACACTTGGGAGTATCGCGACACCTCACGAGCTATCGTGACACCTCACAACCTATCGCGACACTTGGGAGTATCGCGACACCTCACGAGCTATCGCGACACCTCACGACCTATCGCGACACTTGGGAGTATCACGACACCTCATGAGCTATCGCGACACCTCACAACCTATCGCGACACTTGGGAGTATCGCGACACCTCACGACCTATCGCGACACTTGGGAGTATCGCGACACCTCACGAGCTATCGCGACACCTCACGACCTATCGCGACACTTGGGAGTATCGCGACACCTCACGAGCTATCGCGACACCTCACGAGCTATCGCAACACCTCACGACCTATCGCGACACTTGGGAGTATCGCGACACCTCACGAGCTATCACGACACCTCACAACCTATCGCGACACTTGGGAGTATCGCGACACCTCACGAGCTATCGTGACACCTCACGAGCTATCGCGACACTTCGACCCAACCTATCGCGATACACGGCCCTAACGCATGAAAATTTTAAGGGTAAAGTTGAGTGAATTTGAAGTATTGTGAGGTTTAAATTTAAGCACCTTGGGAGAACATTAGAGCCATAGGAGTGGGCAAAAGACCTAGAAACCAGGGAGGAATTTCCTGAACCCTAAGAGCCTGTTTGGACCCCTAAGTGCCTGAATGATCATAACTTCACCATACGAACTCCGATTGATGAGATTTTGGTCTCGTTGGAAAGCTTGTTGAAAATCCTACGTGGACCTCAACTGGTTTTTTGTAGAATCATACGTGGAGTTTTAGAACATGTATTTTCAAGTTGGCCTTTAGGTGAGACTAGGTGGTCCTAAGATTGAGGGGGTGCAGTGAGTTACTCCAGGAGGGACTGCAAATATTGATGTGTGTCTTTCAATTACTTGTGGTAATAGAGCTATACTGACTGGTGAGCTTTTGCAGGAACATTGTGTGCACTCAAGGCAATCCAAAGCAAGCTAGCAAGGGTGAGTACCAAGCTTGGGAGAAGGCTTCCTAGGCTTGTGCAGCAATCTGAGCAACCAGAGGATTAAGGTTGGAAGTTCTCTCAGCCCTCCTTTGTCAATTCCTAGCTTAGGCTAAGTACGACTTAGGTGTGGTAATTAATTAGGGCAACGTTAGGCACGAATCAAGTCCAAGAGAATTAATCAACCAAGTGCAAGAATTAAGTAGGTCTTAAGTGCGAAAACCCTAAGGGACAAAAAGTAAACTGGAGTCGACCACTTATCAAGTGCGAAATTCACTTAAGTACTCCTGACGACGCGATTTCAGACAAGATCATAAACATAATATTCAACTCAAAAGAACAAGGTGATTGGTGCAAATTAACTTGCAACGAGAGTGTGCTTGAGTCCAAGGGGGTAGATAAATCAGGCATATGAACCTTAGATCAGGCAGACACTTAGGCCGAGACAGACAAAGCCTCAGATCTTCTGAAGCTAGTGTCAATCACACTGCTAGGTCTTGGGCCCAGCAGTTGAGTGATTACCCATACACTCCCAAATCAGAAACAAGTGATTCTGAGATGTCCTATAACATGGAGAGGCCAGTAGGTAGTTCGGGAGTGGCGTACCTAGAAAAGCCAGAAGGACCTTAGAATACATCAGGACTAATCGTCTAGGTGCTCGCATCTACGAAGACGGCCTAAGAAGATCTGTGGTCCAGATTAAGAACCCGGATCAACCCCATGGACTAGAACACCCGGTAGTCAAGTTCGAGAATGGAGCATACCTAGATAAAGAGGGGACTATTTATGTAGTCACCACTCTTCTTGATAGAACAGACGAGTTTGGAAATGTGATTGCAGAGACCGACATGGGTGATATAGAACAAGGAAATTTAGAGAAAGAGCCGAGAACTCCCCGGGGTAAATCTGTCTTGACCATAATCATGACTCCAGAGTGGATTCCACAAGATAATAAAAGCATAGATCTGCTTTTAAACCGAGAAACCGATGAGGCTTTTTGGAGATATAAATCTGCTCAACCTCAGCAAGTGAGTGCCCTCACAATCTATGAGTTTAAAGACCCTGATAGCCCAGGCAAAGTAACCTACCTAGACAATGCATCAGAGAGAATCTTCATGGTCACTGAGCATGGCAGACATGCCTACACATGGAAGGGTGAATTTGTTTTTCCCCAACCAAGGTCTAATGTGTCCTTGGGTCACCAAGGAGCCGGGACCTCCCAGGCTCATGGAGTCCAAGGAGATAGAAGTAGAGATAGACCTGAAGTAAGCTTTGCCGACCCCCAGGGAAGAGAAAGAAGGAGAACAGGGACGGACAGAGGGGAAACCGAGAGATTTAGAGACCCAAGAAACCAAAGAAATGCTGATGATTTTCCTTTGCCAAGGCCGAGAGAACACCCTAGGACCCTGCGGCCAACTCAACTGGTGAAGTCCATGAAGAATTACTTCGATGGCACGGGTGACCTTTATGACCATGTGGCAGAGTTTAGGCAAGCCTTGAAAGCTGAACAGGTAGAGGACCTATTCACACAATATAATGCTTTTGGTCCCACCCTTAGGAACACTGCCCTCACGTGGTTTCAACCATTGAACGAGAGGCATTTCAGAAACATAGACCAGCTCCTAGAAGCCTTTATCATTGAGTTTTCTAAGAGTGGCATAAGGCACAACACTTCCTCACTAATTCATAGCTTCAAGCAAACACCTCAAGAGACGGTCAGACTAGCTGGGAGACGGTTTAGGCAATACCTAGAGAGATGCCCGATGCCGGAGTTACCTACACCGGCCAAGCAAGTGGCCTTGTCCTTAGATGGATTGTTGAGCACCAAGCTCAGGTCATATGTGTATTTGAAGGACCCCAAAACTATAGAAGAGTGCGTGCACATGTGCATAGACATTGAGGACAATTTAGGCGAGGAGTTAGAACTGTCAAAAATCTATAAGGATTCTGATAGCTCTAGTAGCCTCACATCTGGTCAATCCACATCCATTGAGGAACTTGCAGAGAAGGTAGCTCAAAAACTAGGTGTCTCTAGCAAACAAATTCCGAGATTTGCCCCAGCTAAGCGGTGCTACACTTGTGGAGATGACCATATGGCAAATGTATGCCCCATTATGGCGCAACCCCAGGTGAATCCTAGTAGCCAGTACTGCACCATAGAGCGAAGGTACACCAACCACACTGCACAGGACTGCCCATATAACAAACAAACTGTCAGGCAAAACTACCCTCAGCCATATCCACAACAAGGTAGATACCAGAATCAATACCCACCACAACAATACAACCGACCACAGCAAACTTATCAGCCACCTTATCAAGGGCAGCAGAGACCTCAACCAGTCCTAGTACAGCAAACCCCTGCTCCAGCCAATGTGATCCCAGTGAAATATGCATCTGCTGAAGAAAATCCGAACAGAGCCATAGTTCCAGTCACCCCATTGCTATCAGACAGTGATCCAAGTGACCATAGTTTTGACTCCACACATATTGATAGCCCACAGGCTTACTACATGCAGTCACCCGAGCATAATGAGTCATACTATTATGAGGACCCAAGTGAAAATAGTGGGGAGCCTGAGTATGCCAATGTCATGTACACAAACCCCAACTCTAGACCTCAACCTAGGCAGGTACGACCCCCATTTCCTAGAGGACCATGCTTCAGATGTCAAGGAGATCACCTTATACGTGATTGTCCACTGCCTGCCCCTACACAACCTCAACCAGTAACAATTCAGGGTTTCTGTCAAGACTGCGGGAAAGAGCATCTCCTACGAGATTGCCCAAAGAACCCTAATAACATGCCTAAAATCACTCCTATCAATGTTGTTGGGTTAGTTGTAGACTCCACAGGGAGTGTGACTTCCACTGCACCTGTGCAAGTGATCACAAGAGCCCAAGCACTACAACAAAACCAAGGTGTTGGTCAGGAAAAGAGCCCCGAGGTGAGTGAAACAGAGAGCATAACCAAAAAGAGGACTAGAGCCTGGAAGGATAGTCGTGAAAGAATGAAAAGGCAATGGGCAAAAAAGATGAGCGAACTTGAAGAAAGCTTGAGAGAAACCAAAGCAAAGATAAGTGAACTCGCATCTCAAAACCACTCTCACACCACCCCTCCACCACCTCTCCCTTTACCCGCCAATCCACCTTCTTCCATTCCCCAACCTTTCAATACACCACCCTTAAGCCACCCACCACCCAGAGTAGGATCCGTCCTAGCCGATCCCACTCGCGAGGACCTAAACATGATGCTTAGAGCATATCAGGCCAGAATCCAAGAAGGGCCAAACGTAACTGATCATGAAAAGTGTTACCCTAGAGCAGAACTAGAGCTAGAACGAACCAAAATTTGTGCTAAGATGGTGGAATTGGCTCAGACTATGTTTGAAGCCAGTCGCCTCTTTAACATCTCTAGTTCAGCTAAGACGCAGTTACACTTTGATGGACTACTAGAACGAATAGAGAGGCTAATTGCACAATCAGAAAAGGAACCCGCCTCTCAAAATAAGGGCAAGGCAAGTGAGAACATGAGCCTACCTCCCCAGGAAGCCTACGTACCTAACTCTACGGAGCCAGACACATCATCTTCTATGAATCGGTTCACACCAGAATTCCTACGAGAGATTCAAGAAGACAAATGGGCTAAAGAAAGTGAAGTCCCTCCTCCCATTGAACTTGTGGATGAAGCACACGAGCAATTCCCACAGGACATCCCATCCATTTATGAGGAGCATGAGAGCATCCACTCTCAAGAGAGATTAGACTTTGAGTCTAATTCTCTACAAGAATTACCACATTTCACAGGCCCATGGGAAACCAAGTCTACTTGTCTGAGAGCGCCCACAGTCATGATAAGAAATGAAGATTCTATCATACCTAGGAATACAGAGGTAGTAAAGAACACTAAAGTGCAGTGCAATCTCACTTTAGAAGAGCTACTCAAAGTTAAGCCAGAAGTGTGGAAACATGTAGCCAAACAAGTGCCAGACATAGCAAAATCGCGCTCCCAAGTAGGATCTCATAGAACAGTTCTTGAAATACCATTGGATAAGATAGGAGACATGAGTGAAGGAGAAGAAGGAAATACCTATCTCCCAGTTACTCATCAGGGTTACACAACCAAGGCGATTTTGGACTCAGGTGCAGGAGTTGCAATTGCTACAACTTCCCTATGGAAGCGATGGGGCAAGCCAGCACTCCGACCAACGAGAATGAAATTGCAGATGGCTGATGGTCATATTGAAAGGCCCTTAGGATTGCTAGAAGGAATAACTCTCACTACATGTGGGGTTGAGTTTGAACATACTTTTGCTATATGCGACTTTAGCAAAAACCAAGCCTACGAGATGATTTTGGGAAGGCCATTTATGCGGCAATTGCAAGTAGTCCAGGATTGGGGAACCAATTTGCAACATCTAGGTGTTACAACCAAAGTCAATCTTAAGGATTACTCTCATAGAGACGTACCGCCTATTCAATGGAATCCCATCCATAGAGCCAAAGATGAGACTGAGTTTGTGCATTCCATAGAATCCGGATCCTCGTGGATGCATGAAGACACCCACTTATGGATGTGTAAGGTAGCAGTAGAAGAAGAGAAGAGAGAGAAAGCCAGAGAGGTAGGTGCAAAAGAAAACCATAGATCAATTCAAGACCCAGCCTATGCACCTATAGTCTTTCCTGATGAGGAATTTGAACCCCATGGCTGGGCAGAAATCCTAGCAACAATGGATGTAGCCATCCATGAAGAGCAGTGGACACCTCACTGTGATTCAATCATTATGGACCCACCTTTTGCATCAGATGAAGAATACTTCTATGAAGTAGAATTTCAACCCCAGAGGCACGGAGAGCTTACAAATGAGGTGAGGTTAGCCACACAAGTAGCTACTAAGAGCGGAGGAAAGAAAAAAAAGAAGAAGGAAGTCACTCCGGAGGCAGAAGAATCCTTGTTTGAGGTCCCTGAGAATTTTAAAAAATATGAGATAGACGATAGGAGAGTCATGATAAGAATGCCTAAACGTGAGGCACAAGAAGGAGAAGCCTATGATAGCAAGGAAACTACCAAGAAAATAGTTGTAGCCATCGAGGAAGGAGAAGAAAGATGCACGTACATAGGTCATGACCTGACAGAAGAGGAAGAACAAGAGCTAATAGCCTTGCTAAGAGAATACCGAGATGTATTTGCTTGGAGTTATAAGGACTTGAAAGGGGTAGACCCTGATATATGTTCACATACAATCCCCATGACCTCAGATGCCAGACCCTCGAAGCAGAAGCCCTACACATACAATGATAACTATGCTGCTAAGATAAAAGAGGAGATAGATAGACTGGTTGAAGCCGGATTCATCTATGAAATTGAGCACACTGAGTGGGTATCCCCCATTGTAGTGGTGCCCAAGAAAAATGGAAAACTGCGTGTGTGTATTAACCTTAAAAAAGTTAATGCCGCCACGATTAGAGACAGTTATCCTCTTCCTATCACTGAGCACCTATTAGAAAGGGTAGCAGGCAAGGAAGTGTACAGCTTCCTAGATGGGTTTTCGGGCTACAATCAAGTAGCCATTGCTCCAGAGGATCAACATAAAACGGCTTTTTCCACAGAGTGGGGCATATTTGCCTTTCGGGTAATGCCATTCGGGCTTACTAATGCACCTGCTACCTTTCAAAGATTGATGTGTCACGTGTTTAAAGAGTGCTTGAGGAAGAATTTGGAAGTCTATGTTGATGATCTGTGCGCTCATTCCAACATTAGACAGACCCATATACCTGAACTCAGACAAATCTTTGATAAATGCAGAGAATATCAAGTCTGCTTGAACCCAGAAAAGTGTGTTTTCATGGTCAGGCAAGGCAAAATTCTAGGACACATAGTGTCTAAGAACGGCATATCCACTGACGAAGAGAAAGTGAGAGCCATCGCAGAACTACCTAGGCCAAAGAACGTCAAGGAAGTACAGGCTTTCATGGGGCATTGTGGTTACTAGCGCCGGTTTATACACATGTACGCCATCATAGCAAAGCCTCTGTATGGACTTTTGACTAACTTTGAGTGGACTGACGAATGTGAGAATTCCTTCAATGAGCTTAAACGAAGATTGTGTTTAGCACCAATCTTGACCACACCGGATTGGAATAATCCATTCCATGTCCACGTGGATGCATCCAATTATGCTATTGGGTGTGTACTCGCGCAACCTACCGGTGAAGGTAATATGGATCTTCCAATTGCCTATGCTAGTAGACAGTTGAATGCAACTGAACGAAATTATACCACTACGGAGAGAGAAGGACTAGGCATGGTATATGCAGTTAAAAAGTTTAGACATTATTTGCTCGCAAATAAGTTCAAATTTTTTACTGATCACCAAGCTCTACTGTACCTGGTAAACAAGCCATGTAATACGGGCAGATTAGTAAGATGGTTTCTCTTACTAATGGAGTATGACTTTGAGGTAGTAGTGAGGAAAGGCAGAACTCATCTGAGAGCAGATCATCTCTCAAGGCTCACATCAGGAGAAGCCCCACAAGGAGTGTCAGATGACTTACCTGATGCTTACTTGTTTAACTTGGAAGTTGTACCGCAGTGGGCTAAGCCATTAGTGCCAGTATTAACCTACGGGCCTAACCACTCAGTAATGGCCACACAGGATAGAGAGGTAGTAAAAGCCCAAAAGTATCACATCATGGCAGGAAGTATGTACAAGCACACGGATCAAGGGATCTTGGCTTGTTGTGTGGAAGAGGACGAGCACGCGAAGTGGTTGCAATTAGCACATGTAGGTGCATTAGAGCAACACTACTCAAAACAACGAACCCTACAAACATTGAGGAGACTTGGAGTGTACTGGCCAACTATGGAAGCAGACGTCCATAGAATGTGCAAGGAATGCCCAAATTGTCGCACTAAGCCACCAGTGGAACATGCCACCCTTTATCGCGTGTCTCTAGTGCCAGATTGGAGCAAGCCACTAGTGGCGTTTCTGAGGACGAAAACATTCCCTCAAGATATGACCCTGACGAGACAAAGAAGTCTAGAACAAGAGGCCCTAGATTACTCACTCATTGGTGATAATCTATACAAGCGCGGAAAAGATGGTTACCTGAGACTATGTGTTACCTGAGAGTGAATATCTAAAGATCTTGGAAACTGCTCACCAGGGTGTAGCAGGAGGACACTTTGGTCTAGATAGGGGGATCAAAGCAATTCTATTTGCAGGATTTTGGTGGCCCACCCTTCACATGGATGCACATACCTATGTGAAGAGGTGTGAGATTTGTCAGCGAACCCAGTATCCTATATGCAAAGATGAGATGCCATTGAAGCCTATGATGGGCGGACGTGCATTCTCTAAGTGGGGAATAGACTTTGTAGGTCCTATTAATCCCCCAGCTAAGGGCTCACATGCTGAATATATCATCGTGGCCATAGACTATCTAACAAAGTGGGTAGAAGTGAAAGCTACTACAAAAATGATGCTCAAACAACAGCAAAGTTCTTATTTGAAAATGTGTTCACAAGGTACGGATTGCCAATAGAGTTGGTGAGTGATAGAGGCACACACTTCTTGAATGAAGTCATAGAAAACCTTCTCCAAGAATTCTTGGTAGTACATAAGAAGTCTGCCCCCTATCACCCTCAAGCTAATGGCCAGGCTGAGAGTACAAATAAGATCTTATGCAATGTACTGATGAAATTAGTGAACAATAAACGCTCTGATTGGGACAAACAGCTACACCATGCTGTTTGGGCATACCGAGTGGCCTATAAAACGGTACTCCAAGCCACACCCTTTCAGATGGTGTTCGGTCAGAATGCGATGCTACCCTTGGACTTTTTGATACCTACATTGAAGGTAGCACAAGAGCATGACTGGACAGGCCATGAACTCTCCTCTCGAATTTTTTATCTTGAACGTCTAGGCGAAACACGATTGAGAGCTGCAGCAGGAATCTATGCAGCGAAGAAGAGGCAAAAGGCATATTTTGATACACATGTGAAGGATAAAGGCTTGAAAGCAGGAGACCTAGTCCTAGTCTACACATTGAAGCAGCATGCACAAAAATTAGAGAAAAGAGGCTATGGACCTATGATCATAAATAGAATTTCAACTAGTGGGGCAGTACAACTAGCCACTTTGGAAGGCGATATTCTCCCTAGCTACATAAGCGGATGTAGAGTCAAGTTATACCAAGAACCCTTGACTGAAGAGATGTTAAATCGGCTCAACACGGCCAAGAAACGTAAAGAGGAGGAAAAACGAATTCGAAAAGAAGCACAAGCAGAGGCCTTAGAGCGCATCCGACGAATGAAATTGAGGAGGCAAGGGAGAGATCAGCCTATGATTGACACTCAAGAGTCTCCAGGCTATCACATGGCCATGTGCGAGGCTTCAGGTGAACGTACCCATAAGATAGTGGATCGGCGACCTTTTGTAACCCTAGAAATAGGACAAAGATACAACACAACAAGCGTGAGAGCTTTAATTGATTCAGGAGCAGCCACTAGTGCAGTTCGGCGTTCTTATTGCGAGCAGCTGCAATTGGAGGTAAAACCCCTAGAGGCATATCTGATAGGATTAGGAGGTGTTGAAACCCCTTGCATGGGAGAGGTGGATCTACCCCTCTACATTCAGGAGGTACTAATGCCAGTAAGAGTGCTATTATGTGAAGACGAGGATCTTATTGAGCCTCTTGTCTTAGGCCAAGACTGGATCTATGATCACGCAGTCAACCTCAA
This sequence comes from Ceratopteris richardii, assembly GCA_020310875.1. NCBI lineage: Eukaryota > Viridiplantae > Streptophyta > Polypodiopsida > Polypodiales > Pteridaceae > Ceratopteris > Ceratopteris richardii. The sequence goes on along the minus strand of CM035432.1, from coordinate 114,236,292 downwards.
CCTAAGAAGTGGACTTCTTCAGGCTTGGGTAGGCCAAAGCCGTCTTACGATTGAATTAGAAAATCAAGCACTCAAACCAATAGAACAGGCACCAACTCCTGGTCCCTCCAGGAATCCACATAAAGATAATGATGCTCTTCTTGTCCAAACTTCTATGGTGCAGAGGATTGTCAATCTTACCAAAGGTACAGGAGTCAATGAGGAGTTCGCAGCGGGGTCAAAGGAGATTCTAAACATGAAGACCAAACACTATACAACACGAAGGAGGCCATTGATCAAGAAGCAGGAGTGCCAACTAGTGCAACACGGAGTACCTCGTGGCGCGAAGCAGATCTGGATACGCAAGTGCTACTACTTGATAGCCACACTGAAGCCGACAGGGGATAAAGATCATTCAGGCACATTCTGGGTGCCCTCCCTATCAAACCAGGAGGAAATGAAGAAGTTTGAGTTGAATGTTACCTTAATCAGGGAAGCTCTTCAGATGTATGGCACCCACGTTCCCTCTGATAGAGATCCCTTGATACCATAGTCAATGAAGAGCAACAGAATCAAGAAGTTGAAAGAAATGTGTGCCCTCACCCCTAACATCGCCATACCCCTGCGAATGTGCCTTCAACACTTCGCATTTCCAGCTCAAGACCGTTTTACCCAACCTCACAAGAAAATATGGTATGGATTATATCTAGCAGAGACAGGAAGCTTGCCAATTAAGATGCCTATGTGGATTCTGGACCAATTGTATGAAGCAGGCAAGCGGGGTGTGAGGAAGCATACGTTACATGGCTGCTCTACGATCACCAAAATTATTTATAGATGTCTTGCATATGACGTGCCAATAGCCAGGGCCCTTAAATACTCACAACTGGAGTTTTTCAAGGGGCAGAAGTCAAGGAATCAACCGGCGAAACGAATGCATGGATCACTCTCCCAGGTCATGATCCCTCACGAGGCCACAGCCGAAGCTCCCCCTAGAGAAGAAGCCCACGTGGCACCTTTCACGGTACATCTCCAAGGAACTCAATCAGGGGGTGTGGTACAGCCCACTCCATCCGCCCCTCCACTACCTACCGATGCCGAGTTTGCATCTATGGCCACCTTAACTGAGGATCCCAATTTTGATTTTGAAAGATTCCTGAAGACGGCCCACTTATCTGATAGTGAAGGTTTTTTTGACAATGCCGATCCAGGATCATCATTCCAAGGAGAACAGCCACAGGGCGAGACAAGCAGGGTACATTGGGAAGAAGAGGCACAACATCCTCATGGTCCAAGCACACAAAATCAGGAAGAAGAACGGGGGAATGAACCAGAGGAGAGTGAAGAGGAGGCCCCTGCCTACACGGCACAACTCAAACGGCTATACAAGACAATCAAGCAGGTACAGAGAAGACATAAGATGACAGAAGAGGCGAATAGAGCTCTAGTGAACCAAATGCTTCAAGCCGAGAATGTCGACTCACATTTTGTTGAATCATTGAATCTATTGGCGCAGACATGTGGGATCGGGGAAGCATTGAGGACAATGGTCTATCAGGAGAAACCTACCTATGATCAACGAAGGATTGATACACGGCCACGACGAGGAAAAATGATTCAAATGGAAGTCTCTACTACCTCGCCTACCACAATTTCAGAGGATGTTCACATGATGAGCCCAAGTCCCACTGACGAACAAGATGTAATTACACAGGTACCATCTCCACCGTCACCTTCCATTCAACCCTCAAAACCCTTCTCCACTAGTCTTTCTGAACAATCGATATCCACCCATCATGAAACCATTGTACACACCTCTGCTTTTACATCCTTCCCTTTACCCACATCCATCGCTTCCACCCAAATTTTTGAACCTCACACCGGTCATCCTGCCACCGATCAAACCATAATAGGTCACCCTTCCTATCTCCCTGCCCTTGGACAACCACTTGCCACTAGCCAGACCTTATCCCATCCTTTTCCATTCACCCACACCCAAACCCTATCCACCACTTCCCTAGTAACTGCCTCATACTCAACCCGAGTCACACAACCGTCATTCTGGACAAACCTTGTAAATATACTCCAACAGGTCGAGAACTATAATAAAAAGTCCCTTTCCCAACCCCACTCCCCCACATTCACTTCCACCACTAACACACCACCTACCGTTCCCGTATTCACAATTCACACTCCACACACTCTCACATCCGATCCCATGGATATTTCACCATCCACAGGAGCACCCACCACCACGTCTGTTCCACCATCAGCACATCTCACTTCACTCATAGGCACATCATCCACTTTTCCCTTTCCCACCTCCCGACCCTTTGCATGTTCCACCTCTACCCATGCATCCACATCATTTAATAATGCACTAGACACCATGGTTGAAGCGGCCACTCAGCTTAAGCAAGAGTATAAGCTATTAGAAGAAAATAACACAGAGCTGTGCAATCTCTCGGCTCAACTCCAAGCACGAGTCGATGCCTTGGAACTAGGTAATATAGCACTACAACACCAGGTGACTGCCCTCCAACACTCGAAGATAGAACTCGAAGCTAAGTATGCAGAGACAGGCAAAGCTATGGAGGAACAACTCAGAGAACAAATGGGCCGCAATGCGAGACTTCAATGCAACATGGCCCTACTACGTCGCCATCTAGCAGCGGCTCAAGAAGAGAACCGAAGGCTACAACAACAAAACCAGGAGAACCTAGAAGCGGCCATGGACAACACCCCGAGAGCACCTATAGACCCTGCAAAATTCCAGGCTGTCCCCTCAGAGCATATTCAACAGGTTTTAGAAGGTTATGCGACCCTCTTGGAAGCCCATGATCAGTTGGCAGACCAGATAAAGGAACTACAAGGATCCAAAGTACCGACAACACACCCACCCACACCTAAAGAGACGGTCCATGCCGCTACTTCGCCAGAACCTAAACCTTCAACCAACAGTGAGGTACTTGAGCTACGACAACAGGTTGCAGAACTAAAAATCAAGTTGTTACAGTATGAACGACCTCCCTCTCCATTTGATCAAACCATAGAAGAAGAAACAGTAGTCATTCCAGTGGAGGAGACATTTGAAGACAATTATGAGCCTCAACCCCTTCCAGGAGGCAGAATTACGGAGGAAGGCCAAGACACATATGAGGAGCCCCCATCGGCATGGATGAAGCAGGTAGAGGGGATGGGCCACACTCACGAAGAGCGCGTAGCAACTCAGATGCTGGCCATGAAAACCATTGAGGAGTCTATACTCAAGTCTGAATATTTCTCGAACTTGGCTCCTAGGCGGTTGATCACCAGTTCAGAGTTACAATATAAGCCCTATTTTGTACTGCTGGCTGACTATAATGCTGAGATCAAATGCATAACCAACCAGTACCCTACGTTCGCAACACAGTTCGAACCCAAGGACATTCCAGAGGCAACCAGAAAGGGGGCCATATTCCAACCCATATGGAGGCAAAAGTTACTGGAGACCTATCCGGAGATGTTACGAACATGGGATCACGCTCCCATGCATTTGAAGTATAACCCTTGCTTTGGTCCAGTACAAAGAAGAAGATCATGGAAAGCATTCGCCATCAAGGTTCAGAACAACGCAAATTGTAAAGAATGGCTCAATTACCCCGCAATCGCACCCCCAACCGGCACACCTACAGTATCATACATGATAGCCACCATCAGACATTGGATGCCACGCCTCCACCCCATGCCGGATGTCGCCGCTCAAATGATGCTCAAAATTTTGGACATGATGCAAGTGGTGCTAAAGACCTTTCGAAATGTAAGTAACATCCAGCCTTCAATTCCGGGCTTCATCAATGGTAATTATGATTTGCTGTATGACATGAGCACGACCCCGAGCATTCGAGTAGCTTACGCATGGCATGCACGAATAAGATATCTCCCTGCCTGCTACAAGAAAACCTTTGATGATATGTTCACCACGAGGTTTTGGGAGTCACACTCAGAAGTATTCGCACCACGCCCAACCCACCTGCTACAACTATTTGCGTGTGAACAAACCATGCACTCGGAACTCTACACCACACCACACCCTGATCTTCCAGGAGCAGTCAATTGGGATGCCCTTCAGAGAGATTTGGTCCGGGGACTACGCATCAAGGAACAAGAAGTGGCAACCGACCTCCTGCAGAGGTACATTGATCAAACAATGGAGCAGAGGTCTGTCAGAGGCGACAGAGGCTAGGGGGGGGAGAGTGTTGGCAGTATACGGGAAGAAGAAAATACGGGCATACATGCAGATCTAGCACTAAGGCAACCCTTTATTTTTTTTCCAAACCCCTACACCATTTAAAAGTGATTCTTATCACTAAAAACCCTTGTAAATATCATTTCACCTTTTTGTAGCTCCATTTTGTACAAGCCGAGGAGTCCTCGAGCTTGGGGAGCCTTAGAAGTAGTTGCCTGCCAATTTTCATATTTTTTAGATCTCGTTTGAGCCCTCAAATAAACCCTGGAACCTAATTTTTAACTAGGCCGGACACTAGATCTGGACAGGGCCAAAGCTAGTAAAAAACTATAAATAGAGCTAGAGAGCTCATTTTTGGGGAGCTTCTTGTAGTTTTGAGCTTGTATGAGAACTTGGTTGCAATAGAAGTGATTCCATTGTCTTACTCTCTTTGGTCTTGCTATGTGTGCGCGTGTGTGTGTATGTGTGTGCATGTTAGTGTGCTTCGCACTCACACATTTGTGCCTTCACTTGCTCGAGGTCTTCATACCATCATCATGTCTTCCCGGATTGACATTAAAGGAGGTGCTTCTCATCACTGAGCTACCGTGTGCATATATATATATATATATATATATATATATATATATATATATATATATATATATATATATATATATATATATATATATATATATATATATATATATATATATATATATATATGTATATATATATATATATATATATATATATATATATATATATATATATATATATATATATATATATATATGTATGTATGTATATGTGTGTGTGTGTATATATATAATTTTCCCAAACAAAAAGTGAACAATTTAACTAGACTTTCATGTAAATGAAGTTAAAGGTTGATAAAGAATGATGGAGATCTTGTAATTTGAGATTAGAGAACGAATGCAAGTCTTTACCTATCCTCCTAAACAAAATGAATGAAGTAATTTTTCTCAAAGATAAATACACTCACCTCTTCAACTTTTCACACCCAGCAAAGTGGCTGAATTTCCCAAAGATTGTAGGACCTAAAAGAGGAGCTTGGCCAAGCAAGAATTACATCACTATTGCCAAATCATTGATAGAAAACTTAAAAGATGTCAATGACTCTGCTTGTATATTATTAGTTAGGGTTTTGAAACTAATCATCACTTGTATAGAAACCTTTATTGATTCGGATGAAAGAACTCTTAATTATATAGGTTTCAACTCACCCTCAGATGCACTTCTTTTTTATCTGAGTGAGACCTTGGATAGAATATACTTAATGGCCCTATTATAGCATAGTTGTATTTATGGGAAGCCACTATGTACAGATCTTCGAAGGTGCATTTGATTATGGATTTTTTGAAAGAGAGTCGGAAGTTTTTGGAAAACTCTCACTAGTAATGACAACTAGATTGAGAGCTTATGAAGCGGCATATACAGAATAAATTAAGAAGGATGTTATAAACAAACCTATAGTAGTTGTATAGTGGAGGAAGGCGCTTTTTGAGATGGTCAATGATCTTAACATCATAGAGAGAAAGATTCATGATTTAGTGGCTCAAGTTTATCAGAGAAAGAAAAAACAATAGTGATATCAGCTACCACATTTTGTCAAGGATGACAAAAGGCAAGGAGGGGAAGGATGTTGAAAGAATACCTTTTTGATGGACAAATGTTTTGTAAAATTGTAATTTTTTAATATAGAAAGTCCCAATGGATGTAAAAATGAGGAAGAGTTTTCCTCATGTGCAGAAGTAATTTATGTAACTTTTTGAGAATTTTTAGATCTCTCGAGTGAGTAGAAAATTAGATTAGAAGCCTAGAGGACCTATTTTCAAGTGTGAAAGAGGGCACTTGAAAAAGTATATAAGTTAACTTATGACTTATTTTTGGGTGGATGATCATTTTATATTGGAGTGATTAATGAGAACTTGAGAGCTCTTGTCCATCTTCTCTAAATGTCTTTCTTTAGCTTTCATGGTGACTTATTGATGAATTGTTGAGTGTCTATCATGGATAAGTCTTGTTGATCAATTATTCTTTGAATATTTCATGCTAGCTTAAGTCTATTTCATCATCATGAGTCTTTACAATCTTGCAAAGTGTTGTTCAAGTCGATTGCCTACTTCCATCAGAATCAGGATTGTCTCGTCTTTGTGATACAAGTACTGAAATTAAGTTTTGATGATACTAATCTCTTCCTCATGAAAAATGGCACACTTTAAGCATAAGAATCTTTAAAAAATCTTTCTTCTAGATCTACTAACAAGAAAAGCCTGTATTTTTCATAAATGTTGAATGTTGTGAAATCTCTGTTGAAACTGATCTTCTTGACTAATATTAGAGTCCATCAATGAAGAAGAGGATGTGCTCTTAGAATACTTCCCTGATTGATAATTTAAAATGTTTAAAGTTGTTGTTTCCTTTGTACTAAAATGATGGGAGAGGCCAAGTCCAAAGAACAACAAACACCTCCTAAAGAGGGAAAAAGTGCCTCAGAGATCCTAAGTTTGTTCACACCCATCATTACCAATATATATCCACAAATCCCCCTATGAGTGATGTGGTGAACAAGGAGTTGGCACTTGTGTATAAGGATGCCAAGATCTATGAAAAGACATCAATCCACAAAAGGAAGTAAGGCCAAAGCTTTGTGGAAAGCTTCAAAGTACTTCTCCCTAGGTGGAGCCTTTGTGAAAAGGTCTGTAATGTTATCCTGTGTGGGAAGATATGCCAAACTCATCTCCTCGACAGAGAACCTCTCCCTGAAATTATGATAGTGCACCTCAATGTGCTTTGTGCAAGCATGGAATATAGGTTTCCTCACAACTACCAATTCATTTTGACTGTTCGTGAAGATGGTGGTGGCAAAAGACAGACCAACACCCAAACAGAGACTCAACAATAGCTATGAAAGCTTCCCTATACTCAACCTCACAACTAGAAGTAGCCATAGTCGGTTGCTTCTTACTCAACCAAGATATGCATGACCTACCAAGCATGAATCAAAAACCACTAGTGGACATACGAGTGTCATAGCAACTAGCCTAATCAAAGTAAAAAAGAACATATAAATCTGGAAATAATGATCCCCCTTGGGATAGAACAATCCAAATAGTCGGGCAACACTCAAATAGCAAAAGATGTGCTTAACCACCTTCCAATGCTTGACATATGGGCAATGCATAACCCTTATCATATGAGAGACAAAAAAGTGAATATCAAGCCAAGTTATGCATAAGTAAATCAAGCATCCAACAGCCTACTGATAGAGAACAACATCAAGTGCATCTCCAGCATCATGAAGACTCAACTATAAACCTATTTCCACAGGAGTGGAAATAGGTTTGCAATCGTCAAGGCCAAAACACTGCAATAATGTGTCAGTTTATTTTGTTTGACACAAATCTATTCCCCAATCAACTTGCATAAATTGAATGTCCAAATAAGGATGCAAATTTCTCAAATTTGACATCTCAAAAGAGGCATGCAAATCAGCCTTAAACTCAGCAATATGTTTCTCATTAGGACTAGTGAGAAGCATGTCATCAACATACACAAGAATGATCAAAAGTACATCATTTGCACACTTAACATATAAGGTGTTCTCAATTGGAATGTTCTCACAACCATGTGCAATCAAGTTGTCATGTATCTTTTCATACCAAGCACGTGATGCTTGCTTCAAACCATATAACACCTTTTTCAACCTACACACTTTGTTTTCATTTTCTTTCTACACAAAACCATGGGGTTGACATACATACACTTCTTCATCAAAGTCACCATTCAGAAATGCAATTTTAATGTCCTACCAATGTACATTTCAACCATGATGAGCTGCAAGTGCACACATGCTACGAATGGTGGTCATTTGGCATGTGGGTGCAAAGATCTCATCAAAATCAATGCCTCTCTCTTGACCATAAGCATTTGCAACAAGCCTAGCTTTATACCTCTCAACTCCATCAAGTTTATGCTTCAGTTTGTATACCCAATTAGTGTCGATGGTCTTTTTGCTTCGAAGAAAATCACATAAAGACGCAGTACCATTCTTCATAATATCATCATATTTTGATTGCATAGCAGCCATCCAATTTTCTAAATTTTGTGCTTCATCATAAGAAACAAGCTCATTCTCACCACAAAGACTATATACAACCATTGCATATCAATCTAATGCAAAAGAAGCACTATGAGATCCTAAACGAGTATGATATGATATAGATGCATCTAATTTGCTATCTCTCAAAGTCTGCACCAACCATTTAGGCATAGTTTTTGCCTTCTCTATATCAAACCTCTCATCAACAAGTGCATCATGTAAATATGCATCAGAAATGGAAAGATCTACATCATCATGTGGAACCTGTAAAGGTTGAGAAATTGTCTCATTTGGACCATCACTTGACTTTCCACCTATAAAAAGAGGCAACAAAGTTTCATACACATCTTTGGAGCTAACTGATGTCTCCTTAGTACATGAAATTAATGGTTGAATTGCATCTTCCACAAAAACAACATCATGGCTAACCAAAATGCATTTAGTATGTGGATGATAGAGATGATAGCCTTTGCTTTTAGACTTGCACCCAACAAAAATATAAGTGACTTGTTCTTTCGTTTACCAACTCCATTCTATTGAGGTGTATAGGGCACTGTACACTGATGTTTTTTCCCACGTTCAGTGAGAAATGCATTAAAGTCAGAAGACATATATTCCCCCTTGATCAGAACGAAAGGTGCCCATTTTACATGCTGATAAATTTTCAGCCAAAACCAAAAACTGTTTGAAGCATATAAACACTTTGGACTTTGCTTTCAATGGATATACCCATGCACGCCTCAAAAAAGCATCAATGAAAGTCACAAAATAAAGATAGTTTCCAAAAGAAGGAGTCTACATAGGACCACATACATCACTATGTACAAGCTGCAATTTTAGAGTAGCCTGAACTGAACCATCTTTTGGAAAGGAGGAATGCTGCATTTTGCCCAAAATACAGCCTTCACATACATGTTTACTAGGTGCCTCAAGTTTGGGCAAAGAGGACACCATTTCATATTTCTGCAGGCATAGCAAACTAGCAAAATTCAGATGACCAAAGCGTGCGTGCCAAAGCTTTGCATCTGACATAGCCTCAGAATCATGTACTACACATGCTAAATCATTTTGCCCAAAATACAGCCTTCACATAAATGTTTACTAGGTGCCTCAAGTTTGGGCAAAGAGGACACCATTTCAGATTTTTGCAGGCATAGCAAACTAGCAAAATTTAGATGACCAAAGCGTGCATGCCAAAGCTTTGCATCTGACATAGCCTCAGAATCATGTACTACACATGCTAAATCATTCACACATTTCTCATAATCTATGAGTATATAGCCCATGAGATAAAATGCTAGAAGCAATAATCACATTGCCATATGACAGATCATGAACTATACATCTGTCATCAACAAATTTCACAACCAAACCAATCTTTTCTAAGGCCAAAACTGGTAACATATTCTTCTTGATCACTGGCACAAATAAAGCATCTGACAATGTAAAAGAACTACTATCAATGGTAGTCAGAATGATCTTACCAACTCCCATAATAGGATAAGAGGAGTTGTTGGCACATGTAACAGTATTCCCTATGGGGGAAGGCTCGAGTGAAGAGAAGAAACTGTGTTGCAAGGTAATATGTTTGTCACCCCACTATCAAAGTACTAAACATCTGAGTCTACTACAGACATGCACTGCTCATGATGGGTCAAAATTGCAAACAATAGTAAACGCCCATTCTTCATCCTGCACAAGATTAGCAGACTCTGTTTTTGGTGTAGAGGCCTCTACAACAACCATTATGACATCTTTCTTCTTCGCCTCTTTAGCAGCCAATTTTGTATAGCTCTTAATGACATGATCATTTGATTTACACTATTTGCAAAACAATTTTTATTTTTTTGATTTCTTCTCATCTTTGTCTTCCGTCTTCGAATGTGCAGAATTAGCAGACCTCTACAAATAGAAGAGCTCCATTTTCCTTTGCCCTTTTGACTAGCCAGGAAAGCTTGATCTGCAACACGCATAATAGACATGTTCTGCCTGGACTCCTCTTCGTGCAACAAAACAGAAACTAACTCTTCAAATGTTAAGGCATTTGGATTGCCTTTCATCATCAAACTAAGAGTAGAAGCAAAACTTTGATATGAGTCAGGAAGACCATTCAGAATAGTACGCACAGGGAACTGTTAGGAAGGACTTCATCAGCAAAAATCAATTGTTCCTTCAAATCCTTGATCTTTGTCAGAAGATTGTCCATATAATCACCTTCATTCATGTGCTCACTCTCCAACTGTTTTGGGAGGTAAGCAACATAAGCCTCATTCCTAGCCTGGTACAATGTGGTAAGTGTATCCCAAGCATCCTTAGTTGTTTTGCAAGAGCGAATGTGAGGGATAATGGCATGTTTGATAGACAAGGCTATCAATGCATGTGCTTGAGAATCTCTGCTATCCCAACGAATTTGCTCTACAGTAGGTGTGGCAGAAACCACAACACAAATAGGAATTTGTAGAATATCACATCTTCGATGCCATCTGCATCAACTTCAGTACCTATATTTGCAATACCTGTATTCGCAGGTGTAATAGGACGTCTTTCAACACCCTGCACAATAGTCCATAGTCCTTTTGCGACCAATACATGACGCATCATATAAGCCCACAATGGGTAATTCGTACCATCCAACTTATCCTCAACAGCCAACATACGAAATACATCACTGCTTTCAGGCATGGCCACTGACTAAAATACCTTGATACAAAAAAATTATTGTATTTGAGAAAGCTGAACAGAATTACGCAAACAAGTTCTGTTAGACCTATAGCAGACTTCGAGACACTTATACTGGCAAACCAAAATTGGCATATATTTTTGGCACAAAAAGACTAAATAGCCTCCACAAGTGCTGTGATAGTGCGTTCGGAGGCCGAAACAAGCTCAGATCGTGATTTCGGCACCACATAACAACGTTGTTTTGATCTCTAAAATAGCTTGAGTATGCTCACCAAATTTTATGCGATTCTGAGACTACGATCGAAGAGGTCTAAATGACACCCTAGATGAAGCAGCAACTTGCTATGATAACAATTGTTGGAGTTAGACGTTTGCGGAAGCACGCGAACAACACAAGGAAGAAGAAGAAGCTTGGAGCACAACAAACAATACTGAATGTATTACCACTAGAATGTACAAAGATAAGTAACCCATTAGGGCTATAGCCATATATACAAGCCGAGGGAAAAAGCCTCCTAAAGAGGGAAAAAGGTGCCCTGGCGATCCTAATGTGTTCACACACATCACTATCTAAATATATCAACATATTTGGTACGATAAGTTTATATTTTTAAGTATTTTAGAAGGATTGAGGATGTTATAAGGCCAATAATTTGTACAAAGGCATCATGAATTGTTTTTTTTATTATGTAAGTTTAGAAAAGTTTATTTTCTTGGCACCTATTTCCCGATGTAATCTAGGATCTCAAGTAATTTGTATAGTCAAAACTCAATCTTGTATAGGATTTGGGATTGACATAGATCTTCTTTTTATTACTTTTGGGATCGATAGAGGTTTTAGAAGAGATTCTAGATCTCATTAGTTTGTTTCATTAGCTTTATCATAGGATAGTAGATCATTAATTTGCTAGGTAGATGACCTACAATTTCACTAGAAATTTATTCATTTAATCTTCTTTTCTAGAGTATTATCAATCATTAACCTTGAAGAACTTGGATTTCCTACTACTGATGCTACTAGAAATAGGGGGCATAGTGATGCCCCCATTGAAAAAAAACTAGGTTTCATCGCATATGCGACGAGAGCATCCCATAAGCGACGAGACTTTTTTTATATTAAAAAAAAAAAGATGAGCCGTCGTATAAGCGATGCAAAGTGTCACTTATAAGATGCTCAAAATGATCGTCGCAAAAAGCATCGCTATCTAGCCATGTTCCTACCGGCATTGGTAAACTACCTGCGACACTGGAGCATCGCATAAGCGATGTCTTGATATTTCATAGTGTCGCATAACCAATGCTCTAGAATGTTAAAAAAAAATCGATTTCTCTTGGCACATTTATGCTGGGATTGAGATGTGTGAGAGAGAGAGAGCTACACGTGCACACAACCTCAAGGAAGCACAAAGGTATGCTCAAATACACACATACACACACAGATTTACACACACATATACACATACATACACACACATATACACACATAGACACACACACATATACACATAGGCAGATACACACAAACATACACACATAGACACACACACATAGACACTCACACATAGACACACACACGCATACACACATACATAGATTTATGCACACATACACACACATATATATATGCACATAGACACATACACACATGTTCACACACACACATATATATATGCACATAGACACATACACACATGTTCACACACACACATAGATACATAGACACACACACACACATAGACACATAGACACATAGACACACACACACACGTAGACAAACACATACACACATAGACACACACACACATAAACACACACATAGACACACACACACACATAAACACACACATACACATACACACATACACACACAGATTTACACACACATATACACACATAGACACACACACATATACACACATAGACACACACACATATACACATAGACATACACACACATACACACATAGACACACACACATAGACACATACACACACATACACAGATTTACATGTGCATACACATGCATACACGCACATATATATGCAGATAGACACATACACACACAGATACACACACGTTTACACACACACATAGACACACACACATACACATATAGACACACACACACATAGACACACACATACACACATAGACACACACACACATACACACATAGACACGCACAAACATACACACATAGACACACACACACATACACACATAGACACACACACATACACACATAGACACACACACATACACACACAAGTACACACATAGACACATACACACACATACACACAGATTTACACACACACATACACATGCATACACACACACACATATATACACGCATAGACACACACACACATACACACATAGACACACACACACACACACATACACACACATACACACACATATACACACATACACACACATACACACATGCACACACATACACACAGCTTTACACACACATGCACATGCATACGCACACATATATACACACATAGACACACACATACACACATAGACACACACACACACATACACACATAGACACATACACACACATACACACAGATTTACACACACACATACACATCCATACACACACACATATATACACACATACACACATAGACGCACAAACACACACATAGACACACACACACACACACACATAGACACATACACACACACATACACAGATTTACACACACACACATACATAGATTTACACACACACACATATACATGCATACACACATAGACACACATACACACATAGACACACACACATACACACATAGACACACACACATACATACATAGACACATACACACTTACACACACAAGCAAACACACATCCACACACACATACACATGCATACACACATGGACACATGCACACACATACACACACATACACATAGATTTACACACACACATACACATGCATACACACACATATACACATACACACGTATATACAGATAGACACACACACATATACATACATAGACACACACATAGACACATACACACACATACACGCACACACAAATTTACACACACATACACATGCATACATACACATATATACACACATAGACACACACATAGACACATAGACACACACACATATACACACACATACATACACACACATAGACACATACACACTTACACACACACACACATCCACACACATACACATGCATACAAACACACATATATATATAGATACACATGTATATACACACATAGACACACACACACACATGTAGAGAGACATGCATGCACACATACACATACATGCATACATAATGCATATGCATACATACATACTTACATGCATACACACACATACACACACACATACACATGCATACATAATGCACATGCATATGCATACATACATGCTTACATGAGAACACACATACACACACATACACACTTACACACACATACACACATCCACACACATTTACACACACATACACATGCATATAGACACATATATAAAGATACACATTTATATACACACATAGACACACACATACACACACAGATACACACACATGGACACATACACACACATATATGCATAGACACACACATAGAGACATACACATGCATAGAGACACATTCACACATATATATGCATAGACACACACATAGAGACATACACACATATATATGCATACACACACATAGAGACACATACACACACATACACATACATGCATACATACATACTTACATGCATACAGACACATACACACATACACACACATGCATACATTTGCATACATAATGCACATGCATATACATACATACATGCTTACATGCATACACACATACACACACTCACATATACACCTACATACACATACGCACACATATACGTACTTACACATACATACTTACATATATGTACTTACATATACGTACTTACATACACACACATATACACACAGATTTACACACACACATACACATGCATACATGCACACATAGACACACACACACATACACACACACATACACACATAGATACATACACACTTACACACACACAGACACATACACACTTACACACACATCCACACACATTTAGACTCACACACAGATACACATGCATATAGACACATATATATAGATACACACGTATATACACACATAGACACACATACACACATAGACACACATAGATATGCACACACATGGACACATACACACACATGGACACATACACACACATATATGCATAGACACACATGTACATATACATGCATACATATGTACATGTACCTATATTGATTTCTAACCCATTTTGTTTTATATGTACAGGTATTATGGATCCTAGTAGAGAGATAAAGATGAAACTCGCTCTCATAAAAAGTCTTATGAGAGCAAGAGTTCCGCCTGATACTTTAGAGATCATCATGCATGAGTAAGAGATGCCTTATGATGAGCTAGATTCTACGATTGAGATGGTTACACAGCGATCAGAGGAGGGCTCTTCTATGGCTCCACATGCAAGAAGATAGCTATCTGCTCATAGGTATGTTTTTTTTTTCACATTTTTTTTAATGATAATATAACACATATTTTTATCTCTCTATTTTCACGACACCTATACCACCTCCAGCTCATGAGAGCAGAGCACAAGTGCCTATGAGGACATGCATAGGCACCTTAGGGTTGGAGTGCGATTTAGAGCCAGAGGGGAATATAGTGTATATAGGGAATGGATTTGAGTTCAAGAGAAGAGTGTGAGCATTATTCGACTCTTACCTGCACCTTGTCCACTTGTAGTGGAAGTAAGTATAAGTTTTACATATAAATTGAAATAAATATCTTATGTTTTATTTACATGACTTTTTTTATTTCTGTAGTGAGCATGATGAGAGGGATAAAAAATACGTACTTAGTTCACTTGAGACAAAGTTTGGGATTGGATGGTCGTATAAGTGGTGTCTAAAAGATATGCGAACACTTATGGCTCATCGTCGTCATAATGCATGGTACGCATTGCTTTTATGTATATATATGTGGATATGAGTATGTGTGTTTATGTATGTATATGAGTGAGAGAGAAAAGAGTGCGACTAGAGGTACAAATACACACATACACACACATATACATCATACATGCACATTTACACACACATACACATACATGCACATTTATGCATACACACACATACATGCACATTTACACACACACATACACATGCATGTAGTTACACACATATAATGAATACACACATAGACACATACACATACTCACAAACACATACACATACACATACACATACATAATCATATGTATACACACATAGACTCACATAATCATATTTACATACATATATACACATACACATGCATACACATACACACATACACACACACAACACATGCATATGCACATATAGACACACATACATGAAGTGTGTGTGTGTGTGTCTATATATATATATATATATATATATATATATATATATATAAGTATACATACATACACACACACACACATATCTATATATATATATATGAATTACAATATGAATTATATATATGAATTAGGATATGAATTATATATATATATCCTAATACAAAAACCCTATTATAAATATTCTAATTCAGAAACCCTATTTCAAAAAGCCTAATTTGGAAACACTAATTTTGATATTAGGGTTTTACAAACCCTAATTTAGAAACTCTAATTCAATCTTTTAGCCATATGATTGGAGTATATGTACACATTGCATCTATTCCTCTGACCACCTACTAGAGAGATGTCTCTCCTCCCAACCTTATGCCTCTATATATAGCTGCTCAAATCAACGAGGATCATAATATATATAAAGATACATACACATCATGTAGATACACATACATAAATATAAAATGGAGTAGATACATACTGCATCACACGTACATGCATATATGCACACATGTATAGATATACATGCATACATATTTGCATGTACACATTTACACATAGACACATATACATATATACATGTGCACATCACACATACATGCATACATGTACACATGTATACTTATACATGCATACACAATTATAAACACACTTGCATATATTACACAAATGCATATGCATATATACACGTGTGCATACTAACACATGTATACATATATCACACACATGCAGACACATACATATACATGAAACACATATATGTGCATACTAACACATGTATACATATAATACACATTAATACATACACATATGCATACATACATGATAAAAATTCGCTCCTCGAAGATAAAGCTATATGTAAAATAATTAGGCATACCCTCGAGCTTCATGTTCTAACTTAAAAGAACATGATTTCATCTCTCTAGTAGGATTCATCGATATTCTAGTTGAATAAAGAAGAATCTATTATTTGATATCCATTCAAATGATTCAAGTTATTGTTCGATAAGTAGAGTAGGATTTACTGTCTAATCTGCTCATATGTTTTCATTGTTGCCATCATTTTGGTAAGACAGAAATATAGTCTCATCTTCATTATCTTTATTGATTTCATTTATTTCTTATATTGTTAAATATGTGTTCTCATGAATGACATCATCTATTGATGGATTAATATCGATTTCTAGTAATTTCTCTTCATCATCAGTAGACTCAGTATATAGAGTATTATCCTCTTCATCAAAAAGACTAGTACCATTATCATGTATAATGATTCTAAATTCTCTTTCAGATGTTGATGTATCAGTATCTGATGGTGAATCATCAAGAGGACTTTGTTCGATCTCTCTAACAAAAAACTATTCAAACAATGACCTACCTCTAATGACTTGCCACCAAGGATGAGCATCAGGGTTTTTATTAAAAAATTATTGTTCAATATGCCTAGAAAGAATATATGGTTCTCTAGTATCGCATTACCTTAGAAGAATCAATTCCCCAAATCCGAGATAATTCATTTCTCAATGTGGAATTACTACCTTTATACTCGGCTCAAAACCAATCAACCTTCAAAATGACATATCAAAATATATAAAAACAAAAACCATTATTAGGTGGTTAAAAAAATAATAAACTCTATCATAAAAAATATAAACTTTTTTCTACCTGTTTGAATGTACGAAATGATATTTCGTAGATACCAACAACAGTTCCCACGTAACCAAGTTTTCCATCTATAAGGTTCATGTCTTTTGAGCTAGCAAGTGATAGTTGCTTGAAAGAAGCAACAATACTAGAATCCTCTGTTTTACGTAAAGAATCAATAGCTTTGATTTCAATATGTTGTCCAAAAGCCCACATGTTAGTGAACATTCGAGCTTGCAAAAGAAATTAAATTAGTGAAGAGAAACTAATATACATATATGAAAAAAAAAACAAAATATTAATAAAATAAAATTACCTTCCGTTCACAACCTATCATTAACCCTCTCTGCTCATATGAGATTTCTTCATTATTTGTGTTGGCGCATTGCAAATGAGTATATAGCCAATCCATGAAAGAAGATAAATTTGTAATCTCATTATTATCAAGATCACGTCTATATCTTTTGTTTCTCCGTCTTTTACTTTGGAGATTTTGAAGTTCTTGTTCATACTCGCTAAGGAATGCTTGCATGCATTCGCTATTGTATGCTACAAAAGTAGAAACATCATTTTTTCTTGAAATGTAAATAAAAATGGAACTCCCTTAGCTGATAATACCTTGTCTGTTATTTTTTAAGAAGACTCGTGGGTCCATGCATGTGGAGCTTCTTCATGAACTCTTTCAAGGTACTCACTAACATAGTACATGCACTCTTCAAGCATCTAACCCTTTGCCATGGATCCTTCTGGTTTCACTCTTTGTTGCACATAACCTTTTAATATTCCCATAAATTGCTCAACCCAAAACATCCATCGAGTGTTGACAACACCTGCAATCTCTATTTCATCTACAGAATGGACTAATAAATGAACCTGAATATCAAAAAATGAAGTAGGAATCTCTTTCTCCATCAAACATAGTAGCTCTTTGCATTCACGTTTCTTTTGTGGGATCGAGTTTTTGTCGATCTCTTTTGATGTAATCCACCTATACATATCATAAAAATTTATAAAGAAGTGAATTCAAAAATAAAAGATATCAAATATTCATATATATTAAATATAAAAGTATCATAATTACCTTATAAGCAATCCAAGACAATAGATCACATCTCGTACTCCTTTCATTGTACATCCATCAATAACCAAAAGTAAAATATGTTTCAAAAAGTTATGCCAATCATGGGTCTTTAACCCAGATAAGCTCTTATCATCCATAGTAAACATGTTCTAGAAAGATGCTCCATATCCTGTAGGAGTCTGAATCAATTGAATCCTATTGTTGATAATGTATCTCTTTTGTCATAAATACCCAAGGAGCACGTGCATAAGTCGTTTCCTATTGATGCCTATCAAAAATTGGCCATAACTTTGGTTTTGAATTTTGATCCTTCAAATCATTCCTTGATGTTATAGTACCTTTTAGTAAAATGTATCACTTCTCTTTTAGATCTTAATGGATGATCCTCAGGCAATAATCATCGATGTCAAAGATAAATATTTTTGTTGACATTCTTACTATAGATTGATCTCAACCAATCACCACAATATGGACAAGCTTTATAACCCTTAGTAGATATTCTTGCATCATGAAAATGATAAAAATATAATTAGATTAACTCATGTTTATTTGTATGCATATTGAATAAAAAATTACATCAATACCTGAACAAACACCATATCCTGGAAAATCGTGAATAGTCCAAGCCACAATACCATAAACCATAATATATCTTTCATTGATGCTTTTCGATACATCAATGACATTAATATCTCTCCACAACTCTTGGAGATCGTCAATGAGAGGAGCAAGATATATATTCATATCTTTAACTTGTCTTTTTCTTGGGATTAAAAGTGAAAGCATTAAATGTTCCTTTTTAATGCTAAGATATGGCGGAAGATGGTAGTTTATGACTACCATTGGCCATGTTGACCATTTACTAGATTTCATGGAGAATGGATTAACCCCATCTAATGCAGCACTTAACTTTAGATTCTATGGATTTTGTGCAAAATCAGGCCATGTAGAATCAATATGCTGAAAAGCAACACTATTATGAGGAATTCTAATTATTCCATCAGTACTTTTACGATCATGTCCCCATGTCAAAAGCTTTGATAATTCGGGGCTTTGAAACTTATGTCTAATCCATGGAGCCCATGGAAAATGTCTCAATACCTTTTTTGGGATTTTACCTTCTTTGTCCTTATATCGAAGAGATTTACATTTTGGACATGTCAAAGAGTTTGCATATTCACCTCTATATAACATACAATCGTTAGGACATGCATGTATACATTCATAATCTATACCAAGATTGTTGATTATCTTCTTCATTTCATCATGTGAGGTAGGAAGAATATTCTGACTTAGTAGAAACTTTTCAGATAATAACCTGTAAGTTCATGAAAAAAAGACATTAATAAAAATAAATAAATAAATATACATAAATATGTATATATATGCATATAATTTTATATATGTGTATGCTTATGTGTATGTGTATGTGGATGTGTATATGCATGTGCATGCGTATACGTATGCATATGTGTATGTGTATGTATGTGTGTATATGTGTTTTATATGTGTATATGTGTTTTATATGTGTATATGTATGTATATATATGTATGTGTATGTGTATGCATATATATATATGTGTATGTGTGTATATATGTGTATGTATGTATGTATGTATGTGTATGTATGTATGAATGTGTATGTATGTATGTATGCATGTGTAGCTGTGTATATTTGATTTTGTTTTTAATTTATTTATTTTTATTGTGGTTTGTAGACTTTCATATAGATATCTAGACCACTGAATTGTTTGGTTGTCTCCCATTTTATAGTCAATCTATTACCTGCCTTGCTAACTAAGACTTAGATATTTGTTTACAAGGACTAAGTATCAGTTAACTATGGAGGTATTAGGTCGTTTGGAAAATAAGACAAGCAAATTTCTCTCGAAGATTTTGGAAGATGGATGAATAGTCTTAAAGTATGGGTGGACAGAAAGTGTTCATTCAATGCAAGTTCTTGTTCTTACCTTAGCTAAGGTAAAAACAAAAACCTACACTGATTGAACACTTTGTGTAGGCCCATCCTTTAAAATTATTCTTCCATCCTTCAAAATCTTCGAGATAAATTTACTTCTCTTATTTTTCAAATGACTTTATAGCTCCATAGCTAATTCATACTTAATATTTGTATGCAAAGTTCATAAAAGAGTTAGCAGCATAGGTATTAGGTTGACTACAGTAGGAGAAGAAGATGTGTCAAGAAGATTTTAAAGATTGGGCGGACAATTCCAAAGGCTAGATGGACAAAATATCTATCTATGCAGGTATGTATAATTTGACTTTACTCTCATAACATGTGTATATGTGTGTGTATGTTTATATGTGTGTATACTTTCGTGTATATATATGTGTATGTCTATGTATGCATGTATTTATATGTATATATTTATGCATGTATATATATAAATAGATTGAAAATTAAAAATTATACCTTAACAGTGTCGAAACAGATACATTACTCCATCCAAAACAATTTTGAAGATTGAGAATAAGTAAGCTCACACTTAGTCATGTCAAACGACTTCCTTCATATACATGCTTTAGACATTCCTCTCGAAGATATTTCTCATTTTTAGAAATATAAATGCTCTCACTGTCATTTTGATACCAGTCCTCAATAAAATCTGCCATGCCATCATCTTCATCATTGTCGCACAAATCTTGTACTTTATCTTATTTTGAATATAGGTCTTTCAACCTTACATATTCCACAAGATCACTTTTGCATAGTCTCCTCATAGAAGCTTTTGATATATGAGGTCTTACTGGCAATTGTGAATGGTGTGGAGGATTATCATCAACATCATACATTGGAATCTACACACATGAATAAACATCATTAATATTCCATAAATGAATAAAAAGTAAACTTTAAACATAAAATTAAATATATAAGTAATTAAATATGGATAGAAAATTTTCATTCTCTCTCTAGCTAAAAGGTGCTCTTGGAGGTCTACGTCATCCATAATTCACTAATAATTCATCACCAGCATGTAATGTAGTAATAACATTGACAACTATGTATCTTGATACATCTCTACTCATGTATGGTGATTCATGAATATTTTCATGCTCCTCAAATGTGCAATTAGTCCTTGAACTATTATGTAACCCTCGACTATTATTTATTAAACCTTCTATATTTCCATGCATGTAAGGTCTTCCATCAATATATAATCTTTCATTTTCTACATGTGAGATGCTTCTACTAGTAAGGGATGCCGCTTTTATAAGTACTCATGCTTTGAACATAACATGCAAGTCGATGCCAATCTCCCCATCCATATATAGGACCACAAAATGACATAAGAGTGACTTCAGAGTCCGGAGGCACATACAAATCCTCTACAATAAAGAGACCATGACCAGCATTAGTAATAATGGATGGAGCAATCATATAGCGATTATCCCAAAAGTTAAAAACCTTTCCATCTAAAGGAAGTGGTCTCTATTCCATCCTCCATATCTTCTTCTATCATATGTTTGTACTAGAGAACGACCAAGAGCTTGCAATGGATAATCTCCAGTCATTTTAGTCTCTAAACCAGGAGGTAGAGGATTTCTAGAAACCTCTGCTTGTAATTGATGAACAGCAAGTCCATGATATGTACGAGGTATATTAACATTATGAGTATGAGAATTATTATCATCATCATCATCGAGCAAGTATTCCTGTATATCAATAGTAATTTGATTTTGTATATGGTTTTTAAATAAAAGAATGACATTAGTTTATAAAAAAAATACATACCCAAGCATTATCACGTTGACCAGGTGGTGGTGCATGCTCAAAAGTACCATACTTTGTCTCATGTTCAATACATTCCAATCGTGGTCTTTGATACATGCCATAGCAAGAGTTACACCAACATATAATATGCTATTGATAGTAAAATTCATCATAATTCCTATCGGAGGACACATGTGAATTTGTTGCATGGGTAGGGGGTGGTGGAGTGCCCTCTGATTGATCAGAATTTGATTATAACAAGAATATAATATATATATATATATATATATATATATATATATATATATATATATATATATATATATATATATATATATATATATATATATAAGTTATGTATCTATCAAATATAATTAAAATTAAAGGTTTGATATACTTACAGTATATAGTCCTTGCACGATTAGGAGACGGTGGTGGAGTTTCGTCTGATTGATCGGAATCTACAAATAATGGTATTAGATATTAACAATCTGATTATTTACATATGTAAACATTCACATATACATATTTACACATACACACATATTCACATATACACATTTACACATACACACATATTCATATATCCACAAATACACATTCTTGTGGGATAAATGCATGTATTTTGTATGAATGTGTGTATATGCATGCATGTGTATGTGTGTATGTATATATGTGGATATGTAGATGTGTGTTTATGTTATATGTATGTATATGTGTATATGTATGCATATATGTATGCGTAATATGTTTGCATGTATGTGTATGTGGGTATGTGTGTGTATATATGTGTATGTATTCTGATTCTTTTTTCTGTTTGAGATTAAAATAACAGGAGATATTGTATGATGGAAAAAAATAAGACAACCTAACATACCACGTGAGATGTGATAGTTTTTTCGTAGACAACTACATTTTCCAGAGTCATTTCCTCAATAGAATGTAGACAAATTAATAGTTTATATTTATAATTCTCATATGTTTTATTAATTATTTACATTTAATTTATGTATTTCTTTTTTCCTTAAATATACAGGCTGCTGCAAAGAAGAGAGTTGAGTCGGGCCACACATCACACTTAGGATAAATGGGCCATCATGGTTTTGTAGCTACATTTGTAAGTATATGTGCGCGTGTATATGTGTATATGTGTGAACGTGCATCTTCATCATGTATAAGTGTATATGTGCATATCAATAAGTGTGAGTATGCTAACTAATGAAAATTACACAATTCAAATGATATACCAAGAATGGAAATTGTACTTACAATAGTTAGCCATATTTTTTGCTTGGTTAGCTTCTTGAATAACCTGCAATAAAGAGAGAGAGAGAGAGAGAGAGAATTGAAAGAGAGAAAGAGGTAGAAAGAGATAAACAGAGAGAGAGAGAGAGACAATCAGATAGAGATTAGACAAAACAACAATTCTGCAAGCGATTGTTTCAACTCATAAGCACAGCGCAATTGTGTGTGGAGAGCTCGTTGATCAAATGCGTGTAGATGCCGATCAAAGAGCCTCAAACATTTAAATTTTTTTTGTCAAAAACCCATCGTGTAAGCGATGCTAAAGTGTCATAAATGCCCATGCAAATAGCATCGCATACGTGATGATTATTAGTGTTGCTTATGTGATGTAAATCAGTGTCACTTATGCGACGCAAATTAGCATCACTTATGTGATGCTTTTTTAAATCGTTGCTTTAGCGACGCTCAACGTGAGCGTCACATATCCTATCGCATCACACATTGATAAAAACATCAAATTTTTTGTGGTTTAACCGACGTTCCATGCTTGACGCTTGTTGTGATTCTTTATGCGATTTTATAGCGATGAAATTGTGTTGTATTAGCCATCGCTATGCGCCCGTATTCCTTGTAGTGTGAGGCAGCGAGCATACATTGAGGAGATATCAAATCTCCATGCAAAAAAATTCAACATGGAGAATACTCTCAGGATGATCCTCAATGTCATTAAAAAGCCAACAATAGCACTAGTTAGAACTTTGAAGAAGATGGAAGCTCCATCTATTGAACCATCAAGTACTCAATTTCAATTGGTGGACATTGGAGCATCTTCTAGTAGGGATATCAAATGGAAAGTTGAAGACTCGAACCCACAAAAATACCACGGTCAGGTGAGCATTAGGATAATGGATGCGAGGGAGAAGTGGATCCGCAAGTGGAAGCAATGCTTCCGCTTGTGCAATATAGTTGATGAAAAGAAAAAGATTTAGTATGCCACTTACAATATGATGGACATTTCTCACAAATGGTGTAGAAGGATCGAGCAAGATAGAATGTATTCGACTACATGGGCAAACTTTAAAATGAACTTTCATAACTATTTCATTCCACCTAATGAGCACACTCAAGCATTGGATGTTTGATTCTTCCTCAAATAGTGTCAACTTGCTGTGTATGAATATGCAAAAAAAATATAGAGAGAATTTCTATTGAAGATTCTAGATCAAGTGCCAAACTTCCTTCAAGTTCATAAGTTCGTGCTTGGTCTTCATGAGATGTTGCACCAACTAGTGCACAAGGAACACTGCCACACCTTAAATGAGGTTGTAGAGTTGGCCTCAATACTGAAGGATGGGAATGTTCATGACCACGACTCACATGATAGAAAATGACATGGACTAGATTCAGGAAGCTTATAGGTTCAATCCAATTGCTAGTACGCAAGTAAACATATTGCAGACTTCTAGTCATGGAAAGGGGAAGATAGTTTCTTCCATGGTAGAGAGAGCATTTTAGCACTCTAGTTTGACACAACAAAAAAAAGAGAAGGCTTTTTGTGAGGGCCTTTGTTATGGATGCCGATGGCAACGTGCATATCAATTATGTCAACAAAAGAATTTGACAATGATGGTGGTGGAGAAACATTAGTCTTCTTCATCTATTCCATCATCTCCTTCTGATTTTGATCTTTTGGCTATAGATATAGAGGTGGATCCTCCATCTAAAGATAAGCAACCCATTTAAAATATCATGGTTAACAAGAAGGTAACCATTGTACCTAATATGGACTTGTTGATAGTTACACATAAGGGTTTTAGTTCTCTGATGAGCTAATAGTCATGAGAGGGGAGGTAAATGGACATCGTGTGATCATCTTGTTCGATACAAGAGCCACACACAATATAATAAACTCTTCTGGAGTCAAGAAGTTGAGGTTAAAGATAAGCCAATCTAAGTAAACCCAATGAGTAGAGTTAAGAGATGGAAAGGGATATGAGACCTAAGATAAATGAGTGGTCAAATTGCTAGTCCAATTCAATCCTATAAAGTTGAGTTTGATTTCAAGATCGCTAGGCTAGCTAGATTTGATCTCGTGCTTAGTAAGCAGTGGCATGGCAAGAAGCAAGCCATTATTGATTTGGGACACATGTCTATTAGTTTTTTAATAAGATCTGCCACATTGATATTTGTGGGGAACCAAATATTCAAAATTACAAGCAAGTATCCACCTCTCTGATGGTCAAAGCACAATGTAAGTATCTTATTTTTTGTATTTCTAGCATAAAGAATTGTTATCTTTACCTATTCAAACCATCTTCAAAGTTTAGTCAGCTTCTAATATAAGAATTGAGTTTCAAAATTTGTTTCTCTCGAAATCATCGATAGGCCTTCTACCTCGCACAAACATGAGCATATGATCGAGCTTATACCATGAGCTCATCCATTGGTCGGACAACCATATTGCATGAGTTTACAAGAGGAGGCAAAAGTACATCATACAATCAAGGAGTAATTCAAGAAGGGCTTGATCAGATCCAACTATTCACCTTTTGTGGCCCTAGTTCTCTTCATTCACAAAAAGGATGAATCTTTTAGGATGTGTATAGATTACAAAGCTTTGAATAAAGTGATAATAAAACATAGATGGATGACTCTCATTGATGATAGTCTATATGTACTATGTGGTGTTACTAGATATAGTAAGATAGATGTAAAAAGAGGTTATCATCAAATAAGAGTAAAAGATGATGATTTACATTAGATAACTTTTTGTACTTTATTTGATCATTATGAGTATCTTGTAACACCTTTGGGCTTAACAAACACTAGCTAATTTTTGTGATGCTCATGAATAATATTTCCATTCTTTTTATTGGTCAATTTGTTGTGGACTTTGTGGATGACACATTGATTTACAATTAGGACTTAAAGGATCATGAACTTTATTTGCATAAAATTCTCAATATATTAAATGAGCATACATTGTACATCAACCCAAAGAAGACATAGCTATGTCTATCCAAGGTACAATACTTATGACACGTCAATTCTATTGATGGAGTTAGGATGGAGCCGCGCAAAGTTTTTGTGATCCTTAGTTGGTCGATTCCTCTAAGTGAACATTAGTTATGATCATTCTTAGGACTATCAAGCTTTTATTTGTTACAAAATAACATGCTACATGTGCAAAATTAATGCAAGAGTTACACATGCAAACTTTCTATATAAAAGGCAAGATTAATATTGTTGTAGATGCATTATTTGAAATTATGCACCAGATGAGTTTCACAATTTTAGACAATACTTTGATCCAAGAGATTAAAGATTTCCAAAGTGAGGATGACTATTGTCAAGCCTATTGTAAATAAAATGCTAGGTAATTGTTGTTGGTACAAATCACAAGCCTACACATTTGGCTTGTAGCACATATACATATGAAGCTCCATGGAAACCATTGCTAGTGGAGATTTACCTCTTTACCTTTGTAAAAAGTCATTTCTTTTGACTTGAGAATATTTGTATCACCTACCAAAAAAGTCGTGGACTTGTTAGTTAAGAAAGTAACAACTACACTGAGGGAATATCTCCTACAATGAAGGTTCTCTTTTAGAGAGAGCCAAAAGTTGAATTCAAATTCAAATTTGAATGAAGTACCTATATAAACTCACTTGAAAAAGTCACGACTAGTGTGATCTTTTCGTGAGCTCTCCATTGCCATTTTGTTTATGTGTAAGGCCTACATTCTAACCTACACTAATCTCTATCATAAGGCTATGATTACCAAGCCTATGATCTTGTACAACATTGTTCATTAATACATTATATCTACATTGTTCATCTATGATATCTTTGTTATAGTCATTTCTAACTGTCAACTTGTGCTGCTCATATCTCACTCATTTCTCCACCAAATTCAATGATCTATAGCTTATTGGAATCAGCTCCAAGTTATCTACATGCTGATGAAGTTTTAAGCAAAGACACTCAGCCAATTTGTAGAAAAGCGCATCGAAGCACTCACTGGTCAAACTCTACAGAGGTCCTAAAAAATCAGGGGTAATGATTAATTTGCTAAATTGATTCCTCTGTGTATAGTTGATCATTTCAAGTGATTCCACTTGGAATCATTAGATTACTAAGCTAATTAGATACCCCTAAAAGGAATTTTTCCAATTCCTATTGTACTGGTAGCACTGAGCATTACAAGCAGCAGGTGTGTGATAAAAAATAGAAGGTTTTCTTGGATTCTTCTATTTGGAAGTACTCTGTTTTGATTCAACCTTTTCACACATCATTTCCAAAGTACATAGGCACTTTTTATACTATCATTGCAAAGCTAAGAGGTTCCACTTATCAACTCTGAAGTCACAAAGGGCTGGTACTAATCAGGATTTGGCTGTACAAACTCATCACTTGGAGCGTCCATCCATCTTTCCCAACAGTGGTATCAGAGCAAAGCTAAGATAAAATGGGAGATGGTTTTCCTTCTTTCATTGATAAATTGGACAGGAACAACTATCAAGCATGGTCTCTAAGGATGAAGACATACTTACAAGGAAGGAGCCTCTATGGATACATCTCAGGAGATGAGGAGATGCCCATATTCAGAAGCAAAGGACAACCTACAAGGGAAGAACATGAAACACTCAGCACATGGTGTGCGAAGGATGCATTAGCAAGGTCTTACTTACTTAACTCAATTTCTGATTTTCTTCTTCCTCATATTAGGAACTGTAAGACATCCTAAGAGACTTGGGAAACATTGTCTTCTTATTTCTCTTCCAACACAAGGGCTAGGAAAAATCAATTGTGGATTGAATTCACAACTCAAAGGAAGTAACCTAAGCAAGCTATCTCACAGTATGTGACCAAAGTTAAAGATGTAGCAGATCAGTTGGCAAGCATAGGAGAAGAAATTGAGGAGGAACAGATTGTAAGGTAAGTAATCAATGGCATTAAAGCGGATGACAAACGAGAGAGCTTCACAACTGCAGACCTTACCACACTCATCGGGCAACTATTCACCCATGAAGCCAAGCTCAACAAGAATGGAGACTCATCAAGAGGTAATAGCTCTTTTGCCCTATACACTGATAAGAATAAGTCTAAAGAGAAAGGCAAGAACAAGAAGGTAGAAGATGAAGGAACTACCTCCCAAGCCAACTATGTAGGGAAAGGTAGATCATCAAGAGGAAGGGGCAGAGGAGGTAAGCAAGGTAGGGGGAGACCTTATAACTCCTCACCATGCAATATTTGTGGTTTATCAAATCATACTACAGATGAGTGTTTCAGGAACTTCAAGAATCAGAGAGGTAGAGGTTATCAAAGAGATGGATACACAATCAAGAGGCAGATTCAATCACCACCAAGGATACAACAATAACTACAACAACAACTACAATAACAACTACCAAGGAGGATACAAATCCAAAAAGGATTACAACAACTACACAGAGGAGTAAGAAGATTCTCTTCTGATTATGAACATGACTTCAAAACCAGGTATAAATGATGACCATCTCTTCTACATTGACTCAGGATGCTCAAATCATGTGGCAGGCAATGTAGCTCTTCTCTCTGACCTTGAGGAACCAAAGGGTAAGCATAAGGTACAAACAGGTGATGACACCAAGCACTCAGTGATTAAAGTTGGAAATGTTAAGACCTCTGATGGGAACAAAAATCTGTTGAGTAAGGTTCTATATGTACCAACTATTACCAAGAATTTGATGAGTATTGGACAGATTGTGGAAAAGGGTGTGTAGGTTAGATTCAACCAATATGGAGCATTTGTGGAGGATCCCAAACATGGGTTCAAAAGAATTGCTAAAAGAGAAAAGACAGGTAGACTTTTCACTTTTGAACTTGAGGATACAAGGAACATTGCACTTTACAGTTATAAAGATCAAACATTATCAGAGCTTGAAATTTGGCACAAAATATTAGGGCATGTAGGTGAAAGAACCTTGAAACAAATATGTAGAGATCAATGTGTGCTTGGGATACCTAATGTATCCAAGCAACACATGATTTATAAATGTGGTGTTTGTCAGTTTGGAAAGCCTCACAGGTTACCCTTCTCAAGGAAAGGCTACATGCATGAGGACTACCTAGAACTTGTTCATACATATGTATGGGGACCAAGCAAGGATCCCTCAATCTCTGGATCAAGGTATTACATATCTTTCATTGATGATTATAGTAGGTGGACTGTATTGTACTTTATGAAGCACAAAGATGAAATATTCAATTGTTTTAAAAAGTATCTTGCACTTGTTGAGAATCAAACAGGGAGAAATCTAAAAAGGCTAAGGTCAGATGGAGGAGGTGAGTATGTCTCAAATGATTTTGATGCATTCTTGCAGGACATAGGAATTAAGAGAGAAATTACCACAAGGTATACTCTTGAGAAAAATGGGGTAGTAGAAAGAAGAAATAGGTTGATTGTTGAAAAGTAGGTCAATGTTAAATGAGAAAAAATTACCTAACTATTTGTGGGCAGAGAGTGTATCTACTGCCACTTATTTGGTAAATAGGTTGCCATCCAAATCTCTTGATGGGATGAACCCTTATGAAGCATGGCATGGTAGAAGACCTTCACTTGATCATTGCAGGATCTTTGGATGTTTAGCATATGTGCATATCCCCTCTCAGATAAGAGGTAAGCTAGACCCTAAAGCAGAGAAGTGCATCTTCATTGGATATGATCTAAATCAGAAAGGTTATAGGCTCTACAATCCTTCAAACAAGGGATTCATGGTCAGTAGAGATGTTGTCTTTGATGAAAATGACTCTTGGTTTGATAGTGAATAAAGGAAGGTAAAAATACCTTATGACTTGGAAGAGGAGTTTCCAAGCCTTACTAAGGAGGAGCATACTCAAAATGAAGACACCAATTCAGATGATGAGGACATCATCAACCTTGAAGAGTTCAAGGCATGGAAGTCCAAAGGCAAACTCAAGATGAAGAAATTGGAAGATATACCTGAATCATCTAATCAAGCAATCAGAAGATCACAAAGGGAGAGCAAGAAGCCAATCAGATATGGGTATGACACTTCTCTTGTTACTAAGCACTCTATTTATATTGCAAAAGATTTATCAATTGAAGAATCATCATCATTTGAAGAAGCTAAAACCAAGGCAGAATGGAAGGAAGCTATGGATGAGGAGATTGAAGCACTCAAAGAGAGTGATACTTGGGAACTAGTATCAAAGAAGGAATCTATGAAGGTAATTGGCTCTAGATGGATCTACAAGATAAAAAGAAATTCTGATGGATCAATAAGCAGGTACAAAGCTAGACTTGTGGCCAAGGGTTTTGCACAAACCCAAGGCATTGACTATGAGGAAACCTTCTCACAAAATGCCAACCATCAGGGTATTGGTAAGTGTGGATGCATTAAAGAATTGGAACATGTATCAGTTGGATGTAAAAAATGCATTTTCTAAATGGCTGGATTTCAGAGGATGTGTACATGTCACAACCTCTTGGCTATGAGGATCCAAAAAAGGTAACATATGTATGCAAATTGAATAAAGCTCTTTATGGATTGAAGCAGGCACCTAGGGCATGGAACCATAGGTTGACCGCATATCTTCAGGACCAAGGTTTTGTCATGAGTAAAGCAAATACTTCTCTATTCATCAAGAGAAGTAATTCAAAGGTAATATACATATGTGTATATGTTGATGATATCATACTTACAGGTAATGATGCCAATGGCATCAAACAGATCAAGAATCAGATGATGAAGGAGTTCAAAATTAGTGATCTTGGATCACTAAAATATTTTCTTGGACTTGAGTTAGTCTATACTAACTCTAGAATTTACATTACTCAGAGAAAGTATATACAGGATATGTTGAAGAAGTTTCATTTGCAGGATGCCAAAGTTGCAAGTATTCCAATGGAGGTAAACCTAAAATTAAGTGCTCATGAAGGTGATGTACTTGAGGACATTACAGGTTATCAAAGCATAGTGGGAAGCTTGAATTACGCTACCTTGACAAGGATAGACATTGCTTATGGAGTAAGTGTGCTAAGTCAGTTTATGCACAAGCCTAGGGCACCTCATTTGGAGGCTCCCAAAAGAATCTTGAAGTACCTTAAGGGTACTCAACATCATGGTTTGTATTTCCCTTATACATCAAACTTGGACATTAAGATTTATTCAGATGCAGATTGGGCAGGATGCAAAGATGATAGGAGGAGTACCTCAGGATACCTTTCATTTGCAGGTGATAAGCCAATATCATGGTCTTCAAAAAAGCAACCTAATGTTGCTTTATCTTCTACAGAGGCAAAGTATAGAGGATTGGCCAATGCTACTCAAGAGGCCATATGGATTAGATTGTTGTATACAGAATTGGGCTTACATACTACATCTCCAATGATCTTTGGGGATAATACAAGTTCATTACACCTTGCAGCTAATCCTATTTATCATGCTAATGCCAAGCACATAGAGGTCCACTATCATTATGTGAGAGAGAAACTATTAAACAAGGATATTCAGTTTTCATATGTATCAACTAATATGCAATGTGTAGATTTGTTGACAAAAGCATTAGATGGTACAAAACTTTGCAGGTTTAAAACAATGATTGGATTGTAGGATATTCATGAATATTGAAGATGAAGACCAAGCCAAAATGTTTGGCTTAGGGGGAGCTGTTGGTACAAATCACAAGCCTACACATTTGGCTTGTAGCACATATACATATGAAGATCCATGGAAACCATTGCTGGTGGAGATTTACCTCTTTACCTTTGTAAAAAGTTATTTCTTTTGACTTGAGAATACTTGTATCACCTACCAAAAAAGTCGTGAACTTGTTAATTAAGAAAGTAACAACTACACTGAGGGAATATCTCCTAGAATGAAGGTTCACTTTTAGAGAGAGCCAAAAGTTGAATTCAAATTCAAATTTGAATGAAGTACCTATATAAACTCACTTGAAAAAGTTGTGGCTAGTGTGATCTTTTCCCGAGCTCTCCATTGCCATTTTGTTTATGTGTAAGGTCTACATTGTAGCCTGCATTAATCTCTATCATAAGGCTATGATTACCAAGCCTATGATCTTGTACAACATTGTTCATTAATACATTATATCTACATTGTTCATCTATGATATCTCTGTTATAGTCATTTTTAACTGTCAACTTGTGCTGCTCATATCTCACTCATTTCTCCACTAAATTCAATGATCTATAGCTTGTTGGAATCAGCTCCAAGTTATCTACATGCTGACGAAGTTTGAAGCAAATACACTTAGCCGATTTGGATAAAAGCACATCGAAGCACTCACTGGTCAAACTCTTCAGAGGTCCTAAAAAATCAGGGGGTAATGATTAATTTGCTAAATCGATTTCTCTGTGTATAGTTGATCATTTCAAGTGATTCCACTTGGAATCATTATCTTACTAAGGTAATTAGATAGCCCTAAAAGGAATTTTTCCAATCCCTACTGTATTGGTAGCACTGAGCATTACAAGAAGCAGGTGTGTGATAAAAAATAGAAGGTTTTCTTGGATTCTTCTATTTGGAAGTAGTCTGTTTTGATTCAATCTTTTTCACACATCATTTCCAAAGTACATAGG
This sequence comes from Ceratopteris richardii, assembly GCA_020310875.1. Lineage (NCBI taxonomy): Eukaryota > Viridiplantae > Streptophyta > Polypodiopsida > Polypodiales > Pteridaceae > Ceratopteris > Ceratopteris richardii. The sequence goes on along the minus strand of CM035432.1, from coordinate 114,202,528 downwards.
CACTTTTTATAGTGTCATTGCAAAGCTAAGAGGGTCCACTTATCAACTCTGAAGTCACAAAGGGCTGGTACTAAGCAGGATTTGGTTGTACCAACTCATCACTTGAAGTGTCCATCCATCTTTCCCAACAATTGTGAGAACAAGTCATGCTCTTATTTCTAAAAGTTAAGCAAGATTTGCTTAAAAGAAAGAAAAAAGGATTGTGTGCCAAGTTCCCAAGAAGGGAAGTTCAGAAAGCAATTTAATTTTGAAAACCACGATGTGCTATGTGCAGGGCATCTTCGTGTTGGGAAAACTTTACAACTTATCATACACACATTTTGGTGGCCAAAGATGGCCAAAGATGTTAAGAATTATGTCAGTCATTGTTTTACGTTTCAAGTAAATAAGATAAAGAGAATGCATCCTACATGTTTGTTTCATCCATGGGGGATACTACAATACTGTTGGGACAATATTTCCATGGATTCTATAATGGGATTACGTAGGACATTGTGTCAAAACGATGTTATTCTTGTAGTGGTTTATCTGTTAAGTAAAAGTGCACGCTTTATTCCTACTAAGGAAACATTTGAAGCTATGCAACTTGTAGAATTGTTCATTCAAACTATTTTCAGGTTACATGGTTTACCCAAATCCAAAGTTTAACAAGTCACAAGTTCAACTTAAGATGAGTAGTGGAGATCATCCATAGATAGATGGTCAAACCGAAAGAGTACATCAAATACTAGAAGCTTTGTGCATATGTTCCCAAAGCAAACATATTGGGATAGTTTCTTTCCTTTGGTAAAGTTCGCCTATGAAAGTTGGAAGCACAAAAACACAAAATTAACACCTTTTGAGGTGATTTATGGTTATGTTCCACATATTCCATCTACCATAGGATTGCCAAGGAAATCCCCTAATGCTTCACAATTTCTCACAATCATGCAAACTAATCTAAAGATAGCTCAATCCAATCTTCAACAAGCTACTGAGAGGGTTAAAGCTTTTATAAAGACAAACATCCTACACCATGAATGTTATAAGAAGGCAATCGTGTGTTCTTATAGGTTTCACTTTGTTCTTAATTGACAGTGGGTCAAAAACCCAGATTATCACGTAGGTGGGAGATGGTTGAACCACACCCTTCACAGATAGGAGATGGTTCAACTACACCCTACGAGAGAGGATTAGGAAGTAATCCTCAACCATGGCTTTTGGGGCAAGTGGTTAGCCCATCACATTCCTAACCAAGAGGTTGTGAGTTCAATTCCTTACATTGGTATCAAAGCTTAGGAAGTAGGCTTGGGAAAGGTGGATTGACATAATGTCCTCTAAAAACGGCGCTTGGGCATCCTCTATATGAAAGGGTACAAAGTAGCGCACATCGCTTTCACAAGTTAGCCTAACAAAGATTGAGGTGTATCTCTCAATCCGTAGGTCAGATTGAGGCATGTAATATACTTTGGAAAGTTCTCGAAATGAACTTTCCAAATCTAATGAGATTTCTAGAAACTATAAAGCCCTTGGGAAACCATGGGTATCACTTGATTGAGGGTTCAAGATACCAAACATAGGTGAGAACAAGGTTCATGACTGAGGTTGAGAACAAGGGCCCAAGACACCAAGGTTGCGAACAAGAAGGTTCAAGACACCAAGGTTGAGAGCAAGGGTTCAAGAGACCAAGGTTGCGAACAAGTATTAAGAAATTGTGCGAGGTTGAGGACATCAATTCAAGGGTACCTAGGGAGTTCAAGGGGCTGATCACCGAGGCTAGAGGGATACATGAGTAGATCATTGAGGACAATGATCAACTAAGGGGGGAAGAATGTAATAAAGTGATAGGTGGGAGATGGTTGAACTACACTCTTCACATATAGAAGATGGTTGAACTACACCTTAAGAGAGAGGATTAGGAAGTAATCCTCAAACATGGCTTTTGGGGCAAGTGGTTAGCCCATCACATTCCTAACCAATAGGTTATGAGTTCAATTCCTTACACCTTGGATGATAATAAAAATAATTAGTGATGTCACCAATAAATTACAGTTACCAGATGATTATAAAGTTCACCCACTTTTCCATGTTAGCAAGTTGAGACCATAAATTTCTTGAGATGAAAATTGTGTAGATAGTCTAGTTGCTTTAGGAAATAGAACATATGAGCCAGATGTTCCTTTTAGAGTTTTGGATATGAGAAAGTGGAACTTGCAGAATCACTCCATATCAAAATATTTTGTGGCATGGATCATCCACTTATAGATTCTACTTGGGAATCAGAAGCTTTGATTCGTAGACATTTTCCCTCCTTGATCATTGAGGAAAATGATCTTTAGAAGGGGAGAGAGTGTTAGATTTATTTAGACCTCCATGGCCTACTATTGGTCTATCTACATTGGTTGAGGACCTTAGATGGATCAAGGGCCCGAGCTCTAGGGACCCAAGGCTCTAACACGAGTCCATATGTTAGTGAGTTTATTAAATCTCCTCATGGTGGCCATATGAGGAGTGTTTGGACCTTATAAAGGACTCTAGATTTGCATGAGGGAAAGGGCTATTTAAGGTTGGGAGGAGAGTGGAGGGCAGTTAATTGGGACCTCACATTATCCATTCCAAAAAGCTTAAAGGCCAAGTCCATATGGTGACCATCTCTTAAGAAGCTCTAAAATTATCAAGGAGATCTATAGGGGGAGCTAATACTACGACATGGGGGAAGCCAATAGACTAAGATAAGGTAAAATTTGGCCTTCTCTATATGAGGCTCAGTTGACTACTTCACATATTATTCGACTGTCCTATTGCTCTGCTACCACTAAGTGGTCGATGACCATTTACACTTGGCCTAAAGCATACCTAGGATCAAACGTGATTCCCCTCTAAAAGATTTGGGTAATCTTAAGTTGTGTGAATACACAACAAAGGACAAATATGAGTAGACTTGGCCCAATAAGCAACACTAGTATAAAGGACTATCCACTTAGTGGACCACTATGGGCCAATATCTAGGATCCTAATAGTGGTGGCTACCACATCTACTTTCGAAAGAGCATGTGAAACAACCCAAAGACACTACCATACATAGATTCAAAGGGCTCAAAGAAATATCTATGATCTTGATTGCCTACCATAGACCACGATTTGCACGTACAATCCCATTTTCCTATATAAACAGGGCTTGGTGCTATTGCTAGGACTTACGTATAGACTAAAGAAGACTTACAACACTTGCTGGAGTTGCAAACTTGGGCATATGGGCATCTAGCACATTGAAATCATGTAAGCCACATAGGAGGGAGGGACCTTTGAGGAGGTGTTTGTTCTAGCTTAGAAGCAAAGTCATATTATATTTAAGCCTTTTCCCATTTATATTGAAAATGTAAAGCCTAAAATTGGAGGCTGCTTCACACACTTTTAGTGTGTAGAGACATTTCTACCCATGGTAAAGTGTATAAATCAAGGCAATCCTATCTCTATGGGCTCATCCATTGAATTGTAAAGTGAATTACATTGTATATTTGAGCATATTTTGAAGGAAGTTGAGTTTGTATATTATTGCAGCACACATTGTTTTTTACTATCTAAATCCCATTCCTGTCAAAAGGATATGCAATCCTCAAGAAAGAACCCCAACATCTCTGGATGCATAATTAGATGCATGGTTAAAATATGTATGCAAACATGTATCCATATGCCCATACATGCATAAATGCATGCATGATACATATGTACACACATGTACATACATACATATATACATATATACATATATACATATATACATATATACATACATGCATACTCATTGAAACCCGTAAAGTTTGTTTTAGCCACTTTGGCATAAATTGTGCACTCTTAATAGACATGCATTCATTATGTAATACATCTTCAACATGTACATCATGTGTGGGCTGAATTTCATGCTCATTTTCAGCCATATTTTGATGCAAATGTTCAGCCATACGTGGCTGGAGATTTCCAGAAGTTTTTACAAATTTTGGCTGAAAATTTTCAGCCATGTTTGGCTGAAAATTCTCTGCATTTTCAGCCCTATTTGGCTGGAATTTTTTAGCCCTTTGAGCCTCAGTTGGCTGGTCTACATGGCCATAGTCAAGTGCACCATTTTGGAACAAAGGCATGAGTGTATCGAACACATCTTGTGAGCTAATTGTTGGCCGTTTTTTGCATTCAAGTAGAGGGAAAACTGAATTTTCAGCAAATACCACATCTCGACTCACAATAATTGTGTTTGTCAATGGATGATACAAATGATATCCCTTACTTTCAGCACTATAACCAACAAATATACATTTCTTTGCCTTGTCATCAAGTTTGTGATGTTGTTGTGATGGCACAAGAGCATATGCCAAACAACAATCACGAAAAGAAGTGGAGCTAGGGGGAATCCTTGTCTAATATATTGTTTTAATCCCATTGCCTGAGAGACTTGATCATTAATACTAATTCTAGAACATTCATTTCCCATAATCATTGAGATCATCTTGATGAATTTAGAGCCATAATTGATATATTTGCTGGGTTATAAAATGAAGTCTCACTCAAGGTGACCGTAAGCTTTGTCAAAATTGATCTTGATGAATAGGATGTCTTGGAAAGACTCATTGGAAAATTTGAGGCCTTGCCACACATCAATAATGGCCTCCATGATGGATCTACCCCTTTATGAATCCTTTTTGCCCTCATTGATCCATGATCGAAGATGGAAGGCAATGCAAGTAGCAAAAGCCTTCGCCAAGATCTTATTTCGAGTTTGCAACATACTGATAGGTTGCTAGTTTTCAATCTTTTTTTTTGTCTTTTTTATGAATCATCTTAATCACCCCTTCTTTGACAAAGTTAGGTAAAGTGCCAAAGTGTAGGGCATCCTACTTGACCAATAGTAGCAGTTACACCAAGGCACTCCTTAAAGTCTTGAACAACTCATTAGTGAGACCGTCCAGACCCGGGCTCTTACCTGCGGGTAGAGAATTGATAACTTCCATCCATGTGTGAGTGGTGGAGGAGTCAAAAAGATGCACCATGTTTTATGGAATTCTTTTTGATCTAATTCTAGAGATGGTGGCCATGCAATCTTGCCTTTGAGAAGTGAGTGGCGTGAACACCCCTAGGAGTTGAGTGAATTGGTTGGTAATTAGTTCAATATTCTCTTCCGCAGTAGTGCATTCCACCTCGTGGTTATCTATCATGTATGAGAGCTCTTCCTTGTGCTTCTTCTCGAGGAGTTTACACATTTCTTTTGCTGGTTTATTTGCTTTCCCACCCACCAATTTTTAAAATAAATTTGCAAGTTTTTTCGTTGAAAATTTCCTTCGTATCTTAGCTTGCTTTTAATATTTCAAAGTTTGAGTTGGAGGTGGGGATTTCCTTTATTGACTTAAAATTCAAGATGTGAAGCCGATATAAAGATTTTCCCTCCTTGCACGTCGAATATTCATAATCTCCTTTTGAGCCTTTTAAAAGAGATATTGGGATTGCTTGATAGCCAAATTCCAGCACTTTGCCAGAGAGGAGTGGGGGCTAAAGGCCTTGCTCCATATCTCAGAGATCATCTATTGAACGGAGGGGAGAGAGATGGTTGAAGGATCAACATGAAACCAAGGGGCTTTCCTATCCTTAGTTGTGGCTTGAAGGTGAGAATCATTGGATAGTGATCATATATGATTAACCCCACACATTGAGATAAAGATGGGAGACCCTATTTATCAATGATATTCTACGTAATATAGCTTCTATCAAGTCTAGATTTCCACAAATCCTTGCTTGACGAAAGGCTCGATCAAGAGAAACCATGCTCATCTTTGACTTTCATCATATCATGGTGGAGCTTAACCTGGTCACAAACATCTTTCTCTAGATCATCAATATGACACCCCCTTTGATCCCATCTATAGGACATAACTTCCACCATATTAAAGTCCTCTTCAACCGCTAATCAAAACAATGTCTTTTTTGTTATTCTTAAATGACAACATTTACATATGCAAGAGAATGGTTTACGATATCATAAAGTTACTCCCTTGAGGCTGTATGTTTCCTTTTTTTATTTATAAAATACGTATTGAACAATTGTTTTTCGTATGGGTCATTTTGAAGTAAAGAGATGGATGCGTGTGTTATATAATGTTGATTCTAATTGATTAGATAACTCATTATATTTACATGAGATATAATACCGTCGGAACGCGTTCAGATAATCATCTTTCCTCGGGCATTGGTATTTGTGAGCCGCCTTGTTGTAGGACAATACACATGCCTGATTTATTCCGGACGTGAACAATTCGGTCAATTGTGTAAAGATGCACTCAGTCCGTCCTCTTCAGATGCCTGACGGCTCGCTCTCAGTTCTGGCGATAAACCCCAATTAGATCGATATGGGGCTGATGTGAGACCGAAGTTTATCTCCCAGAAACATCAAGCAAACTTTGCTCTCTGAAGCACAGAAGAGACGTTTTCGGTAACACACTCTGTTTTTAACCATCTGATGCATAAGATATAGTCTGTACAGGGCGCTAAAGAACTCTTTCCTGGAACAGTATTGATTCTGCCACTGATATGAAGGACCGGCATTTACGAATCAGTTGGCGGAATAATTTTTTCAATCATGATTGTTTTCGAGACAGAGTGGTTGAACCATATCATAATGTGAAAGCGCATATAAATATGTATATGTTGGCGATTCTGCTCTTTAGCTGTATACAAGTGTAAAATATGGGAGATGTAAGAGCTTTACCCTCTATACTTATCGCCTGGATTATTGTCATGCTGGTATACTGCGTGTGGTTGATGTTCCTTCATGTTTATTTTTATTCACAGACATGTCTTTCGCATGGAAAAAGTGAGCTTTCTTCGTAGCACGTAAGTAGTGGTAATTACCGTTTATGTTCAACACTC
>CM035432.1:113993137-114190637 GCA_020310875.1 Ceratopteris richardii | reverse complement strand
TGCTTTTCACAAAACACCAAAGCTATACAACAAGAAGGTCATAGATCAATTTTTATCACTCAATCACTCAACAAGCTCAAGCTCTTGTAGAAGAACTTGGAGGAGGTGATCAATCTTCTCAAGATAAGAGTAGATTTTGGAGACCATCTTGGAGGAGTTCTCACACTCTTGGAGGAGTTGTGGTCTACATCTTGGTGATTATTTGGAGGAGATTCTTCGAGCTTACCATCAACATTCATTGTTGATTTACTGTGAGTAGCAAGTCTATTTTCGTTCTTTCTTAATAGGTCACTCGTTTCTGATTTAGGTTGATGAGAATTTGGGTTTGCTGTAAAACAGTTATAAACTATTCGTATTACACACACACGCGTCATACCTTTTAGGCACACAATCTCTTGTATCTAGTTCCTATTTTTGTCTAGATACAGATATTGTCAGTTTGTATCATATACACACATTGTGATTTGACATTCATATATAAGTTAGTTCATTTGTTAGAAGATCTTGTAAACCTGTGAATTTATTATTATTGGGGCCCACTACCACTTCCAACATATGGTATTCAGACCTTAGAATATCAACAGCCTTCTCTTTGTTTGATTTCATGTTAGGAAGTTCAAAGTATTATATATGAATTGTATTTGACATAAAACATATTAGAGTCCGGACTATAAAATAAGTATGTAAATACGGAATGAATCAGAATGAGCTTGAAGTCTTCAAAACAAATGATGATGCATTGACGAGTTTATTTCAATCATCGCCATAAGAGTTTGAAGTGCGAGGAATGAATATGAACTGTATTTGACATAAAGCATATTAGAGTCCGTACTATAAAATAAGTACGTAATACGGAATGAATCAAAATGAGCTTGAAGTCTTCAAAATAAATGATGATGCATTGACAAGTTTATTTCAATCATCGCCGGAAGAGTTTGAAGTGCGAGGAATGAACTTATGGTTTGCTATATTTGTTGTTATATGTTTTCATTGAAGTGATGAACACAATTTTTATTTTTCAATTTTTGTTACAAGATGTCTTACGATTGTGAAGTTTTTTCTCTATTTCATAGTGGTTCCATGTATTGAATTGCTAATGCGCGTGGTTGGTACATACGTGCGACTATCTTTATCGTATAAAAAAGACAGTGCCAGAGATTCGGAAGAGTTTGGTTGTTTTTATTGTGGAATCACACCTCAATAAAACCAAACCAGATATACATATTTCCCTCTTTGTATATATAGATGGATTTATAATTGCGTCTTCCCTTAAACAGTTTAAACAATCACCAAAAGAGGACTCTCGACAAGCCATGATGATGTTGATTTGCTTTTTAAAGGACCATGTTCTGTCTTCAATGTTTTCTTGGCTTTAACAAAGCCAGATTTTCAGTCTTACATGTTCTCATATTTGCTTTGTTTGAAATATTTTATTCGAACATTTTAAGGTGCAATATGTTATTCAATACCATGAAGATCAAAGAACAACAAGAAAGGTTTTTGAATCTTGCTTCATCTTTCTAAGCCATTAAAATCACTTTATGAGATCTATTATGCGAGTAAACATTCTCTATGCATGGTTATGAATTTTCATCTATTTATATGTAGTTTGACACAAGTGCAATTCAAGAAAAGATTTTTTTCTAGTATTTGTAGTTTTTCAGCATGGTAAACTTAATTCGTTTTAAGATATAAAAACATGAACTTTTTGGTGTCTTAATAAGGGAACAATGAGATTATCCATTTGAAATCTATTTTTGTTCAATGACTTAATGAATTCTCAGAGATGTTGGTTAATTAAATCATCTTTTCGCTTCATCAGTTAACAAGTGTATTTGTTTGTTGATCTCACTCAGACAATAAGGATACAAGTTATGTAGAAGCTTGCACAATTCTCCAATTAACTATGAGAGTGGCATTATGCCAAACGATTAAAAGTTGCTCTTTCATTTGAACAGTTTATTTATGTATCCCATACGAAGATTTGGTTATGACTGCTGACTAGCTATGAAAGAATTTGTAAAAAGAAAAGTATTATAATAGGTATAGTTTTTTTCAAACTACAGCAAAAAAATATCTATATGTTTCATGTTCATTCGAGGAGTCAATTTTTGGATTTGAGTTTTATGCTCTAATGATGCTATCCGCTATTTTGAATAGTTGTATTTTTCATCAATGAGAATAAAAAGATCAATCATGGTCCTTGTGCATTGCAGCTTTATTGAAATTGCAAATGAAAGGGTATCAAAATATATGTACTCTTAGAACCAATTTTTGTAAAATCCAGCTGGAGGTGCTTTATATGAACGGACAAGGAGAGTTTGGATCTATGTAAGTTTAGGAACTAATTAGAGAAACATAAACAACATGTAAATTATCAAGTGTAGTGGATTGAATTTTATCTAAGCACAACATCAAATTAAGTAGGAATTTTTTTAAAACCAAGTTTTTAAAGGTGTTTTACACATTTAGAATGTCTAGAATTGTAAATTCATGAAAGTATGTTGGAGATAGACGCCTGCGGAAGCACGCGAACAGCACAAGGAAGAAGAAGAAGCTTGGAGCACAAACACACAATACTGAATGTATTACTAGAGAATGTACAAAGATACGTAGCCCATTAGGGCAATAGGCGGTATATACAAGCCGGGGAAAAAAACCTCCTAAAGAGGGAAAAAAGTGCCCCGGCGGTCCTAGTGTGTTCACACACATCACTACCTAAATATATCAACAAATCCCCCCTGGAGTGATGCGGTGAACAAGGAGCTGGCATTTATGTATAAGGAAGTGCCAAGCTATGTGGAAATCACTCCACAAAAGGATGTAAGCCCAAAGCTTTGCAGAAAGCTTCAAACTTCTCCCTAGGCAGAGCCTTTGTGAAAAGGTCTGCAATGTTCTCTTGCGTGGGCACATATGCCAAGCTGATCTCCCTAGCAGAGAACCTCTCCCTGACATAGTGATAATGCACCTCAATGTGCTTAGTGCGAGCATGGAACACAGGGTTCCTCGCAACTGCCAATGCGCTCTGACGGTCAATGAAGATGGTGGTGGCAGAAGACTGGCCAACACCCAAATCAGCCATAAGGCGTCTGAGCCACACACACTCAACAGTCGCTTTGAAAGCTTCCCTATACTCAGCCTCACAACTGGAAGTGGCCACAGTAGGCTGCTTCTTGCTCAACCAAGATATACATGAGCTACCAAGCATGAAGCAAAAACCACTGGTGGACACACGAGTGTCATAGCAACCAACCCAATCTGAGTCTGAAAAAGCATGCAAATCTGGCGGTAGTGATCTCCCCTTGGGATAAAACAACCTAAGTAGCCGAGTACCACTCAAGTAGCGAAAGATACGCTTAACCGCCTTTCAATGCGTGACTCCTGGGCAATGCATAAACCTGCTCATCTGTGAGACAACAAACTGAATATCTGGCCGAGTAATGCACAAGTAAATCAAGCATCCAACAGCTTGCTGATAGAGAACAGCATCAAATGCATCTCAAGCATCATGAAGACTCAATCGTAAACCTGTCTCCATAGGAGTGGCAATAAGCTTACAGTCTTCAAGGCCAAAACGCAGCAATAATGTGTCAATATTTTTCGTTTGACACAAAGCCATTCCACCATCGACGTGCATAAACTGAATGCCCAAATAGTGATGCAAATGCCCCAAATCAGACATCTCAAATTAGGCATGCAAATCAGCCTTAAAATCAGCAATATGCTTCTCAATAGGACCAGTGAGCAGCATGTCATCAACATAGACAACAATGATCAGAAGCACATCATTAGCACGCTTAACATATAAGGTGCTTTCAGTTGGACTGTTCTCAAAACCATGTGCAATCAAATAGGCATGTATCTTCTCATACTAAGCACGTGGTGCTTGCTTTAAACCATATAATGCCTTCTTTAACCTGCAAACCTGGTTTTCATGCCCTTTCTGCACAAAGCCACGGGGCTGAAAAACATACACTTCTTCATGCAAATCACCATTGAGAAATGCAGTTTTAATGTCCAACTGATGTACATTCCAACCATGATGGGCTGCAAGTGCACATATGCTCCGAACAGTAGTCATACGACATGTGGGTGCAAAGGTCTCATCAAAATCAATGCCTCTTTCATGTGCATAACCCTTTGCAACAAGCCTAGCCTTATGCCTGTCAACTGTACCATCCGGTTTGCGCTTCAGCTTGTATACCCACTTAGTGCAAATGGCCTTCTTGCCAAGAGGCACGTCACATAAAGACCAAGTACCATTCTTCATTATAGCATCATATTCAGATTGCATAGCAGCCATCCAATTTTCTGAATTCTGTGCTTCATCAAAAGAAACAGGCTCATTCTCATCACAGAGACTAGATGCAGCCATAGCATAGCAATCTGATGCAAAGGAGGCACTATGAGAGCCTGAACGAGTACGATATGACAAAGGTGCATCTAATTTGCTGTCACGCAAAGTCTGCACCAGCCATTTTGGCATAGTTTTTGCCTTCTCAATATCAGCTCTCTCATATCAGCTCTCTCATCAACAAGTGCATCTTGTAAATCTGCATCAGAAATCTGCATCATCATATGAAACCTGCAAAGGTTGAGAAGTTGCCTCATTAGGACCAGCACTAGACTGTCCACCTGTAAAAAGAGGCATCAAAGTATCATACATGTCTTTGGAGCTAACAGATGTCTCCTTAGTACATGAAAGCAATGGCTGAATAGCATCTTCCACAAAGACAACATCACGGCTAACCAGAATTCGTTTAGTCTGTGGATGATACAGACGATAGCCTTTACTCTCAGAACTGTACCCAACAAAAATACATTTTACTTATCATCCAATTTTCTGCGATGTTGTTCAGGCACTAGTGCATATGCCAAACAACCAAAAACATGCAGATGAGCAACTGATGGATTGCGGTCATGCAAAGCCTCATATGGAGTGATAGACTGCAGCGCTTTAGTGGGGCACCTGTTCAGTACATATGCTGCACACATGACAGCCTCAAGCCAGAAACTATGTGATAAAGCCTGACTTTTGACCATGCACCTCGCCATCTCCATGAGTGACATGTTTCTTTCGTTCAGCAACTCTATTCTGTTGAGGTGTATACGGCACTGTACACTGGTGTTTTATCCCACGTTCAGTCAGAAATGCATTAAAATCAGAAGACATATATTCCCCCCCTCGATCAGAACGGAGGGTGCCCATTTTACATGCTGACCGATTTTCAGCCAAAACCAAAAACTGTGTAAAGCACATGAACACTTCGGACTTTGCTTTGAGTGGATATACCCATGCATTCCTTGAAAAATCATCAATGAAAGTCACGAAGTAAAGGTAATTTCCAAAAGAAGGTGTCTCCATAGGACAACATACATCACTATGTACAAGCTGCAATTTCTGCGTAGCCCGAACTGAACCATCTCTTGGAAAGGTTGAACGTTGCATTTTGCCCAAAATACAGCCCTCACAAACATGTTTTCCAGGTGCCTCAAGCTTGGGCAAAGAGGACACCATTTCAGATTTCTGCAAGCGTAGCAAACTAGCAAAATTCAGATGACCAAAGCGTGCATGCCAAAGCTTTGCATATGACATAGCCTGAGAATCATGAACTGCACATGCCGAATCATTCACAGATCTTTCATAGTCTATGAGCTTATACAGCCCACGACATAAAATGCCAGAAGCAATAATAACATCGCCATTTGATAGATCTTGAATTGTACATGTGTCATCAACAAATTTCACAACAAGCCAATCTTGGCTAATGCAGAAACTGATAACAGATTCTTCTTGATCCTTGGCACATATAAAGCATCTGACAAGGTGAAAGAACTACCATCAGCAGTAGTCAGAATGATCTTACCAACTCCCATAACAGGATAAGAGGAGTTGTTGGCGCATGTGACAGTATTCTGTGTAGGGGTAGGCTCGAGTGAAGAGAAGAAACTGCGTTGCGAGGTAATATGTTTGGTCGCCCCACTGTCAAAGTACCAAACATCTGAGTCTACTGCATACATGCACTGATCATGAGAAGATTGGTCAAAACTGCAGACAGTAGTAAACGCCCATTCTTCTTCCTGCACGAGATTTGCAGACTCTGTTTTTGGTGTAGAGGCCTCTGCAACAACCATTCCAACCTCTTTCTTCTTTGCCTCTTTTGCAGCCAGTTTTGGACAGTTCTTTATGATATGATCATTTCCTTTGCAGTACTTGCAAAACAATTTCTTCTTTTCTGATTTCTTCTCATCTTTATCTTGGTTCTTCGATTGTGCATCATTTGCAGATTTCTGCTTACTAGTAGAAGAGCTCCATTTTCCTTTGCCCTTCTGACTAGCCAGGAAAGCTTTATCTGCAACACGCATAATGGACCTGTTCTTCCTGGACTTATCTTCCTGCAACAGAACAGAGACTAACTCCTCAAATGACAAGGCATTTGGATTGCCTTTCATCATCAATCGAAGAGTAGAGGCAAAACTCTGATATGAATCAGGAAGACCATTTAGAACGGTTTGCACAAGTGAGCTATCTGGTATAACCTCATCAGTCAATTGTTCCTTCAGGTCTTTGATCTTTGTGAGAAAACTGTCCATAGAATCACCTTCATTCATGTGCTCACTCTCCAATTGTTTTCGGAGGTAAGCAACACGAGCCTCGTTCTTAGCCTGGTACAAAGTGGTAAGTGTATCCCAAGCATCCTTTGCTGTTCTGCAAGAGCGAATATGAGGAATAATAGCACGTTTGACAGACAAAGCTATCAATGCATGTGCTTGAGAATCTCTGCCATCCCAACGAATTTGCTCTGCAGTAGGTGCAACAGAAATAGCAGCACGAACAGGAATCTGCGGAATATCATCTTCGACACCATCTTCATCAGCTCCAGCACATGTATTTGCAGTACCTGTAGTTGCAGGTGTAACAGGACGTCTTTCAACACCCTGCACAATGTTCCACAATCCTTTTGCAACCAATACATGTCGCATCATATAAGCCCATAATGGGTAGTTGGTACCATCCAATTTATCCTCAACAGCCAACATACGGAATACATCACTGCTTTCAGCCATGGCCGGTGACTAAAGTACCTTGATGCAGAAAATTGACTCTATCTCAAAAAGTTGAACAGAACTGCGTAGACGAGTTCCGCTAGACCTGTAGCAGACTTCGAGACGCTTAAAACTGGCGAACAGAAACTGGTATATACCTTTGGCACAAAAAAGACGAAATAGCTTGCACAAGCGCTACGATAATGCGTTCGGAGGCCGAAACGAGCTCAGATCGCGATTTTGGCACCAAAATTCGTGCGATTCTGAGATTGCAAACGGAGGAGTGTCGACGGCGCCCTAGATGAAGCGACGACCTTCTCTGATACCAATTTTTGGAGATAGACGCCTGCGGAAGCACGCGAACAGCACAAGGAAGAAGAAGAAGCTTGGAGCACAAACACACAATACTGAATGTATTACTAGAGAATGTACAAAGATACGTAGCCCATTAGGGCAATAGGCGTATATACAAGCTTGGGAAAAAAAACCTCCTAAAGAGGGAAAAAAGTGCCCCGGCGGTCCTAGTGTGTTCACACACATCACTACCTAAATATATCAACAAAGTATCCTTTGAATATATGAAGTCTATTTATAACATGTAATTTATTAGTAATTTATATGAATATATGAGATTCATTATTAAATTGTATTTTGTTTACTTTAGGAATTTGAAAACTATATTCAACAGGCATGTATCTTTTCATACCAAGCACGTGGTGCTTGCTTTAAACCATATAATGCCTTCTTTAACTTGCACACCTGGTTTTCATGCCCTTTTTGCACAAAGCCGCGGGGCTGAAAACATACACTTCTTCATGCAAGTCACCATTTAGAAATGCTGTTTTAATGTCCAACTGATTTACATTCCAACCATGATGAGCTGCAAGTGCACAGATGCTACAAACAATAGTCATTTGGAAAGTAGGAGCAAAGGTTTCATCAAAATCAATGCCTCTTTCCTTCGCATAACCGTTTGCAACAAGCCTAGCCTCTGTACCATCAGGTTTACGCTTCAGCTTGTATACCCACTTAGTGCCAATGGCCTTCTTGCCAGGAGGCAAGTCACATAAAGACCAAGTAGCATTCTTCATTATAGCATCATATTCAGATTGCATAGCAACCATCCAATTTTCTGAATTTTGTGCTTCATTATAGCATCATATTCAGATTGCATAGCAACCATCCAATTTTCAGCTTGTATACCCACTTAGTGCCAATGGCCTTCTTGCCAAGAGGCAAGTCACATAAAGACCAAGTAGCATTCTTCATTATAGCATCATATTCAGATTGCATAGCAACAATCCAATTTTCTGAATTTTGTGCTTCATCAAATGAAACAAGCTCGGTCTCATCACAGAGACTAGATGCAGCCATAGCATAGCAATCTCATGCAAAAGAGACACACTGAGAGCCTGATCGAGTACGATATGATAGAGGTGCATGTATGTCAACTCTTTCATCAACAAGTGCATCATGTAAATCTGCATCAGCAAAAGAGGCACTATGAGAGCCTGATCGAGTACGATATGACAGAGGTGCATCTAATTTGCTGTCAGGCAAACTTTGCAATGTCAGCTCTTTCATCAACAAGTGCATCATGTAAATCTGCATCAGAAATGGGATGATCCGCATCATCACATGAAACCTGCAAAGGTTGAGAAGTTTCCTCATTAGGACCAGCACTAGATTGTCCACCTATAAAAAGAGGTAGCAAAGTATCATACATGTCTTTGGAGCTAACGAATGTCTCCTTAGTACATGAAAGCAATGGCTGAATAGCATCTTCCACAAAAACATCATCACGGTTAACCAGAATGTGTTTAGTATGTGGATGATACAGACGATAGCCTTTACTTTCAGACCTGTACTCAACAAAAATACATTTTACTGCTTTATCATCCAATTTTCCTAATGCATATGCCAAACAACCAAAAACACGTAGATGAGCAACAGATGGCTTGCTATCATTCCAAGCCTCATATGGAGTGATAGACTGCAATGCTTTAGTGGGACACCTGTTAAGTACATATGCTTCACACATGACAACCTCAAGCCAGAAACTATGTGTTAAAGCCTGACTCTTGACCATACACATTTCCATCTCCATGAGTGACATGTTCCGTTGAGAAACTCCATTCTCTTGGGGTCTATACAACACTGTACATTTGTGTTTTATCCCACGTTCAACCAGAAATGCATTAAAATCAGAAGACATATATCCCCCCCTCGATCAGAACGGAGGGTGCCCATTTTACATGTTGATAGATTTTCAGCCAAAACCAGAAACTGTTTGAAGCACATGAACACTTCGGACTTTGCTTTCAATGGATATACCCATGCATGCCTGGAAAAATCATCAATGAAAGTCACGAAGTAAAGATAATTTCCAAAAGAATGTGTCTGCATAGGACCACAGACATCACTATGTACAAGCTTCAATATTTGAGTAGCCCGAACTGAACCATCTTTTGGAAAGGAAGAATGCTGCATTTTGCCCAAAATACAGCCTTTACGAACATGTTTTCCAGGTGCCTCAAGTTTGGGCAAAGAGGAAACCATTTCAGATTTCTCTAGGCGTAGCAAACTAGAATTCAGATTACCAAAGCGTGCATGCCAAAGCTTTGCGTCTGACATAGCCTGAGAATCATGTACTGCACATGCCGAATCATTTACAGATCTTTCATAGTCTATGAGCTTATACAACTCACGACATAAAATGCCAGAAGCAATAATCACGTCGCCATTTGACAGATTATGAACTTTACGTCTGTCATCAACAAATTTCAGAACCAAGCCAATCTTGGCTAATGCAAAAACTGATAGCAGATTTTTCTTGATCCCTTGCACAAACAAAGCATCTGACAAAGTGAAAGAACTACCATCAGTAGTAGTCAAAATGATCTTACGAACTCCCATAACAGGATAAGAGGAGTTGTTGCCGCATGTAATAGTATTCCTTGTAGGGGGAGGCTTGAGTGAAGAGAAGAAACTATGCTTCGAGGTAGTAGTTTGGTCGCTCCACTGTCATGTCAAAGTACCAAACATCTGAGTCTATTGTAGACATGCATTGCTCATGAGAAGATGGGTCAAAACTGCAAATTGTAGTAAACGCCCATTCTTCTTCCTTCACAAGATTAGCGGACTCTGTTTTTGGTGTAGAGGCCTCTGCAACAACCATTCCAGCCTCTTTCTTCTTTGCCTCTTTAGCAGCCAGTTTTGGACAGTTCTTTATGATATAATCATTTCCTTTACAGTACTTGCAAAACAATTTCTGCTTTTCTGATTTCTTTTCATCTTTTTCTTTCCTCTTCGATTGTGTAGAATTAGCAGATTTCTGCTTACTAGTTGAAGAGCTCCATTTTCCTTTGTCCTTCTGACTAGCCACGAAAGCTTGATCTGTAACACACATAATGGACCTGGTTTTGCCTGGATTGAACTTCCTGCAACAGAACAGAGACTAACTCTTCAAATGACAAGGCATTTGGATTGCCTTTCATCATCAACTGAAGAGTAGAAGCAAAACTCTGATATGAATCATGAAGACCATTTAGAACGGTTTGCACTTCAAGTCTTTGATCTTTGTTAGAAAACTGTCCATAGAATCACCTTCATTCATGTGCTCACTCTCCAACTGTTTTCGGAGGTAAGCAACACGAGCCTCATTCCTAGCTTGGTACAATGTGGTACGTGTATCCCAAGCATCGTTAGCTGTTCTGCAAGAGCGTATGTGAGGAATAATGGCACTTGTGATAGACAACGCTATCAATGAATGTGCCTTGGTATCTCTGCCATCCCAACGAATTTGCTCTGCAGTAGGTGGAGCAGAAACCGGAGCTTGAACATGAATATACAGAATATCATCATCTTCGACACCTTTTGCATCAGCTTCAGTAGCCGTTGTTACAGTTGCAGATATGATAGGACGTTTTTCTATACCCTCCACAATGTTCCAGAGTCCTTTTGCAACCAATACATGTCGCATCATATAAGCCCATAACGGGTAGTTGGTACCATCCAACTTATCCTCAACAGCCAACATACGGAATACATCATTGCTTTGCAATGGCCGGTGACTAAAATACCTTGATGCAAATTGACTGTATCTCAAAAAGTTGAACATAACTGCCGAGACGAATTCTGCTAGACTCGTAGCAGACTTTGAGACGCTTATATTGGCGAACCGAAACTTGTATATACCTTTGGCACAAAAAGACAAAATAGCCTGCACAAGCACTGTGATAGTGCATTTGGAGGCCAAAACGAGCTCAGATCGTGATTTCGGCACCACAAAGCCAAGTAGTTTTGATCTCGGAAACACGTTGAGTATGCTCACCAAAATTCGTGCGATTCTGAGACCACAACCAGAGGAGTGGCGATGATGCCCTAGATGAAGCGACGACATGCTCTGATACCAATTGTTGGAGTTAGACGTCTGCGGAAGCACACGAAAAGAACAAGGAAGAAGAAGAAGAAGCTTGGAGCAAAACACACAATAGTGAATGTATTACTAGAGAATTTACAAAGATAAGTAGCTCTTTAGGGCAATAGGCGGATATACAAGCCGGGGAAAGAAACCCTACTAAAGAGGGAAAAAAGTGCCCCGGCGGTCTTATTGTGTTCACACACATCACTACCTAAATATATCAACACAAGTACCCTTTATCACTCGTAGGATTCATGATGTCCTCCTTTTGATGATAAGTTGAAAGCTATCTTTTTGTTGAAGACTCTACTAACTAGCATGAAATATTCGTTGTCTCACTTTTTAACAATTCTAATCTTACATTTGATGGTGTTAGGGATTCTATGTTTAATTAAGAAATTAGGAGGAAAGCAAGTGGAGAGAGAAGTGGTGTAGCCAATATGGTAAGAGGAAGATCAGAAAAAAAGAGCGGAAATACACAAAGGTATGGAAGCAAAAGCAAAGGCAAAGGTGATGTGACTTGCCACCATCATGATATTCCACTGTCATGTTAAATGTAATGTTATGAATCGTGATAATCTCTCTCTCTATCTCTATGTCTTTCTCTTTGAGTGTGTATGTGTGTGTGTGTATATATATATATATATATATATATATATATATATATATATATATATATATATATATATATATATATATATATATATATATATATATATATATATATATATATATATATATATGTGTGTGTGTGTGTGTGTGCGTGCGCGCGCATGTGTGTATTTTAAGGTATATATAGTTATATCCCACCTTATTATGTATCATAGGACCCAAAAATACCTAAAATATATATATAAGTTTCAAAAAATAAATAACTTTATTGCAATGTCTAGCTCCAAACGTTTCCCTCGTTGATAACCCGTTGCTAACGCGTTGCCGTTGCTGTTGCTAAAACGTTGCTTTTCACTATGGTTTGACTTATGGTCTATGACCTCTTAGAAGTTGACGATGCATATTTTATTTCGTTTTGTTTTTGTTTAATTTGCTTATATACATATATTTATATATATATAATCATTATTTATTTATGGAATTATTATTTTTTATTTATTTTCTTTTAATTTAAATTCTATTTTATATATTTTATATTTTATATTTTTTATTTTAATTTGTTTCTTTTTTAATTTATTATTATTTTTTATTATTTAATTATTTATTATTATTTTTTTTAGTTTTTATTTTTTATTTTATTTTTATTATTTATTTATTATTTTTTGTTTTGTGTGTGTGTGTGTGTGTGTGTGTGTGTATGTGTATGTGTATGTGTTCGTGTTCATGTGAATGTGTGTGCATCTCTTTTTGTATTGGTTTTCTTTCTTGGTTTTTTCTTTCTTGGTTTTTTCTTTCTTGGTTGTAACTTTCATGTCTTATATTGGTCTTAAGTCTCTTGCTTTTGTTTGTTATTTTTTCCAATGTGTATGTATTTGTGTTCTCTATCTTGAGTTCGTAAGTTTGGATAACTCTGAACTTATGAAGGTATATATATGACCTCTTATAATCAAAAGGTTCATGAATATATACAATGATTGATGTAACCAAATGTGAAACTATACAAATTAGAATTTCTTTCAAGTCCTTATGGCCAAAACCTAACAAGGCATGCTACTCAATATGACTACTTTTGAAATTTGGAGTAATTGTTACAAACAAATCTAATGGAGTGTGGTTTCACACATTTTGAAGACAAAAGTACTTTTTTCATGAATTAGACTTATGGGAAGTGCAAGGTTATGTAGCTTCTCCATGTGAACTTGCTATTTTGGGTGGTGGACAAAGTCAAGTACCATGAAACAAGTAAATGAAGGACCTCTATTTATTTGTGCATATGGTCTTTAGCTTGAGTGATGAGGATGTACATCATCTTTACCAACATTTTGTCAGTAGAAACAACTTGGATCAAGCTAGACACTTTTTGATGTAAGGACTAAATAATCTAAGCTCCTTTAGTTGATTGAACTTCAAACGAGAGAAGAACAATCTGTATCAAAACATCCGGATATGCTCAAAATTTGTAGCACTTAGCTCTTTTCTACTCTTTTCAGCCTTTTCAGTTGGTGCTTCAATTCTAGATGATACAACTTTGACTTTCACTTTTTGAAGTGCCTACCTCAATCATATGATATTTTGGTTACTATACTTAAAAAAATAGTCTTAATCTATTATAAAAAGGTATTGTATTTGCATTATAGAAAGAAGAAAGGAAAATGATCTTTTAATTACTAAAATTGAAGAAGCTTTTGCTACTAAATTCAGCAAGAAAAACATAAAAAAATGCCATGCATACATTCTATGATAAATCATGATGAATTAAAATGTTTTATGGTACTTCTATGCAAGATATGTAGAAATGAGAATCATAGAAGGGAAGCTAGTTGCAAAGCCAAAGATATTGCAAATGTGAAAGAGATAAGAACCCCAAAAAAAAAATTATAGCAAATTTGAAAATTATGATTTTTGAAACTTAATTTGATTCTTGCTCAGTGAAACATTCTTAGATTCGTCATGAGTCTAGGCTTGCTAGACTTGTCCTATATGAACTTGGAGCTCAATTCTGGCTGTTTGTGTTTCTATACACATGGATAATATACATGTGAGAGGAGGAAGGATTTTTATTTTTTTGTCATCAGTTGAGTCAATTCAAATAGTTTCTTGTGTTTGGCCTCTCACTAGATATCTTGGAAACCTTAGCGTTACTATTTTTAGACTCTCATCATGAAAAAGACAATTTTAGATTCTCAAATTTTAATGCTTTTCATAAAATAAACAGAATTATAATCTTAAGAACAAAAATGTCTTCACATAAAAAAATTTGTTGTTTTATGTAATAAAGTAAAAGATGCATAATTGAACAGAAGCATATGGACATCAACAAATTCCTCAATTATCACAATTCAGTCCAAGACGTGGGGGCTCTTCTTGGAATAACATTTGCATCGGATCAGCCTATCTTAGTTTTGGACCAGGTCAGCTGCTTGAAAAGAAGTTATGCTCCATCATATTCAGATTTTGACCTCTGTTTTTGAGGAGATTTTTCTGTTGCAAGTGAGGTAGGCCGTAGGCCCAATGACATAGGTCAGAGAATCTTTCCAACACTAGAACTCCTAACACACATACACACCTTGAACCAAATAGATGAATGAGAGACAATAGAAAGTAGACTAGAGACAAGAGTTGAAACTGTTGGCAAGACAGAAATGAATTGAGATATAAAAATCTATTCTAACTTTATTACTTAATGTGCAGTCAGCAGTGAAGTTAGTTTTCAGTTATTGCAGTTAAACCTTTTTTTTTTTGGGGATGAGTTTAAGCATTCCCTGGATTCTTCTATGCTTGATGTTTTGCGAACACCAGCTTTTCTATTAAAAGTGAATGTCAATACGAAGAACTTCTGCTAGAATTTGAAGATCGTCTGGATGAGTTGTCCCATTTAGTGTTTTCAGCCAGATATCCAAGTTGTGTCAAATCTTTCATAACATGAATTCTGAGATATAACAGGAAGTCACCTTGCAAAACAGGTGGAAATCAGCTTCCATGTATTCATATTGTTTAAAGCCCCATGGCAAGTTGTAACACAAGTACAATTTGACTTTCTCTCTCTATCAGTTTGGCTGATATTGTGTCTACCATTTTGATGAGGGAGGGAAGGGTCTCCCGTGTATGTTTATGCATGCATGTGCCTGCTTTGTTCATGTTTTCAAACTTAAATCTCTTCCACTATGTCAGTGAAATTGTCTCTGTGATTATGCTATTTTTAAGGTTTTGCTTTATTTTTGACATCTTACCATCATACTATTTTGTCTATCTTTAACAGGAAAAGAAATGTTGAAGCTCATCGGGACAATCAAAGGGCTGATAACTGTGAAGGTGGTGGGGATAATTTTTCATCATGCAGTCTTAGTATGGATCAGGAGTACGCTTCTGAAGAGAATTCCAAAACATCGTTGGACAAATGTAAACGTCAAAAATTGGATTCTAGAAAATGTGAATTAAAAGTTTCTGTGACTCATGATACAGAAACATCTGTGACGTCAGTCTTAACAGTTGGTGGGGAGGCATTCACTTATCAAGGGTCTTTGTTAGGCCAAACTTCATGTGACTTCACATTACTAGGTGATAAAATAATCAAGCTTGGTGTTGCTGACTGTGAGTTTAAGATGGTTCATGAAAAGTTTTACACTGGCCTTGGCATGCTTGCTTCATATGCTACCATCAATGCTATTTTTAAGAATTGCCATAGAAGTACATCTGGACAGGCAAGAATGCAGGCATTCCAAAGACAAGAAGAAATCACAAGGTTAATTAGAGGAGATTCAAATGTCAGGTATGCTTGGCATGGCACTTCCAAACAAGGGGTCTCTGTTGTTGTTCTCCATGGGTTTGGACAACCACAAATACCCAAGCATGGTGCAAAGTATGGCATAGGAGTTTATTTAGCTCCTGAAAACTACTCACATGTCAGGTGTGTGATTTTTTGGTGTTGAATGCGATTAACCATCTTTTGAACGGTCTGATAACTAACCTTGTGAGTTTTGGGGATTATCAGTGCTGTGTACTCAGATGTTGACGAAAATGGTGAACAACACATGGTGTTGTGTCGAGTAATAATGGGGAATATGGAACAAGTTGAACAGGGTTCGGAACAGTTCCACCCCACTAGTGAGGACTTTGATACAGGTGTTGATGACATCTGCAACCCAAAGCGTTATGTTGTTTGGACAACCCACATGAACACACATATACTCCCAGAGTATATTATCCGTTTCAAACTGGCTGCTCCATGGAATAGTGGGTATTTGCACAGCAAAGAAACATATGGGGTGTCTGTGGATGTCCTTGATTTATGATTCTAAAGTTATTGATTGGTTGTCACTTTTCAGACATTATTGCCACATTAAAGGGAAGGCATCTGGTTGAGAAGCCAGATGCAACTGGAAAGGGACTGAAGGTTGATGCTCAGTCACCAGAATGCAAGACACCCTTCAAGGTTGTTGGTTACTTTTGTAGTGCCAGCTTTTTGGAAACTGTTGTTTCTTCTAAGATTTTATTTATAACAGGCATGTGCTGGTTGCAATTCTGTGCCAGCATCTGTGGCTAAACAAGGCTTAGGGCCCAACAAATTCTTTAGAGCTCCTCGGTCTCCATGGATGTCATTTCCAATGCTCTTCCTTGTTATGAGCACAAAGCTTTCAGAAGAAAAGATGTCTGAATTGCAACAACATTATCTCCGTTTTAAGGTGAGGTTCTGAATGTGATTCATCTGTTTACAAATAATATGTTGAATTGGGGAGTTTCTCATCATCAGAATTTGTCATGCAGGTTGGACAGATGCCAAGGGATGAGCTTATAAAGATTCTTAGATGTATTGCTGGTGATCGTCTCATAGCTGATTCAATAAGAAGCATTCAAGCTCAGGTATTGATTAGACCAACTGAGAAAAAAAGGAGAACTTAGTATACAAATTCAAAGAGTCATGTAATTATTGTAGGAATCATTTTCTTTCATATTTGTCAAAGAGTCGTGTAATTATTGTAGGAATCATTTTCTTTCATATTGTAGGAATCATTTTCTTTAGTTACAGAGATTTGTGTCCTTTGGGATTAATTTGAGGCTGTGAAAAGTAGAGATGTTCCTATGAATGATGTACCACAATTAAATTCAATCTTAGTTTTTGTCATAGTAGTCTTATGATTATCTCATCACCTAATTGCAGTAGCATCCATAAAAATGGAGAGTAATCGGTAAATGATTAATGTCTTGTAGCACCTGTGAGCATATCATAAGCACATATTTTGGAAATGTACATGGGGTCATGAACTCATGGGCTCTTTTGAGTGGAAAAGGATTTAAATATCAGATGGAAGCAGACTCCTAAAGAATCATTATACACTCTGTGGTTTTGATAAGATGATAACATGTTTGTACTCTGTTCCTTGGACTCCAGTTGAATATCTTATCTATAATGTGATCATCATTTTGAAATCTGAAAGATGCTCATTAACATATGCTCTACGGTTTGAAAGCTTGGAAAAAAAGTTTGGTTCATTGCCATTGAATGAATCAGTGGTGGCCTTAGAAAGAAAATAACATAAACAAATTAATAAAATCATGTTTATAATTTTTTTTCTGAAGTAGAACTGAGAAGGTTGATGCAAACAACCATTGCAAGTCATTAAAGATTCCGAATTCCATAAAGTTCAAATTCTTCTAGGGAATGTTGGGAACTTGAAAGTGTGCACTTAAGCTGCAAATAACTTGGCATATGGATAGTAACAGCATCCAGCTCTGAAATTTCATTATAGATGATTCAGGAGATTTCATGTGTAAAGAGCAGCAAACAGATTCGTCACTTGCAAAAGTGTATGTAGACTGGAGAAATACTTTTTCCCAAATTTGCTTACCTTCCAAATTTTTTATACAGCATCTGGTAGAAAGTTCAGTTTAAGATTAATCCGCTGCACAGTGAGAGAACTTTCGCAAGTGTTGCTTATCATTATCTTTAATAAACCTGTCTTTCAAAGCTATGGTTCCAGAGCGTTTCCTTTTCTTGAAGATTACTAGGTCTGGAGGACTGTTTTTTACTCTTTCCAGGATTTCAAAAGCTGTTTTTTCTTGGTCCATTATCTTTTGTCTTGTCGTTTTGCTGTTGCATAATTACCCAAGTGGCTTTTCGAGCTTGTAGAATGTGCTCACTATCATGATTTTGATATGTTGAAGATTATTGGTTTGGATTGAACTTGTTTAAATACACGTGGGTATTGGATTTTGATGACCCAAAATCGTAGTTGGAACCATTGAGATAACAGACAGTATGAGAGGGACTTTGACTAAGTACATCATCTATGTACATATGATAGCATGATTACAAACACTATATGAGCATATGAATTGATCGAAATGCATGAAGAAATCATCATATGAAAGGGCATAGACTGAATCGAGAAGTCTTCAATAGCAACCAGACTGCTACCTGAACCTCCACAACAAGAAGATTGAGAAGATCACACTTTGATCTTTGATGTAGAAGAGTGAAGATTAATCCCCGAGAGCAGCTGAGACAGCTCTAGATTCTGTGGATGTCCATGGCGTGAGTGGTATGCCTTTGCTCCATCATGTGGTCATTGGCTATCTTGATGTGTAAGATATCCTCGACGTAGTCATGGTCGACTATACCCAACCGAACATGGTTGGTGGCATCCTTTCTGTACCTCTGTTGCAGATGTGTAAGCCGTGTGCCTCTAGGGAAGGGGTCAGTCTCATGTGGTCCAACAAGGTAACAGTCTGCTGGGTACTTGCGTGTGCTGGATGTATGGGCCGTAGTATCTGTCCCCTTCTTATGCTTCTTCGATGAAGCATCCCCAACTTTCGTTGATCTCCTATAGTCATGCACTGTTGGAGTGATCACTCTATGTGGAACTCATCCTGTAGATCTGAATATGCTCGGCATCCGGTAATTATGTGCTCCTCGCACTTTATCTCAGTGTGGCATGTCGGGTGCAATTGCTCCTGACGTGGGATTCCTCTGGCCTAGCCTCTCTCTATCTACAGCTGATTTGAAGCAACGCGAAGCTTCCCTATGACGACACGTAGGTGCTATGGATCGTGGAGTCTCAATAAAACCCTTGTCTGAGATCTATAGAAATTGCTCGCGATAGTAGAGTATTTTCGGTGGCAGTGTATCCCTCGGTCTGATCCATGTCCTCTCTTTATATAAATGCCAAATCTTCTTGTTGATGACCCTATTCCTCTCTTGGTGGGAGAGCGAGTAGGTGGGGGGGCCTGCGTATCATACGATACTCGTGGTAGCCTATCTATGTTATATCCATGGTGGGCGAGCCAATCTTGTGTCTATGCATACCTAGAGGATGTGTCCCTTGATAGAGCCATGTCTCGTGATGCCTGAAGGCCATGTGAATGATGCACTCTCTGAGCATGCTTCGGACCCTATGTAATACGCGTATTATTTGGAAGAGTGCCTCGATAAGCATCGGTGGTGTAGCAAGCTCTACCTTGATAATGTCATGTGGTACAAAGGGCTTGTATAAAAAAAAAAAAATAAATATATATATATATATATATATATATATATATATACACAGAGAGAGAGAGAGAGAGAGAGAGAGAGAGAGAGAGAGAGAGAGAGAGAGAGAGAGAGAGAGAGAGAGAGAGAGAGAGAGAGAGAGAGAGAGAGAGAGAGAGAGAGAGAGAGAGAGAGAGAGAGAGAGAGGGGGGAGAGAGAGAGAGGGGAGAGAGAGAGAGAGAGGGAGAGGGGGGGGGAGAGAGAGGGAGAGGGAGAGGGGGGGGGGGAGAGAGAGAGAGAGAGAGAGAGAGAGAGAGAGAGAGAGAGAGAGAGAGAGAGAGAGAGAGAGAGAGAGAGAGAGAGAGAGAGAGAGAGAGAGAGAGAGAGAGAGAGAGAGAGAGAGAGAGAGAGAGAGAGAGAGAGAGAGAGAGAGAGAGAGAGAGAGAGAGAGAGAGAGAGAGAGAGAGATTTTAATGTCTATTAGAGACCAAACTCGGCGTATGAGACAAAACATATACATCAGTATGATCCAATCCACTGTGATCCCAAAAGGAAAATAAAGTGTGGGTACAAAACAGAATATAAAAGGAGTGGATAATAGCTTGCATCAAGGGTATGGGGTGCTATGGGTATGCACTCTATATGCTCAATAGGTGATGTACAAATATGATATGCATAGGGAGGGGAGGCTCGGTGGTGTCATAACGCTCTAAGCGTCTGGAGTGGGTGTAGGATATAGTGCATCGGTGGGTAAGGCATCGTGGCGATCCTCAAAATGCTCTGCACATCGAGATCGACAGGGGTGCGCTGCCGATGTCGCCGTATCTCCATGCCATGGGCTGCGTGAATCGCCTAAATCTCTCTCTGGTGGGGACGGGCTCTCTGGAGCGGGGGTCTTGGTCGAGCTCCTCTGCTCTCTATAATGTGACACCTTGCGTCGAGCTGGGTCCTTGGGTGGATGTGGGTTTGAAAAAAATCTGTAATAGAAGTCTAGGGGGCCAAGTGTATGTCCATCCGTTGCTGGAGAAGTGATGCACGGCGGCGCTGGAGCTCTACTAGGAAGCGACCTAGAGGGCGCTTGTCCTCCGTCTCCAATAAAGCCCTGATCTCTCTGGGCCCCCTGAAGAGCTGTGGGAAGCGGTCTCTGATGTCCTCGTATGCCTGACATCTACATGTGTAGTGCTCCTCGTCCTCCATCTCCTTTCGGCATATCCTGCATAATCTCTTG
Source organism: Ceratopteris richardii (assembly GCA_020310875.1). Taxonomy (NCBI): domain Eukaryota; kingdom Viridiplantae; phylum Streptophyta; class Polypodiopsida; order Polypodiales; family Pteridaceae; genus Ceratopteris; species Ceratopteris richardii. The sequence goes on along the minus strand of CM035432.1, from coordinate 114,169,862 downwards.
TCCTTGGGGGTATGTGTCGCTCGCCCAACCTCAAATCTCGAGCTTGTGTGATGAGAGAGAGAGAGAGAGAGAGAGAGAGAGAGAGAGAGAGAGAGAGAGAGAGAGAGAGAGAGAGAGAGAGAGAGAGAGAGAGAGAGAGAGAGAGAGAGAGAGAGAGAGAGAGAGAGAGAGGAGAAAGTGTTTTTACGTGTATTAGGAGGCCGAACTCGGCCTATGAGACAAATCGATGTACATGGGTGTATGTTCTGTCAATGACAAAAGATGGAAGTGCTGAAAAAAAAAATGGTAAAGCTGATATAGATCTCTGTAGTATGCATGTGGAGATACCCATGAAAGTGGAGGTGTAAGGAGTGCGATATCTATGATAGTCTATATGCAAAAGTGTAGTACAACAAGCATGAGAATGCATATGAAACGACTAACTAGCTCCATCCTGTGCTAGTGGGCGGGTGTAAGATGTGATACAAAGGTGGAGGTGGAGTCAGGGCCACCCTGATGGCTACAGCAGGATCAGCCATCATCTGGGATCATCTCTCCTCCCTGGCGCGATGGTGATGAGCTTGGATCTCTGGAATCTGGTGTTGGTGAAGTCTCGAGGCCCGATATCCTATAGCACAGGGTCTTCTCCTAGCTCGAGAAGAGTCACCCCTATCAGTGTGTGAGCTAAGGGGGGGAGGGCTGCAACACGTCGTGGAATAAAGAAGTGAGTGAGCTGACTCAGTCTCCCTCTTGTATGGGCTGCTACGGTAGGGTGGAGTAGGGAATCTCTGTGACTCTGTATCTCTAGTAAGAATCGCCCGAGCTGTTGCTGGTCTGCAGAGTCCATGATCTCTCGGAGGGTGGGCTGCCTTGTAAACAGAGTCTCGTATCTGCCTCGGATGTCACCATATGCGGTACATCTGCACACAAAGTGCTCCTCGTCCTCCATCTCTACTCTGCATACCCTGCATATCCGCTCCTCTTTGGGAATGTTTGCGGCTCTCCCCGTCTCAATCTCTAGTCTGTGTGATGAGACTCTCAACTGGCCAATAGCTACCCTCGAGTTATGAGGCATGTAAGTATCCATGTAGGGTGGTCGCTAGATGAAACCGTCCGTTTGTATGTCTAAGAAATGGTCTCGGTAGTGCGATAGTCTCGATCCCATGTGTGGTGTGTGAGCTGCCAGAGATCTTGTCTGAGCACAACATTCCTCTTGCAACTAGAGAGGTGGATGTGAGGTGAGTCTCGGTCATACTGAAAAGGCGGCAATCTGTCCATATCAAGTCCATGACTATCCAACCAGACTCTAACCTAAGTGTACCAAGCTCTCTCATATCGTGACTCTTACATTTGTATAGATGCCTCAAAAGCTTTGCGTGTGAGTTTGTCTCTAGGGAGCTCCCTCATCCTTTGAATAAAGCAGATAGTATGGAATAGTGCATCTACTACCGTGGATGGTGCCTAGCTCTACCCTGATGATGTCATGTGGTATCGACTGTGTCCCGCGAAATAGTCGTGAGATCATACGTACCTTTGGCCTCTCGATCGCACTCCACTGCGTGACTGTGTGAGCGAGTGAGAGAGAGAGAGAGAGAGAGAGAGAGAGAGAGAGAGAGAGAGAGAGAGAGAGAGAGAGAGAGAGAGAGAGAGAGAGAGAGAGAGAGAGAGAGAGAGAGAGAGAGAGAGAGAGAGAGAGAGAGAGAGAGAAGAGAAAGAAAGTCATATTAACGTCTTCTTGAGGCTAAACTTGGCCTATGAGACAAAAACCATGTACAAGTGTAGTAACCCTGTGTAGAAGATGAAATGAAATAAAAAGTATATCGCTACACAAAGCAATATAGGGCTGGAAAACGCTAGGGAGACTTTGCTCTGACTCTGCAAATAGTGGCCACCTAATACATGGGGATCCATAATGTGAGTAAAACACCCTAGTTATTGGTGATGGGTGGAGGTGGGTGTAGTATGTGGTACATCGATGGTGGTCTGAGTGCCTCTTGAAGGAAGACAACCCTGGGGGTGGTGGTACGCCTATGCTCCATCATGTGGTCGTAGGCTGTCCGGATGCGTGAGATATCCTCTGATATAGTCGTCGTCGATGATATCTGCCCATGCGTGGTCGTCTCCGTGCTCTCTGTGCTGCGGCTTGGTGGAGCGTGAGCCCTATAGATGGACCTCTCCGATGTAGCTCAGCTCGCTGAAAGAACTGGGTAATGGTCTGTTGGGTACTCACCCGTGGCTGATGTGTGGGCTGTAGTGACCGCTCTCGCCTCTCGTATGGTGCTGTGAGGAAGTGTCCCAAGCGTCGCTTGTCTCCCATAGTCATGCACAACTAGAGTGACTCCTCTATCTGGAACTGTGCTCATAGGTCTAAGTATGCTTGGCATCTGATAACAAAATGCTCCTCACTCTCTACCTCTGTCTCGCATACTGGGCACCACCTCTCCTCACGGGGAGACTCCCCTGGACCGACCCCTCTCAATCTCAAGCTGATGTGATGAAATCCTGAGCTTCCCAATGACGACTTGGAGGTGGTGGATAGGTATGTTTGCATGTATCTTGGAATCTCAATGAAGCCTTGGTCCGATATATGTAGAAAATGCTCACGGTAATAGAGCATTTTCGGTGGCAATGTATCCCTAGGGTTCACCCATGTCTTCTGTATGTATGTATGCCATATCTCTTGACGAATGACCCTATTCCTCTCTTGATGAGAGAGCGTGTAGGTGGGTGCATGTGAGTCGTACTGTAGTGGTGGTAGCCTGTCTATGTCAAAGCCATGGTGGGCGAGCCAGTCTCGTGTCTGTGCTGCATACCATGATGAGGTGTCGCTTGCTAATGCCATATCATGTGATGCCTGGAAAGCACGATAAGCAATGCGCTCTGTATCCATGCTTCGGAGTCTTTGTAATAGGCATACTGTCTTGAATAGTGGTCTGGATCCTCGTGTGGTGTGCTTTCGCATCTGTCAGTGGTGAGCCGACTCCCACATATAGCTCTCAATCCTCGGTAGGCTCCTCCCCGGGCCTTTGTGTGTATCTGTCAAGAAGATCATGTCTGTGCCCTCGATCACGTCCTCGAGGCGCCCTTGGTGTGTCCACAAAGATCCATTGAAGTTCCAGACTGCAATGCGCACCTCCTTCTGTGCTGTCTCTTAGGCTGCGAATCCCTAGTCAATGGGTCGTCCATCGATGATGACACGACCGTCCTTGTGTAGGGCACGATGTCCATTCCGTCGGACTTGGAAGACACGCGGCATGCATGCATGTCTGTGCTCTACCTGCATCCGTGTGAGGTCATCATCCAAATAGATCGGGGTGCCCGGTGTAGTGTGCAGTAGTGCTCGTCGTCTGACGAAGTCTCTCCTCCTTGCCTCAGGCGAGAACTGAAGGATAAGTGCTCTGCTTCGTGTGGTTTCTCGTCCTGCTCTCCAGGTTGGGGTGAAAGGAAGAGGCTCATCTGTGCGGTATCCAAGTAGTGTGCACAGGCGACTCCCGTCCTCCTCTGGTGATCCGTCTGTCTCTTTGAGGTCGGAGACGCGGACATTGAGCCTTCGGGCCTGTCGCATCCGCTCCTCCTCAATGGTGGTGTGTACTATGTGGATCTCCTCATGGTGGTTGTTCTTCTTTGCCTCTTGTCGAAGGTTCTTTTTGACAACTTCGATCCATTCCTCTTTTTTAGTCTCAAGCTCATTCTGAACCACTTCTATGCACTCTTTCTTGATAGTCGTCCGGATGTCCTCTAGCTGTGGGGCGATCTCCCCCTCCTCACATATGCTGTCTAGTTTTGTCCTCATATCAGTGAGCTCAGTGTGCAACTTCTCCTTATCGTGTGAGTGCTGTTTACAGATAGCTCCTCCCGGAGGGACTTGTTTTCCTTCTCCAAGGCTTCCACCTTGGCTTCGAGGGCGACCACTCTGCGGGTAACCCCGTTCAGTCCAGAATCTCCTTCTTTTTTATGTTTCCCTATCAGCTCTCCGAGGGTATGCTCTTAAGGCGGTGAATTGTTCCTCCAACGTGGGAGCCATAGAAGGGGGAGAGAGAGAGAGGGGAGGGGGACTGTTTTTTAGGTTGGGTTTTAGCTTACGGTTAGGGTTAGGGTTTTAGATCAATGTTGGAGCTAAGGTTAAGGTTTCGGTGTTGTGGCTAGGGTTAGGGTTTTGGGTATGTTAGCATTGTATCTTGGGGTGTTATGTTCTTGTTTGCTTTAGTCTCATCTTCACTATTTTAGTACCATAGGAGTGCTTCTTCAGTCAATCTTTTAGGGTTTTCTTGCACTTTGAATCTGTTAGGCGTTCTCTTCTCGTTTAGGTTTTCTCTTCTCGTGTTTAGGGTTTGTAGAGGGGGGGTTGATGTACAGAGGTGCATGCAGTAGGCGGGCAGAAAGGGTTGGCGCGAAAAGCGGGCGGGGTGGAGGGCGCGAGTAGCAGGCAGGGGTGGGGCGGAGCAGGGCGAGGTAGAGAGGGCGGGGAAGCGGGTGGGGAGAAGGGGTGGGGCAGTGGGCGGGTAGGGAAGGAGGAAGGCGAGGCAGAGAGGGCAGGGCAGGGGCGGAGCAAGGCCGCGGCTAGGGTTTCGAGACCACAGAGAGGGCGGGGCAGAGAGGGGGCGGGGGAGAGAGAGAGAGAGAGAGAGAGAGAGAGAGAGAGAGAGAGAGAGAGAGAGAGAGAGAGAGAGAGAGAGAGAGAGAGAGAGAGAGAGAGAGAGAGAGAGAGAGAGAGAGAGAGAGAGAGAGAGAGAGAGAGAGAGAGGGGGAGGGGGAGAGGGGGCGGGGAGGGGAGGGAGGGAGGGAGGGAGGGTGATATTAATGTCTTCTGAAGGCCAAATTTCTCATGACTTGCTATAATCTATACATGGATGCCTTGCAGAAGTGGTTCAATGTGGAGAAAGAGAGTGACAGAGGGAAAAGAGAAATGACTTGCCACAAAGAGAAATATAAAAAAGGTGAGACTTCCTAATGTTTGAGGTCTTGCTATCATGGTAAGTATGAGTACTGTCCCATATGAACCACTCTACAGAGCATGTTCTCTCACATTTTCTTCGCAACCAAGAGCCAACCTATCATCTACCTTAGAAACTGCACACTTGTTGATTGCATCCAGATGATGATAGGATCATCTTCCTATAACACTAACATCTACTCAAGACATGGGCATATGTTCTTAATGGTGTGCTATCAAATGCTTCATAAATCACATGATGGGGCCACTTTTGAGGAGTAGGCTACCATGGTCTCCGAGGTAGCCCGTTACGCGTACCGTTTGGTAAGGGTCTTTTTTCCTGTTCGATACCATTCGTACCTATTCGGTACTTCCGGTTCGCTTCACATCATTAAGTGACCTTGCTTATCGAATTTCGAGGGTTCAGTTATGATCGGTTTTTCGAGTTTTGTGCACACGTAGGCGGTAGCAGCTCCAAGCGTTCCTATCCGAGTCGTGAGTCCTCCCTATTGAGCCCAAAGCATGAGGAAGCCAATGGCCACAAGTTCAAAACCTCTAGTATCTAGAGCTGCATGATGGAGTACACTATGTCATCCTATCCATGGATTTTCAGCCCTCTTGTATCCCTTTTTCAAGGGACCTACATTATGGGCTCAAACGAGTCTTCGATTGATGAAAGATCAGTACATGGAGCACATCTTGACACCAGATGAGCAACTCACATTCGATAGTGAGTTTACTGGCTACATGAGCAATGTTGGTGTTGCTTATGGGAGGACTACCTCGCTTCGTAAGGAGGTGACCATGCGGCCTCTGAGTGGTGGAAGCATTATGGTTATGGTCATCCCACCATTGCACCTATTGCATTGCGAGTTCTCTCACATGTAAAAGATTGATCATTGTAACAATATTCAATTTCTCTTTTTTTTTGATGATTTTGATGAATTTTTGAGGCTATATTAATTATTGATCATATTACGTAGGACGCTTCTTCGAGTGCATGTGAGCGTAATTGGAGCTCATATTCCCTTGTGCACACCAAACTACGAAATCGTTTGAGTGTCTCACAACCTACGCCTTGTACAAGACTTGAAGAAGTTGGATGGTCCAAAGCAGGTAAAATAATTTATACTTTTAACATCCAATTCTTGTCACTAGAAAGTTTAAAGTTTGAATGTTCATTCTTGATTCTTGTCTAAGCTCTCGATTTCATGTTTCCATTGCAAGTGTCACCTAGTATATTTGATGAGATTACGGGCACTCAGGAATATATAGAAGCTCGCATTAGAGATGAGCAGGAGGACATGTACTATATGCTACATTGAGAGCTCGAGAGCATTGACAAGAGCGTGACTAGGGCTCGCTCACGTGTTGTATCAAAGCAGGCATAATCACGTATTGATGTGCCATCTACGAGTTCTATGAGTGGCCGTTGACGGAAGTTATTCCCACGACGCAGAGTAGCTTCACTTGTGGAAGATGATGACATCGGAGAGGCAGATGTTAGAGCATTGGATATTGTTCCTATTAGGGAGCCTGAGTATGATGATGAAGGGAATTTTATTAGTACTGGAGACATTCCTTCATCATCTGCATCATGAGAGGATTTAGACGAGTAGTAGCTGTGAGCATGTAGCCATTCATATGTATGATGATTGACCATATGACATTGATGTATCATGATTCATGTCACATACTCGGATGATATGTTTCTGATTTGTTATGTATTTGGGATTCGTGGATGATAGATCTTTCAGGCTTAGTTCTTTCCACTTGGTACTACATTATGCTTGACTCTAGTTCTGACTTGTTTTCCAAAATTATGTATTCCATTTCTCTTGAGATGTAATGGAGATGTTGGCACATGTTGCTTTGTTCATTTTGTAGCATCATCTTTTAAGTTTTCTTTATTCTACATTGTTTGGTTTCAAATTACCTTAATGCTCATTGCTCCCAAGTGCCATGTGAATTGTGATATCATTCATATGACTCGTGATTCATTAATGGTGAGGTGACTCGTGAATTTGTACATTCAACATTATATATGATATGTATGTACATTGTATGTATTATGTATGTATATCTCTCTCTATATATGTATACATACATATATATATATATATATATATATATATATATATATATATATATATATATATATATATATATATATATATATATATATATATATATATATATATATATATAGATACCCTAACGTACCTCAGGAACCTTACCCTCGAGGTAAGAGTCGGTTCACGTACCTTACCTGTATCGAACCTTATGGACCTAACCACCATGATGGTCTCAAGATTGAAAACTCGGGAGAAACTTAGAGAAATGATTGTATTGCACAATCACAGAGAGAAAGAGGGAAGTTCTTTCTTATAACAGGGAAATAGATAGAAAGGTTGGTTAAGCCAATATCTCCATTACTGATGAGAAAGGTGTTCTCCAACTTCGACATTCCCTATAATCCATCAACTATGGAGTAGTTAATCCTCCCAGGGATCAAGGGCTATGCAAAGGCTTATGGGCATTCTTGACTACTACTACCATTGAAGTTATGGGTCAAATCAATAGACTACTAGAGAGGGAAACAAAGCATGCACCAAAGAACTCATCGACTGCACAATTGAAAACATTGCGATGAGAGAGAAGCAAACATGCGAGTCTTCATATCTCCATGAGTTGAGGTACAATGGAAACCTCCTTGACTGAAGCTAAAACACGAAAGAAAGAGTAAGTGAGAGCTACACCAAGAGGTTTACAGAGAGAAAGATAGAGAGACAGATCAGGATAAGGACAAAGCTTTGGTGGCAAGCACAACTATGTTCTTCACAAGGACCAGTAGCTATTGAAGCACTTCATATATCCAAGGTTGTAACCACTGTGTAGAAATAAAATAAAATGGAAAAGTACTCGCTTCACAAAACTGTGTAACCTGAACGTGGAAACAACCACAGGATAGTGTACCGGGTGACAGAGAGGTAGTGGGGATAATGTAGTGATGTGTGGGGAGACGTGGCTTTGACTCTGCAGATAATGGTCATCTAATATATGGGGGCCCGATGACGCGAGTGGATATGTATATCCTAGCTATAGGTAACGGGCGGAGGTGGGTGGAGTATGTGGTACATCGGTGGCGGTCTGAGTGCCTCCTAAAGGAAGGCTACCTAAGTGGTGGTGATGCGCCTGTGCTCCATCGTGTGGTCATGGGCTATCTTGATGCGTGAGATATCATTCTGGTATAGTCGTGGTCACTCGCACCCAATTGTATGTGGTCGACGTCGCACTCTCTGTGTCGCTGCTTGCATAGAGCGTTAGCTCTATGCTTTTGGAAGGTTGGCTTGTTTGATGTAGCCCGTCTCGTTGAAAGAACTGAGTAATGGTTCATTGTGTGTACTCATCTGTGTCTCATGCGTGGGCTGTAGCAACTGCGCTCGTCTCTCATACGCTACTGTGAGAAATCGTTCCAACCTCCGTTGGTCTTCAATGGTCATGCACAAGTGTAGTGACTCCTCTATATGGAATTGTGCTCTTAGATCTGAGTATGCTCGGCATTCGGTTACAAACTGCTCCTCACTCTCTCTCTTTGTATGGTATTTTGGGCACCATCTCTCCTCTCTAGGTACTCCCCTAGTCTGACCCCTCTTGATCTCGAGCTGATGTGATGAAACTCGAAGCTTCCCAATGACGACTAAAAGGTGGTGTGGTAAGTATGTTTGCATGTATCGCGGAGTCTCAATAAAGCCATGATCTGGGATCTGTAGAACGGTAGTGGAGCATTTTCGGTGGCAGTGTATCCCTTCGGCTAATCCATGTACTTTGAATATATGTAACAAAGTGTCGAAGAGCCATCCCTTTGTGCGGGGCTCTTGGAAATGTGCTTGGTGGCTCTGTCTCTCCATCAAGGCTACTGTTTCATTGTCATTTCTTCTTTCAGTGTCTCTATGTTGGAGATCTTCCCCTCTTCTTTGAGGTGCTTCTAGGCTGTCCTCCAAGTCTCTCCCTCTTCTGTGAGGGTCTTTACTTCTTCTCCGAGTCTTCTGAATTTATCCTTCATTTTTCGTTCCTCAACATTTACTTGTTCTTCGAGTCCTTTGAATTTTTCCATCATTTTTCATATCTCCATTTTCAAGGTGCGGTTTGATTCTTTTTTGGCCTCTTTGATGGTTTAGAGATAAGTTCTTCCACTTCCTTCCAGTCCATGGGAGCCATCAGTTCTCAGAGAGAGAGAGAGAGAGAGAGAGAGAGAGAGAGAGAGAGAGAGAGAGAGAGAGAGAGAGAGAGAGAGAGAGAGAGAGAGAGAGAGAGAGAGAGAGAGAGAGAGAGAGAGAACGCTAAATGGCAAATGGTATATGTTGAGACCACTGTCGTGCCCTTTGACAAATCCCCTGAACCGATCTGAACGGAATTGTTGATATATTTAGGTAGTGATGTGTGTGAACACTCTAGGATTGCGGGGGCACTTTTTTCCCTCTTTAGGAGGTTTTTTTCCCCGGCTTGTATATACGCCTATTTCCCTAATGGGCTACTTATCTTTGTACATTCTCTAGTAATACATTCAGTATTGTGTGGTGCTCCAAGCTTCTTCTTCTTCCTTGTGCTGTTCGTGTGCTTCCGCAGACATGTAACTCCAACAATTGGTATCAGAGCAGGTCGCCGCTTCATCTAGGGCGTCGTCTACACCTCTTTGGTTGTAGTCCCAAATTCGCACGAAATTTGGTGACCATACTTAGGGTGTTTTAGAGCTCAAAACATCTTCGCTCTCTGGTGTCGAAATCTTGATCTGAGCTCGTTTCGGCCTCTGAACACATTATCGCTGCGCTTGTGTAGGCTATTTCATCTTTTTGTGCCAAAGGTATATGGTTCAGTTCGTTAGTATAAGCGTCTCGAAGTCTGTTACAGGTTTAGCAGAACTCGTCTAGGCAATTCCGTTCAATTTTTTGAGATACAGTCAATTTTCTGCATCAAGGTATTTTAGTCACCGGCCATGGCTGAACGCAATGATGTATTTCTTAGGTTGGCTGTTGAGGATAAGTTGGATGGTACCAACTACCGGTTGTGGGCTTATATGATGCGACATGTATTGGTTGCAAAAGGACTGTGGAACATTGTGCAGGGTGTTGAAAAACGTCCTATCACACCTGCAACTATTACAACTGCAGGTACTGAAGCTGATGCAGAAGGTGTCGAAGATGATGATATTCTGCATATTCCTGTTCGTGCCTCTGTTTCTGCTTCACTTACTGCAGAGCAAATTCATTGGGATGGAGAGATTCCCAGACACATGCGTTGATAGCTTTGTCTGTTAAACGTTTAAACGTGCCATTATTTCTCACATTTTGCTCTTGCAGAACAACTAAGGATGCTTGGGATACAGGTACCACATTGTACCGAGCTAGAAATGAGGCTCGTGTTGCTTACCTCCGAAAACAGTTGGAGAGTGAGCACATGAATGAAGGTGATTCTATGGACAGTTTTCTAACAAAGATCAAAGACTTGAAGGAACAGTTGATTTCTGCTGATGAGGTCATACCAGATAGCTCACTTGTGTAGACCGTTCTGAATGGTCTTCCTGATTCATACCAGAGTTTTGCTTTTACTCTTCGGTTGATGATGAAAGGCAATCCAAATGCCTTGTAATTTGAGGAGTTAGTCTCTGTTAAATTGCAGGAAGATTATTCGAGGCAGAACAGGTCCATTATGCGTGTTGCAGATCAAACTTTCTTGGCTAGTCAGAAGGGCAAAGGAAAATGGAATTCTTCAACTAGTAAGCAAAAATCTGCTAATTCTGCACATTCGAAGAGGGAAGATAAAGATGAAAAGAAATCAGAAAAGCAGAAATTGTTATGCAAGTACTGTAAAGGAAATGATCATATTGTGCAGGAAGAAGAATTGGCGTTTACTACTGTTTGCAGTTTTGACCCATCTTCTCATGAGCCGTGCATGTATGCAGCAGACTCAGATGTTTGGTACTTTGACAGTGTAATATGCGCTATATCTGCATACAAAGTGCTCCTCATCCTCCATCTCTACTCTGCAAACCCTGCATATCCTCTCCTCTCTAGGAATGTCTTCGGCTCTTCCCGTCTCAATCTCTAGTCTATTTGATGAGACTCTCAACTTGCCAATCCCTACCCTCGAGCTATGAGGCATGTAAGTATCCATGTAACATGGCCCCCGGATGAAACCGTCCGCTAGGATGTCTAAGAACGGGTCTCGATAGTGCAATAGTCTCGATCCCATGTGTGGTGTGTGCCATGTCTGACTAATGTAGAGCTTCCAAAGATCCTGTCTCAGCACAACATTCCTCTCATGACGAGAGAGGTGGATGTGAGGTGAGTCTTGGTCGTACTGAAAAGGCGGCAGTCTGTCCATATCAAGACCATGACTATCAAACCATACTCTAACCGGAGTGTACTAAGCTCTCTCATATCCTGACTCTGATATCTGTATAGATGCTTCAAAAGCTCTGCGTGTGAGTCTGTCTGTAGGGAGCTCCCTCATCCTCTGAATAAAGCAGATAGTCTGAAATAGTGCATCTACTACCATGGGTGGTGCAGCTAGCTCTGCCTTGATGATGTCATGTGGTACCGACTGTTTCCCGCGAAATAGTCACAAGATCATACGTACCTGGGGCCTCTCGATCGCACTCCACTGGGTGACTGTGAGGCCTGGGGCCCAAACTGTCGAAGCATACGTCATAGCTGGTCGGACTAGTTTGTCAAATAGCCACCCCTTCGTGCAGGGCTCATGGAAGTGTGCCTGGTGACATCTCCGCTCTAACATGGCTAAAGCTGCATATCCTCATGTGAGTCTATCAGTGGCTGCCTGTCTCATTCTGAAGGGGCCAAGTAAACTCGTGAATGTGACTCCAAGGTAGACATAGGAAGTGACCACCTCAATCTGTCCACCGCCGGCTGTGAATCCTGCTCCATTCCTCACCAAGGGAGAGGTGTGGAAGATCATGACCTTGGTCTTGCCAAGGTTTACTGTCAAGCCCTTCTGTGTACAAAACTCATCGAGGGCATCCAAGTATGGGATGCTACAGTATGCTGGAGTAGGGACTCTCTGTGACTCTGTATCTCTAGTAGGAATCGCCGGAGCGGTCTCTTGTCTCTAGAGTCCATGATCTCTTGGAGGGTGGGCTGCCCTGTAAATATAAATATATATATGTATATATATATATATGTATATATATATATATATATATATATATATATATATATATATATATATATATATATATATAGAGAGAGAGAGAGAGAGAGAGAGAGAGAGAGAGAGAGAGAGAGAGAGAGAGAGAGAGAGAGAGAGAGAGAGAGAGAGAGAGAGAGAGAGAGAGAGAGAGAGAGAGAGAGAGAGAGAGAGAGAGAGAGAGAGAGAGAGAGAGAGAGAGAGAGAGAGAGAGAGAGAGAGGTAGGTATATTAACGTCGTCCAAAGGCCATACTTGGCCTATGAGACAAAATCATATACACTTGTGGTAATCTCTGTGTAGCAATGGAAAGAAAAATACTCGCTACACAAAACTATGTAGGCGGAAAACAACAAAGGATGGTGTACCTTGTAATGAGGAGGTAGTGGGAATAAAATAATGGTGCCTGCGGGGAGCGTGGCTCTGGCTCAGCAGATAATGACCACCTGATACAAGGGGGACCCATGAGGGAGTGAATGTGTATACCCTAATTGCTGACGATGGGTGGAGGTGGGTGGAGTATGTGGTACATCAGCGGCGGTAGGAGTGCCTCTTGTAGGAAGCCTGTCCAAGTGGTGGCGATGCGCCTGTGCTCCATCATGTAGTCGTGGGCTATCTTGATGCGTGAGATATCCTCCTGGTGGAGTCGTGGTCGTCGGTACCCAACCAAATGTGGTCGGCGTTACACTCTATGTGCCGATGCCTTCTGGAGTGTACGCCCTATGCCTTTGGGAGGCGGGTCCGTCCGATGTGGACCAACATGCTCAAAATACTAAGTAATAGTCTGTTGGGTACTCACCCGCGTCTGGTGTGTAGACTGTAGCATGTGATCTCGTCTCTCATATGCAGCCATGAGGAAACATCACTCCCAGGGGGGGTTTGTTGATATATTTAGGTAGTGATGTGTGTGAGCACTCTAGGACCGCCGGGACACTTTTTTCGCTCTTTAGGAGGTTTTTTTCTCCCGCTTGTATATATGCCTATTGCCCTAATGGGCTACTTATCTTTGTACATTCTCTAGTAATACATTCAGTATTGTGTGTTGTGCTCCAAGCTTCTTCTTCTTCCTTGTGTTGTTCGTGTGCTTCCTCAGACGTCTAACTCCAACATGGAAACCCATATTCGTGACCTTTTTGAGAGGACTATATGAGAGAAACCCTAAACAGAGCAGGTGGCGAACTACGAGAACGCGAAAAAAACTGAAAATAATTCAGATGACCTTGGCAATCAGAAGATGACATGAGCATCCCCTAGTTGCAATGTCGAAACCTAAAACACATCTTCAAAACCCTAAAATAGATCTATGGAACCCTAAAATAGGAGGAAATGATGACGCAACAGTGGGCAGAACCCTAAACCAGAGGCAAAACCTCTAAAACAGAGGTGAAATCCTAGAACGGCCAAACCCTAAAACGGCAAAACCCTAAAAGAGGCAAAGCCCTAGAAAAGAAGCATGCGGAACCCTAAGAGAGAGAGAGAGAGAGAGAGAGAGAGAGAGAGAGAGAGAGAGAGAGAGAGAGAGAGAGAGAGAGAGAGAGAGAGAGAGAGAGAGAGAGAGAGAGAGAGAGAGAGAGGTATATTAACGTCGTCCAAAGGCCAAACTTGGCCTATGAGACAAAATCATATACACTTGTGGTAATCTCTGTGTAGCAATGGAAAGAAAAATACTCGCTACACAAAACTATGTAGGCGGAAAACAACAAAGGATGGTGTACCTTGTAATGAGGAGGTAGTGGGAATAAAATAATGGTGCCTGCGGGGAGCGTGGCTCTGGCTCAGCAGATAATGACCACCTGATACAAGGGGGACCTATGAGCGAGTGAATGTGTATACCCTAACTGCTGATGATGGGTGGAGGTGGGTGGAGTATGTGGTACATCGGCGGCGGTAGGAGTGCCTCTTGTAGGAAGCCTGTCCAAGTGGTGGCGATGCGCCTGTGCTCCATCATGTAGTCGTGGGCTATCTTGATGCGTGAGATATCCTCCTGGTGGAGTCGTGGTCGTCGGTACCCAACCAGATGTGGTCGGCGTCACACTCTATGTGCCGCAGCCTTCTGGAGTGTGCGCCCTATGCCTTTGGGAGGCGGGTCCGTCCCATGTGGACCAACGCGCTCAAAATACTAAGTAATAGTCTGTTGGATACTCACCCGCGTCTGGTGTGTAGGCTGTAGCATCTGATCTCGTCTCTCATATGCAGCCATGAGGAAACACCCCATCCTCCGCTGGTCTGCAGTGGTCATGCACAACTGGAGTGACTCCTCTATCTGGAACTGTGCTCGTAGGTCCGAGTATGCAGGGCATCTGATAACGAGGTGCTCCTCACTCTCTATTTCTGTATGGCATACTGGGCACCACCTCTCCTCTCGAGGGACTCCTCTAGCCCGACCCCTCTTGATCTCGAGCTGATGTGATGCAACGCGAAGCTGCCCAATGATGACTCGAAGGTGGTGTGGTAGGTAGGTATGCATGTAGTGTGGAGTCTCAATGAAGCCCTGATCTGAAATCCGTAGAAAATGCTCACGGTAGTGAAGCATTTTCGGTGTCAATGTCCTCCCCGGGCTGATCCATGTCCTCTATATGTATGTATGCCATATCTCCCGAGGGATGATCCTATTTCTCTGTTGGTGGGAGAGCGAATAGGTGGGAGCCTGGGAGTCCTAGTGTACTGGTGGTGGTCTGTCTATGTCAAAACCATGGAGGGCAAGCCAATCTCGTGTCTGTGCATACCATGATAAGGTGTCTCCGGTTAGTGCCATGTCGCGTGATGCCTGAAAAGCTCTGTAAGTGATGTGCTTTGTGTCCATGCTCTGGATCCTGTGTAATAGGCATACTGTTTGGAAGAGTGCCTTTACTAGCATCGGTGGTGCAGCAAGCTCTGCCCTAATGATATCATGGGGTACTGAAGATTTTCTGCAGATGAGTCTAGCAATCATGAGAAGCTGCGGCCTCTCCAGTGCTGTCCATGATGATGTGGCTAATCCCGGTCCCCATATAGCTGCACCATACATGAGTGGGGGGTAACTAAAGTGTCGAAGAGCCATCCCTTTGTGCGGGGCTCTTGAAAATATGCCTGGTGACACTGTCTCTCCATCAAAGCTAACGCTGCGTATGCACGTGTGATGCGATCACGGGCTGCCTAAGACATGGAGAAAACCCCAGAGGCTGCTGTGAAAGTCACTCCTAGGTAGAAATATGAACCAACTTACTCGATGGGTCCGCCTGCCGCTGTGAAAGAACTGTCTCCTCACCTGTGCTGATGTATGGAAGATCAAACTCTTGGTTTTACCAAGGTTCACTGATAATCCTTTGTGTGTACAAAAATCATCTAGTCCATGTAGGTGACGCTGTAGACCCTCTGTAGACTCAGAGAGAGAGAGAGAGAGCGAAAGAAAGAAAGAAAGAAAGACTTTTTAACGTCTATTAGAGGCCAAAATCGGCCTATGAGACAAAGCATATACATCAGTATGATCCAATCCACTGTGATCCCAAAAGGAAAATAAAGTGTGAGTACAAAAAACGGGTATAAACGAAGTGGATAAAAACTGGCATCAAGGGTGTGGGGTGCTATGGGTATGCACTCTATATGCTCAATGGGTGAGATACAAATATGATATGCATAGGGAGGGGAGGCTCGATGGTATCACAACCCTCTAAATGCCTACATATATATATATATATATATATATATATATATATATATATATATATATATATATATATATATATATATATATATATATAGATAGATAGATAGATAGATAGATAGAGAGAGAGAGAGAGAGAGAGAGAGAGAGAGAGAGAGAGAGAGAGAGAGAGAGAGAGAGAGAGAGAGAGAGAGAGAGAGAGAGAGAGAGAGAGAGAGAGAAAGAAAGAAAGAAAGAAAGTGTTTTTACGTCTATTAGGAGGCCGAACTCGGCCTATGAGACAAATCGATGTACATGGGTGTATCTTCTGTCAATCAGAAAAGATAAAAGTGCTGAAAAGAAACTGGTTAAGCTGATATAGATCTCCGTAGTATGCATGTGGGGATACCCATGAAAATGGTGGGGGGTGTATGGAGTGCGATATCTATGATAGTCTATATGCAAAAGGGTAGTACAACAACCATGAGAATGCATCTAAGACGACTACTAGCTCCATCCTGTGCTAGTGGGTGGGTGTAATATGTGATACATAGGTGGAGGTGGAGTCAGGGCCACCCTGATGGCTGCAACGGGATCGGCCATCATCTGGGATCGTCTCTCCTCCATGGCGCGATGGTCACAAGCCTGGATCTCCGCAATCTGGTGTCGGTGAAGTCTCGGGGCCCGATATCCTATAGCACGGGGTCGTCTCCTAGCTCGAGATATCTGAGCCTGCTGAAGAGTCACCCCGCTCGGTGTGTGGGCTGAGGGGGGGAGGGCTGCAGCACGTCGTGGAATAAAGAAGTCAGTGAGCTTACTCTGTCTCCCTCCTGTATGGAGTGCTACAGTAGGCTGGAGTAGGGAATCTCTGTGACTCTGTATCTCTAGTAAGAATCGCCCGAGCTGTCGCTGGTCTCTAGAGTCCATGATCTCTCGGAGGGTGGGCTGCCCTGCAAACAGAGTCTCGTATCTGCCTCTGATGCCATCATATGCGCTACATCTGCATACAAAGTGCTCCTCATCCTCCATCTCTACTCTGCATACTCTGCATATCCGCTCCTCTCTGGGAATGTCTGCGGCTCTGCCCGTCTCAATCTCGAGTCGGTGTGATGAGACTCTCATCTGGCCAATCGCTACCCTCGAGCTATGAGGCATGTGAGTATCCATGTAGCGTGGTCGCTGGATGAAACCGTCAGCTAGTATGTCTATGAACTGGTCTCGATAGTGCGATAGTCTCGATCCCATGTGTGGTGTGTGCCATGTCTGACTAATGTAGAGCTGCCAGAGATCCTGTCTGAGCACAACATTCCTCTCACGACGAGAGAGGTGGATGTGAGGTGAGTCTGGGTCATACTGAAAAGGCGGCAATCTGTCCATATCAAGTCCATGACTATCAAACCAGACTCTAACCTGAGTGCACCAAGCTCTCTCATATCCTGACTCTGATATCTGTATAGATGCCTCAAGAGCTCTGTGTGTGAGTCTATCTGTAGGGAGGTCCCTAATCCTCTGAATAAAGCAGATAGTCTGGAATAGTGCCTCTACTGCCATGGGTGGTGCAGCTAGCTCTGCCCTGATGATGTCATGTGGCACCGACTGTTTCCCACGAAATAATCGCGAGATCATACGTACCTGTGGCCTCTCGATCGCACTCCACTGGGTGACTGTGAGACCTGGGGCCCAAACCGTCGCAGCATACATCATAGCTGGTCTGACCAGTGTGTCAAATAGCCAGCCCTTCGTGCGGGGCTCCTGGAAGTGTGCTTGGTGACATCTCCGCTCTAACATGGCTAAAGCTGCATATTCGCGTGTGAGTCTATCGGTGGCTGCCTGTCTCATGCTGAAGGGGCCAGGCAAGCTCGTGAATGTGACTCCGAGATAGACATAGGAAGTGACCACCTCAATCTGTCCACCACCAGCTCTGAATCCTGCTCCATTCCTCACCATGGGGGAGGTGTGGAAGATCATGACCTTGGTCTTGCCAAGGTTTACTGTCAAGCCCCTCTGTGTACAAAACTCATCCAGGGCCTCAAGGTGGCACTGTAATCCCTCGGGTGACTCTGAAATCAAGACAATGTCATCGGCATATAATAAAATGTGGACATGTGTACCTGCGAGGTCTGCACCCTCTCCTCCAGCTCGGAGAATGTAGTCCTCAATCTCGTCAATGTAGAGACCAAATAGAGTGGGAGAGAGTGGGCAGCCTTGCTTAACACCGATGGTGCTAGCAATGGCCTCAGACATACCTCCTGGACACCGTACCCTCCCAGTCACCTGCTCATAGAGTGCATAGATGGCCCAAATCATCCCTGATGGTACTCCCAAGCTCTGGAGGCGTTGGAAGAGCCTCTCCCGCGGCACCGTATCGAAAGCTTTGCGGAAGTCCACAAAGCAGCAATATAGCCTCTTCTTCCGCATCCTTGCCCCATCAATGAGGCAGCGCAGAATGAAGATGTGATCAATAGTAGAGAAAGCTCGTCGAAAACCTGCCTGGCCTCGTGCTCATAGCCCCTCAGTCTCTGCATATGAGCTGAGCTCTGCCTCAAGTATGGCACCGTATAGTTTGGCCATGGTGTGGCCAATCATGATGGTCCTGTAGTTCCCTGGATCCAGGGTGTCGCCAGATTTGTGGATAGGCACAATGGTGTGCCTAGTCCACTCCTCTGGGAAGCCCTCTCCTATAGCCCGGTTGAAGACATGTGCAATCAACGGGGCTATAGTGGAGGCTGCATATATGAGATGCTCGCTCTGCAATCTCGCGTGGTCTGTCGAACGTCCATGTCGCAATCGTCGTATGGCCCTCTCAACCATCTTTGCTGTGAAGAGAGAAGAACTAGTAGGGCGAGGCTCAAGTGGCTGGGGAATGGGAGGCTGCCTAGGTACCTCATATAACCTCTGAGCATAATCATGCCATGTGTGTGGGTCTCCAATAGGTGTGGTCGGGCGTGGCTCTCGTAGGCTGTGCCATGCTGCAGCACTGTCCATACTCATAAAGAGATGGTATAGCTCAAGCTCCTGTGCCTCCTCAAAGGCTCGCCTCTTTCGACGTGTGAGAGTCTTCATCTGTCCCTTGGCCTCTCTCTCTGTGATCTCTCCCAATGCTCGCTGAGCTCGTAGTCGGCGGTAAAGATCTCTGCAATCCTCATCATACCAACGATGTTGTGGCATAGTCCCGGGAGGAGGTGTGTGACGAGAATGGATGGTGTGTGGGAAGGAGCTGATGGCTGATGTCTGAAGAACTGATGCTATCTGAGAGGTGAGTAGGGATAGTGGAGTGTCAGGATGAAGTAAGAGAAGACCCTTCTCGACTCGAGCCGCATATATGTGAGCTAGCTCGTGTGTGAAGTGGATGGTGGTGTGTGGGATGCGTGCTGCGGGTATGCGTAAAGGGGTGTCTCCCTTCAGGGAGAGTGCGAGGTATGTGTGATCGGCCCCAATGGGTATGGGTGGGATGGTGAATGAGGTAAGTAGGTGGATGGCCTCTCTGGACCCCATGACGTAATCTACTGTACTTCCCCCCGCCATCTGTGGCTGAGTGTGGTATGCATGTCAATCCTCCTGAGGTAGGCCACTGAGTCATCCCGTTATAGATAACGAGATTATGTCGAGAGCCTAGTCTGAGTAGGTGAGTGCCATAGTGAGTGTGTGTAGGGTCAGCTGAAGCTCGAGCTGTAGACTCATCCTCTATGGTATGTAGTATCTCTGGGTCTTCTGGGTCAAATATCTCACACTGATCATTGCCTGTCCTTGCATTGAAGTCTCCCATAAGGAAGACTTCCCCTAATGCAGAGTACTCTGTAATCTCTTCTGACAAGCAAGTGTATGGTGAGTCCTCCTCTCGATCTATGATAGCGAAACGCGAGCTAGAAGGAGCAAAGTAGCATAATGCTATGAAGATGATCCTCTCCTGCGAGAGCTGCAGTCGAATCCAAAGATATCTGGCCTGTGAATCACGTGCGACTATCTGTATCCTGCTCTGAAGTCCATCTCTAAAGAGTATGGCTACTCCTCCTGATCCTCGGGTGGTGTGCTGACGTGTACACTCTCTGTATGTGGACTCCCACTGAAAACCGTGGACTCGAGGTAGGCCCCGGTCCGGGCTCTCATGTGTGTCTCTGTGAGCATAATGATGTCTTTGCCTTTGCGCACCTCTTCCAATCTCTCTGGGTGTGTCCATAGATCTCCATTGCAGTTCCAAACTGCAAGGTGTATCTCCTCGAGTGTCTCACAGGCCGCGAATCCCTATGGGATGGCCTTGCCATCAATGATGATACGACCATCTCTATATGAAGCCTTCTTTCCTTCTTTGCGAGCTTGATGTACTCTCGGCATGCATGCACGACGGTGTGCTACCTGCATGGGTGTGAGATCATCGTCAAGGTAGATGGGGGGGGCCATCAAGTGCTCTCAAAATCACCCTCTTGCGTAGGAAAGTAGATCTTATATCTTCGGAAGGGAAGTGTAGAATGAGAGCTCTCTTCTTCGTGGGGTCTCGTCCCGTTCTCCAAGACTTGATGAATGGGGGGGACTCCTCTTTGTAGCCGAGTATCTTGCATAGTGTCTTCCCATTGGACTCGGGGGTAGAGCCTTCTTTTTCTTCAAGGCCCGTGATGCGTACATTGAGACGGCGGGCATGTCTCATCTTTTCTTCCTCAATAGTGGTGTGCACGATGAGGGCTTCTTCCTTTTGTGCTTTCTCTTTGGCTTCTTTTTTGATGTTCTTCTTCACTATGTCGATCCACCCTTCTTTGGTAGCTTCTAATTTGTTTTCCATGCTCTCGGTCAAGGATTTGGTGAGTTCTTCTTTGAGAGCTTCTGTCTTGTTCATATTAATCTCTCCTTCTTCGGGTGTAAGAGAGACCATTGAAGCTTTGAGGAGCTCCAATTCCTCTTTCATGTTTGCCCTCTCCTTAGCCCATTCTTCTTTCTCTTTTTGCCATGCTTCCCTCTCCTTATGATATGTTTCTACTTCCTTCTCGAGCTTTGAGAGGCGGCTGATGATGGCCGTGATAGTGGAGTCCACCATCTTCTTGTTTTCCTTGATAGCTATGGTCAGTTTGTCCTCCATTTTTGTCAAATCGTCCTTCTTAGCCGTAGCGCTCATTGCATTCGAAGATGAAAGAGAGAGAGAGAGAGAGAGAGAGAGAGAGAGAGAGAGAGAGAGAGAGAGAGAGAGAGAGAGAGAGAGAGAGAGAGAGAGAGAGAGAGAGAGAGAGAGAGAGAGAGAGAGAGAGAGAGAGAGAGAGAGAGAGAGAGAGAGAGAGAGAGAGAGAGAGAGAGAGAGAGAGAGAGAGAGAGAGAGAGAGAGACGTGTGTATGTATGTATGTATCTATGTATATATATCTGTGAGGATATCATGCAAATAGCATCTTTTCTTCAAAGACATGTCACATGTAATATGGCTTTCCGTGTCTGAGGTGTGCAGCACTGACCGAATCTTTAAGGCATACATTCATGGACTGTAGATATCTCAAACATTTTTTGGATGAGATCTTATTGCAGTTGACAAAAGAAGTACCATCCATTTCACCTTTCTGCATAAGTTTTGCACTCACTTAGCACCACGATGGTAACATGGTTTGGTTCTAATAAGAAATGCAGTTCTGGATTCTTTTGCTCATATGGAGATCAATAAACACTCTCATTTTCGAGAATAACAAAATGAAAAAGTTTCTATCTGCCAGTTATCTGTCTATCCATTTATGTATGTATGTATGTATATATGTATGTATCTTTACACACACACACACACACACGTGTATATATGTATGCACATGTGATGTATATATGTATGCATGCATGTATCTAAGTACCTATGTACTTACCGATGTAGGAATGTATGTATGCATGTGTGCATGCAGCTACAGAATATTGTGCAGTCAGTGTTTAAAAGCTTTTTATATTCTATGTGTGCATGCAGCTACAGAATATTGTGCATGCAGCTACAGAATATTGTGCATGCAGCTACAGAATATTGTGCAGTCAGTGTTTAAAAGCTTTTTATATTCTATACTTCACAAGCAAGGAAGTTGGTTCAATTTTGAAATGATTTCTTAGTTGACTCCATTTTGTTTTTGCCTTTCCCAGGAAAGGGCAGAAAAGGTGAGCAAGGGGGATAACAAAGGATGCTTGGCAAGGGAATAATCAAGGTCTATGCAGCTAAGAACATCTAGAATCATACCTATGCTCTGATTTTAATGAGGTATTTTAAAATGCTGGTAGTGTAGGCTGGTGGAACAGTAATGATTCCGCTTCAATTAGGGTTGTTATGGGTGTTGATAGTGTGGTTTTCGCCAAGAAGCTTGTATGTCAGTTCAATTTGTCGACAATGACAGTTCCTTGCATATATCTCAGTGAACCGGTTGAACAGATGAACTTTTCAACATATAACGTGTCTTTCATGCCAGGTAAATTCCTGAACATTTCATTCATCACTTGATCAAATCATGAATTAGTCTACAGGATTTCTTGGTGTACGCAAAGATGTATTATTATTTGGAAATTTCAAGTACTAAATTAAGCAGATTGTTGATTCTTTTAGTGCCATGATGTTTGATCTGTACAAGCACATGAAACCCAACTTTTGGTCTGAAGCAGATATCATCACAGCTCGGAACATAGTGCACTTGAGATGTTTAAAGAGGTGAGATTTAAATAGAGCTTCAATTGTTCTATTGCTTAAATAATTCAGACCCAAAATGAAGATCTAAGTTTTAGTCTCTTCCAAGAGGTAGTCTGTGTATACACTATGCGTACATATATTATGCACAACTTAGCAGAAAACCCACACCAGTTTTAGTGAATAATCGGTGAAGTTCAAGCATATCACGTAATGGTAGACTAGATATCAAGAAGATTGGTTATTCATAAAGTACATACACATAATTTAATCATCCATGAGTAATATCCATAGAGCATGCATGATACATGATGATGTAAGAATGTATGAACATCACACATCGTTCGATCTTTAGGGATCAACTTATATGAATGCGCAATGGTTGCCGTAGGATCTGTAAGTTTGCAGGCCCAAACAATTGCTCTTTTGGTATGCATGCATAGAAGTATGAACAGCAGAGGACATTACACAAACTGTGAGGGGGTTCTAATTAGGGTATCTAGGTGGATGAAAATGGTGCATTAGTTTTAACGAGCTGATTTTACATCAGGACAAAAATCATGTTTTAATTGCTGCATGGCTCGGATGATTACACAAGAATCATAAGTTAGTGTTGTGTGTACAACTCTCTTTTGGATAGTTTCTTTTAGCGTATTCAAAAGGAATGTTCGCCACCTTAGTTCAATGCATAAGATGGGGTAAGTCAGATTTATGGATCAATCATTGTAAGCATTTTGATTATGTTGGTTGTATGGCTCATTCTTTTAGTTCAGTCTTAGGCCTTACCATTCATTAGCGTGAGGAGCGCACACACACACATACACACACATTATTACATGCATACATACACAGGCACATACATGCATGCAAACATACGTACATACATACACACCAACCTACGTACCTATGTACTATCTACATACATGCATACATGCATGAAGATGCATGCATGCATTCATGCATAGACATATCTACATTGCTAGCTAGCTAGCTAGCTACCTATCTACATATGTACATACATGCATGCATGCATATGTATGTACATACACATCTATGTATATACACATTTTTACATAAATACATGCATACATACACATGCATGCATACATACACACATGCATGCATGGATGCATACATACATGTGTGCATGCAATGCATAGATGCACACACGCATAGTAAAAAAAATTGCACGATTTTTATTTTACAAAAATTGAAAAAATCGCATTCGCGATTTAAAATGTTTTTAACGATTTTTATTCCAAAAAAAATAAAAATAAAAAATTTAAGGCTTCATATTGTAGATCTCTTTTTAAAATTAAAATTTCATCATTGCGATACTTATGCTTGCTTGTAGTCTATCATATATTACCACTTTGCTCTCTAGGTAGAACTATATTATTTTCTTGCATATTAGAGATTTAAAATCGATGCTCAATGATTTAAGTAGTAGAGCACTATGGGCTTAAAGAGATACAAAGCCAAGTTCCTTCAATTATGTATGTACATTTTTTGGCATCAAATTAAGTCCTTGTCCAATATGAATCTGTACCAACCTATAGCTGAATGACATTATAAAGTCTATGTGATTGCAATGATATCAAAAACTCTTTGGTGGCATCTCACATATGACTGAAGTACAACTAACAAGCATCTAGGTCATATAAACTTTTCACTACTTTCACTACTGTCCAATATTGGAGTATATATGAGTTGAATAGGTATTTTGCATACCTTACATACAAGGAAAAAAAAAATCTCTTGATGAATAAAAACCTCGATTTTTATTCTTATTTTTAAAAACCCCTATGATTTAAATCTACGATTTAAAGGATTTAAATCCCGATTTAAATCTATGATTTAAATCTCTTCTTTGTACTATGCACACGCGTGCATGCATGCATATGTACACACGCGTGCATGCATGCGTATGTACACACGCGTCTATGCATGCATATGTACACACGTGTGCATGCATGGATACATACACACGCGTGCATGCATGGATACATACACACGCGTGCATGCATGGATACATACACACCCGTGCAAGCATGGATACATACACACGCGTGCATGCATGCGTACATACACATGCATGCATGCGTACATACACATGCATGCATGCAAAACATGCATGCATGGTATGTATATACGTATGTGTATGTATACACATGCATGCATACATAAACAATCATGCATGGACACATGCATGGATGCATGGACAATGGTATGTGTGTGTGTGTGTGTATGTATGCTCATGCATGCATACATACAGAATCATGCTTGGATACATGCATGCATGGATACACAATCATGCATGCATACATACACAATCATGCATGGACACATGCATGGATGCATGGACAATGGTATGTATGTGCGTATGTGTATGTATGCTCATGCATACATACATACACAATCATGCATGTGTCCATGCATGATTGTGTATGTATGCATGCATGTGCATACATACACATACGTACATATATACCATGCATGTGTCCATGCATGATTGTGTATGTATGCATGCATGTGCATACATACACATACGTACATAGATACCATGCATGCATGCGTGCGTATGTATGCATGCGTGCGTATGTATGCATGCGTGCGTGCGTATGTATGCATGCTTGTATATGCATGCATGCATGCATGCATGCGTATGTATGCATGCATGTTTACACATGCATGCATGTGCACAAATACATACACATGTACATACACGTACATACATATGTACATACACATACATACATACATACGTACATACATACATACATACATACATACATATGCATATGTATATGCATGCATGTTGACATACAGATGCATGCATGCATAACGTACAAGCACAAATACATGTATATACATGCATACAAATAGATGTATATATAGCATGCATACCTGGATTTGTGCATGCATGTATGTGCATATGCGCATATGCATTTATAAATAGTGAACCTACATGTACATGTGCATGTAGACATCAGTATAGTTATATTTACGGATAATGCATATATGTCCTGTGGGCATGGTGTAGTGATTACACCTTGAATTGGTTGTATGGGTGATCTGAGCTCAAATCTTTTAAGGGATGTGTTGTATGAATATGTAAGTTTATTTGGATGGCTACCCATTTCTTGACTGTGGGATCTAAAGAGTGCCTTCATCTTATGTGGTTTGATGTGGGATCTAAAGGGAGCCTTTATCTTATGTTGTTCAATGTGCATTTTTTTGTATGCACACATGGGTACATACATTTGTACATCCAACACACTTCTATACATACATACATGCATAGCTATTTACATACATACATACATACATACATACATACATACATACATACATCTATATGAACATAGACTTATAATACATATATACATAGCCATAGAGAGATGGAGACATAGATACATGATATATAGATGTATCTAGGGATGTGTGCATACATACATACATAATTTACATTTGTTTGTTGAATTGGTGTGAAGTAGACAATTGATGGGGAATGTAGTCATTCGAGTGTAGTCATTTCAATCTGCTTGCCTTGTTTACATTTCATGTGTATTTGATCCTAAGAGAATCCATCCATCTTCCATTGTTATCATCCAATTCAAGCTTAGGTGCCTTATTTTTTATGAAAGAGACTAACAATAAATTCAAGTGTCGATTGCATGCACACAATACTTGTTTAAAAAATTCAACAAGGTTATTCAAGAATGAAGAGTTCATAATCTTCTAGCAATCATTTCTCCTACCAAGGTGCAAAGTTTCAAGTGTAGAGTGCAATAGTTTACAGGTTTTGAGATGGAGTAATGGATGGCTTACGTGCTAAGTGTGAATAAAATTTAAAAGTTAGTGATACTTTTGTCCACAAAAAAGGCTAAAGAATGATATTGTATCTGATTTATTGTATCTGATTTATGGACATACATTTTGAAGCATATACAAATTTTAAGTTTGTGAAAAATTTTAGGTGATTATTGGAAGTCTGTGATGTGTTTTGATGGGCCTCTAGTTAGATTACTCCCAATTACTCATTAGTGACTTTTGAATGATGATGATTCATTACCCATTTTGCAACTCCCTGTACTTGTAAGTCTTTACATCAACCTTCTATCATTGTTTTGTATCTTTTTTGCTATCCTATTCTTTCGTGTCCGCCTTCTGGTTTGTTGTATGTTGAAAGTTGTCTTAACTATTGATTCTCCACCGCATCTTGGTTTGTTGTACGTTAAAAGTTGTCTTAACAATTGGTTGTGAGTTGTGGGCTGGCTAGCTCAACTTGCGGGAACCTCATAGTTAAGCAAGCTCTTGCTAGAATAGAACTTGATTAGTGACCAAGTGTATGCCCCTAACTATTGAATGCATCTCCAACATGTAGTATTAGACCCAAATTCTTGTCATATCCAATCCTTAAGGATGTACAAAGAAGCTTGGATACATCAGATAGCAAGTCAAAGTTCAAGGTCATTTGACAAGAAGTTTTGA
Organism: Ceratopteris richardii; assembly: GCA_020310875.1. Classification (NCBI taxonomy): domain Eukaryota; kingdom Viridiplantae; phylum Streptophyta; class Polypodiopsida; order Polypodiales; family Pteridaceae; genus Ceratopteris; species Ceratopteris richardii. The sequence continues at coordinate 114,143,012 of CM035432.1, read as the reverse complement.
TAAATGGGAGATTGTTGGTGTAAAGCCGAACATATGGTTGAAACTAGGCTTGGGCTTGGCTTGATGGTTCCATAAGTTGCAAATTTGAGAAATCTCACATAGGTGGTATGAGTGGTGGGTGATTAGCTTGTCTTGTGGAACACTCATGGTTAAGGGAGGCCATGTTAGAAAAAAGAACTTGGGTGGGTGGCCTATCGAGAGTTTTTCCGTACAAAATCCAACTCCAACAACTTTGATTTGATTTGAGGTATACATCACACATGCCATTGTTTTCATACAAAATCCAACTCCAACAACTTGATTTGATTTGAGGTGTACATCACGCATGCCATTTTTTTCATCATGATTCAAGTAATGAGTTCCAATTTCAAAATATTTTCTAAGAATTTTTAGGCTCACATCCATTTGGAGCCTTTTCTTCTGCATGTTTGAGAGACTTTAGCATTAAAAATGTGGTGTTTTGGGTATTATTTTTATCATTCAATATAGGATTTGGAAGAGGTTTCATTCCTTATCAAGAATATTGTCTCAAATTTCACGAATAATGCATGGAAGTTAGGAACTCTACATTTTGTGGTTGTAATATGTTTGTTATGTTGGGGATGTAAGGGTCATGTGACCTTACCCCCATATTCATATATATACATCATATATAGAGCATTGCCTCAAGAGAGATCATTGTGTGGGTTTCGAGTTACATAGGAGATGGTACCGAAATTTCACCGGCTTTTATGCTAGAAAGGAGCTCTAGTGGATCTTGAAGCTTGTGTGATAGCTTTGGATCATTGTTTATCTCCATTCATTTGGACTTGGTCATAGGTTATTTGTGATAGGTTGGACCATCTTGCAGGATTCATTCTTGAGTTGGAGGTGCATCACCATTGTATTGGCGTGTATTGGCATTAGTTTTTTGGCACATGTAGTTGCCATTATCTTCTTGATTTGATCAGTGACAGGTGGTGACATATTACTTATTGTTCTTTCATTATTGGTTATCTTGTTTGATTGCTCAGTTTATAGGGGATACTTTGTCGAAATTTTCCCAGGATTCTTTCATATCTACTTGGTCACTTTGGAGACTTGGTGAGCAGTCTTATGCTCATGGTTTTATGCGCATGCTAGATGCATGATTATGTGACAGGTGGCAGATGGTTTTCTTCTCCAGTGAGACATATGTGATGTGAGTTATGCATATGGATATGTCGGTGTGATCCTATTCAGGATAGAGTATTGTTTCTAGTTTCTTGTTACATTGCTAGTCTATTGGATTGCCAGCATGGTGTCTTCTCGATTTGATGGCATTGACTTTTCGAGATGGAAAGCTCAGATGTGGCATACATTGGTTCGTGCAGGGTTACATATGTATGCATAGAGATGCACAGAGGCCTCGTGACATGCCTGACCACATATGGATGGATATGGATGCATTGACCAGCTCCACTATTCGATTACAGCTTGTGGATTCTATATATGAGTCTTTTATGTATGAGGAGACGAGTAGTGCATTATGGCAGAGACTACATGACATGTGTGCGAGTCCATTGACTCATGTGAGACATAGATCACATCGACGACTTCGATGTTGGCATTGTGGTCATGAGGGCCATATTCGACGACGTTGCTTCAGACGGATGCGATGACGATGTCAGAGATATTCACGTGATGCAGATCAGGTAGTGGTTTCACGAGAGTCTATGGAAGTTGATTATGCTAGTGATGGTGATATCACTTTCTCCTATGGTTCATCTCAGGATTCCTCTTGTTCATTGGATAGCACGCATAGGGCTTGGTTGCTTGATGCATTAGCCAATTTTCATGTTATTCCACATCGTGAGTGGTTTTGTCGATTTTGAGGTGAGAGTCGTGGATGTGTGCAGTTGCCTGATGGTACGACATATGACATTGAGGGTGCAGGAGATATATGCCTTATGCTACCTTGTGGAGCATCACTTATACTTAGACATGTACGCTATGTGCCTTCATTCCCTATGAGCTTGATTTCAGTTAGCCAGTTATAGGAGAGCAGATGTTATGCATTCCTTGGTGAGCATCATTTTCAGTTGCAGTTGGGACAACTTATGCTTGTCAGAGGTGCCAAGGTTGGGCACAAGTATCCACTGCAGGTACTTCATGTGAGAGACAGTCTCGTCTCAGTGGGAGTTCAGCCTTATGTGCGATGTGAGACTTGTCATGTCTCATTTTGTCTACCTACACATATGGCTATTGACATTCATGATGCACATGTATGGCAGGATTCAAATGCTCAGATGGATGCACATGTAGAGCATGTTTTGGATGCTCATGACGCTTATGGAGACCATGATTGTTCTGATCATATGGATGCTCTTACAGAGCATACTTTGGATTATCAGTTGGATGCTTTAGAGCATGATGTAGATGCTCATATAGAGCATTGTGATGATACTCAGTTAGAGTGTGATCATCACTTGGATCTTGGTGTTGATGTTGTGCAGTTAGCTCATGTGGAGCATGATGATACACTTGGTGTGGTAGAGCATGATAGCTCTTCTGATACACAGTGTATACCAGAGCATACTAGCTCTCAGGATGCACAGCTAGATACATCCTTGGTTGCGAGCATGGCTGATTTGGATGTTGAGGAGTCAGCAATTATGCAGTCATTCTTGGATTCCCTCATGCCAGATATTGACAGAGATATGTCAGGACATGTTGGTCTTGACGATGGTGCTTTAGATGCCTTGGATATAGGCATGGCTGACATGCTTAGGTTAGCCACGATAGCACATGTTTCGTCAGCATTCGGGAGTCTGATGTACGAGTTATGCTCGAGACCAGATATTGCAGTTGCTATTGGAGCATTTGCACTTAGAGTTGTCAGTCGTTCGATGATTGACACAGGCATAGAGCGAGTGGGAGCTTTGCAGGAACTTCATGAGTTCTTGCATCAGTCATATGTGAGCTCGACAATTAGAAAGTTCCAATGTAGGTGTTTTAATGATCAAAGCTCCTAATTAGTTGCTAGAAGCTTAATTGCATACTTTCTTAATGTCTCAAGCAAGGTGAATAGGGTTGGAAATGACTCTGTATGATTGTAGAAATGAATATTCAAAGCAAATTAAATGAATATTTTGCATTTGTTACTTACCTTCATTTAAGTACATACTTTCTATTTGAAACATTTTCAAATGGTTATGACGACATCATTTTCACATGGTCATTTAAATGAAGAGATGAATATGTGACAATCTAAATGTTTTGAAGATCCTAAGAAAGAATATCTAGTTTGGTTGAAGAGGTTCCCTTGGTGTCTTATATAGCTACATATATTGCAATGGGATTTTAATTTCTCTCATAGAATCCAATGGTTACACTCAAAACTTAAAATAATTGTTTTAAATTGAATGGATATGCGATTGTTGTGTGATTATGTTGCAGTTGATTCTATATATTGATCCTATGTCGTTTGAAGAAAGGCTAAGCAAGCATTTTTTGATCTCACAAAGATCTCAGCTGTTAGTTTTACACAAGGAACTTTGGAGATGATAGTCATATACCTTCATAATACCTTTCTTGTAACGGCTTTGAATACATGTACATTGAATGGGGCTATGCAAAGAATTGTGCAAATGAGGTGATCATTATTTACTTCTATATGATTTTTGTATTGATAGTGTCATGGTAATTGATATGCTTCTTGACCATATTAATTGTGGGGGAGGAGTTCATAGTCGAGATCAGTGTTGCAAGTGGCACTTTAAAACAATCCTAGAAGAGACGACAATTTGTTTTTCTCTAAGAGTAGTGTGGATACGATGAGGTTAAGACATGGAAATGTTGAAGGTAACCAAAATAATAGGCCCTTTATTTTTTGGGCATTGAAGTGCCCAAAATATTGATACCCTAGTAAAATGGGCTAGAGTACATTAAGAACAAATGGAGGAAACGAAAACTATTGAATAAAGGTCTCATAGATAATCCACATTGTCGTTAGTGACCCCCAACCTAATGGTATACTACTTTTTTTAAGGAGCTAGAGTTGAGTAAAATTTCCATAAAAAAGTAATGGATATGGTTATGAGATCATGTATCTTGGTAAGTTCATTGCCCAAGGAAAGTGTATTTCCTCGCTATAGGCAAGGCTCAACTTTATGTTACAAGTAAAATAAAGAAAATCTTTTGTCTAATATTTCCCCCCCTCCCAAATTAGTGAGGATGGCATATACATGATAGAACCTAAAAAGAGATGAAGAGGGAATGAAGGAAAACAAAATTTCATGAATTCTCAACTAAATTTCCTTGAGAGTTAGTCTTAAATTTGAAGAAATGTGTTTTTTGTTGGATTAAGTAAGAAGGTGAAGAAATCCAATCCTATGGAGGATAAGGAAAGAGGGTTAAAAGGTTTCTTGGGAGTTTAATAATCCTATGGAACATGAGGCCAAGAAGGGAGATGAAATCGGGATCGAAAGATCTTCCCAATGTATAGGGAAGACGAGCAATGAATGTCAAAAACCCTACAGATGGATTTTTCCACTTATTAGTCATGTGTTTCCATGTATCAGTCGTTTTGGATTAGGTTTTTTAGCAATCATGAGGAAAACCATAGAAATTGCAAAACTAATGTAATTTGATTGTATTGAGGCACTACAGTTGTCCTCAATGTTGATATGTGATGAAAAGTAGTTTGGAAATCATAGAGGAAATTGTGTAGATAATATGAGGAATAAGGAGCCACAACATAATACACGATGATATTTAATAAGTTCAAAATCTAGAAACGAGCATCCTATGAACACCATAAGATTATATACAATTTAACAAACATAACATCCTGATTGTGCCAAAAAATTGTCCTGGTGGGCCTAAGTCTGTTCAAACACATCACTACCATAATGTACTAATAAAACTCTCTTAGGTGTGATATTTTGAACTAAGAGTTATCACACATGTATAAGTAGTTAATTCTCTTGAGGAGATTCTCTCCATTATATAATAGTTGTAGTGCACATGAATGTTCTTTGTCTGCCATGTAACATTGGCTTCTTGAAGTTACCAATGTGCTCTAATGAGCAATTAATATCATAGTGGAAGAAAATTATTGGCCATTTAAAACAACGATGCAGTTTAGAACCCCACACAATCAATGATAATTGTGGAAGTTCCCCTATGCTATAATAGAAGTTCCTATAGTAGGATTCTTCTTGCTTAACCAAGATATGCATGAGACTCTACAAGATACACAAGTAGAAGTTCCTATAGTAGGATTATTCTTACTCAACCAAGATATGCATGAGAAGCTACAAGCATGAAGCAAGAATCACGTGTAGATACACATGTAATTTAAACATCCCCATTTAAGCTTGAAAAGTCATTTAAATCTAGTGGTGTTGATCACCCCATAAGATTTGATGACCCAAAATATTGAGTACCGCTCAAAAGATATAAAGGTGCACTTGATTGCCCATCAATGCTTTAAGCATAGACTATAAAGCTATTCTTATGAGAGGCAAAAAGTTAATTTAGATTGATGCTTTATAAGGCAAGAAAATGACTTTAAATGCATCTCTATCATAATGAGAAATGAAACACAAACTTGTCTCCATAGGAATTGTAATAGATTTATGGTCCTCAAGGTAAAAATACAAGAATGAGGAGTCAATGTATGTTGTTTGAAAAAGGTATATTCTTCCAATAATTTGCATAAGCTAAATGTCAAAATAGTCATGTAGAAGGCCCAAATATGAAATTGCAAGAGGCATGCAAATAAAGCTTATATGTAGAAATAAATGTTTCATTAGGACTATTGAAAATGTCATGAATGTTAAATAAAATGATATAAAATACATCGTTTTCTTGGACTACTATAAAATCTGTGTTACAAGAAAGTGTGTCAAATTTTGTTCTAAAAATGTGGTGCTTGTTTCAAATCATACAATGCCTTCTTTAGCTTGGACATCTTATTTCCTTGCATTTTTGACATAGAAGAAGGGAACTTTATGTAAGTCTCCATTTGAAAATCCATTTTCATGATTAGTCTAATTTTGACATTGGAATCCACAAATGCTATGAAAAGTTTCATATGATGTGGGATGAAAAGCTCCATCAAAATCAATGCCCTTCTTTTGAGCATAAACTTTTTCTAAATGTCCAACATTATTGATATTAATTGCCCCATTAAGCTTATCTATTAGCTTATAGGGGCATCTAGTGTGAATGGTTCTCTTTGCAAGTGACAAATCACAAATGAATCAAGCATTGCCCTTCATAATAGCATAAATTTTGATTGGATAGCAATAATCCATTGAAAGAAAAAAATAGTGCTTCATTCAAAAAGAGGAAAATTTCATTGAGATATTATTCCACAGTAGTCTAAATCTAATGCAAAATGAGAACCATGTGAGCTTGAGTACGATAAGAAAAAGATGCATCTTATTTGTTGGCACTCAAATTCTTCATCAACCTTTGATATAGGTTTTTCCCCATCAATGTATTAGAAATGGAATAATAGATATCCTCATTTAAAATCTACATAAGTTAATAATTTTCTAGACATACATCTCATTGAAAACCACTGAAAGAAGGCAAGCAATATCATAAATATCCTTTGAGATAATCATATTATTAGTACATAAAAGTAGAGGTTGAACTACATCCTCCATAAAGACTACCCCTTAACTAACCATAATGTGTTTAATTGATATATGATACAAAAGATGGGCTTTTTCAAACATCCAATTGCTTTTGGAATTGTGGCTAACAAAAATACATATTATATATATATATGTCATCTATAAGGATAGTATATTCCAATGCCTTAGTAGGATTCTTGTTAAACATAAATGAGGTACACACGAGGAAACTTAAAAAAATTATGAGATAAGCCTTACCTTTTGACCATGCATCTTGACATTTCCATAAAAAGTGACTTTTTCTCTCACTATAATCATTATGTTAAGGTCCATATGACATTGTGCATTGGTTTTCTCATTATATGGTTACTTAGAAATGCATTAAATTCATAATGTATATTCTCCATCCTTGATTAGACCAAGGAGTGCAAAATTATCTTGTGGATAAATTTCCAAACCTAACTAGGAACTATTTAGAAGACAAAATTCTTTGTACTTTTTTTATTAGATTTAGCCATCCATGCTTGGAAAATTTATCTATGAAATTGATAATGTATAGGTAAAAAGCAAATGATGGTATCAATATAGAACCATGAACATCTTTAGGAACAAGATACAAATTATGGTCCTCTCATTCTACGATTTGAGGGAAGAAAGAATAATGAATTTCACAAAAAATAAGTACCTTAGAATCATGTTCATAAGGTTTTTCAAGTTTACCCAAAGAGAACACCATATCACATTTTTGCAAGCATAACAAAAATTCAAAAGGATAAACATGCATGTCAAACTTCTACATCTAAAGTGGTGCTCAAATCTTGAACTACACGTGATAAATCATCCATATATTTTGCATAAATTCTGACTTATCTAACCTAGAATATAGCATACTAGAAGTAATAAAATTTCCATCATTTGAGAGCTATGGACTAAGTTTCATTGAAATTTTTAACTAATAAGTCCAATCTTGCTTAATATTGACATTCATAACAAGTTTTTTTAATTCATTTGCATTAAAAATAATGTCATAATGTGTTGGTGGTATTTGTCATCAACAGTAGTGAGGCGAAAATTTCAACCCTCTTAAAAAAAGTGGAGTTCTTTGTGTACTTTACAATATTCTCTATAAGGGAAAGATCAAGTAAAGTGAAGAAACTACATTAGGATTCAATGTGTTAGGTCTCATCACTATCAAGGTGTCAAAGATCCAAGTAAAATATAGACATATAATGATCATGAGAGCATATATAATAATTGCATTAATTAGTGAAACCTCATGCTTCATTCAATATGAGAATACTAGAAATAACCTTGGGAGTGAAAGGATCTTTGATAAAAGCTAGCTTTTCTTGTTTTCCTTCTTAGCAACTAATTTAGGATAGATCTAGGACATGAACATTAGCCTCACAATGCTTGCAAATTAGTTTTTTATTTATTTCTTTTATTTCATGTTTTTCTTCGTTATTTAAGTTTGTATCATTGGAATTTTTACTTATCAAAGGAGGATTCAATTTTATTTTGTCTTTTCTGAGTAGAAGCAAGAGCTTTATCTAAATTGATACTGTTGAAACAAATAAATATGAACTTCTAAAATTATAATTCATTGTGATTTGTATTCCTCTTCAAATGGAGAGGAGCAAAAATAATGATTTAAAACATGCAAAACATTAAGAATAGTTCACACAAGTGAATTGTTTGGAATCTCATTTATAACAATCAAATGTTTTTTCAAGCACTTGATCTATGTAGAAACTATCTATGTATTCACCTTGATTGATGTGCTCATTTCTCATTTGTAAAAAATCCTTATTGCTCTATCAATGTAGTGTGACAAGTAGATCCTGAGCATCCTTGAATACTTAATATGAGAAAAAATAAATAATGGTATGATTGATATATCAAAAAATCAAGGCATGCACTTTTGCATTTTTTTATATTTGAATAGATATAATCCAGAATGGTTGGGAGTGTTAATGGTGCACATGGCATAGTTGAAACATGAACTAGACAAGAATCAAAGCTTACAATGTCCTAGTGGGGTGTGCATAGAAGTGTGAGAGACACAGAAGAAGCACACATGAGGAGCACAAACGTAGCAAGACACACTTAGAAGACAAATGGTTGATATAGATCACTGTATTGATGATGATAAAAAACGAAGTAAGAGCTGAATAATATCCCTAAGTATAAAGTACAACCACATATGAGTGAATCATGTATATGGTAACATGGAGAAACAACCTCAAGCGATTACTAGAGTTAAAAGTGCCCATATATAGGGGAAAGATTCACATCAAAGCTACTCGAGGAACACATAAGTGTATCAAAGCCTCCTAGAGTGAATGATGTGAACCCTCTCTAGGCAATAAGCCTGAAGCTTTGCGAAAAGCTTCAATCTTTTTTTCGTGGAAGAGCTTTGGTGAATATGTATGCCACATTATCTTGTGTAGGCACATATACCAAATCAATATTTGTTGCATGAAGGTGCTCTCTCACATAGTGATAATGCATCTCAATATGTTGGGTCTGTGCATGAAACATTGGGTTTCGTGCAACAACCAATGCACTTTGACTATCTGTGAGGATATGCATAGCAACATCAATCTCCATGCAAAGATCCATCAATAGGTGTCTCAGAAATATACATTCCATTATAGCTATGAAAACTACCTTGTACTTAGCTTTACAACTTGATGTCGCCACTGTAGTTTGCTTCTTACTCAACCAAGATATGCATGAGTCTCCAAGGAAAAAGCAATTACCACTAGTGGACACGCGAGTATTATGACAACCAACCCAATCACTGTGTAATCGCATGACAGCATGGTTGAATATCTTTGTGATAAAAGAAACATAAGCTCAAAGTTCCTTTGAGATATCTAAACAAATTTCACCGCTTTCCAATGCTAAGTTACAGGGCCAACTGGGAAATTGTGTATTGTATATCCGACCTTGTGTTGGATGCATATATAAGACATCCCATAACTTACTAATAAAGAGAAGTGTTAAATGCATCACTAGAATCCTCAACAGAGAACCTAAATCCTATCTCAATTGGTGTGGAAAGTGGCTTGAAATCCTCAAGGTCAAAATGCTAAAGTAGTTTTTCAACATACTTTACTTGATGCATAACAATTCTCCCTTTAATGGATACAAACTAGATGCCAAGATAGTAGCTCAAAAGCCCAAGATAAGTGACATCAAGAGAATGCTGCAAAACAACCATAAGGATGTCAAATTTTGCATCACACCACCACTTAGTCAAGAGTCTATCATCAACATAAAGAACAAGCACTTTAAGATCAGCCCCATCTTTGCGTACATAGAGTGTGCTTTCAATTGGATTACATGTGAAGCCAAGAGCAATGAATTGCTTATGGATTTTCTCATACCATGCACGTGGAGCTTGCTTGAGACCGTACAAGGCTTTCTGAAATCGACAAACCATATGCTTTTGCCCTTTCATGACAAATCTAGGAGGTTGGTTCACATAAACCTCTTCTTGCAAATCACCATTCAATAAATTTGTTTTTATGTCCAACTGATGTACTTTCCATTCGCGTAGCCAATGCAACCACGATACGAATGGTAGTTATCTGTGAAGTAGGTGCAATAGTTTCCTCATAGTTAATTCCATATTGTTGCATATATCCTTTGGCAACCAATCTACCTTTGTATTGATCAATGCTACCATTATAATTTCTCTTAATCTTGTAAACCCACTTTGTACCAATTGCATTTTTTCCTTTTGGCAATTCACATAACTCTTAAGTACTATTCTTATGTATGGAATCAATTTCTGACGCTCAATGTGGATCCTCACATACATCTTCAAAAGTAAATGGCTCTTCATTACATGCTACTGTCATGAGGAAGGAGATAAGGAAGAGAGCTCTCTCACACACACACACACTCACTATCAAAGAGTAGCACACACAGAGTGAGGTAAGGAAGAATGATCTTCTTCTTCTACTAAAGGAATGTAGAAGAATGACCTAAAACAAAAATACAACAAGTGCAATATATAAAGAACAGTACATAAGGAAAATCCTAATGTTCGCCAATGAGTGAGCTAACAAGAAACAAATGTGCCATCACTCTCGGTAGATAAATCTAATAAAGCTCAACGAAGTGTCCTTGACATATACCGTCATGACCACTATACATGTCATAGAAATGAAAAAGTAATACGTGTCATCTCAATCATCACATGTTGAGCTTGATATCTCAACACCACCCCTCAAGCTCAACCTCATGTCCTCTAATCCAAGCATCTTCCGAAACTTCTTCAACTTCTCTGCTTCATGTGCTTTAGTAAAAATATTAGCAACCTGCTCATCTGTCCTCACATAAACAAGATCAATATCATTGGCTAGTACCTTCTCTCTGATGAAGTGGTAATCCACCTCGATATGCTTTGTTCCAGGATTTTGTACTAATTGTATGCTGCTAAGATTATCACAATAGATGGTGATAGGCTTTTGCACTTCTACACCTAGATTTGCAAGTAGCGTCTCCAGCCATGATGCTTCATATGCTTCCATTGAAGCACCTCTATACTTGACAAAGCAACAATGGGTTGCTTCTTGCTGCTCCATGTAATAGCTGCACTTGTAGATCTTCTATTTGGAATACTACCAGCCCAATCTACATTAATGTATCCATGAACTTGCAAATCTACACCAACTTCATTAAACAATGCATAATCCAAAGTAGCACTCACGTAACGTAGAGTGTGCCTGAGAGCATCTAGATGCGGCTACTTGGGAACATGCATAAATTGACTTTCAAGTCCAACATTGTAGCTTACATCAGGCCTTGCCATTGTGAGATATATCAAACTTCCCACAATTTTCTTGTACATAGTAGTATTTTCCAATGCTTCACCCGATGTAGTATCTAACTTCAAATTTTGATCTAGTGGCATAGAAATTGGTTTACAATCAGCCATACCATACGTTTGTAGCATACTCAAGGCATATTGCCTTTGTGACATCCATATACCTATTTCTGTGTATAAACTCAATGCCCAAGAAATAGTGCAGCACACCAAGATCTTTCACATCAAATTCTTGCATAAGAAGTTGTTTTACCTCTTGAATGCTTTCTTCATTGTCACCACCTACAATCAAGTCATCAACATAAATAGCCATAATCGTGATGCCATCATCACCCTTCCTTGCATATAGTGAGTGATGTATCGCACATAGAAAACCCAATGGTGGTTCAATAATATGCAATCCTTGCATGCCATGCACGACGAGCTTGCTTAAGCCCATACATAGCATTTTGCAACCTGCAAAAGATATTTTGGGTGCTTTGAATCTTCATATCCTTGTGGCTGGTCCATGTATACTTCTTCCTTTAACTCACCATGTAGGAAAGCATTCTTCACATCCATCTGATGCAAAGTCCATCCTTTTGTTGTAGCTAATGCAAAAAGTGTTCTGACAATAGATATTTTAGTTATAGGGCTAAATTGACATGTTGCATATACTTTTTGCATTTTCGCATCTTTGAAGTTTGGTAGTCCATTGAAAATCTCCTTTGACTACATCAATTTTAGCCTTTGCAGATTTGCATGTCCAATTTGTTTGTGCCATATCTCTATTTCATCAATAACTCCTGCACCTTTTGCAAACATGGTTGCATTCATTTAAGGAATTTGCACATTTAAGGTGAACATCCTACCCACGTTGTTTCCTTTGACAACCAATGGTCCATCCTGTTTGTACTCTTCTACATATAACCCATTAGCATTGAACTGGACTTGTAATCCCTAGTCAACCATTTGTCCAATAGAAACCAAATTCTTTGTTATATTTGGAACATGCAACACATCAACAAGATCTTTTACCTTCCCAAGATCAGCAAACATTGTATTCATCATATGATGTTGAATCATGAACAGCTTCTCAGAATCATCTACACTTGTGGATGCATAATTGTTTTGCTGCCTTCTATTATTTTGATTCTTAAACCTGCAATCATGTTCAAAGTGTCTAGGTTTACCACAATTCCACCATCCTTTATGATCATTACCTGAGTCATTTTTTTGGGAATTTTTGTGGCCTCCTTGGCTCCCCTTGCCTCAAAACTGTCCTCTACCTCCTGCATGATTTTGATGTTGACCTTGGTCTTGGTTACTGTTTCCTCTTCCACTTCCAAAACCTCTACCTCTACCTCTTCCTTCGTGAGAGTAGAGTGCCTGCTTAGAACTAGGTTTTCCTTGGGAGTTTGAATCCTCACCAAGATTCTTTTCTTCAATAATCAACATAGATACCATATCAACGAAATTCAGAATATTTTTCCTAGTCTATCGAAGTTTTGAATTGCTTATATGCAGCTCCTAAACCATGAAGGCACACTTCCATCTTATCATCATCATCATCTACATTCACACCAATAGATGCAAGTGACTCGCATATGCTTTTGATTTTTAAGGTCTAGTCACTTACCGACATGCCCTTCTTCTCTAATGTATGCAGCTCGTTCTTGAGTTGCAATTTCCAAACTTTTGTATTGGTCTCATATAATGTGACCGAACTGTTCCAAGCCTCTTTCAGAGTCTTGGCATCCTATATGTGCCCAATCATGCTATTATGTATGCTAAGAAATAGCCAATACATTACCTTTCGTGTTTCTTGATTCCATTCCTCATATTGATTTGCATTTCGATTCCTCTCTGGTAATTGCATAGCATTTTCGTTCTCTCCTTTGATGTACTTCTAGTAGCCTTTTCCCATCAAGAAATTCGTCATTTTGAATCTCCAAGCATGGAACTTGTTCTTGTCCAGCTTATCGCTCATAAGCTGGTTCTTTCCATTTGCATTTGCCATTTTTGCAACAATTCACAACACCACAGGCAGTAATTCTGCTTGAACGCTATCGGACTATGATGTGTTAGTTCGATCTAAAAAAAAAACATAGTTTTCGTGTATCAACAATAGATGGAATCACTTGAAATTTGGATCTCTAATATATGAGTGTTATCAAACAGGATGCAAGTTACAGTTTTGCAAACTCACCTGGTTTTTTTATGGACCCGACCTTGTAAGCTCAAAACAGAGGCCGCGATGGCTCCAATCTCTGATCTGACAAAAACAAGTGACCCTAAAAGGATAACTCTCGATAATATTTTGATGCCTTCTACATTCACACCAATTTTCCTAACAATCGGAGGTCGTTTGTGAATTGTGCTTTCTCCATGCCTTCTCGCGTACTCTTCACCGTCGGCCTTCTCTAGGAGCTCTCTACAGCCACATTGGCTCTGATACCATGTCACGAGGAAGGAGATAAGGAAGAGAGCTCACACACACACACACACTCTCTTTCACAATAAAAGAGGAGCACACACATAGATTGAGGCAAGGAAGAATGATCTTTTGCTTTTTCTATTACATAGAAAGAATGTACAAGACTCACCTAAAACAAGAATACAACAAGTGCAATTTGTAAAGAACAATAGATAACAAAAATCCTAATGTCTGCGAATGAGTGAACTGGCAGAAAAAAATGTGGCATCACTCTCGATAGATAAATCTATAAAGCTCAATGAAGTGTCTCTCGCATATGCCTGCATGACCACTATACATGTCAGAGAAAGTTAAAGTAATATGTATCATCCTAGCTCATCACATGTTGAGCTTGATATCTCAACAATTGCAATAAGAGAATAATCCACAAAGCTACTTCATGCATGGTGAGAGCTTGACCTTGTTCTACCAAGTAAAGATGCACTCAATTTGTTGTCTTGTAAAGTCTATTTCAACCACTTTGGCATAGTTTGTGCACTCTCTATAGACATGTGTTCATTATGTAATACATCGTCAACACGTATATCATGCATGGACTAAATCGCAATTGCTCAGCCATATGTGGATGGAAATTGCCAGCAATTTAGACCATTTTTGGCTGAAAAATTTTATCTATGTTTGGCTGGAAATTCTATGCATTTTCAGCTCTATTTTTTTAGAAATTTTCAGCCCTTTGGGCTTGAGTTGGCTAGTCTACATGGCGTTAGTCAAGCACACCACTTTGGAACAGAGGCATGAGTGTATCAAACACATCTTGTGAGCTAACGATTACTTGTTTTTTGCATTAAGTAGAGGGAAAACTGAATTTTAAGAAAATACCACATCTTAGCTCACAATAATTGTGTTCCTCAATGGATGGTATGAATTATATCCCTTACTTTCACCACCATAACCAACAAATATAAATTTCTTTGCTTTGTCATCAAGAGCATATGTCAAACAACCAAACATGGACATATGACTAAACATAGGCTTATGCCCATTCCAGGCCTCGTAAGGAGTGATGACTCTCAATGCTTTTGTAGAGTAGCGATTCAACACATAGATTGCACACATGATTGCTTCCATCCAAAATTTGTTAGGAAGGTGCTTTCCTTTAACCATACATCGTCCCATTTCAAGGAGTGATCTATTTTTACGATCGACAACACCAATTTACTGAGGTGTATATGGCATCATACATTGGTGTGAAATTCCTCTTTCATGAAGAAAAGCATTAAACTCATGTGACATGTATTCACCATCACGATGCGTGCATAGAGTCAAAAGCTTATTTGAAGAAAAATTTTCAACCATAGCTAAAAATACTTTGAAGCAAGAAAATACCTCATTCTTTGCTTTCATAGGATACACCCATGTGTTGCAAGTAGAATCATCAATGAAAGTAACAAAATATACATGCTCCCCAAAGATGGAGTCTTGACGGAACCGCATACATAAGTATAAACAAGCTACAATTTTCTTGTAGCATGTGTTTGAATATCCTTTTGAAAAGAAGCACGATGCATCTTTCCAAGAATGCAACGTTCACATGCATGCTTTTCGATGGAAAACTATTGGGAAACCAATAACCATGTCCTTTTTTTTCAAAGTAAACCAAACTATTGAAGATCAAGTGACCAAAAGTGCATGCCAAAGCTCCATTTCAGCCATGGAAGAAGTATGAGCAACCAAGGCATTTGAGGTAGCCCTTTTGTATGTATCCAAGCGATTCAAACCATTACATAATGTACCGACAATCAACAAAAGTGAAATTAAGTTCTTCTTGATATCTGGTATATACAATGCATTTTTCAAGAGAATCACACCTCCATTTGCAGCCATATGCTCAATTTGTCCTACTCCAATGATAGGATAAGAGGCATTGTTTGCACACCACATGTCCTACTTTGGGTGCATCTTTCAAAGACACAAAAAACCTTTTGCATGAAGTTATGTGCTTTGAAGCACCACTATCAAAGAACTATTCCAAATCAGCCTCACTCATAACCATACATTTAGAATGCAATGATGCATTGTAATGATATATAACAACATAAGTAAAAAAATCTTGGGCCATGTTGTCTTCATTATTCTTCGCATTTATAGAATTTTCAGCAATAGACATGTCAGACTTCTTATTTTCATTGTGCTTAGCAAGCTTTGTACACTCATCAATAGTCTGATGAGCCATTTTGAATATTTGCATCTCTTCTTCTTTTGCAAATTTCAATCATTAGAGGAATGAGTGGAAGAGGAAGGATGAGGCTTTGGTTTTGATAAACGCAAAGCTGAATCATACTTGCTTTTCCCTTTTTTTGAGATAGCAAGTGCTTGTGTTCCCTCAATCAAACCACACCTATTCACTCTAGATTGCTCATCTTGCAAAAGAAGAGACACAAACTCATCAATTGCATACATATTTGGATTACCTTTTGCAACCAAATAGTATAGAAGCAAAGCTTTTAAAAGATTTTGGTAATCCTTTCAACAATGTAGAGATGAGTGATGCATTCAGAATAATCTCATCAATGTTTGCCAATTGCTCTTTCAAGTCCTTGATGCATGTCACATACACATCCACAGAATCATTTTCAACCATACATACCTCCTCAAGTTGCTTCCTCAAGTATGCAAGACGTGCTTCGTTACACATGGCATACAAAGAAGCAAGAGTGTCCCATGCTTATCTTGATTTAGAACATGATTGAATGTATGGAGCTATATGATGCTTTACAAAATTCACAATCAATGCATGAGCTTGAGCACTTTTTCCATGCTATCTAAGTTGCTTTTCAAAGCCATTCGTGCAGTTAGAATTGCCATCAGAGTGACCGTTTTTGAGCTGAAACTTTAGCACTCATTTTAGCTTTCATCGAAGTAAAGTTTGTGTCACTTTCTTGTTCCTTTGTGAAATGGCGGGCAGCCAAAAGGAAAGAATGCCATTGGTACAAAGTGGGTTTACAAGATTGAGAGAAAGTCTGATGGTAGCATTGATCGCTACAAAGCTAGATTGGTTTCCAAAGGATATGTGCAACAATATGGCATTGACTATGAGGAAACTTTTGCACCTACTTCACGTATGACTACCATTCGTACCGTGGTTGCATTGGCTGCCCATCGAGGTTGGAAAGTGCATCAGTTGGACATAAAAACAACCTTCTTGAATGGTGATTTGCAACAAGAGGTCTATGTGAAGCAACCCCCTGGATTTGCTATGAAAGGGAAAGAGCATATGGTTTGTCGCTTGCATAAAGCTTTGTATGGTCTCAAGCAAGCTTCACGTGCATGGTATGACAAAATACATAAGCACTTGATTGCTCTTGGCATTGGCTGCCCATCGAGGTTGGAAAGTGCATCAGTTGGACATAAAAACAACCTTCTTGAATGGTGATTTGCAAGAAGAGCTCTATGTGA
This sequence comes from Ceratopteris richardii, assembly GCA_020310875.1. Classification (NCBI taxonomy): domain Eukaryota; kingdom Viridiplantae; phylum Streptophyta; class Polypodiopsida; order Polypodiales; family Pteridaceae; genus Ceratopteris; species Ceratopteris richardii. The sequence continues at coordinate 114,125,692 of CM035432.1, read as the reverse complement.
AGCAACCTCCTGGATTTGCTATGAAAGGGAAAGAGCATATGGTTTGTCGCTTGCATAAAGCTTTGTATGGTCTCAAGCAAGCTTCACGTGCATGGTATGACAAAATACATAAGCACTTGATTGCTCTTGGCTTCACATGTAGTCCAATTGAAAGCACACTCTATGTACGCATAAATGGGGCTGATCTTATAGTGCTTGTTCTTTATGTTGATGATATACTCTTGATTGGGTCATGTGATGCAAAACTTGACATTCTTATTGTTGATTTGTAGCATACTTTTGATGTCACTCATCTTGGTCTTTTGAGCTACTATCTTGGCATCCAATTTGTATCCGTTGAGGGGGGAATTGTTAAGCATCAAGCAAAGTATGTTGAAAAACTACTTCAACGTTTTGACTTTCAGGATTGTAAGCCAATTTCCACACCAGTTGAGACATGATTCAAGTTCTCAGTTGAGGATTCCAGTGATGCATTTGACACTTCTCTTTATTAGCAAGCTGTGGGATGTCTTATATATGCATGCAACACAAGGCTTGATATACAGTATGCAGTTTCCCAGTTGAGTTGATTCATGCATAGCCCTGGCACTAAGCATTGGCAAGCGGTGAAACGTGTGTTTAGATATCTCCAAGGCACTTTGAGCTTAGGTCTCTTTTATGGCAGAGATATTCAGCCATGCTTGCATGCTTTTACAGATAGTGATTGGGCTGGTTGTTATGATACTCGCGTGTCCACTAGTGGTAATTGCTTTTTCCTTGGAGACTTATGCATATCTTGGTTGAGTAAGAAGAAACCTACACTGGCGACTTCGAGTTGTGAAGCTGAGTAGAGGGCAGTTTTCACAGCTAGAATGGAGTGTATATGGCTGAGACGCCTATTGATGGATCTTTGCATGGAGATTGATGTTGCTACGTATATTCTCACTGATATTCAGAGTGCTTTGGCTGTTGCACGAAACCCAGTGTTTCATGCACGAACCAAATATATTGAGGTACATTATCACTATGTGAGAGAGCGTCTTCATGCAAGAGATATTGATTTGCTATATGTGCCTACACAAGATAATGTGGCAGACATATTCACCAAAGCTCTTCCATAGTAAAAGTTTGAAGCTTTTCACAAAGCTTTAGGCTTGTTACCTTGTGGGGGCTGATCTATCACTCCTTGTATGTGTTCACATCATTCGCTCCAGGGGGATTTGTTACACTTATGTTTTCCTCGAGTAGCTTTGATGTGAACCTTTTCCCTATACATGGGAAGTTTTTACTCTAGTGCTGGCTAGAGGTTTTTTCCCCATGTTACCACATACATGATTCACTCATATGTGGTGGTACTTTGTACTTAGGGATATTATTCAGCTCTTACTTCAGCTCAGTTCATCGTCAATAGAGAGAGCTATTCCAACCATCATCTTCTTAGTGTGTCTTGCTGCGTTTGTGCTCCTTGTGTGTGCTTCTCGTGTGTCTCTCGCACTTCTACACACACCCAACAAGAAAAAGCATGCGAATCTGGCGGTAGTGATCCCCCCTTGGTATAAAACAACCCAAGTAGTTCCTTTCATGAACAAAATCAATTCCACTCAAACACCTTACTCACACCTTGTATATTTGTAGAAGAGTGGAGATCTCAAAATGAGGTTTTTAGTGGTATGAGTCAAGTCTCAAACTCACAATCTTTGTGCTTATAAGCATGCTTAGAATGCAATTGCGTGTCACCTTGCCATCAAGTTCTAAAGATATCGTAAAATGTGTCATGTTTTCTTGAGCATGCATTTCTTTTGGTACTTAAATCTTATCTACATTTATAATGCCATGAACATGGAAAAAATTTGGCAGCATTTACCCAAGGAAATGGAGCTCAAAAAAATTTAACCATTACATAAAACATAAAAGCTTTGCAACCATGTGGCATGAAGGCCATCAACAATAACCTAGGGCTCTATAAGCCCTTAACATGCAAGCCATATACTACACCTTAATGCTCCATAACTTGCAAAGAACACAATATTTTTTGCAACAATGTGTTTGTTGCATATTCTTTTGACTTCTTGCAATTAGATTTCCTACAAAGAATAAATATTTTTATATTTGCATGTTGAATGATTTTCTTTTTTCAACACATTTCAGCTATGCATCCAAAAGAATGTAAAGAAGAGTTAAAAAATGCTTCTCTGACTCATTCTTGATGAATCCTCAAACTCATTGAACTCTTGAATGTTGTCCATGACCTGCTTCTCACCTTCTCGCTTGGTCCAAATCCATGGCATGTTGATCTTGAAGGACCTCTTAGTGTTCATATACATTATGCACATATACAAATGGTCAAAATGTCCCTAAATAAGTTATACAACTTTTACCCATATACATTGGCTCTTTGCTAGTCTTACACATGATATGAAAACATGCTATAATTATTCTATACATGATTACAATAATTTTGCAACTGGAATTAACTAATTTGGATGTTGGAAGAGTTATCAACTATCTCCAATCAACATCCCATAAACTTGCTCAAATCTTAACTAGTGTAGAAAAATGGTTATAAAGCTAGATCCAATTATCCTATGGGCATTGAAAAGCTCTAATTACAAAGATTTGTAAAAAGAAAAAATAATCCAATTTGGACAATCGGGTTGGAAGATATGCCCTCCTCAAGAAAAGTGGCCTGATGTTGGCATCCAATCGACCAACCTTTGAAATTTGCAAACTTTGGTGGACTCCTTGCCAATCCTTACCAGTGGTCCAAAAGCTCATAAACATATTCCTTTATCAATTGTTTATGCATGTTACTCTCATTGAAATGACATTACTACGTTTGATCTTTGATCACTATCCAAACTGATAATTTGTTTTACATCCAAGAAAGATGGAATTTCTTGACTTTGGATCAAGTTTCTGTATAGCATCCCTACAAACATGAACATATGCTTCACATCCGAACATTATGAGATGCCCATAGTGTGGTGTCTTTTGTGTTCATGAATCTTGTGCCTATTTGAATCTTTTGATAGTATGAGATGGTAAATCAATCACATGTACAACAATTAGCATTGCTTTTAACCAAAATTCATGAGGAAATTTCGTATAATGCAACATAGAAACTAATCAATATTGAATAGCTATATTCATCCTCTTAGGTACACCATTTTATGCTATGTCATATGGAGCTCCTAAGATCCCTATAAATTTCTCTAGACTAGCAACATTTTTTGAACTCATGATATGTATACCCTCCACCATTTTCATAACATAGTGCCCTGAGCGTTAAGCCCGTTCCAATCTCTACCAAACCAAACAGTCTCTTGAATGCAGAAAATACATCATCCTTTTAAATTATGAGAAATACTTAGGCTTTATTAATAGCATTATCAATGTAAGTGAAAAACTAAAGACCTCCACCTACTCATTTAGTCAACATAGGAGCACATACATCTATATGATTAAGGTTCGATGGCTATAGAAAAGAGTGAATGTATCCTTATTGACAATTCTACTATATTTACCAAATAATTCTAACAAAACAAGAAATCGAAAAATGGGAACATAGAGAGCTATGCCACAAACTAGTCATAGGCTACTCAGTAATAGCTATTAAACATTCCTTTGTAAAAACAAATAAGGGATAAAGTGAGCTAGCTTCATTGCCGTTACCAATAACTAGGTTGCATTTGTATATACAAAAGGACTAGGATAATTAAACCACTTTATATACAATATCATAAAGTTAATTAACTAATATCAAACTATATGAAAGCTGAGGAACAAGGTGAACATTGTGCTTGCTAAACTTTAAGCTATTCAGAAACTCATGAGAAACGAGGATGTATTATTCTCACATGTAGACGCATCAATGTCGAAAAATATTGCATTGATTTCTTCTACATTAATTTATGATCAAGGAGGTGAAAGTAACTATCTAAATTGCATGCTTCAAGGCACGAAAAAAGTTCTTTAAATTTCCTTTCTTGTGACAATGAACGAACTAAATGCTGCTTCTACAAGAATGCTTTCACTCTTGTCATGTTGACCATATTTGCATGTATTCTTGCTTCTACTACATGGATTCTTTCCATGAACACAATCACAAATATTGTATGCATCCCCACTATGTGTGTTACCCATATGTTTTCTTGCCAATTTCTTCACTCATAAGAGCACCACAGATGTTGTTTCTCAACAGGTGCACTATTGCTTATGCAATGTGAAATGTTTTCCATGAAGGTGGCAATGTTCATAATAAGAGAATTGCATTCATCTCCTCACCCATGTTCATTTCATGTGTTACTATCACAAAAATAAATCATCAAATTAATGTCAATGAATAGCTGCACTATCTATATGTTTCATACTGAGAGCATAAATCTTTCTCATTAGGTGAATTTTGTTTAATGCAATTCTTTTGACGAGTGTCACCAAATTTTGCTTGGCCCCTTCCACAATTTCACAATCCAATACAATAAATTATCGAAACTTCAAAATGTATAAAAACGGGATTCTTTGAAAGGCCACGAATGGGCTCCATTTCCTCCTCGCAATCAACATATCACATATCTGATTCTTCCACAAGGCAAGAATAAATCAATCAAACTTGCAAATCTCAAAGCTATTTTTACCTTGAAAATTAGATTTTTGTTGGAGCCACTTGTGAAACCTCTAGTTTCATGATGTGAAGAGGATCTTGAGTAGAAACAGTACATCAAACTAAAATATGGATAAGTCCAAAACTCCAAAGGAAATTTCATAGAGTTTTTCTAGAAATTGGATAAATGATCCAAATAAAACTAGTGAGTGTATGTAGGATAAAGGTTCCCGTTGCTAGATGGCAAATATATGGGAATAAAAATCATCCCTCATACGCCAAAAGCATAAAATAAGAGAAATTCCAATAGACTCTCCTTTACAAATGGAGCATATAAGGAAGAAGGGTAACCATAAAGCTAATCAATGTCATCCAAGAGTGCATAAACAATGATGGCATATATCAAGGTGATACCACTACACTAGATATGTCTCAGCAACCAAGATAATTCCACCTATATTGTTGATACCAATATGTGGACATCTCCCAACTAGCATGAATTCATTGCAACCCTCAGCAAAATAGAATAGGTTTGATGCAAACTAATCAACACATGTCCAAAGAATTTAAGAAACAAAAATGATGGTTCAAAGAAGCCCCAAAAGTTGAAGATCAGCTACAAAGGATACATAATATTCGAAGAGTGTTTTGCTCCAAATGATTTTGCTGATGTGTACTAAACAAAGCACTAGAAGATCTCCAAAGCTCCAAAGTTGTATCAAATCTTGTTGTCCACCAATATTTAAGAGGCCAAAAAGAGAGCTTTTAAGAAAGAAATAATGCTTAATGTAAGGCCAAGTGCTATCTTTCCTCCTCAAAGATCACCAAGTAAGTGTAGCTTAGTGGTGGGAATCACTAATTAAGCAAACTCTTGGGGTCACATGGGATGGATGATCTCTCAAGAGGTTTTCCTCCTGTGATCCACCAATGAGGTCCTCCCTTGCATGCAACCAATGATGCCACTAGTAACTTCAGTGACTATGAATGACAAGGTATGCCAAGTTCTATGCTTTGTTCATGGATAGTAGAGTTGCATAGTGTTGCAAGTTTTAGGTGCATTGCATAGATTACAATGACCTATGAGCCCATAGGAAAAAAATATTTAATACCAAAGAAGGGGAGATTCACAGCCCCTCAAAAGACCTACTATCATTTTGGGCAAGGGTATATATTATGTCTATATCTATTCGTACGGACTTGTAGAAAAATGTAGAATTGAGTTCATTAGTATACAAGTTTCACAATAGGTTGTTACAATACAATGTGTGGCTGAACAAGCCACTATTTATTTTATTAGAATATAATGGTGTTTGATCACCATTGGCCTTATATTATGTGTAGGCATAGAGACCAAGTTAATCAATCTTATAGAGAGTATCTATCTCTCTCTCCTAAAGGTAACACTTTAATATGGCTCTTCCATAAATAGAATGTCTAGTTCCTTGAAACACTAAATGGACTATATTTTACAATGAGATTGTTGGATATTGATTTCAAATATCAAAATCAATTATATTCTTAATTATTCGTAAACACTAAATTTTATTCATGAGATTTAACATATATCCACCATCATAAATATAAGTCAACATAATGTAGCTAATCTTTCTTTGCCCATATTTTCCAAGCTTGAGGCCAAAGCACCAATGCAAACATGAGTTCCATATTGATGTGCCCAATAAGAGTTTGAAAAAGCATCCAAACTTGGTGATAAGACAACAAAAGATTTTAAAAGCTTCTAGTTATTATTAGTATAGTTTTTGTCTCCCAAAGATTTTTGCACTTGGGCCATGCTTTCAAATGAGATAAGACAATTTGGTTGTAACCGATTTTAATCTAGCTATGGATCAAGAATCTAACCACGTTAATTACCTCAGTTATAAAAGAGGAATGAGGATAAACGAACGGCTCGTCGATTATGAGGATAAATGAACAGCTCTTGGATTTATCTCGTCTATGAAAGCAGTCAAATCGGATAGTAGTGGATCCCATTCATAAGTACTTTTTGATCATGTTTAATGCAACCTACACATCATATAATCTATGAACGGAGGAAAGACGCAAAAGAGAGAGAGAGAGAGAGAGAGAGAGAGAGAGAGAGAGAGAGAGAGAGAGAGAGAGAGAGAGAGAGAGAGAGAGAGAGAGAGAGAGAGAGAGAGAGAGAGAGAGAGAGAGAGAGAGAGATCCACAAAATGAACCCTAGAAATTTGTGAAAAACTCTAAGTTGTATCTCATAATCAAAATATACATGCAGCTGAAGGAGAGGAAGAGATAAAAGTTTGTCTTGTTCTTTTTAAGAAAAGAAAAGTTAAAGAAGGCATTGTAAGAATTAAACCAAGCACCGTTGGTTTATTTTTTGAAATTAATAAGGTTCCAAGCTCCAAAAATAAAATTGTAGCCATTCTCAATCTTTTCTACTAGAAGTTGGTGCTAGTTTACCATTATGTAATGTGTACAAGAAAAAGGAAGACGGTTCCAAGATCTTAACATAAGAATGTGTGTAAAGTCTTTGTGTACAAATTATGAGACCCTTTAGTACGTGGGATGCATATAAAATTAGGGGAAATATCTAACATATTAAAAATAATATGGTGATATTCCTAGGGGGATATCTAACAAGGTAAAAAATAATATGGTAATATTTCTAGTGAGTACATAAATTCACCATAAAACGTCAATTATGGATTTCTTCTTAGAGTGATGTTGTGAGATCTTGATGACACCCCATTTGAGGGGGAGCTTTTGGGCTAATTGTAATGCTAGCTATACTTTTCGATGATGCTACATATGCTTTCTAATACATAAAAAGTGAAGAGAAACACAAAAAAAAAACAAAGACCTAGATCCAAGTTCATAGATACACAAGTCTCACAATATGTAGTCACAATACAATGTGTAATTGAACATGCCAATATACATTTTAATAGAGTCGTTTGGCCTTTGACATAGACACTAACAATAACAATCATCACTATAGGCCAATATGAGTTATGTGAGCCAAGGGAGAAAAATAAACAATGAAAAAGAATATCTAAGTATGAGTATATAAAACATGTTTGGTGCTCTTTTTTGTCTTTGCATGAAAGACTAGATCCTTAGCCAATGCAACAACACTCTAATTGTCACTGAGTAAAGGAGATAAATGGTTAGTTATGCCCATGTCACATGCTGATTTAGAAAGATACAATGCTTCCTTACATGTCTCACTAGTTGCAACATACTTTGCATCTATAGCTAAAATGGCTTTTTGAAGATGGAACCTCCAAGAAATAGCACATTTGTGAGTGAAAAGGGCACCCTGAAGTAATTTCCTATTGTGTTTACAACCAAAAGAGTCAAGTTATGTGTATTTAAAAATGGATGCATCCCCTCTATCCAAGCATACAAACTTATCATTAGTCCCCATTAAATATTACAATTCATTGTGACCACTTCCCAATGGTTTTTTCCAAGATTGGATACACATGTGAACATCTTGTAAACCCATGTACAAGGAAAAGTTCTATGAACATAAAATAATCCAAGCCTAACACAAATGTTTAATGTGTAATACTTTTGTGATCACTTCTTTCTGTAGGACTCTTATGCATGCTAATAGGAGGACCAACACCCTCAAACACTACTCTTCATGTTTAGAATTCTTTGTTGGTTGTGTATGCATCTTACTTTCATTGAAAGGATGAAATTTTATCATATTTCAAGATCCCATAAGCAATATTCAAACTGTTCATTTGTTTTACATCCAAGAAAGATAATTTTTTTACTTAGGATCAAGTTTTTATCTCTTGTGGACATGAACATATGCTTCAAATCCAAACATTCTGAGATGATCATAGTGTGGCGCTTTCCTTGTCCATGAACTTTATGCTAGTTTTTGTCCTTTGATAGTATCAAGTGAAAATTGAATCACAAGTACAACAATTAGCATTGCTTTTAGCCAAAATAGGGTTTGATGGTTGACTCGAAGAGACAATGTGTCCCTTGTGGAAATTTCTAGTCTGTTTACCACACTAACCATTCTCACATAACACGAAATCAAATAATGAGAAAATAGATAAAAAGACAAAATGTGAAAGAAATTCCATTCCTCTATTAGACATGTGGCTCAAATGACCACACCACAAAGTAGTGATAGGCTACTCAGTAATAGTTAACAATCGTTCTTTTTTAGAGACAAATAAGGCATTAAGTGAACCAACTTTATTCCCTTTAGAAATAACCATATTGCCTTTGTATATAGAAAAGGACAAGCATTGACTAGTGAGTGTATGTAGACCAAAGGTTCTAACAATATCATAAAGCTAACCAACTCATATCAAACTATATGAAAGTTGAGGAAAAAGACAAACATTGACTAGTGAGTGTATGTAGACCAAAGGTTCTAGCAATGCTTTATGTCATGTATGGGAGTAAAAATCAGCCTTATATGGCTAAAGCATAAAAATGGAGAGAAATTTCAATAGACTCTCCTTTGCAAATGGACTATATATGTAAGAAAGATAACCATAAAGCTATTCAATATATCATCCAAAAGTGCATAAACAATGATTGTACATATCAAAGGGATCAATCCACCACATATGTCCAAGCAACCAAGCCTATTAGGATTATAAAACACCTTTCAATCAATTATCATACATGTCCTATGTAAAACCTAGGATAAGTCTTCCACTTACACGACTGCAACTATCGTTAACACATGATAGGATTGATGCAAAATCTTCAAACCATGATGTTCAAGCCACTTGGTTGTGCATAGGTGGTATCCACAAAACATAGATAGTGGTTTTTTGAAGTATATATGAAATTCAATAGTACAATATGGCTAAAATCAAGACAAGATATGTACTAAAATCCAGTAGCACATAGAAAGAAGTGTATTGCCAATAAATGTGGAGATCGTTCCCGTGACAATTAACACATGTCCAAGAAACCTATGAACGAAGAATGATGGTTGAAAGAAGCCTTACATTGTTGTTCAAGCACTAAGGCATATGCCTAACAATAAAAAACACACAAATGAGCAATAGTTGGCTTGCGACCATTCCAAGACTCATATGGAGTGATAGACTACAATGCTTTGATGGGACACATATTAAGTACATATATTGCACACATAATAGCCTCAAGCCAGAAGCTATGTGATAAACATTGACTTTTGACCATAGACCTCACAATTTCCAAGAGAGACCTATTTTTCCTTTCAACAACTCCATTTTGTTGAGGTGTATATGGCATGTACATTGATGTATTATCACATGCTTAGCCAACAATGCATTAAACTCAGAAGACATATATTCCCCCCGATCAGAATGGAGGGTGCCTATTTTACATATTGACATATTTGTAGCCATAGCCATGAACCATTTGAAGCACATAAACACTTCAAACTTTGCTTTCAATGGATACATCCATGCATGCTTGGAAAATTCATCAATGAAATTCACAAATTATAGGTAATTCCCTAATGAACTTGTATACATTGGACCACAAATATCACTATGAACAAGCAACAATTTATGTGCATCTCCAATTGAACCATATTTTGGGAAGCAAGAACACTCCATTTTACCCAAAATACAGCTTCACATACATGTTTAGAGGGTGCCACAACTTTGGGAAGAGAGAACACCATTTGAAAACACTACAAGCGAAGCAAACTAGAAAAATTCAAATCAACAAAGCATGCATGCCAAAACTTTGCATCCGAGATAAGCTTATAAATCATAAACTATACATGTTGAATCATTCAAATATTTTGAATAGTCTATGAGCTTATACAAATCAAGGCAGAAAATTGCAAAAGCAATAACAACATCACCATTTGAGAGATCATTACTTGTACATCTGTGATAAAAAAATTTGGAAACCAAGTCGATCTTAGCTAAGGTTGAAACTGATAACAAATTTTTCTTGATCCATGCCTCATGTACGACATCTGACAATGTGAAAGATCTGCCATGAACAATGAGAATGCTCTTTCCAACTACCATTACATAATAAGAGGAGCTGTTAACACATGTGATAGTATTCCCTATAGGGACGTGCTCAAGTGAAGTGAAGAAATTATGTTGTGAGGTAACCTGTTCTTTGCATTACTATCAAAGTGCCAAACATTCAAATCTACTAGATACATGCACTCTCATGAGAAGATGGTTCATACTTGCAAACAATAGAAAATACCATTCTTTATTAACAAGATTAGCAGGCTCATCGGCATGCATCAGTTCAGTTGGTTTGAGCTCTTGCCTCTTGAGCGGGGATGGGGGATCGACCCCTAGCCACGTCTAGCATGTAATGGGTTTTAGGCGAGTCTAAACCTAGTCTCTTACCACATTGGGCCATCATCATTGTACCACCTTTGGACAGTCTTAATGGCAGTTTTGTGGGATACGGGGGGTCCCATGGAACTATGCATGTTCACTTATACAATTTTTCTTTCAATCAATTCAAGCAAAGGAAAATTAAGCTTCGGCTAAAACTCACCTAAAAAAGAAAAAAGATTAGTAGAATTTGTTTTACCTATAGGGGGCCTTTGTAGTAACCATCCCAACCTCTTTCTTGTTTGCCTCTTTTGAGGTCAACTGAGGACAACTCTTTATTATGGCATGATCATTTGCATTAAAATACTTGCGAAACCGTTCTACTTTTGTGTTTTTTTTTGTCATCTTTGCTTTCATTTGCATAATAATGTATGTAGAGGAGCTCATACGTAATGATCTTTTCCTCACATGTGGTGGCCTTTTCCTTTTACAAAGTGACCCATGTCACCTGTCCGATGGTCTACTTTTTAACCCTTGTTTTTAGGGGGGGTTACAACAGTATTTGCAAATATGATCATGCATCGGTAGAGCTCTTTAGGATCCAAAAACTTAATTGAGCACACTTATTACCATCCGCATGTTTTGAGTTTTGTGAAGTCAATGTAATGTGTGATTTGCATATGCTCTCCATGCAAAGAGGGTGTGTGAGGTCGGATGGATTTTGTTGTAATAAGAAGAGAAAGCTCTCTCTCTCTCTCTCTCACACACACACACAATCTCAAATGAAAATTAAAATGACTTCTTTCAATGGAATTCATCATTTAAATTTGACTTGCTTTTAGAGTACCATCGCCTTTAGAGCACCAAGAAATCCTCTACATGTATATGTGAGTGCTTGATGGCTTTTGTAAACTACTTTGAACATATTACATGGCCAATGTTACGCTCTAAGACCAACAACTTCACATTTGAACTACATAATTCTTCTAAATCTTAGTTTTGGAGTTCTCCAATGCTTGGAATTGTTTCCATATGCTCTACTAGTTTGAGTAGGAAAGGTATATGGACTTGGAAGGTCACTCTCTTGTATGATGGGACTTCATTGATGGTAAATCTCGTGTTCTTAAGCATCTCTCTCTCTCACACACACACAATCTCAAAAGAAAATTAAGATGACTTCTTTCAATTGAATTCATCATTATTTGACTTGCTTTGAGTTGCTTTCAATTAATGTCATTTCACCTTTATTTTTGACTCTTTTGCATAATAATAGGTATGTGTTCATCCACGGCATTTGCATATGAATTTCAACAAGCTCTCCCAAATGAAGAAGTTTTTTTTCCTCACGATTTACATCTTCTCTCTATCCTCTTCTTTTATTCCTCACGCGTACTTTTCCCACTCTATTCTGCATAAGCATGAAAGGCGTCCTCGAAACTCTAATTTTTGGAATTTTATGGAGGTTCACATTACCTTTTATTTTATCTTAAAATCTCTTTTGTCTTACTCACATGAAACAAAAATCATTTTTGAGAGCGCAGCATGATGAATGGCTACGCCAACATTGAAGGTCTTGGCTAACCATAGAATAGAGAAGATGGTGCAATTGTAAGGTGAAGATCTATGTAGATGCTACTCATAAGTGAGCCAATAGCAACTTCCAGAACCTTGTTTCCCAAGGAGCTTCAGGTAGCATCCCAAATAATTTTGATTTTGGAAACAAGAAAGGTAAACAGAAAGCAGTTGAAAGCCCACATAGTATAGATGTGGAATTTATGAATGCAAACACTAGCAGCTACAATAAAGAAATCGAATTCAAGGATCATGAAGATAGTACCCTTATTATTGATAGAGTGGCTTTAGACAACTCGCATAATTAGCTTTATGACAAACTTGTCAAAGGGCTTTGTCATGGACCAAGGCCCGCCCAAGAAACTTTGAGAAACTGGATGAGAATTAGCTAAGAAAGTCAAGGAATCTTCATGAAACATGTGCAATATTTACCCAATAATTATTTCCTTTTCTTCTTTGACAATGCGGATAGTGCTATGCAAGTCATCATCGAAGAATATTGGCTAAAAAAAACAACCCTATATCATTCTTTAAATGGTAGCAAGGCTTCAACATGTTGATATATTTAGGTAGTGATGTGTATGAATGCACTAGGACCATCGAGGTGCTCTTTTCCCTTGTTAGGAGGTTTTTTCCCCTGGCTTGTATATATATCTATAACCCTAACTGATTAATTATCTTTGTAGATTCTAGTGGTAATACATTCAGTATTGTGTGTTGTGATCCAAGCTTCTTCTTCTTCCTTGTGTTGTTTGCATGCTTCTGCAAATATCTAACTCCAACAATTGGTATCAAAGCCAGTTGCTGCTTCATCTAGGGCATCATCAACACCTCTCCGATTGTAGTCTCAGATTCACACAAAATTTAGTGAGCATACTCAAGGTGATTAGGAGATCAAAACAACTTTGCTATGTGGTGCTGAAATCACAGTCTAAGCTCGTTTTAGCCTTCGAACGCACTATCGCAGTGCTTGTGTAGGCTATTTCATCTTTTTGTGTCAAAGATATATACAGGTTTTGGTTCATCAGTATAAGCATCTCGAAGTCTACTACAGGTTTAGCAGAACTCATCAGGGTAATTTTGTTCAACATTTTCAGATACAATCATTTTTCTACATCAGCATATTTTAGTCAGTGGCCATGGCTGAAAGGGGTGATGTATTATGTATGTTTGCTATTGAGGATAAGTTGGACGACAACAATTACCCATTGTGGGCTTATATGATGAGACATGTATTGGTTGCAAAAGGATTGTGGAACATTGTGCAGGGTGTTGAAAAACATCCTATTACACCTGCAAATACAGGTATTGAAGTTGATGCAGATGGCGTTGAAGATGTATATATTCTTCAGATTCATGTTCGTGCTACGTTTCCTGTTGCACCTACAGTAGATCAAATTCATTGGGATGGCAGAGATGCTCGGGTGCATGCATTGAGAGCATTGTCTGTCAAACGTGCCATTATTCCTCACATTCGCTCTTGCAAAACAAGTAAGGATGCTTGAGATACACTTACCATATTGTACCAGGCTAGAAATGAGGCTCGTGCTGCTTACGTCCAAAAACAGTTGGAAAGTGAGCACATGAATGAAGGTGATTCTATGGACAGTTTTCTCACAAAGATCAAGGATTTGAAGGAACAATTGATTTTTGTTGATGAAGTCCTTCCTGACAGTTCACTTGTGCAAACTGTTCTTAATGGTCTTCCCGACTCATATTAGAGTTTTACTTCTACTCTTCATTTGATGATGAAAGGCAATCCAAATGCCTTAACATTTGAAGAGTTAGTTAGTTTCTATTCTGTTGTAGGGAGATCAGTCCAGGCAGAACATGTCTATTATGTTGCAAATCAAGCTTTCCTAGCTAGTCAGAAGGGCAATGGAAAATGGAGCTCTTCTACTAGTAAACAGAAATCTGTTAATTCTGCAGAATCGAAGAAGGAAGACAAAGATGAGAAGAAATAAAAAAAACAGAAATTGTTTTGCAAAGCAAATGATCATGTCATTAAGAGCTGTCCAATACGGGCTGCTAAAGAGGCAAAGAAGAAAGGGGCCGGAATGGTTGTTGCAGAGGCCTCTACACCAAAAATAGAGTCTGCTAATCTTGTATAGAATGAAGAATGGGTGTTTACTAGTATTTGCAGTTTTGACCCATCTTCTCATGAGCAGTGTATGTCTGTAGTAGACTCAGGTGTTTGGTATTTTGATAGTGGGGCAACCAAACATGTTACCTCGCAGTGCAGTTTCTTCACTTCATTTGAGCCTGTCCCTATAGGGAATATTATCACATGCGCCAACAACTCATCTTATCCTTTTATGGGAGTTGGTAAAATCAATCTGACTACTGCTAATGGTAGTTCTTTCACTTTGTTTGATTCTTTATTTGTGTCAGGGATCAAGAAGAATTGTTATCAGTTTCAGCCTTAGCCAAGATTGGTTTGGTTGCGAAACTTATTGATGATAGATGTACAATTCATGATCTGTCAAATGGTGACATGATTATTGCTTTTGGCAGTTTATCTCGTGGACTATATAAACTCATAGATTATGAAAAATTTGTGAATGATTTAGCATGTGCAGTAAATGATTCTCAGGCTATGTCAGATGCAAAGCTTTGGCATGCACACTTTGGTCACCTGAATTTTGCTAGTTTGCTATGACCATAGAAATCTAAAATGGTTCCCTCTTTGCCCAAACTTGAGGCACCTCTTAAACATGTATGTGAAGGCTGTATCTTGGGCAAAATGCAGCATTCCTCCTTTCCAAGAGATGGTTCAGATGAGGCTACTCTGAAATTGCAGGCTGAACGTGGGATAAAACATGAGCGTACAGTGTCATATACACCTCAATAGAATGGAGTTGTTGAATGGAAGAACATGTCACTCATGGAGATGGTGAGGTGTATGGTCAAGAGTCAGGCTTTACAACATAGTTTCTAGCTTGAGGTTCTCATGTGTGCAACATATGTACTTAGGAGGTGTCCCACTAAAGCACTGCACTCTATCACTCCATATGAGGCTTGGCATGGTTGCAAGACATCTGTTGCTCATCTGCGTGTTTTTGGTTGGCATATGCATTAGTGCCTGAAAAACATCGTAGGAAATAGGATGATAAGGCAGTGAAATGTATTTTTTTTTGGTACAGTTCTGAAAGCAAAGGCTAACCTCTGTATCATCCACATACTAAACACATTTTGGTTAGCCGTGATGTTTTTGTGGAAAATGCTATTCAAGCTTTACTTTCATGTACTAAGGAGACAACTATTAGCTCCAAAGACATGTATGATACTTTGCTTCCTCTTTTTATAGGTGGAAAGTCTAGTGTTAGTCCTAATCATGCAACTTCTCAGCCTTTGCAGGTTTCAAATGATGATGCAAATCATTCCATTTCTGATACAGATTTCCATGATGCACTTGTTGATGAGAGTGCTGATATTGAGGAGGCAAAAACTATTCCAAAATGGCTAGTGTAGACTTCGTGTGACAGCAAATTAGATGCACTTCTGCCATACCGTACTCGTTCAGGCTCTCATAGTGCCTCTTTTGCATCAGATTGTTGTGCTATGGCTGCCTCTAGTCTCTGCAATGAGACTCAACCTGTTTCGTTTGATGAAGCACAAAATTATGAACATTGGATGGCTACAATGCAGTCTAAATATGATGTTATCGTGAAAAATGGTACCTGGTCTTTATGTGACTTGTCTCCTAGCAAGAAGGCCATTGGCGTTAAGTGGGTATAAAGCTGAAGTGAAACCTGATGGAACAGTTGACAGGTATAATGCTAGGCTTGTTGCAAAGGGTTATGTGCAAGAAAGAGGCATTGATTTTGATGAAACATTTGCACCTACTTGTCGAATGACTATTGCTCGTAGCATCTGTGCACTTGCAGCTCATCATGGTTGGAATGTAGATTAGTTGGACATTAAAAAAACAATTCTGAATAATGACTTGCATGAAGAATTGTATGTTTTTCAGCCCCACAACTTTGTACAGAAAGGGCATGAAAACCAAGTGTGCACATTAAAGAAGGCATTATATGGTTTAAAGCAAGCACCATGTGCTTGGTATGAAAAGATACATGCCTATCTGATTGCACATGGTTTTGAGAATAGTCCAACTGAAAGCACCTTATATGTTAAGAGTGTTAATGATGTGCTTCTGATCATTATTGTTTATGTTGATGACATGCTACTCACAGGTCCTCATGAGAAGCATATTGCTCATTTCAAGGTTGATTTGCATGCCTCATTTGAGATGATTGATTTCGGGCATTTGCATCATTATTTGGGCATTCAGTTTATGCAAGTTGATGGTGGAATAGCTTTGTGTCAAATGAAATATATTGACACATTATTGCAGCGTTTTGGCCTTGAAGATTGTAAACCTATTGCCACTCCTATGGACACAGGTTTATGATTGATTCTTCATGATACTCGAGATGCATTTGATGTTGTTTTGTATCAGCAGGCTGTTGGATGCTTGATTTATTTATGCATTACTTGGCCAGATATTCAATTTGTTTTCTCATAGATGAGCAGGATTATGCATTGCCTACATGTCAAGCATTGGCAGGCGATTAAACGCATCTTTTGCTACTTGAGTGGTACCCTACTACTTGGGTTGTTTTATCCCAAGGGGGGATCGCTATCGCCAGATTTGCATGCTTTTTCTGACTTTGACTAGGTAGGTTTCTATGACACTCATGTGTCCACTAGTGGTTTTTGCTTCATGCTTGGTAGCTCATGCATATCTTGGCTGAGCAAGAAGTAGCCTACTATGGCCACTTCGAGTTGTGAGGTTGAGTATAGGGCAAGTTTCAAAGCAACTGTTGAGTGTGTATGGCACTGACGCCTTATGGCTGATTTGGGTGTTTGTTAGTCTTTTGCCACCACCATCTTCATTGACAATAAGAGTGCATTGGTAGCTGCAAGGAACCATGTGTTCTATGCTCGCACTAAGCACATTGAGGTGCATTATCATTATGTCAGGGAGAAGTTCTCGGCTAGAGAGATCAGCTTGGCATATGTGCCCACGGAGGAGAACATTGCAAACCTTTTCACGAAAGCTCTGCCTAGGGAGAAGTTTGAAGCTTTCCACAAAGCTTTGGGTTTACTTCCTTTTGTGGATTGATTCCACATAGCTTCGCACTTCCTTATACATGAGCGCCAGCTCCTTGTTCATCACATCGCTCCCAGAGGAGATTTGTTCATATATTTAGGTAGTGATGTGTGTGAACACACTAGGACCGTTAGGGCACTTTTTTCCCTCTTTAGGAGGTTTTTTTCCTTCGTCTTGTATATATGCCTATAGTGTTGGAGCAAGTCTATGACAAGCCTAAGTATTGGCTTGAGTCTCACAAAGTCTTAAAAGAAGTTTCAAAATGAAGACTATGTAAAGTTCACTTGTGAACTACCTCTTGTAACTTTTGAAGAGTTTACTTAATGTAAAAGTGAAAGAATCTTAAGTGGTTGAGTCCACTTGATCAAGAATGGAAAGAGGAGCCACGAATTCGTGATTTGTGGTAGGTAGAGAATCAAATCAATCATTGATTGATTGGAGAGTGATTGAGGGAAGTTAGCCTCCCAAACTCAACTATAAATAGATGGCAGTTTTAGTCGTGGTTAGAGAGACCTATGTGAAGACCTCCAAGAGCTGAGCTTTATGCCATATCAAGGTGTGATTACAAGGCACACATATGTATCAGTAAGTCATTGTATTGTACAAGCAATATACTTTCATTTTCATGATTATTTGAGTTCATCTTTCCATGTTCTTGTGAAGTGTACTACTCACTGCCATTACTATCAGTTTTTCTCAGTCAGCTTGCAGAGATGTTTTCTCTGAGCTTGGTGCATCATTTTTAGTGATTTAACTTGGTAAAGTTAGCTCTATAAGTCTACTGTATGCTCACAAATTTTCATGTCATTTGGATGTTGCAATCTTCAGTTATGTTCAGTTGAAGTCAACAGTGTCTGTGCATTTTCACTTCTCTGTCAGGTACCCGACTTTTTCACTCATCTTGTCAGAGGTGTTTCTCAGTGGTTATTTATCCAAATTCAGTGATTTAAAGCTTGTTGAATTCAACTTACTGTCTAGTATAGCCATACAACTTTTCATAATCATTGGATTCCTACATTTTGAGTTATGGTGATTTTTCTGCTCACTGCTCTCAAACTGTAGCAGCCCGTGAAAATCCGAATGATGTCATCAGTTGTTAAAACTCATTCTCAGTGTGTGGTTCATTATTTTTGATGAGATTACTCTTGAAAGTTAGCTCTTTAAGTTACCTAGACTTCCCCAAGAGTAATTAAGCTAACTGTTGCTGTGCTCAGAGAATTATGTAAAACACTGGACAGGTGTATGAACCAAGAATAGCAAGTTTTCACCTCTGAGCTAACTCCAACTTATCTGTTTTGATCTATCTTTTTGAGAGTGATCTTCCAAGGTAAATAGGGTGTCTAATACATCCATTGGCAAGCTAAAAGGGCCCACCATATACTTCTGGAGTTCATTTGGCTGGTGTAGATCAAGGATTTTGCAACACCTCTTCATCTTCAAGCACATACCTATCCATCTCTTCACAGTGGTATCAGAGCAAGGTTGGAAAACATGGAAGATGGATTTCCTTCATCAATTGACAAATTGGACAGAGGTAACTACTCAGCTTGGTCATTAAGAATGGAAGCTTATCTCCAAGGTAGAAGTTTATATGGTTATGTGGCTGGAGATGAAGTTATGCCAAGTTTCAGGACCAAAAGTCAACCAACACAAGAAGAGCAAGAAAGATTGAGCACATGGTGCTCCAAGGATGCACTTGCAAGGTCTTATCTCCTCAACTCTATCTCAGATTTTTTGTTGCCTCACATTAGAAGTTGTAAGACATCTCAGGAAGTGTGGGATGCACTTGAAGCTTTCTTTTCTTCAAGTACTAAAGCTAGGAAGCATCAACTATGGCTGGATTTCACAACTCTCAAGAAGGCTCCCAAACAAAATGTGACTGATTTTGTCATAAAGCTCAAGGACATAGCGGATCAGTTGGGAAGCATTGGAGAGGTAATAGATGAAGAGCAAATTTTAAGGCAGGTCATCAATGGCTTGAAGGCAGATGACAAGTGGGAAGCATTCACCACAGCTATGGATTTGTACATGGACATGCATGTACCTGATTTCAACACACTCATTGGACAACTACTTACTCAAGAGGCAAATCTTATCAAAAATGGAGAAAGCTCTAAAGGTAATCAATCTTCAGCTTTATACACGGATAAAAGCAAGTCTAACGATAACAAAGGAAAGGCAAAGAAAGTGGATGATGAAGCAGGTACATATCAAGCTAACTATGCAGGTAGAGCAAGACATGGTAGAGGTAGAGGAAGAGGAGGTAGACAAGGCAGGGGGAGATCCCAAGACTCCAACTCATGTTCTATTTGTGGATTAACTAATCATACAACTGAAAATTGCTTTAGGAATTCCAGGAATCAAAGAGGCAGAGGATACAATAGAGGAAGTTATGGCTACTCAAGAGGAAGGTTCAACAACTACCATGGCAACTACAACAACTACAATCATTCAAACTATCAAGGAGGCTACAAAGGAAGGAGAGACTACAATAACTACACAGAAGACTCCAACAAAGAGGATTCATTATTCATCATGAACATGACTATGCCACAAGGTAAATCTGATGAGCATGTTTTCTACATAGATTCAGGTTGTTCAAATCATGTGGCACGAAATGTGGCACTCCTATCAGATTTAGAAGATCCAAGGAATAAGCATGAGGTACAAACAAGAGATGATACAAAACATCCTGTGGAGAAAATAGGCAATGTCAAAGCACCTGATGGAAACATCAACCTACTCAGTAAGGTACTCTATGTCCCTACCATTACAAAGAATTTGATAAGTGTTGGGCAGATAGTAGAGAAAGGGTTGCAAGTCAGGTTCACAAAAGCAGAAGCATTTGTTGAAGATCCAAGTCAAGGATTCAGAAGAATTGCAAAAGGTGAAAAGACAGGTAGATTGTTCACATTTGAATTACAGGACACTAGAAACATTGCTCTCTTTAATTATGGTAGTCAGACACTCACAGAATTGGAAGTATGGCACAAAAGGTTAGCACATATTGGTGAAAGGTCATTAAAGCAAATCTGCAGGGACCAAAGTGTACTTGGACTTCCTAATTTGTCAAAACAACATATGATTTATAAGTGTAGTGCATGCAATTTGGAAAGTCTCACAGGTTACTATTCATGAAGAAAGGTTATATGCATGGAGATCTCTTGGAGTTGGTTCATACAGATGTATGGGGACCTAGCAAGGAAGCTTCAATATCTGGATCAAGGTATTATGTTTCCTTTATTGATGATTGCAGCAGATGGACTATCCTATTCTTTATGAAACACAAAGATGAAGTTTTTTCATGTTTCAAAAGATATTTGGCTCTTGTGGAGAATCAAACAGGTAAATCACTAAAAAGGCTAAGGTCAAATGGAGGGGGAGAATACTTCTCCCATAAGTTTGATTCTTTTCTTCAAGAAAGAGGAATCAAACGAGAGGTAACTACAAGGTACACTCCTGAGCAAAATGGAGTGGCAGAAAGGAGGAATAGGACAATTGTTGAAGCTGCAAGGTCTATGTTAAATGAAAAGCATTTACCTAATTACTTATGGGCTGAGGGTGTATCTATAGCCACTTACTTGATTAACAGGTTGCCTTCAAAATCCCTTGATGGGATGACTCCATATGAGGCTTGGAATGGAAGAAGACCAAGCTTAGATCATTGTAAAGTTTTTGGATGTATTGCTTTTGCTCATGTTCCTTCACAGGTTAGAGGCAAGATGGATCCAAAGGCAGAAAGGTGTGCATTTATTGGATATGACAACAATCAAAAGAGCTACAGGTTATACAACCCTACCAACAAAGGATTCTTGGTAAGCAGAGATGTAGTTTTTGATGAGAACAGTTCATGGTATGAAGATTCATGCAGGAAGGTCAATTTGCCATATAATCTTGAAGAAGATTTTCCAAAGCTTGGTAGAGAACAACCAAAGATTGAAGAACAAGACACCCCAGAGGATGATGAAGAATCTCAGATGGAAAAGATCAAAGCATGGAAGTCTAAAGGTAAAGCAAAATTGCAGGAACTTGGACATGAGGCAGAATCATCACATCATGGCCTAAGAAGATCTATGAGGGAAAAGAAAAAACCAGAAAGGTATGGGTTTGACACCTCATTAGTAACTAAACACTCTATCTACATCGCACAGGATATAAACCAAGAGGAGCCATCATCATTTGAAGAGGCCAAAGCAAAATCAGAATGGAAGCATGCAATGAAGGAAGAGATTGAAGCACTTGAGGAAAACAACACTTGGGATTTGGTGCCCAAGACTTCATCCATGAAGGTAATAGGCTCAAGATGGGTCTATAAACTCAAGAAGAATTCTGATGGTTCCATTAACAGGTATAAGGCAAGGCTTGTAGCAAAAGGCTTTGCACAAACTCAGGGAATTGATTATGAGGAGACCTTCTCTCCTGTGGCAAAGATGCCTACTATTAGGGTTTTGCTTAATATTGCCTCTTCCAAGAATTGGAAGATACTTCAACTAGATGTAAAGAATGCATTCTTGAATGGTTGGATAACAGAAGAGGTATATATGGCACAACCACCTGGTTTTGAGAACCAAGTTTATCCTGATTATGTGTGTAAACTTAACAAGCATTGTATGGTCTCAAGCAAGCTCCAAGAGCTTGGAATTTCCGGCTTGTTTCATTCTTGTAGGACAAAGGCTTTCAACCAAGCAAGGCAGATCCTTCACTCTTTATTAAAAAGAGTAATTCCGAGGTCATCTACTTATGTGTATATGTAGATGATATTATATTGACAGGAAATGATGCAGATGGTATGAAGAAGATCAAAGATCATATGAGAGAAGATTTCAAGATAAGTGATTTGGGTTCACTTACCTACTTCCTAGGTTTGGAAGTTGTCTACAAAGATCATGGTTTGTTTCTCACTCAAAGAAAGTACATTAAGGACATGTTGGCAAAATTCAAGATGCAAGATTGTAAGATTGCAGGTACTCCAATGGAGGTCAATCACAAATTGAGCTCACATGAAGGTGAACTCATAGAGGACATCACATCATATCAAAGTCTAGTGGGTAGTCTCAATTATGCCACATTGACAAGAGTAGATATATGTTACAGTGTGAGTGTGCTAAGTCAATTTATGCACACACCAAGGAAACCACATATGGATGCTGCCAAAAGGATTCTCACGTATCTCAAAGGAACCATAAATGAAGGACTTTATTATCCTTATGTATCTGATTTAGGTTTGAAGCTATTTTTTTATGGAGATTGGGCTGGCTCCAAGGAAGATAGAAGGAGCACTTCAGGTTATCTTACCTTTGCAGATTCAAAGCTTATTTCATGGTCATCCAAGAAGCAACCCACGGTTGCTCTCTCTTCTACTGAAGCTGAATATAGAGGTCTTGCCATAGCTACACAAGAAGCTATGTGGATGAAGTTGGAGTTTGGAACTCCAACTATTTTTGGTGACAATATGAGTTCTATTCATTTGGCTGCTAATCCTATTTTTCATGCAAGGACTAAACATATTGAAGTTCATTATCACTATGTACCAGAAAAGGTTCTAAGCAAAGAGATTCAAATATCATATGTGTCCACTCATCAACAATGTGCAGATATTCTAACCAAAGCATTGGATGGTACAAAGCTTTGCAAATTCAAGGCTATGATTGGTTTGTAGGTAATCTTGGAAGATTGAAGACCTCAAGCATACTTGGCTTGAGGGGGAGCTGTTGGAGCAAGTCTATGACAAGCCTAAGTATTGGCTTGAGTCTCACAAAGTCTTAAAAGAAGCTTCAAAATGAAGACTATGTAAAGTTCACTTGTGAACTACCTCTTGTAACTTTTGAAGAGTTTACTTAATGTAAAAGTGAAAGAATCTTAAGTGGTTGAGTCCACTTGATCAAGAATGGAAAGAGGAGCCACAAATTCCTGATTTGTGGTAGGTAGAGAATCAAATCAATCATTGATTGATTGGAGAGTGATTGAGGGAAGTTAGCCTCCCAAACTCAACTATAAATAGATGGCAATTTTAGTCGTGGTTAGAGAGACCTATGTGAAGACCTCCAAGAGTTGAGCTTTATGCCATATCAAGGTGTGATTACAAGGCACACATATGTATCAATAAGTCATTGTATTGTACAAGCAATATACTTTCATTTTCATGATTATTTGAGTTCATCTTTCCATGTTCTTGTGAAGTGTACTACTCACTGCCATTACTATCAGTTTTTCTCAGTCAGCTTGCAGAGATGTTTTCTCTGAGCTTGGTGGATCATTTTTAGTGATTTAACTTGGTAAAGTTAGCTCTATAAGTCTACTATATGCTCACAAATTTTCATGTCATTTGGATGTTGCAATCTTCAGTTATGTTCAGTTGAAGTCAACAGTGTCTGTGCATTTTCACTTCTCTGTCAGGTACCCGACGTTTTCACTCATCTTGTCAGAGGTGTTTCTCAGTGATTACTTATCCAAATTCAGTGCTTTAAAGCTTGTTTGATTCAGCTTACTGTCTAGTATAACCATAAAAATTTTCATAATCATTGGGTTCCTAAATTTTGAGTTATGTTGATTTTTCTGCTCACTGGTCTCAAACTATAGCAGCCCGTGAAAATCAGGATGATGTCATCAGGTGTTAAAACTCATTCTCAGTGTGTGGTTCATTATTTTTGATGAGATTACTCTTGAAAGTTAGCCCTTTAAGTTACCTAGACTTCCCCAAGAGGAATTAAGCTAATTGGTGCTGTGCTCAGAGAATTATGTAAAACACTGGACAGGTGTATGAACCAAGAATAGCAAGTTTTCACCTCTGAGCTAACTCCAACTTATCTGTTTTGATCTATCTTTTTGAGAGTGATCTTCCAAGGTACATAGGGTGTCTAATACATCCATTGGCAAGCTAAAAGGGCCCACCATATACTTTTGGAGTTCATTTGGCTAGTGTAGATCAAGGATTTTGCAACACCTCTTCATCTTCAAGCACATACCTATCAATCTCTTCACATATAGCCCTAACAAGTTACTTATCTTTGTACATTCTAGTGGTAATACATTTAGTATTGTGTGTTGTGCTCCAAGCTTCTTCTTCTTCCTTGTGTTGTTCGCGTGCTTTCGCAGAAGTCGGACTCCAACACAACCTTAGAGGGTAAAAAAAAAAAGTCCTAAATTGGGTAGAGTTACGTGACCTTCCCCTGGATTGAAAAACTAGGAACACTTATTGATAAAGTGCTAGGAAAAATATCTAGAAGTGGTGTTAACCCTAAGTGGGACCCTCAGATCATGATTGAAGTACACTTGGCTAAAGAGATAAAGACCTCGTTGATCATTAAGTATTCAGATGGTATTAAACTACATGAGCAAAAAATTGTTTATAAGAGCATGCCACATGCTTGTTTCAACAGTTACAAGCAAGGACATGTGATAAGAGATTGTCCCCTTTTAGTTCAAAACAATGAAAACAAAGATAAAAAATGTTTGAAGCCCTAGCAAAAATATTAATGAAAGTCTAGTAAAGGAGTTTCCCAAGAATAATGTGAGTAATGTCAAAAAATCTACCCCCAAAACCCCAAAGGATGAAAATATCTTGGCTAACTCCTTTGATGTTCTTCTTAATAATGTTTCTAATCCTATGTATGAAGATAACCCAGTCTCCAGGGAGGATCCTTAAGAAGATATGCAAGATCAAAATACCTTCACTAACTACGTGCCAAATTCTTAGAATGTAGAGTAGGAACAATATAATCCTCAATGCCATGCAAAAGAAGAAGGTTGTGCTCAAGTCAAAGGTAGGAAAATGCAACATCACACCTCCTCTTCTAGTAATAGTATGCTTCACAATTATCAGACAAAGAGGATAACAAAGACTAGGTAGCTGATTCTAAATTCTTTGAACAACTAAACAAAAGGGATGAAGAGAGTATTAAGAAATTCCAAGAATCTAGAGAAGTCCGTGAACATGCTCGCATGACCCAGTGCATAGAAACTAACAAACAACAGCAAGGTTATACTAAAACTAAGAGGAAAGACGTGGTTAGGGTTTGTGGTTGAGTTCTAAAACCTACTAAAAAATCACAAAATGTAATTCTAGTTAGTCAAAATTTTCTTCTTGTACTTCACTTCAGTCTAATGATATGTTCTTTTGTTTTGAATAAGTCCCCACAACCTCCTGGTTTAATGCTCGAATGTTGTTGCCTATGGTTTAGTTTTTTTTATGGATAAGGTGAATTTGATTTCCTTTAATGCTAAAGGGCTTACTCACCAAGTTAGATGCAAAATGATTAATAACTTGATGAAATATAGATCTCTTTTTCTTGACTTGATCTGCTTGTAGGATATTAAAGTAAGTGGTTTCATACTGAACACCAACCTAAACATTCTCTCTACCTCTCACAATTGATATGCTACCAAGCATCTGAAGGGAAAGGTGGTACTACTATTAGTGTGTTGTCTGCTATTAACCATCTTGTTGAGGAGGTTTTGATTAGTCCTTCTAACTAATGGATTGGTCTTAAGTGTAAAAAACCTCTGATTTGTACTTTTATAAGTCTTTATCGTGTTAATTGTCCTAAAAATAGATATGTGTGTTGGTATGAGCTCCCTAAGGTTAAAGGTGTCATTATTATGTTGGGAGATTTCAATACGGTCATTGACTCCTTTGATTGAAGAGGTGATAAAGATAATGTGATATCTGGTCATGAGAAGGATAGATGGTTTTAGATGATAAGTGACATTGATGTAGCTATTATTTCTTCTCATATTAGGCACACTTGGTTCAATAGGAGCATAGAAAACCCGCTCTTTGCTAGATTTCATAGAGCTTACAAGAATATCAACAGATTTCATGAGCTTTGGAACTTCTCTTATGAAACTGATCAATCTATTTCCATTTCTGATCACCTCCCCCCTGATCATCAAGTTATCTAGGAACTACCCTAATTACAAAGATTGGTGGCCTCACCTTGATGTGTCCTTACTCCATATTCCCTGTGTTATTGACAAGACAAAGGATATCTTTAATAAACACTTTGTTAACAACATCTCTCCTACCCTTGCTTGGGAACGATCCATTAGAGAAATTTAAAAACTTTTTGTTCATTACAAGCTCCTAGCCAAGAAAACCAAATGCAAGAGGAGGAGGAGGATTATCAAGGAGATAGAGGATACTAGGGTTTTGAACCCGAATGACCCAATAAGCCATCAGAGGATCCTTGATCTTCATGAGAAATTTAGATATCCTTACTCCGTATTCTCCATGTTATTAACAAGACTAAGGATTTCTTTAATAAACATTTTGTTAATAACATCTCTCCTACCCTTGCTTGGGAAAGATCCATTAGAGAAAATTTAGAAATTGTTTGTCCACTACAAGCTCCTAGACAAGAAAATCAAATGCAAAGGGAGAAGAATGATTATCAAAGAGGTAGAGGATAATAGGGTTTTGAACCCAAATGACCTAGTAAGCCATCAGTGGATCCTTGATCTTCATGAGAAATTGAGATATGAAGAATGTCTTGTTGCTCATGGTGCACTTGCCTCATCAAGAGAATTTAGGGCTAGTAAAGTGGATAGACATAATAAAAAATATGTTTGATATGTTGAAAAGGAAAGCTAAGGAATTTATTCCTATGTTGAGATTGAATTCAAGAGGTTATGTTGTTGATATCAAGGAGAATTTGCAAGAGGTCGTTGGCTTCTTTACTAATGTTTTCTCTAGGCATCCAAAGTGGGGGGAGGACTCCTAGAGAGTTAGGGCCACTATTGCTCTTAAAAGCAAAAAAATGATTCATCAAGGCTTGTCTATTGTTCTGGACCTACCCCTCTCTGTTAGTGAGGTTAAGGAAACCATTGGTAAATTGAAACCTTGTAAATCCCCTAGTTTTGATGATATACCTAATGAATTCTTCATTGTGCATATGGATTTTTTGACTACCATCATTCTCTTGATTTGGATGGAGGCTGTGAGAAAAGCTACTCTTTCTATCTTTATTAACACTATAGCTATCAAGATTATGCACATTATGCATTAGTGCCTAAACAACAATGCAAGAAATTGGAGGATAAAGTAGTGAAATGTATTTCTATTGGGTATAGTTCAGAAAGCAAAGGCTATTGTCACTATCATTCACAGAATAAACACATTTTGGCTAGCCATGATGTTGTTTTTGTGGAAGATGTGATTCATCCATTACTTTCATGTACCAAGGAAACTTTTGTTAGCTCTAGATATGTGTATGTTACTTTGCTTTCTCTTTTTATAGGTAGACAGTCAAGTGTTGGTCTAAATGAGGCAATTTCTCAGCCTTCACAGGTTTCATGTGATGATGCAGATCATTCCATTTCTGATGCAGGTTTATATAATGCACTTGTTGATGAGAGGATTGATATAGAGGAGGTGAAAACTATCCTAAAATGGCTTGTACAGACTTTGCAAGATAGCAAAGTAGATGCACATCTATCATATGGTAGTCATTCAGGCTCTTATAGTGGCTCTTTTGCATCAGATTGCTATGTTATGGCTACCTCTAGTCTTGGTGATGAGAATGAGCTTGTTTTGTTTGATGAAGCACAAAACTAAAAAAATTGCATGGCTGTCATGCAATCAAATTATGATACTATTGTGAAGAATGATACTTGTTCTTTATGTGATTTGCCTCCAAGAAAAAAGGTGATGCACTAAGTGGGTATACAAGCTGAAGCATAAGCTTGATAGAACAATTGATAGGTATAAGGCTAGGCTTTTTGCAAAAGGTTATGCTCAGGAAAGAGGAATTGATTTTGATGAGGCCTTTTCTCCCACATGCCAAATGACTACTGTTCATAGCATCTGTAAACTTGCAGCTCTTCATGGTTGGAATGTACATCAATTGGACATTAAACCAACATTTCTGAATGGTGACATACATGAAGAAGTGTATGTATTTCAGCCCCGTGGTTTTGTGCAAAAATGGCATGAAAAGAATGTTGGAGTTAGATGTCTGCGAAAGCATGTGAACAACACAAGGAAGAAGAAGAAGATTGGAGCACAACACACAATACTGAATGTATTACCACTAGAATGTACAAAGATAAGTATCCCATCAGGACAATAGGCGTATATAGAAGTAGGGGGAAAAAACCTCCTAAAGAGGGAAAAAAGTACCCCAATGGTCCTAGAGTGTTCACACACATCACTACCTTAATATATGAACAAATCCCCCCTGGGAGTGATGCGATGAATAAGGAGCTCGCACACATGTATAAGGAAGTGCCAAGCTATGTGGAATCAATCCACAAAAGGAAGTAACCCAAAGCCTTGCGGAAAGCTTCAAATTTCTCCCTAGGTAGAGCCTTCGTAAAAAGGTCTACAATGTTTTCCTATGTGGGCACATATGCTAAGCTGATCTCCCCAGCAAAGAACCTCTCCCTGACATAATGATAATGCACCTCAATGTGCTTAGTGCAAGCATGGAACACAGGGTTCCTCGCAACTACCAATGCACTCTGATTGTCAGTGAAGATGATGGTGGAAGAAGACTGATCAACACCCAAATCAGCCATAAGGTGTCTGAGCCACACACACTCAATAGTCGTTGTGAAATTTGCCCTATATTCAGCCTCAAAACTAGAAGTGGCCACACTAGGCTGCTTCTTGCTTAGCCAAGATATGCATGAGCTACCAAGCATGAAGCAAAAACCACTAGTGGACACATGAGTGTCATAGCAACCAGCCGGGTCAGAGTCAGAAAAGCATGCAAATCTAGCGGTAGTGATCCCCCCTTCGGATAAAACAACCCAAGTAGCCGGGTACCACTCAAGTAGTGAAAGATGCACTTAACCACCTACCAATGCATGACACCTAGGCAATGCATAATCCAACTCATCTATGAGACAACAAAATGAATATCTGGCCGAGTAATGCATAAGTAAATTAAGCATCCAACAACATGCTGATAGAGAACAACATCAAATGCATCTTCAACATCATGAAGACTTAATCGTAAACTTGTCTCCGTAGGAGTGGCAATAGGCTTTTATTCGTTAAGGCCGAAACGCTGCAATAATGTGTCAATATATTTCGTTTGACAGAAATCCATTCCACTATCAACTTGCATAAATGGAATGCCCAAATAGTGATGCAAATGCCCCAAAACAAACATCTCAAATGAGGCATGCAAATCAGCCTTAAAATCTGCAATATGAATGTCATGAGGACCAGTGAGCAGCATGTCATCAACATACACCACAATGATCAGAAGCACATCATTAGCATGATTAACATATAAGGTGCTTTCAGTTGGACTCTTCTCAAAACCATGTGCAATCAGATAGGCATGTGTCTTTTCATACCAAGCACGTGGTGCTTGCTTTGAACCATATAATGCCTTCTTTAACCTGCACACCTGGTTTTCATGCCCTTTCTTTACAAATCCACGGGGCTAAAAAACATACACTTCTTCATGCAAGTCACCATTCAGAAATGTTGTTTTAATGTCCAACTGATGTACATTCCAACCGTGATGAGCTACAAGTGCACAGATGCTGCGAACAGTAGCCATTCGGCAAGTAGGAGCAAAGGTTTCATCAAAATCAATGCCTCTTTCTTGCACATAACCCTTTGCAACAAGCCTAGTCTTATACCTATCAATTGTTCCCTCAGGTTTACGCTTCAGCTTGTATACCCACTTAGTGCCAATGGCCTTCTTGCCAGGAGGCAAATCACATAAAGACCAGGTACCATTTTTCATGATAGCATCATATTCAAATTCCATTGCAGCCACCCAATGTTCAAAATTTTGTGCTTCATCAAATGAAACAGGTTTAGTCTCATCACAGAGACTAATGGTAGCCATAGTATACCAATCTGATACAAAAGAGTTCTCTACCATCATGTCATCAACGGTCTCAGGCACATCTGGTGATCAGAGTCTAGTGCCAGTGTGTTGATATATTTAGGTAGTAATGTGTGTGAACACACTAGGACCGTCAGGGTACTTTTTCCCTCTTTAGGAGGTTTTTTTCCTCTAAATTGTATATACGTCTTTGTGCTCCAAGCTTCTTCTTCTTCTTCCTTGTGTTGTTCGCGTGCTTCCGTAGATGTCTAACTCCAACAATTGGTATCAGAGCAGGTCGTTGCTTCATCTAGGGCATCGTCGACACCCCTTTGGTCACAGTCTCAGACTCGCCTCCGAATGCACTATCACAGTGCTTGTGCAGGCTATTTCATCTTTTTGTGCCAAAGATATGTAGAGGTTTTGTTTCGCTGGTATAAGTGTCTCGACGTCTGCTACAGGTCTAGTAGAACTCGCTAGGGTGGTTCTGTTCACCTTTTTTAGATATAGTCATTTTTCTGCATCAAGGTATTTTAGTCAGTGGCCATGGCTAAAAGTAGTGATGTATTCTGTATGTTGGTTGTTAAGGATAAGTTGGACGGTACCAATCATATTACACCTGCAAATACAAGTATTGAAGCTGATGCAGATGGCATTGAAGATGCTAATATTCTTTAGATTCCTATTCGTGCTACGGTTTCTGTTGCACCTACTGCAAAGCGAATTCGCTAGGATGGCAGGGATGCTCAAGCACATGCATTGAAAGCCTTGTCTGTCAAACACGACATTATTCCTCACATTTGCTCTTGCATAATAGCTAAGGATGAGTGGGATACACTTACCACATTGTACCAAGCTAGGAATGAGGCTCGTGTTGCTTGCCTCCGAAACAGTTGGAGAGTGAGCATATGAATGAATGTGATTCTATGGATAGTTTTTTGAAAAAGATCAAGGATTTGAAGGAACTCTTGATTTCTGCTGATGAAGTTATACCAGATAGCTCACTTGTGTAGACCGTTCTAAATGGTCTTCCTAATACATATCAGAGTTTTACTTCTACTCTTCATTTCATGATGAAAGGCAATCCAAATGCCCTGTCATTTGAAGAGTTAGTTTCTGTTCTGTTGCAAGAAGATCTGTCTACACAGAAGAGGTCCATTATGCGTGTTGGAGATTGAGATTTTCTGGCTAGTCAGAAGGGCAAAGGTAAATGAATCTCATCTACTAGTAAGCAGAAATCTACAAATGTTGCACATTCCAAGAAGGAAGACAAAGACGAGAAGAAATTAGAAAAGGAGAAATTGTTTTGCAAATACTGTAAAGCAAATGATCATGTCATTAAGAGCTATCCAAAAGTGGTTGCTAAAGAGGCAAAGACGAAAGAGGACAGAATGGTTGTTGCAGAGGCCTCTACACCAAAAACTAGGTCTAGTAATCTTGTGCAGAATGAAGAATGAGTGTTTACTATTGTTTGCAGTTTTGACCCATCTTCTCATGAGCAATGTATGTCTGTAGTAGACTCAGGTGTTTGGTATTTTGATAGTGGGGCAACCAAACATATTACCTCGCAGTGTAGTTTCTTCACTTCACTTGAGCCTGTCCTTATAGGGAATATTGTCACATGCACCAACAACTCCTCTTATCCTGTTATGGGAGTTGGTAAAATCAATCTGACTACTGTTGATGGTAGTTCTTTCACTTTGTTGGATGCTTTATTTGTGCCAAAGATCAAGAAAAATATGTTATGATTTTTGCATTAGCCAAGATTGTCTTGGTTGTGAAACTTGTTGATGATAGATGTATAGTTCATGATTTGTCAAATGGTGACATGATTATTTCTTCTGGCATTTTATGTCATGGGTTGTATAAGATCATAGACTATGAAAAATGTATGAATGATTCAACATGTGCAGTACATGATTCTCAGGCTATGTGAGATGCAAAGCTTTGGCATGCACACTTTGGTCATCTAAATTTTGCTAGTTTGCTACACCTGTAGAAATCTGATATGATGTCCTCTTTGCCCAAACTTCAGGCACCCAGTAAACATGATTGTGAAGGTTGTATTTTGGGCAAAATGTAGCGCTCCTCCTTTCCAAAAGATGGTTCAGTTCGAGCTACTCAGGAATTGCAACCTATTCACAGTGATGTATGTGGTCCTATGCAAACACCCTCTTTTGGAAACTATCTTTACTTCGTGACTTTCATTGATGATTTTTCTAGAAATGCATGGGTACATCAACTCAAAGCACATTCTAAAGTGTTTATGTGCTTCAAACAGTTTTTGGTTATGGCTGAAAATTTGTCAGCATGTAAAATGCACACCCTCCATTCTGATCTAGGGGGGAATATATGTATTCTGACTTTAATGCATTTTACGTTGAACGTGGGATAAAACATCAGTGTATAATGCCATATACTCCTCAATAGAATGGAGTTGTTGAACGGAAGAACAGGTCACTCATGGAGATGGAGAGGTGTATGGTCAAGAGTCAGCCTTTACCACATTTCTGGCTTGATGTTGTCATGTGTGTAGCATATGTACTTAACAGGTGTCCCACAAGCACTACACTCTATCATAAGCATCATAAGCATCTATCCTAGGCTGATTTATACCCTGTCTCCTCAATTTCATTCTTCAGATGTGTTCCAAGGCTTCTGTGTGTGCTTCTTCTCGAATTCATTTTTCTTCCTCTTTGTGTTTCTTGGCGGTATTAAGTCGATTTAGCATTTCTTGTGCGAGGGGTCCTTGATATAATTTCACTCTGCATCCGCTGATGTAATTAGGTAGGATATCACCTTCTAGAGTAGCTAATTGGACTGCTCCACTTGTTGAGATCCTATTGATGATCATAGGTCCATAGCCTCTCTTCAACTTTCTTGCATGTTGCTTTAATGTGTACACTAGGACTAAATCTCCCGCTTTCAAGCCCTTATCCTTCACATGGGCAGCAAAGTATGCATTTTGTCTTTTCTTAGCTGCATAAATCTTTGTTGATGCTCTCAATCTGTTTTCACCTAAGCATTCTAGATCAAAGATTCTAGATGAGAGCTCATGGCCGGTCCATTGATGCTCTTGTGCTACTTTTAGTGTGGGTATAAAGAAGTCCAATGGTAGCACTGCATTTTGGACAAATACCATCTAAAAGGGTGTGGCTTGGAGTACCGTTTTATAGGCAACTCTATATGCCCAAACATCATGGTGTAGTCATTTCTCCCAATCAGATTGTTTATTATTCATCAATTTTTTCAACACATTACAAAGTATCTCGTTCGTGCTTTCAGCTTGGCCATTGGCTTGTGGGTGATATGGACCCGACTTCTTGTAAACCACCATGAATTCTTGGAGAAGATTTTCAATGACTTCATTCAAGAAGTGTGTGCCTCTATCACTTACTAGCTCGATTGGGTTAGTATCATTTCCAACAATGATGTATTCAGCATGTGAAGTCTTAGCTGGGGGATTAATAGGACCGACAAAGTCTATTCCCCACTTAGAGAATGCACGTCCACCCATCATGGGTTTCAAAGGCATCTCATCTTTTTGTATTAGGTACTGAGTTCACTGACAAATATCACACCACTTCACATAGGTATGTGCATCCATGTGAAGTGTTGGCCACCAAAGTTCTGCAAATAGTATTGCTTTGATCACCATATCTAGTCCAAAGTGGCCTCCTGCTACACCTTGGTGAGCAGTCTCCAAGATCTTCAAATATTCGCTCTCATGGACACACAATCTAAGATATCCATCTTTTCCTCATTTGTATAGATTATCTCCAATGAGAGCATAATCTAGTGCTTCTTGCTCTAAGCTTCTTTGTTTAGCTATTGTGATTTTCGGAGGGAATGTTTTCGTTCTCAAAAAATTTACCAATGGTTTACTCCAATCTGGTACTAAAGACACTCGATATAGATTGGCATCTTCCACAGGAGTTCTAGAGCTACAGATTGGGCATTCCTTGCACAACTGATGAACTTATGCTTCCGCCAATATACCCCTAACCTTTGCAGAGTCTGGAGGGTTCTTTGCTTAGAGTGATGTTGCTGAAGTGCACCTACATGTGCTAGTTGCAACCATTTTGCATGCTCATCTTCTTCTACACAGAAAACTAGTATGCCTTGATTGGTGTGCTTGTACATGCTACCTGCCATTATGTGATATTTCTGGGACATCACTACTTCTTTACCTTTGACTCTCAATACAGGATGTTTAGGTCCAAAGGTGAGGATAGGCACTATATTCTTGGCCCGTTCAGGCACTACTTCAAGGCTGAACAAGTAAGCATCAAGAAGGTCATCTAACACTCCTTGAGGGGACTCTCCTGAAGTTAATCTAGAAAGGTGATCCATCCTAAGGTGATTTCTTCCTTTCCTAACCACAACTTCAAAGTCATATTCCATTAGTAAGAGGAACCATCTTACTAATATGCCTATACTGCAAGGTTTGTTCACTAGATATAATAATGCTTGATGGTCTGTAAAAAAATTAAACTTATTTGCAAGCAAATAATGTCTAAACTTTCTAAGCACATACACCTTGCCTAATCCTTCTCTTTCTGTAGTGGTATAATTTTGTTTAGTCGCATTCAATTGTCTACTGGCATAAGCAATGGGAAGATCCATATTACCTTCACCAGTAGGTTGTGCTAGTACACACCCAATTGCATAATTGGATGCATCCACATGAACATGGAGGTCTTGTTCCAATCTGGTGTAGTCAAGATCAATGTTGAACATAATCGTCGTTTAATCTTGATAAAGGAGTTTTTGCATTCATTTGTCCACTCAAAGTTAGTCGAAAGGGAATACAAAGGCTTTGCAATGATTGCATACATGTGAATGAAATGTCGGTAATAACCACAATGCCCCATGAAAGCTTGTACCTCCTTGACATTATTTGGCCTAGGTAGCTCTACAATAGCTCACACTTTCTCTTCGTCCGTGGATATGAAATTCTTTGAAACTATGTGTCCTAGAATCTTGCCTTGTCTGACCATGAAAACACACTTTTGTGGGTTCAAGCAAACTTGATATCCTCTATATTTTTCAAAGATAGCTCTCAACTCGAGGATATGTGTCTATCTAATGTTGGAATGAGCATAGAGATCATCAACATAGACTTCCAAGTTCTTCCTCAAGAACTCTTTGAACACATGGCTCATCAGCCTTTGAAAGGTAGCTAGCGCATTTGTAAGACCAAATGGTATCACTCGAAAGGCGAATATGTCCCACTCTATGGCGAAAAGCCGTTTTATGCTAATCTTCTGGAGCAATGGCCACTTGGTTGTAGCTAGAGAAGCCATCAAGGAAGCTGTAGACTTCCTTGCCTAGTATCCTTTCTAATAGATGCTTAGTGATAGGGAGCGGATAGCTATCTCTAATAGTGGCTGCGTTAACCTTCTTTAAATCAATGCATACACGTAAATTTCCATTCTTTTTAGGCACCACTACGATGGGTGAAACCCATTTAGTGTGCTCAATCTCATAGATAAATCCAGCTTCTACCAACCTATCTAACTCGTCCTTGATCTTGGCAGCATTATTGTCATTATATGTGTATGGCTTCTGCTTAGAGGGTTTGGCATCTCAGGTCATGGGAATCTTATGTGAGCATATGTCAAGGTCTAGTCCTTTTAATTCTTTGTAACTCCATGTAAAAACATCTCTGTATTCTCTTAACAAGGCAATCAACTCTTGTTCCTCATCCTCATTCAAGTCATGTCCTATGTATGTGCATCTTTCTTCTCCTTCTTCTATAGTTACAACAACTTTCTTTGTTGTCTCTTTGTTATCATAGGCTTCTCTTGCTTGTGCATCACGTTTAGGCATTCTTATCATGACTCTCCTATCTTCTATCTCATACTTCTTAAAGTTTTCAGGGACCTCAAACAAAGATTCTTCCTCGTCTGGTGAGGCATCCCTCTTCTTTCTCTTCTTGCCTTCACTGTTGGTGGTCACTTGTGTAGTTAACCTCACATCATTCATAAGTTCTTCGTGTCTTTGAGGGTGAGCTTCTACTTCATACAGGAATTCTTCTTCTGATGCACAAAAAGGGTCCATAATGATTGACTGTAGATCGGATTCACTTTCTTGTTCAATTTCTTCTGTGCTAGGCTCGCACTCTTCAATAACTAAATCACACATAATTGGCTACATTGGCTCTATCGTGAAGACTGAAATCTCATAGCCATCTTCATGACAGTGTGGTGTCCATTGCTCTTCATTGATGGCTACATCCATTGTTGCTAGAATTTCAGCCCAACCATGTGGTTCACATTCTTCATCTGGAAATACTATAGGTGTATAGGCTTGGTCTTGAATTGGTCTATGAGTTTCCTTTGCACCTACCTCTCTAGCTTTTTCTCTCTTCTCTTCTTCTACTGCTACTTTGCACATCCATAAGTGGGTGTCTTCATGCATCCATGAGGATCCTGATCCTATGGAGTGCACTGACTCCGTATCATATGTGGCTCTATGGATGGGATTCCACTGTATGAGGGGTACATCTCTATGAGAGTAATCCTTGAGATTGACTTTGGTTGTAACACCTAAGTGTTGCAAATACAAGTAATTGGTTCCCCAATCGTGTACTACTTGCAATTGTCTCATAAATGGTCTTCCCAAAATCATCTCATAGGCATGATTTTTGTTGAAGTCACATATAGCAAAAGTATGCTCGAACTCTACACCACAAGTAGTGAGAGTTATCCCTTCTAGAAATCCTAAAGCTCTCTCTATGTGACCATCAGCCATTTGTACTTTCATTCTTGTTAGCTTGAGTGCTAGTTTGCCCCAATGCTTCCATAGGGAAAAGGTAGCAATTACAACTCCCGCACTTGAGTCCAAAATAGCCTTGGTTGTGTAACCTTGATGAGTGATTGGAAGATAGGTGTTTCCTTCTTCTCCTTCCCTCATGTCTCTTATCTCGTCCAAGGGTATTTCTGGCACTGTTCTATGAGATCCTACCTGGGAATGAGGTTTAGCTATTTCTATCGCTTGATTGGCTACATGTTTCCACAATTCTGGCTTAACCTTGAGTAGCCCTTCTAAAGTGAGGTTGCACTGCACTTTAGTGTTCTTCACTATCTCCGTGTTCCTAGGTATTATTGAATCTTCGTTTCTTATCATGACCGTGGGTGCTCTCATACAAGTAGAATTTGCTTCCCATGGGCTTGTGAAATGGGATAGTTCCTGCACGGAATTAGACTCGAAGTCTAATCTCTCACTAGATTGGGCATCCTTCTGCTCTGCATAGATGGAAGGAACATCTAGTGGGAATTGGTCATGTAAATCATCCACAAGTTCAATGGGAGGAGGATTTTCACTTTCTTTAGCCCATTTCTCTTCTTGAATCTCTCTTAGAAATTCTGGGAAATATCGATTCATAGAAGAAGATATGTCTAGTTCTGTGGAATTAGACACATAAGCTTCATGGGGAGTAAGGCTTATCCTTTCACTTTCCTTGTCCTTTCCTTGGGAGGTGGCTTCCTTTCCAAATTTTGCAATTAGGCTCTCTAATCTTTCTAAAAATCCATCAAAATGCAACTTTGTCTTAGCTGAACTAGAGTAGTTGAAAAGGCGACTGGCTTCAAACATGGTTATAGCCAGTTCTACCATCTTAGCACAAAGCTTTGTTCTCTCTATCTCTAGATCAGCTATAGGGTAACATTTTTCATGATCTGTCACATTTGGCCCTTCTTGGATTCTGGCCTGATATGCTTTAAGCATCATCTAGGTCCTCGAGAGTGGGATCTGCTAAGATTGATCCTACTCTGGGTGGTGGATGGGTT
This sequence comes from Ceratopteris richardii, assembly GCA_020310875.1. NCBI lineage: Eukaryota > Viridiplantae > Streptophyta > Polypodiopsida > Polypodiales > Pteridaceae > Ceratopteris > Ceratopteris richardii. Next base: position 114,087,584 of record CM035432.1, on the reverse strand, counting down.
ACATGTGGTGGATTAGAAGGTGATAGGGATGGTGGTGGTGTGTGAGAGTGCATTTGAGAGGCAATTTCGACTATCTTGGCTTTCGTTTCTCTTAAGCTTTCCTCAAGTTCACTCATTTTCTTAGACCATTGCCTTTTCATTCTCTCTCGACTATCTTTCCAAGCTCTCATCCTTTTCTTTGTTATACTCTCGATCTCATTAACCTCTGAATTTTTTTCCTGATCTAAACCTTGGTTTTGCTGTAATGCCTGAGCTCTCGTGACCACTTGCACTAGGGTAGTGGAAGTTACACTTCCTATAGAGTCTACAACTAACCCAATCACATTAATGGGAGTGATCTTCGTCACATTGTGTGGATTGTTTGGGCAATCTCGTAAGAGGTGCTCTTTCCCACAATCATGACAAAACCATTGAATTGTCATTGATTGGGGTTGCGTCGGAGAAGGTAAGGGACAATCACGAATGAAGTGATCTCCCTGGGATCTGTAACATGGCCCTCTAGGTTCTTGGGGTCTCATTTGTCTAGGTTGAGGCCTAGAATTAGGATTTGCGTACATGACATTGGCATATTTAGACTCTCCACTAGACTCACTAGGGTCTTCGTAATAGTAAATTTCATTATGCTCAGGTGACTGCATATGGTAAACATGTGGGCTATCCATATGAGTAGAGTCAAAACTATGATCATTTGGGTCACTTTTTGAAAGCAATGGTGTTATTGGCACTAAGGATCTATTTAGATTTTCTTCAGCCACTCATACTTCACTAGGATCACATTGGCTGGAGTTGAAGGTTGTTAAGCTAACACAGGTTGAGGCCTTTGTTGGGCCTGGAAGGGTTGTTGATAGGGTTGTTGTGGCCTACCATACTGATGTGGGTATTGATTTTGATATCTCCATTGTTGTGGATATGGTTGTGGATAATTTTGTCTAATAGCTTGCTTGTTATAAGGGTAGTCTTGTGCGGTGTGGTTAGTGTACCTCCTTTCTATCATGCAGTATTGGTTGTTTGGGTTCTCTTGGGGTTGAGCCATAATTGGACACATGCTAGCCATATGGTCTCTTCCACAAGTGTAGCATCTTTTCATTGGGGCAAATCTAGGTATCTGTTTGCTAGAGACTCCTAATTTTTGAGCCACCTTCTCTACAAGTTCCTCGATAGATGTGGATTGTTTGGAAGTGAGGCTAGTTGATTTATCTGAATCTTTATAGACTTTTGAAAGCTCCAATTCCTCCCCTATATTATCCTCAATGTCTATGCACATGCGCACACACTCGTCTATGGTTCTAGGGTCCTTCAAGTACATATATGATCTCAATTTGGTACTTAACAATCCATCTAGGAATAAAGCCACAGTTGTGTGGGCCTCAGGGGTCCTAGTTTGTTCTATAGGCCTTGGCAAAGGGAATTCATCTACATTTCTTTGATTCCTTGGGTCTCTAGGTTTCTCATTTTCCATTCTATCCGTCTCAGTTCTCGTTCGTTCTCTTCTTATTGGGTTAGCAAAGCTTACCTCGGGTCTATCTCTACTCCTGTCCCTTTGAGTTCCATGAGCTTTAGATGTTCCAGCTCCTTGATGACCATAAGAGACATTGGATCTTGGTCGGGAAAAAATAAATTCACCCTTCCAAGTGTAGGCATGCCTACCATGCTCTGAGACCACAAAGACTCTCTCTGAAGTATTGTCTAAATAGGTCACTTTGCCTGGGTTATCAGGATCTTTAAATTCATAGATGGTGAGTGCTCCCACTTCATTATGCTAGTCATGTTTATACCTCCAAAAAGCCTCATCCATCTCTCCTTTTAGGAGTAGATCTATGCTTTTGTTGTCCTGGGGAATCCACTCTAGAGTGATTATTCTAGTCAGGATAGATTTGCCTCGAGGGTTTTTGAGATCTCTTCCTAAGTTCCCTTGCTCTATGTCACCTATTTCAGCCTCTGAGATCATGTTGTCAAACTCATCTATCCTATCTTGGTGGGTGATGGCCACATACATTGTTCTTTCTTTATCTATGTATGCACCATTTTCAAACTTGACTATTGAATGTTCTAGTCCAATGGATTGGTCTGGATTTTCAATCTGGACAACATATCTTCTTAGGCCGTCCTCATAGATGTGAGCACCTAGATGGTTGGTCCTAATATATTCCAGTTGAGTCTTGTAAGGTCCTTCTGGCTTTTCAAGGTACACCACTCCTGAGCTACCTATGGGTGTCTCCATGTTATACGACATCTCAGAATCACTCGTTTCTAAACTTAGAGTGTATGGGTAATCACTCAATTGCTGGGCCCAAGACCTAGCTGTATGATTGACACTAGCTTCAGAAGATCTGAGGCTTTGTCTATCTCATCCTAAATATCTTCCTCACCTAAGGTTCATAAGCCTTGGCTGATATCCCAATTTTTCCAAGTACAACCTCGTTGCAGAGTTCTTCTGTATTAGTTCCTTGTTCTTTTTAATTTCCTTAGGATGTCACTTCTTTTCCACCCAGTTTTCATCACAAGGGACACTTGCATTTTATTGTACTTGAGTTTGATTGCTTAATTTAAGTTCTTTTACTTTAGGGTTTTTTGCAAATGTAGTCTATTTATGCTTGCACTTGAGTAATTAGGGTTTCTTGAATTTGATCATGCTTAACGTTGCCCTAATTAATCAAAATCTCTATCTATACTTAGCCTAAGCTAGGAATTGACAGAGGGGGTTGAGAATGATCTAACCTTAAGTTGGTTATCCCTTGCTCTTGAGTGCTCAAGAATGTCGTTCTCAAGCTCGTAGTATGCTTCTGCTCTAGACGCCCTTTAGTGCTCTCGATGAACTTGTAAAAGTCCCAAAGTTAGCTCAAGATTTCAATTTAATTGACTTAACAAACCATATTGTCCATTCATGTAATACAAAGACCCAATTTTGATTTGCTTTTATGAAAATTCCTTTAGAGATCCCTCAACTTCTCACCCCTGTGGAAGGTCAACTTCAAATCCAACAAGCCCAAGATTACTAGAAATGGAGTTCATATGAAGAAGTTCTTTTATGACAGTTTAGGGTTCTGGGGTTAAAATAGGGTCAAAACAGGCTAATAGGAAAACATGATCTTTCAAATTACTTGTATAGGGGCCATTACAATCCTCTAATGGCTTGAATTTTATGCTCCAAATTGGCCAAAATTTGAAAAATCAAAAACCTTGAAATTTGGCCGAAATTGGCTGTCAATCGAGATCGACAAGGCACTCAATTGTGATGGATAGAGCTGTTCATCGTGGCCTATCAATCGCGATTGATGGGTGTCAGTCGTGATGGACAGGGATGTCCGCCATGATGGATGTTGTCAATTGTGATGGACAGAATATCTCGGGTTTCTTAATTTATGTTGTGTCAATCGTGATCCATAAGTCGCGATGGATAGATTTTTCGTTGATTTGGGGTGTCAATCGTGATTTTCTGTTAGTCCCGATTTTTTTGTCGATCGCAATGGATAGCTTTTTTGTCGTGGGGGTGTCAATTGTGATTTTTCAGTCAATCATGATGGATAGAGATGTCCGTCGCAATGGATGCTGTCAATTGCGATGGACAAAGAAAATGCAATTATTTTTTTTTTTTGAAATTTTTCTGTGGATGTGATGTGCAAGGGGCTTGTAGATCATGAATATGCACTTAGTTTTACAAGATACTCAAGTTTTTTGTCAATCGTGATTGATAGAGCTCAATGCCTCGAGACCTGTGCAGACATTTTTCATACTTGCACAACCTGTCGGAGATGATGATACAACTGGAACCTACAAGAAACGCTCAAAAATGCATAAAAACAGCAAGCACAATATCTGTCTCTCACTCTCTCACAAGTGAAAGGAGGAGAATGAGAATGGGAAGGTGATATGACCAAAAAACTAAAAATTTTGCAAAGGTGGGGATGGAGGTGGGAGATGGTGAGGATGATGATGGTGAAGTAAGAAAGAGAAAATAAGAGAAAGTAATGAAATTTCCTACGAATCCAATGTCACAACTCTACTTCTTACCATCACACACTTGTCCTCGAAGCTCTCTCCTCGACAACGACGCCAAATTTGGTGTCACTCTAGCACAATGGAAAGTACCAACGTGAGAAGATCCACCTTATAATTGTCAATCTGTGGAGACGTGAGGACTAGTATGATGACTATAAGCAAGTGATGGCACAAGTGCGTGAGTGAGAAGCACACAAGCATGCACACACATACATACACACGTGCAGACAAGGCAAGAACAAAGAGAGGAACAATGGAGTTCTTTGAATTACTCAAAAAAGTCTCTTTCACAAGCTCAAATCACTAACAAGTTAACCCCAAAAATGAGCTCTCTAGCTCTTTTTATAGTTTTCTACTAGCTTTTGGCCCTATCGAGACCTAGTGTCTGGCCTAGTTAAAAATTAGGTTCCAAGGCTTATTTGAGGGCTCAAACGGAGTTTAAAAATTATGAAAATTGGTACGTGGCTACTTCTAATACTCCTCAAGCTCAAAATGGAGAAGGGATAATGGAAAATGGTATTTACAATGGTGTGGTGTCTAAAATCACTATTTGGGAAATATTTCGTCATGAAAAGGTATATGGCCTACTTGCCAGATCTACGTTGACTGCTTTGCCTGCTTAATCCTTCTCTCTGCTGTGAGTCCCTTCGTTGACTTTCCTTTCTCGTAAGGCGTTGACCTCCTTGACTACTACCAACACACGTCAATAGTACTATAAAACTTCTCCTCGTAATCTTCACATTGCCAATTCTTGTGTGCACCTCGACCAAGAAATATCATACAAGCTTTCCAATAAATATGTATAACCCAGTCATGCTAGAAGTGTGAGAATGAGCTAGAGAGACCATACTCTAGAACATAGTCACCAGGGGACAGTGACATGTCCCGAGAATGATCAATCATCATATCATCCTGATTACCAATACATATAAAAAAGAGTATATATCATGAATAAAACCAAAAAATTACACCCATGGCCCATATGGCATAGATGATAGATAACTCAAGTATCATGGAGAATCCAAGTGGGGAATCAGTGCTACACTAGTGGAGGTAGTAGCTCAAAGGTGAGGGAGGAGGAAAGTTTACAATCTAAAACGTACGTTCTTGACTCTTGAGCATTGAGGAGAGGACTCAAGAGAGGGGCTATTGAAATCTCTCTTGAAGAGAGGCCTAAGGGCTAAGAGGGTGGAGAGGGCTAAGAGGATGGAGAGGGTTGTTGAATATGTAATGCTCAAGGTAATTCAATCCTCTAGAGTTCATACACAAGAGATGTAAGATGGAAAACGAAAAGTGAAAATGTGTGTTTTGAGAGCAACAAGGGGTTTTATTCATGCATGGTTTGGGCCTTCAAAAGAAGGTTCTCCAAAAAATCTAACTTTTTTGGGGTTAAAAAGGTGGACCCCGCTAAATGTGCATCCCAAGGGCGATGTCATAAGATGAAGATGTCATGGGGATGGGACCTTGTGGACAAGTCCCTTTCTGACTAATGCTCTATAATAGTGGAGTGTAAACCCTATAATTTGTGTGCAAGGGAATGCCATATGACCTAGAAATGCGAGCTACATAACAATCATTGAGAAAAATTTTAGTCATTAAGAACAATGCCTTGCTTAGTGTGCAAAGGTAACCAACAAGATAGCACTCTATATTTCACACAATACCACAAACTTCAAAGAGAAAGATATAGAAATACAACAAGTGATGAAAGCATCATGAGTGGGGCAAACTTTGCACCTCTCCTTAAACAAGCAAAGAACCCCAAAAAAGAAAGAATGTTCTATACAAGTATTGTGTAAAACATACTCCACAATATATTATGTAAGTGAGAGAAAAAGATAGAGAGACCATACTCTAGAATAGTAGAGTGTAAACCAAAAAGATACTCTAAATTGGTAGCAAGGGAATGACATATGACATGGAAATTTGAGCTAAATAACGATTCATTGAGAAAAAGCTTAGTCACTAAGACTAATGCCTCGCTTTGTGTGCAAAGGTACACAACAAGATTGCACCACGCATTCCGCACAAGCCCGCAAAGAGAAAGATATGTGAGTAAAGAAGAATCATTGATGAGGTCGATTAGGTTCCTTTAAATTTACACCGCACCTTAAACAAGCCAAGAACCAAAGGGAAAAGAAAAAAAAAAAGAATGTTCTAAACAAGTATTGTGTAAAACATGCTCCATAATACATTCTCAACATTCCACATGTTTAGAATGCATTCTAAAATAATGGTGGTCTAAACAAACATGGGTTGCATTGAAAATTACTCTAAAACTACCATCTCATCGTTGAAAACTATAAACTATAGTATTTGATGTGGTTTCACATGTCTTTGTGCATCCCTTGTGCACTTAAGTTGTGGATATTAAAGACTCAATGATATCTTTTAACTTGAAAACTTCTTCATAGCCAAAAGTCATTATTTATATGGAAGACTTTTGACTAAAGATCAACATTCATTGGAAGGCCATTGCTTTGCTTAAATGCCCTTACACTCACATGTGCAATCTAAGTGACCATTCTTCTGCTAGACACACTTTCCTTATGCACTATCCATTACATAAGATCTAGTCTTGCCTTTCTGATGTCAAAAAAGTGGCTACATGGATATTACTAAAAGCTCATAAAAGTATTGAATTCGCACTTTTACTACCTCTTAATCTGCCGAAGCATAAGGAGGATGAAAACAAGTGCACTCTTCACAAGTGGGCACTAACAAATTGCAATACTCATAAACATCTAAAGAAGATGGTCATACCATCATCATGAACTCAGAAGTCGCAAAAAGAAAAAGACTCGTTCATGAAAAGCTACTGAAAAAATTTTATCTCCGGTTCTCAAAAATGATTACAGATCATGAAATGGGCAAGAATTAACTTGCATGGTTGTTGAAATTCCAAGAACAATTCTTCTCCACCAAAAAGACTTGCCCAAATCCTTAGAAAATGATAATAAATAAGTAAATAAAATTGATTTTTTTTATTAGAACTCATTCCAACCATGCTCAACAAGCTATAACCATGTGGCATGATCAATTATCCACTAACAAACCATATTATGCTGACCTCTTATCCCAATTATAAAAGGATTTAGAGCATGCATATTAGGAGGAAAATTAGAGTAACTCTGAGTCTCCATGTTAGATGTAGATCCTTTCTCATGTTGAAGGGGAACATATCTATAAGCCCCTCCCTCACAGCCATGAGATACCTTCCCGTTCCCTCTAAAAACCACACAATTTTCTTTATAACTTGTTTGAAGACTTCCATCAATATAAGATAAATGTGAAGTAACACGTCAATAGTACTATAAAACTTCTCCTCACAATCTTCACATTGCCAATTCTTGTGTGCACCTCGACCAAGAAATATCGTACAAGCTCTCCAATAAGGATGTATCCCATGCTAGAAGTGTGAGAATGAGCTAGAGAGACCATACTCTAGAACATTGTCACCAAGGGATGGTGACATGACCGAGGTATGATCAATCATCATATCATCCTGACTACCAACACATATCAAAAAGTGTACATATCATGAATAAAACCAAAAATGTACAGCCATGACCCATATGGCATACATGATAGATAACTCAAGTATCATGGAGAATCCAAGCGGGGAATTGGTGCTACACTAATGGAGGTAGGAGCTCAAATGTGAGAGAGGAAGAAATTTTACAAACTATGGCGTAAGACCTTGACTCTTGAGCCCTTGAAGAGAGGACTCAAGAGAAGAGCTCTTGAAATCTCTATTGAAGAGAGGCCTAAGGGCTAAGAGGGAGGAGGGCATTGAACCTGCTCCTGCGAGCTCATCATTCAATTCTACCGTCATAATGTACAGGGAGCCAAGGTAGGGAGCCAAGGTGCCTCAGGAGAAAGGGGTTGTCAAAATTTCAAGCGTTTGGTGTTGGACAATTTTCAAAGGAATTTTTTATATTAAAAAAATGTAAATGGTAAGTCTTCTTCTCATATATATGATATCTATGCTGCATAAGGCTCGATTCATACTGGGGCATCGGTGTTGCAACTCTTGGGTCCAATTATTTAGTGAGATATGGCAATATCCATTCACATATAGCAGTGGCCTTTCAAGTGTGCTGATTAGGTGGTACGAAACACTTTAGAGTGTTCCGGCCCTCTCCCTCCGCCCCATATATGTTTTGCATACTGAAAATGCTCCACGTGTCAAAAGTCATTTATCATTTATAAGAAAAAAAAATTTTCTATGACAAAAAAATAGCCACAATAGCCTTACGTTTCTGCTATGTCATGTTTCTTCTGCCACGTTGTGTGAATGGAGAGCCCGTGGAACAAGGTGATCTACATTTGTTCCATCTGGAACCGTGGTCAAAAACCTATCAGCACCGGCACCCCAATCTCAAACTAGCCTAAGTTATTTGGATGGGTTTATTGTGTACTCGATGTGAAGATTCTGAGTTCGGAGTTCAAATTCTCTCATGATATGGTTTCGAATGAGCAGACATAGGTGAGTCGCTTAAGACAAACCTTTTTTTTGTAAGGAAGTTCGATGTTTGAGATCTACTCTTCATGATGGTTACAATGAAAGGCATAGCACCCATGTGATCCCTAAATTTCACACAAAAAAAGGTTGAATGCCTAGCATCTCCTAAGACATAGAGGCCAAAGGTTCATAAGAAGGGGTTGAATGTCTAGCATCTCCTAAGACAAAGACAAAGAGCCCGAAGGTTCATTGTAGGCATGACAAAACTTTATTAAATATATGATGTGGCGCGTGACAAATATATTAAAACTCAAGGGAGTAGACTTCAGATCAGCCTCCATTAAAAAAAAAAAAAAAACAAAAGATACAACCATTGCGTATTCGAATGAGCATATGTATGTAAAACAATGTCTTCACACAATCAAAACAAAACCAAAAACCAAAGGATACAACCATTGTGTCCATGCATGCTAACTCGATTGGTCGGAGCCCTTGCCTCTTGAGGAGAGGGTAGGCATTCAACCCCTCTTAGTCGCAGTTAACACATGTAGGCCACCACGTGCTTAAAGGACTTGAAAAACTCATTGGTGAGTCTATCCGGGCCCGGACTCTTCCCATTGGGGAGAGAATCAATAACCTCGATAATTTCGTTCTCTAAAATGTTAGCATCCAACAGAGAAATCATGTTCGGAGGGATTCTAGATTGAGCCACCCTTGAGATGGCTGCCATGCAATCGCATCTATGTGGGGAAAGAGGAGTCGAGACCCCGAGAAGATAGGTGAAGTGCTCGACGATGATAGATCTATTTTCAACTTCCGTGCTGCATTCGATCCCATTGTTGTCGACCAAGAAGGGGATGGCTTCCCTAGCTTGTTTTCTTTTAAGGATGTTACACATCTCTTTCGAAGGTTTGTCAGCCTTCCCCGCCCACCAATCTTTGAAAAATATTTGTAGATTTTTCCTTTGAACCTCTTCCTCGAGTCTTAGTCTTCCCCTAATTTTTAGAAGCCCTTGTTGGCATTGCAAGTTACCTTTGTTCACTTCTTCTTCAAGACGTGAGAGCCTCCGATACACCTTTTCTCTCCTTTTATTCCGAATATCTCTTATGGCCTTACGTGTCCTGATCAAAATTTTTCTAGTCCTTTCCACCGCGCTTCTCCAGCACTTAGCCGATTCATTACAGTGGGCAAAAGCCTCCGCCCAAACTGTGGAAATTTCTTGGTGCACAGAGGGGAGGGAAAATGACGTCTGGCAAGCATGACCCAGGATCTTTTCGGAGCACGGAAATCGGTTTGAAGGAAAGAGTAATTGGGTAGTGGTCCGAGATAGTCAGGTCCATGTGTTGGGAAATCGAAGGAATACCCCACTGGAGAATGGTGTTTTGGTCGATGTAACATCTATCAAGTCTAGCTTTCCTCAGAGAGTCCCCCAATTGGAGGTTAGACCAGGAGAACCCCTTCATGTCTTTCACCTCGACTAGGTCGAGATGGAACTTGATTTTATCCCATATCTCTTTCTCCTGACCGTCAATAATTTTCCCCTTGTTATTCCAACGGTCCTCAGGAAATTCAACCATGTTGAAGTCCCCGCAAAGCAAAACATTGTGAGAGAGGGAGTCAAGGGAAGTCCAAGTGTCGATTCTGTCCGTCTCCCCATTAGGGGCATAAATTGAGACCATAGTGAATTGATTAGGTGGCCCGATAGAGGAAGCAATCCACCGATGATTCCGATCTTCACAAGTCGATGTCAATCTACCGGACCAGGAGTGACTAATACCGATGGCAACACCCCCCACCCCCCTAGGGTGCGAAGTGGAGAACCAAAGGTGGTTCGGAGAAATGCGTTTAAGCCGTTTCTAGAGATCCTCTGCATTGATTTTAATCTCTTGTAAGCAGATAAAGTCAGGGTTGAGGCACTTGTCTTTGAACCATTGACCAAGAATCGCCGCTCTTGAAGGGTCCGACAAACCCCTGACATTTAGCGAAGTGATTTTCATTGTTGATGGTTGCCCTCTTTGGGGGGAGGGACCCGATCTTTTTTTTTCTTTTGATCTTCTTTTTTCCTCCCCACTTCTTGACTTAGGATCCTACTCTTGAGGGGCTCTTCCACGGCATACCTGACGGTTGTTTCCCTTTAAGCTTTGACTTTTGTTTCGGTAAGCTTGGCATGCCTGCCGGAAGAGTAGGGACAGGGAAGGAGCTTTCACTATCTTGGTTGTCTTCATTGCTAGTCGAGAAGCCATCCTCATTACTGGTGGTGTAACCTTCTTGGTTGTCTTCTTTGCTTGTAGAACATCCAAGGGAATTGTCAGCCGGGTCTTCTTCATAAAGCTTGTCACCTGGGAGGTCAATCTCATTAATCTCCTTTTCTAGGTTGCAGTACATGTTATTCGAAGGAGCAGTGGTTGAAACATTCCTTGCTAAAGATCTTCGAGGGCTAACTTTCCTCCTGTGTTTTACTTCCGTGAACCCGTCTGAATCCGTCTCGGCAACACGAGTGCCCTCTTCTTCCTCCATCGGGGGGGGGGGGGGGGGAACCCCGAGTGCCAACTTGAGGGAGAAGATCCGGGGCCCCATCTGGTTTAAGCTTGTTTTTGTTGATATTTTGCTTCAGGGGGCAGTCTTTGACCTTATGACCTTGGTGCCCGCAACGGAAGCACGCATTGGGCGAATTCTTGTAGGTAATCTCCTGTACCCAAATCTTACCCTCGCCATATTTTACGGAGATCTTCGAGGGGAGGACCTGGTTCAAGTCTGTTTCAACGCAAATTTGTGGGTGCCATCGTGCATTGAAAGAGTGTTGAGCACCCTCGTAGATTAACCCCCCAACATCCCCTCTTGAGGCCATTGGGCGACCGATCGGTGAAACGATTTCTTGAAGAAAACCATACAAGAAATATGGCAGATTGGGAAGCTCCACCCAAAGCGGGTAACGAAGAGGCTTTGACTTGTTCGGAACAAAGTCTGGGGTCCACTTAAAAAGACATAAGGTTGACCGGCCCACAAGCCAGAGCCTGCTTGCAGAGCTTGGAAGGCCATCTCTTCGTTCTCAAACACGAGAACTAGATGATTCGCCGACAGGAATTGACATTTGCACACAATTATACCACGCGGGAACCACTCCTTGCGCAGCCAAGTTCTCACATTTTCTAGAGGGGGCCGAGGACCAAAAATTTGACCGATGAGGCAAATTTTCATCAGTTCTTCTTGCTTCGCTGCCACAGACTCCTTGCACAAAGAGACCATCGGAGGTGAGACGTCCGAAGGGACGGAGTCCACCTCAAGAGGGCACTGGGACTGGGGGGGAGCCACGTTGCTTAGGACCAAAGAAGGAAAAAGGATAGACATGGCAACGAGAAACAAAAACACTTGCCCGCAGGTTGGGAGATGCCTTATCCTTTTTAGACTCTTAAAATCCAAAAAGGACTCGAAAACAAGAGATTGGAAGCACAACTAGTCGAAGGCGAGAGTAAAGCTTATTTTTATTTTTTTTAATTTGATTTAAAAATGGAGCGATAAAAGAAGAGCCGTCGCTAAGAAGCTAAGCCGCCACTGAGTATGATTTAGAATCCAATGCTAATTCGAAGGGCGGCAGTTTTGGATTTGGTTTTAAGTTTTTCCAATGCTAAATCAAAGCTTTCAGAGGGGGCCACCAGGAAAAGCACCATCATGAAGGCAAGCGCGAAAAAAAAGAAGGAGAAATCAACCGAGGTTGCCGCTATGAATCGAGACGTTGAAAGCTCACAAATCAAGGCAATCGCGGTCGGGGGCCCTTGGGGTATCGCGACAGATGGTGGGTGAATGTATCGCGACACAGGGGGGCTCATGGCAATCGCGGCGGGAGGCCCTTGGGGTATCGCGATAGATGGCGGGTGAATTATCGCGACACAGGGAGCGCTATCGCAATAGACCGATGAGGGCCCGTTGGCCGTCTATCGCGACAGACGGGGGAGCGTGTGTATCGCGATAGAGGGGGGGCGTCCTCGCACAGTTACAGGGAGAAGATGACTGTAGACCTTGAAGAAGTTTCCGCAGATGTTACAAGCTTCAGCTCCGTCGATGTACGTGAAGTAAACACGCAGCCCCGTCACAAGCTTTCCACTATATCATCAGTTCTGTCAGCTCCTGCATCGTCACTAGCTTCCCACACCTGGTGACCGTGTTTTGGACACAGACACAGACGAGCAATCTCTAGTTCTGATGGCGCAAGTCTTCTTCTTCTTCGTCTTTTTCCTGCGTGTTATGCGCTGCGCTGCTGTGGAGTGTAACCATGCGTCCGTGTCCGTCATCGCTCAGTTCATCACCTCCTTTTTTGCCCTTCGTTTTCAAATTTTGATGGCCGATGGATGCATGAATAATTCAAGACCTTTGGCCAAACTCCAAAGGAGTGGTTGATTGAGAAATCCTTGTTTCTTCTAGGTAAAACAATCTCCCGAGATAAGAGATCTCCACTGTTTACGCACCTTTGCATGAATAAAAGCAAAGACAACTTTGGCCAAACTCCAAAGGAGTGGTTGATTGAGAAATCCTTGTTTCTTCTAGGTAAAACAATCTCCCGAGATAAGAGATCTCCACTGTTTACGCACCATTGTATTTATCTCCCCGAAGATAACAAGTTGAAATCCAAATGGGTCCTGCATGAGGAAGATGATAGATTTATCCGCCTCATTTGTAATGCCCTCTAGATTACCGAACTTGTCCCCTGCAGTGTGGGATTCGGGGGGTCCCATGGGCACTAGTCCCATTCACTTGTAACTTTCCTCCTTTATTTTAATTAAAGTCTGGGAGAATAGACCAAGGCCGAACTTCCTTTTATTTTATTTATTTTTTAATTGTGTGAATATCTTCACCAAAGGCCTCCCATCCCCTCTCCCTCCTATCCATCGGTACGACCCATTAACTTTCAATCAAGGTTGTTAAAGACATGAAATTCGAATTCTATCATATCAACAATGTCTTCACACAATCAAAACAAAACCAAAAACCAAAGGATACAACCATTGTGTCCATGCATGCTAACTCGATTGGTCGGAGCCCTTGCCTCTTGAGGAGAGGGTAGGCATTCAACCCCTCTTAGTCGCAGTTAACACATGTAGGCCAATTATATACCAGATTTCCCTATTGTCTTCGGGCAATTATCAATGTATCGTATCAAACCAATTTAATCTTTGTTCTTGTGAGATAAAAGGGGTCCCGCGAGTATTACAGATGCATTCTATATAGTTATAAGTTCAAAGTTAAAACTCCAGGGAGTAGACTTCAGATCAGCCTCCATTAAAAAAAAACAAAGGATACAACCATTGCGTATTCGAATGAGCATATGTATGTAAAATATAGTGCTTTTACGTATGGAGTATGTATTGCACCATGAAGTAGAGGTTGGTTTCAGTAGCCTTGCATAAAGTGAACATGCATTGTAAAGTTTCATGGATAGAAGCGTACACGTGTACGCATATGCAGGGATAAAATATTAAAAAATATCAAAGTATATATATATATATATATATAAAAGGAACTAGTTGTCCTTTTCATAGAAACATTAGCATCCTAGCGTTAAATTCAAGCATGCAAGAGTGTGGTGAACGCTAGCGACATTCAATTTTCAAATGTGTCAAGATATCAAGTATATTGAATTCAATGAATGTGAATCGGTTTAACGTCTTTTCAAGTCAAAAATCAAGCCTCTCATGTGTAGTAACAAATGTTGTGTCAACGTTTAATCCGTTACATGGCAATGGCCCGCCTCAAATCCTTTTCTATCACTATGAAATACAATACAATATATATTAACAATTTTTATTAGTATATTTTGGTGGTGATGTATGTGTGAACGCACTTAGGATTTTTAGGTGTGTTACTATATTTTTTGGTGGTGATGTGTATGTGAACGCACTTAGAATTGTTAGGTGTTCAATGTGGACTTGTTAGCATGACACATGTACCGATTGCCATCAAACAATGGATCTTCGCTCACAAAATATCAGTTTAAGAGAAGAGTCCATGACATGAACACCTTCACCACGCCAGGAGTCATGCGTGCACTCACAAAGAGTGTCACACATACACACATGCATACATGCACACACATGCAAGCAAGCCTTCTCATGGGCAACACATAAGAGCTCCCAAACAACTCATACTTGATTAAAAAAGAGAATGAACAAGAACAAGAAGAGGTACAATGAAAAGTTTAATTCACTTTTATAGGTGAGTTTTAAAAAGTTACCCTCTTCATATTCTAATGTCCACCTCAGATTAAAATTGATCATAAACCCTCGTCTTAGGTCCAATTTGGGTGCAAAAGATCCTAGAGGGTTAAGGAATCACCATTATCTTGTTACATTGCTTGAGTGCATCTACCATGATTCTTGCTTCGATCTTCATAACTCCTACCATATTCTCCATGTAATAAAGTTATTCTATGATCTAAGGGTCTGGCCAATTCAGACGAATCTAAAATTGAACATTGTTTGGTTACCTGTGTATATGGCCAAAGATCTCACGGTTAGACTTATATAGCAAGTCATATGCTCTTGTAAACAAGTGATCCACTTAGCTTTGTGGTTAAGTCTCAAGGGTATGAAGGAGGAGGTCTTGGGTTCAATTCCCATGGGATACATGGGGAGAAAATTTTGCCCAAAGAGATATAAAGCCTTCAAGAAGCATCCACTTGAGTTAACTCGAGTTAGCTGGGATACTTGGCGCACATGCAATTACATGACCAACACATGGATGGTTAGAATCCACCTGACCAAGAAGGTAGTCCCCTGGAGAGACCTATATATAAAGGCATATGGTTGAGAGGAGAGTCATCTCTCTAGCACATGGTGGTCGTAACTCATTCTCTTGCATTGGTTTTAGAGTGTAGCTTCCATGGAGACCTTGATGGGTTCATCATCATCCTCTCCTATGTAGAGCCTCTATGAAGACCTTTGAGACTCTTTTCTTTTTTGAAACTTCATCATCCGCTTATGGGCTCAAATTTGCCTTATGTCTACATGTGTATTTACTCGCGATGAGTTTTGCCCTACATTTAGAAGAATCCCAACCTTTGTTTTTTGTCGCAAAAGGTTTTTGATGTCTCTTAGCAATAAGAGGTGACCAGTTTTGAACTCGTGACCATATGGGAGAAAGATGTCCGTTCACAAGTGTATTTTCGAGAAGGTTTATTTTATCTCTATTTTGGCCCGAGCATCATGAGCGATAGAATAACAAGAAAAGGAAAACTCCTTTTGCAGAGAACTCCAAATCATCCATAGGATTTTTTTTTTTAAAGGAAGTTTGGCCTTGGCCTAATGTCCCAGACTTTAATTAAAATAAAGAAGAAAAGTTACAAGTGGATGGGACTAGTGCACATGGGACCCCCCAAATCCCACAATGCAAGGGACAAGTTCGGTAAGCTAGAGGGCATTACAAATGAGGCGTACAAATCTATCATCTCCCTCGTGCGGGGCCCATTTGGGTTTCAGCTTGTTATCAATGAGAAGATAAATACAGTGGTGCCGAAACGGTGGAGATCGATTCTTTTACCTAGAAGAAACAAGGATTTCTCAATCGACCATTCCTTTGGGGTTTGGCCAAAGTTGATAGCGTATAGCTCCCTCCAAATCTTCCAAAGAGTCTCACCCCTGATGGCATTCCACACCCTCAATGAGCAGCCAACTACCTCACCCAACAATGCCTGTTGCCAGATGATTTGGTTCGTTAGTCTCAAAACCCGTGTCACGTGATGCCAGATAACACGGGACTTGGGGCAATCGAAGAAAAGGTGAACAAGATCTTCGATGCGTCGATGGCACTGCTTGCACCATGGGGGCACACCACAAATTTTGTTGGCCCTTGCATTGTACCAGATACCCTTATGCAAGATCTGCCACATGAGAATGGACTTTTTTATCTCAATTAGGGGGTGCCAAATAGACATGAGCTTTGTTGATAGGGGTTGAAAGTCTAGCATCTCCTAAGAGCAAGAGGCCAAAGGTTCATAAGAAGGGGTTGAATGTCTAGCATCTCCTACGAGCCCGAAGGTTCATTCTAGGTTGAAATCAGGTAGGGATGGCCCTTAAGGGTAGAACAAGAATATTGTTTTCGACATGTTGTAGTGTGAATGGTGTTATGACTCATATTGGAAAAAATAAAAGGCCACCAGATGTGTTCACGTCTCGTGTGGCAGTTGGTTGAGCTTTGGCCTCTTGAGGCGAAGGTCCAAGATTCAAGCTCTGGGCTGGACATGTATGGCTTTCGCCAATTAAAACAGTTGTAATGTTGTAACCTTATCTAACCCCTGCTTTGTGGGATACGGTAAGTCCCTTGGATACTATACCCATTCACTTGTACAATTACATTTTCAAAGTTAAAGCTCGAAAGAGTAGGTTTCGGTTCAACCTCCATTAAAAAGAAAAAGATCACCAGGTGTGAGGAGCGACGATCACGTAAAGAATGTTATGAGGGAACCACTCAAATGGTCTTTTGCATTTATATCAAATGAACACCTAATGAAGAGCTTTCTTAAATGCATGAACAATTCATTTGAAGTGTATTCGTCAACCACCTTTTTATATGGCTTCCCCTTTTCTCTTCTTTCTCAAACATCGGCGTCAAATGCGATATATGCGTGGGTTCACTTTACAAAAAGCAAAGACTTTCTGTCTTCTCGACCGCTCACTCACATGATGCATGAAAAAATCTTACTAAATGATCATGTGGTGCGTGACAAATTGTGTGTGAATTTCTTGACTAAACGCCTTCCCCTATCCATCGGCACGACCCATTAACTTTCAATCAAGGTTGTTAAAGACATGAAATTCAAATTCTATCATATCAACAATGTCTTCACACAATCAAAACAAAACCAAAAACCAAAGGATACAACCATTGCGTCGAAGCATGCTAGCTCGATTGGTTTGGGCCCTTGCCTCTTGAGGCGGGGGCAAAGGTTCAATCTCTGCTAGCCGCGGTTGACACATGTTGAACCTTAAGCCAGTTATAAATCAGATTTTCCTATCATCTTTGGGAAGTTATCGATGTATCATGTCAAACCAATCTAATTTTTGCTCTTATGAGATAAGGAAGTCCCACAAGTACTATGCACATTCACCCTATATAGTTATAATTTCAAAGTGAAAACTAGAGAAAGTAAGCTTCGGTTGAACCTCCATTTAAAAAAAAAAAAAAAAAAAAAACAAAGGATACAACGATTGTATATTCAAATGAGCATATGTATGTAAAATGTAGTGCCTTTACGTATAGAGTATGTATTGCACCATGAAGTAGAGACTCGCTCAGTAGCCTTGCATAAAGTGATTGTAAAGTTTCATGGATAGAAGCGTACACGTGTACGCATATGCAAGGATAAAATATTATAAAATGTCAATTTTTTTATTTAAAAAAAAACAGTTATCCTTTTCATACGAAACATTATCATCCTAGCGTTGAATTCATACATGCAAGAGTGTGTGGTGAACGCTATTGAGATTCAATTTTCAAATGTGTCAAGATATCAAGTATATTGAATTCAGTCCCAGGTCGCTGTCCGGGTGGTTGGGTCGCTCGTCCTTTGAGATGGGGGCGAGGGTTCAACCCCCGCCGGCAACATGTGACGGACATGTATGACATTGGAATGATATCTCATGTGGCTAATGTGCCAGCGCTTGTTCTGCTCCGCGATATTTGTGACCGCAGTTTTAACTCAGCTATGTAAACCTCTGTTCTTGTGAGATAAGGGGGGTCCCCTGGATACTTGTACATTGCAATTTCAAAGTTAAAGTCTGGGGGAGTAGGCCTCAACTCAACCTCCATTATGAAAAAAAAGTATATTGAATTCAATGAAGGTGAATAGGTTTAACGTCTTTTCAAGTCAAAAGCAAGCATCTCTCTAGAAATACCCTTTGCCTCTCATGTGTATAGTAACAAATGTTGTGTCAATGTTTAATCCATTACATGGCAATGACCCGCCTCAAATCCTTTTCTATCACTATGAAATACAACACAATAGACATTCACAATTTTTGTTAGTACTTTTTGATGGTGATGTGTGTGTGAACGCACTTAGGATTGTTAGGTGTTCAATGTAGACTTGCTTGCATGACACATGTACCAACTGCCATCAAACAATAGATCTTCGCTCACAAAATATCAGTCTAAGAGAAGAGTCGATGATGTGAACACCTTCACCATGCCAAGAGTCATGCGCACACTCACAAAGAGTCTCACACATGCATACATACACACACATGCAAGCAAGCCTCTCTCATGGACAACACACAAGAACTCCCAAGCAACTCATACTTGATTAAAAAAGAGAATGAGTAAGAAAAAGAAGAGGTACAAATAAGTGTTTAATTCACTTTTTTAGGTGAGTTTTAGAAAGTGACCCTTTTCACATTCTAATGTCCATCTTAAGTTAAAATTGGTCATAAACCCTCATTTTAGGTCCAGTTTGAGTGCAAAAGATCCTAGAGGGTTAAGGAATCAGCATTATCTTGTTGCATTGCTTGAGTGCATCTATCATGATTCTTGCTTCAGTTCTTTACAACCCCAATATTCTCCCTCTTTATCTTTGAAAAATCACTTCGGTGAGTCTTCATCTCCAACAACGGTGCATTTTATCTTTCTTAGGAGGTTCTTTTCCTTGACTTGTATATGCACCCATAATCTTAAAGGGATACTTATTTTTGTGTATTCTACACTTATTAGCACACTCAATGTTTAGCTTTTAATCTTCTTCTTCTTCCTCCTCGTGTTGTTTTTGTGCATGTTATCCCCCAAATTCAACAATTGTTATCAAAGTAAGTGGTTACTTCCTGAGGTGTGTCATTAGCATACCCCCATTCATTGTCTCGGATCGTTTAAAAAATTGGTGAGCATAATCTATGTGTTCTATACTTCAAATTAAATCTCTTAGGAAATTTCTATGCAGCTCAAAAATCAAGTTGAGATCTTTTCTACCTTTGAATGCAATATTGCAATGACTATCCAAGCATTTCTCATCCTTTTATGCCATAAATGTATGGAGTTTTTATTTAGCACTATAAGAATCTCAAATTCTTCTATAGTTCTTGTGAATCTCCATAAGGTATTATTCTTCAACTTTTTTTAGAAACACTCAATTTTCTGTATCAATGTATAGTCACAAGCCAAGGCTAAGAACAATGATGAGTTTTGCATGTTGGTTGTTGAGGATAAGTTAGATGGTTTCAACTACCCACTCTAGGCATATATGATGCAACATGTATTAGTTGCAAAAGGGATTTATGGAATATTGTGCATGGTATTGAAATACATCCTATCAAAACTATAAATGCTCCAAAAGTAGTTGATGAAGGTGGTGTTGATGATATTACAAGTTCAAGTTCTCCCGGAGTTCTTGTTTCAAGTCCTTTCACAACTCCGATTTTGACTTTTTCGGGTACACCACTAGCACCTACCCACTGTAGAACAACTTCGATGGGATGGCAGAGATGCACACTCATATGCTTTAATTTCTTTATCTATCAATCATATCATTATCCCTCATATTTGCTCATGCAAAAAAAAGGATTCTTGGGATATTCATGCCACACTATATGTTATGTAGAAAGAAATGAGGCTCATGTTGCTTATGTCTAAAAAAAATTGGAGAGTGATCATATGAATGAAGGTGATTCTATGGAAAGTTTCCTCACAAAGATAAAATATTTGAAGGAGCATTTGATTGTTGCATATCAAATTTTGCTAGACGGTTCAACTGAGCCATTTCATATGCAAAACTTTGGCATGCACATCTTGATCATATGAATTTTGTCAGTTTGTTATGCCTGTGAAAGTTTGTTATGGTGTTATCTTTGTGTAAACTTGAGCACATGTTTGTGAAGGGTGTATTTTGGGTAAGATGTTGCATTCTTCATTTCCCAAAGATGGTATAGTAAGTTGAATGAAAAATTCAACTTATTCAGAGTGGTTTTGTAACCTTATGCACACATCATATTTTGGTAATTACCTTTACTTCGTGAGTTTCATTAATGAACCTTTTTAGGCATGCATGGGTCTACCCATTAAAATCTAGGAGGGGACTAAATGTTTGCTACATTCAATGCATTTTTCGTTGAACATGGGATAGTGTTTCATGCCATGTAGACTGCAACAAAATGATATTGCAAATGAAATATAGTTATATCATTGAAGTGCAATGTAAGGGATTGAACTCACAACCTCTTGGTTAGGAATGTGATGGGCTAACCACTTGCCCCAAAAGCCATGGTTGAGGATTACTTCCTAATCCTCTCTCTTAGGGTGTGGTTCAACCATCTCCTACCAGGATTATGTTACATTCTTCCCCCCTTGAACTCCCTCGGGAATGTACCCTGACCAGCTATGGGACTGGTAGGATGTACCCTGGATGTACCCTGGCAGGATCTACCCTGACCAGCTATGGGACTGGCAGGATGTACTCAATCAAGTTCCATCCAAGGATTCCCAAGGAATTCACACATTGCAAGCTAGCTCATTGGAAAGTTCGTTCCGAGAGCTTTCCAACGGTATATTACACGCCTCAATCCGACCTACGGATTGGGAGATACACCCCAATCATTGTAAGGTCCATCATTGAAATCGACGCGCGCCTTCCACAAATCCTACCCTTTCACATGGAGGATGCCCAAGCGCCTTTTTTAGAGGCCATTGGGTCATTCCACTTTGCCCAAGCCTACTTCCTAGGCTCTGATACCAATGTAAGGGATTGAACTCACAACCTCTTGGTTAGGAATGTGATGGGCTAACCACTTGCCCCAAAAGCCATGGTTGAGGATTACTTCCTAATCCTCTCTCTTAGGGTGTGGTTCAACCATCTCCTACCAGGATTATGTTACATGCAAGGTGTATGGTCAAAACTTGGGCTTTACCCCATAGTCTATAGTTTGATGCCATAATGTGTGTTACATATACACTTAACAAGTGTCTGACAAAAGCATTGGACCCTATAGCTTCTTATGAAGCTTGCCATGATCACAAGCCATATGTTGTTGATTTGCATGTTTATTATTGTCTTGCATGTGCATTAGAGCCCAAGCAACAACATAGGGAATTGGATGATAATGTGGTGAAATGTATTTTTGTTGGCTACAATTCTAAGAGCAAAGTGTATTGCCTATGTCACCCACAAACTAAAACCTTTTTGGTTAGCCATGATGTAGTTTTTATGGAGGATCTTATGCAACTTTTAGGTTCATGCATGAAGGAGACATCAATGAGCTCAAAAGATGTATATGATACAGTATTGCCTCATTTCAGCAAATGTATCTCTAGCGAGAGAACCTCTCAACCTATGTAAATTTTGAGTGAGAAAGCATAGCATTTCATTTTTTATCTTACTGATGAGAGGCTAGATATTCAAAATCTATGTCAAAATAGTACGGAATTTGAGAGATAATAAATTACATGCACGTTTGCCTTTACATGCACCTTTGCCTTATCATACCCATCAAGCTTCAAGGATGCTTCGTTTGCATTTGATTGTTATAAATGCTTGTATGTAGGCTTTGTGATGAGAATAAACTTGTTTTCTTTCACGAAACACAAAATTTAGAAAAATGCATGGGTGCTATGCAATCTGAATATGACTCTATTATGAAGAACAATACTTGCCCTTTATGTGACAGGCCTCTTGACAAGAAGGCCATGGGAACTAAATGGTTCTATGAGTTGAATTGCAAGCTTGATGATAGTAATGATTGTTATAAGAATATGCTTGTAACTAAAGGACATGCCCAAGGAAAGATGTTGATTTTGGTGAAATCTCCGCACCTATGTGCCATACAAAAATTGTTCTTAGCATTTGTACACTTGGACCTCACAATGGTTGGAATGTACATCAATTAAACATCAAAATTGCATTCTCGAATGGGTACTTGCATGAACAAGTGTATGTTTTCAACTCCATTGTTTTTTTATAAAGGCTATGGGAGCAAAGTGTAGGTTCAAGAAGACACTATGGATTAAATCAAGCCCCACCTGCTTGGTATGAAAAGATAGATGCATGTTTATCATCATATGGATTTTAGAATATCTAATTAAAAGAACCTTATACGTGAAAGATGCTAATCATCTATTCCTTATCATTCTTGTTTATGTAGATAAGATGCTTCTCAGGGTCCTAATGAGATGCTTGTTTCCAAATTTAAGGTTGATTTGCTTTCCTGTTTTAAAATGCCAAGTTTGGGGCATATGCATCCTTATTTGGGCATTCAATTTATGAAAGTTGATGGTGGCATTGATTTTTGTCAAATTCAATATATTGAAACATTATTACAACATTTTATCCTTGAGGGCTTTAAACATATTACCACTCCCATGGAAACAGGTCTATGATTGAGTCTTCATGATGCTAGAGATGCATTTAATCTTGGCCTCTATTAGTGGTCTGTCTACTACCTTATTTATGTATGCACCACTTTGCTTGATATTCACATTGTTGTCTCTTAGATGAGAAAGTTTATGCACTATCTACTACCTAAGCATTGGCAAACAATTAAGCATATCCTTCGCTATTTAGCTAATACTCAATATCTTGGACTATCTTATTCAAAGGAGGATTGGTACTGCTATATTTAAATTACTCTTTTACATGCTTTCTTTTAACTCAAATTGGGTTGGTTTTAATGTCATTTGTGTGTCTACAAGTGGTTTTTGCTTCATGTTTCATAGCTCACGTATATCTTGGTTGATCAAGATGCAAATTGTCATGGAGACGTGAAGAAATATTGACCAAGCCTATTTGAATTTATTGTATCACATGATTATTTCACAATTTGATGAACCTAATAGAACCATCACCTTGGGAGCATGCCAAAACCCTAAGATCGCCTATCTATTTGCTTGATTCTAACATTTGGGGATCTTTTTTTGAGTTAATGACATCATCAATGAAATCATCAATCTCTAACTTCCTTTCAACACCTATATAGGGAGGGCTTGGCCACATATATTGAGTCTTGCCAAAATGTTAGGAAAGCATTTATATTATGCCCTCTGACTAGACTTGACAAGATTTTGGAACTATACTTTTTATTACAAGGTCACCCATGCACGGGAAATAATACAAGAATATAGAACTGTTACAAGAAGTCCCACAACCCAAGACTTATAGGTTTGCATAACTTGAATAGACACGATACAAGCGATCCCACAACTTGAGATCATAGGTATGAAAGCAAGATATCTGAAGTACAAGAAGTCCCTTGAAGGAAATGAACTAGATACAATAAATATCTCGGCATGATATCTTACTATAAGATTACAAGAGGACAAGACAGGATGTCCAAAATACTAGACTAAGCAAGACTAGAACAAGAAGCAAGACAAGAATGAGAACTAGAGCTTGAAAAGTACTTATTTGGATATGGAAACTCCTTGAGCTCCCAAGAGTAGCATTGACAAAAGTCAATATATGAGTGTCCAAGCCCTCCTTATATAGGTGTTAAATGTAGTTACAAATTTACAATATCATCAATGATGCCATCACCTCAAAACAAGACCTTTGAATATTAAAATCAAGCAAATAGACAAACCATCTTAGGGTTTTGGCATGCTCATGATGTGATGGTGCTATTGGGTTCTTCAAATTGTGATACAATCTTGACATATAGTAATGAAGTATTTCGATGGCGATGCACCACAGTGCGCTCTCCTTCTCGAGAGCTCCACGACAATATCCTCGGAGTAGAAAACCGAGCTCCTACGGCCTCTCAGCACAGAGGCTGTAGAATATGCAAAAAACACAGTACACAGGGAGCACGAACACAGTCTTCTTAGGTGTTACAAATGCAGTCGAACTTACAGTCTGTGACTGACTAGGCCACTATATGTTTTATTAAAGAACATATACAAAGAAGTGTTCAGCGGCCATTTGGCCTTTCACATGGACACTAACGGTAACAATCTCCCACTAAAGGCCAACATGGCCAAAGTAACCAAGAGTCACCAAGTCTCATGGTACCAAGAGAATTTGCTTCATAATTAGAGAACCATTCTCTGTGTGGTGTCACATGGAAAGAAGAACTAGAATCTAGTAGCCACATGTGGGAAAGAGAATCAGCCATAAGAGCCTCAATTCGCACAGTACTATCAAGTGTCAATACATCAACATCATCAGAAATACCATTAATTTCTTCAATCTTCACAATGGAAGTAGATGGTGCAAGTAACTGTTTAATATGCCCATCAACATTCTGTCCTTTACCTTTAGCATTCTTTAATGCATAAAAATCTTTCTTCATGTGTCGTTTCTTATGAAAATAATGGCATTTGATATCCCTCTTCCTTGATTTACTTCTTTTCTTATTCCATTGACCATTCTTTTCCTTGTTCTTGCTCCTGCCACGTTGCTGATTCTCTCCTTGGTAAGAATCATGAACATTATATGCATCTCCACTATGAGTGCAAACCATAGATTTTCTATGAATCTCATCACTCAAGAGGGCTCCACATATGTCATCATAGACCAGTTTACCACCAAGTGCACTATTGCTAATAGCTGTGCAAAATATATCACATGATGATGACAAGTGCATAGCAACAATACTGCTTTCATTTCATTATCCATATCCATTTTTTGAGCCTCTAAGTGGGAGAATATAACATCAAACTAACACCATTCAGAAATTTTGTTTTAATGTCTAACTGATGTACATTCCAACCATGATGAGCTGCAAGTGCACAAAGGCTATGAATAGTAGTCATTCGGCAAGTAGGAGCAAAGGTTTCATCAAAATCAATGCCTCTTTCTTGTGCATAACCCTTTGCAACAAGACTAGCCTTATACATATCAATTGTTCCATCACGTTTATGCTTCAGCTTGTATACCCACTTAGTGCCAATGGCCTTCTTGCCAGGAGGCAAGTCACATAAAGACAAGGTACCATTTTTCATAATATCATCATATTTAGATTGCATTGCAGCCATCCTATGTTCAAAATTTTGTGCTTCATCAAACAAAACAGGGTCAGTCTCGTCACATAGACTAGAGACAGCCATAGCATAGCAATCTGATGCAAAAGAGGCACTATGAGAGCCTTAACAAGTATGGTATGATAGAGGTGCATCTAATTTGTTGTCATGCAAAGTTTACACTATCCGTTTCGGCATAGTTTTTGCCTCCTCAATATCAGTCTCTCATCAACAAGTGCATCATGTGAATCTACATCAGAAATGGAATGATCTACATCATCACAAGAAACCTCCAATGGCTAAGAAGTTGCCTCATTAGGACGAACACTAGACTGTCCACCTGTAAAATAGGCAACAAAGTAGCATACATGTCTTTGGAGCTAACACATGTCTCCTTCATACATGAAAGTAAAGGCTGAATAGCATCTTCCACAAAAACAACATCATGGCTAACCAAAATGTGTTTAGTTTGTCGATGATACAAACGATCGCCTTTGCTTTCAAAACTGTACCCAACAAAAATACATTTTACTGCTTTATCATCCAATTTCTTGCGATTGTTGATATATTTAGATAGTGATGTGTGTGAACACACTAGGACCATCGGGGCACTTTTTTCCCTCTTTAGGAGGTTTTTTTCCCCCGGCTTGTTATACGCCTATTGCCCTAATGGGCTACTTATCTTTGTACATTCTCTAGTAATACATTCAGTATTGTGTGTTTGTGCTCCAAGCTTCTTCTTCTTCCTTGTGTTGTTCGCATGCTTCCGCAGACGTCTATCTCCAACAATTGGTATCAGAGCAGGTTGTCACTTCTTCTAGGGCGCCGTTGACACTCCTCCGTTTGCAGTCTCAGATTCGCACGAAATTTGGTGAGTATACTCCGAACGCACTTTCGTAGCGCTTGTGCAGGCTATTTCGTCCTTTTGTGCCAAAGGTATATACCAGTTTCTGTTCGCCAGTTTAAGCATCTCGAAGTCTGCTACAGGTCTAGCAGAACTCGTCTGGGTAGTTCTGTTCAACTTTTTGAGATACAATCAATTTTCTGCATCAAGGTATTTTAGTCACCGGCCATGGCTAAAAGCAGTGATGTATTCCGTATGTTGGCTGTTGAGGATAAGTTGGATGGTACCAACTACCCATTATGGGCTTATATGATGCGACATGTACTGGTTGCAAAAGGATTGTGGAACATTGTGCAGGGTGTTGAAAGACATCCTGTTACACCTGTAACGACAGGTACTGCAAATACAGGTGCTAGAGCTCATGAAGATGGTGTCGAAGATGATATTCCGCAGAATCCTGTTCGTGCTGCTGTTTCTGTTGCACCTACTGCAGAGAAGATTCGCTGGGATGGCAGAGATGCCCAGGCACATGCATTGATAGCTTTGTCTGTCAAACGTGCCATTATTCCTCACATTCGCTCTTACAGAACAGCAAAGGATGCTTGGGATACTGTTGACAGTATACGAGAAGAAGCAAGTACGGACACACATGCAGATCTAGCACTAAGGCAACCCTTCATTTTTTTCAAAACCCTTACATCATTTTAAAGTGATTCTCATCACTAAAAACCCCTGTAAATACCATTTTCACCTTTTTGTAGCTCCATTTTGTACAAGCCGAGGAGTCCTCGAGCTTGAGGAGCCTTAGAAGTAGTTGCCTGCCAATTTTCATATTTTTTAGATCTCGTTTGAGCCCTCAAATAAACCCTGGAACGTAATTTTAACTAGGTCGGACACTAGGTCTGGACAGGGCCAAAGCTAGGCAAAAACTATAAATAGAGCTAGAGAGCTCATTTTTGGGGTAGCTTCTTGTAGTTTTGAGCTTGTATGAGAACTTTGTTGCAATAGAAGTGATTCCATTGTCTTACTCTCTTTGTTCTTGCCGTGTGTGCGCGTGTGTGTGTATGTGTGTGCATGTTAGTGTGCTTCTCACTCACACATTTGTGCCTTCACTTGCTCGAGGTCTTCATACCATCCTCATGTCTTCCCGGATTGACATTAAAGGAGGTGCTACTCATTACTGAGCTACACCAAATTTTGGCGCCGTTGCCGGGGATTCGAGCTTTGAGGACGAGCGTGTGATGGTAAGACGTAGAGAGGACGCGTTGGAATGGTAAGTAGTCGGTAAATTTCTGATTTTTCTCCATCTCCATCTCCATCTTCACCTCCTTCTCCATCTCCACCTCCACCTCCTTCTCCACTACATATTCCCTCTTCCTTGTCATTCGCCTCATTTGTTGTGTGCGAGTTTGAGAGAGAGAGAGCGTGTGTGTTCTTGTTTTGTGTGTTTTTGCATGTTTCTTGCAGGTTGCAGCTCCATCATCATCTCCAGCAAGCTCAGCAGGTACGGAATCTGTCTGCACAGTCCCCGAGGCGTCGAGCTCGAGCTATCGCGACACTCCGAAAACTTCGACTAATCGCGTTTCTGAGTGCACCACGACACTGCGCAGGCTGAGAGCTCCTAGGATCATTAGACAGAACTGAAAAATTCACCATATCCCGAGCTATCACGACACCTCGAGCTATCGCGACACTCACGAGCTATCGGGACACCTCACGAGCTATCGCGACACTTCACGACCTATCGCGACACCTCACGACCTATCGCGACACTTGGGAGTATCGCGACACTTCATGAGCTATCGCGACACCTCACGAGCTATCGCGACACTTGGGAGTATCGCGACACCTCACGACCTATCGCGACACCTCACGAGCTATCGCGACACTTCACGACCTATCGCGACACTTGGGAGTATCGCGACACCTCACGAGCTATCGCGACACTTCACGACCTATCGCGACACTTGGGAGTATCGCGACACCTCACGACCTATCGCGACACTTGGGAGTTATCGCGACACCTCACGACCTATCGCGACACTTGGGAGCTATCGCGACACTTCGACCCGACCTATCGCGATACATGGGCTTAACGCGTGAAAATTTAGAGTAATTTAATTGACTGAATTAAGGTATCTTTGGGCTTAATCTTGGACACATTGGGAGGATATAAGAGCCTTAGGAGTGGGCAAAAGACCTAGAAACCAGGGAGGAATTTCCTGAACCCTGAGAGCCTGTTTGGACCCCTAAGTGCCTGAAGGGTCATAACTTCACCATACGAACTCCGATTGATGAGATTTTGGTCTCGTTGGAAAGCTTGTTGAAAATCCTACGTGGACCTCGACTGGTTTTTTGTAGAATCATACGTGGAGTTTTAGAACATGTATTTTCAAGTTGGCCTTTAGGTGAGACTAGATGGTCCTAAGATTGAGGGGGTACAGTGAGTTACTCCAGGGGGGACTGAAAATATTGATGTGTGTCTTTCAATTACTTGTGGTAATAGAGCAATACTGACTGGTGAGCTTTTGCAGGAACATTGTGTGCACCCAAGGCAATCCAAAGCAAGCTAGCAAGGGTGAGTACCAAGCTTGGGAGAAGGCTTCCTGGGCTTGTGTAGCAGTCTGGTCAACCAGCTAATTGAGGTTGGAAGATCTCTCAACCCTCCTTTGTCAATTCCTAGCCTAGGCTAAGTACGACTTAGGTGTGGTAATTAATTAGGGCAACGTTAGGCACGAATCAAGTCCAAGAGAATTAATCAACCAAGTGCAAGAATTAAGTAGGTCTTAAGTCCGAAAACCCTAAGGGACAAAAGCTAAACTGGAGTCGATCACTTATCAAGTGCGAAATTCACTTAAGTACTCCTGACGACGCGATTTCAGACAAGACCATAAACATAATATTCAACTCAAAAGAACAAAGTGATTGGTGCAAATTAACCTGCAACGAGAGTGTGCTTGGGTCCAAGGGGGTAGATAAATCAGGCATATGAACCTTAGATCAGGCAGGCACTTAGGCCGAGACAGACAAAGCCTCAGATCTTCTGAAGCTAGTGTCAATCACACTGCCAAGTCTTGGGCCCAGCAGTTGAGTGATTACCCATACACTCCCAGATCAGAAACAAGTGATTCTGAGATGTCCTATCACATGGGGAGACCAGTAGGTAGTTCAGGGGTGGCTTATCTAGAAAAGCCAGAGGGACCTCACAAGACTCAATTGGAATACATCAGGACGAATCGTCTAGGTGCTCGCATCTACGAAGACGGACTGAGAAGATCTGTGGTCCAGATTAAGAACCCCGATCAACCCCATGGACTAGAACACCCAGTAGTGAAGTTTGAGAATGGAGCATACCTAGATAAAGAAGGGACTGTATATGTAGTCACCACTCTTCTTGATAGAACTGATGAGTTTGGAAATGTGATTGCAGAAACCGATATGGGTGATATAGAGCAAGGAAATTTAGAGAAAGAGCCGAGAACCCCCCGTGGTAAATCTGTCTTGACCAGAATCATGACTCCAGAGTGGATTCCACAGGATAATAAAAGCATAGATTTGCTTTTAAACCGAGAAACCGATGAGGCCTTTTGGAGGTATAAGCCTACCTTGCCTCATGAAGTAGACCCTGATAGCCCAGGCAAAGTCACCTACCTAGACAATACATCAGAGAGGATCTTCGTGGTCACCGAGCATGGCAGACATGCCTACACGTGGAAGGGTGAATTTGTTTTCCCCCAACCTCGGACTAATGTGTCATACAGTCACCAAGGAGCTGGGACCTCCCAAGCTCATGGAGCTCAAAGAGATAGAAGTAGAGACAAACCTGAGGTAAGTTTTGCCAACTCCCTGGGAAGAGAAAGAACAGGAACGGAAAGGAATAGAGTGGAACCTGAGGGACATAGAACCCCATGGAATCAAAGGAATGATGACGATTTCCCTTTGCCAAGACCGAGAGAACACACTAGGACCCTACGACCAACTCAACTGGTGAAGTCCATGAAGAATTACTTCGATGGCACTGGAGACCCTTATGACCATGTGGCAGAATTTTGGCAAGTCTTGAAAGCTGAACAGGTAGAGGACCTATTCACACAATATAATGCTTTTGGTCTAACCCTTAGGAACACTGCCCTCACGTGGTTTCAACCATTGAACGAGAGGCATTTCAGAAACATAGACCAGCTCCTAGAGGCATTTATCATTGAGTTTTCTAAGAGTGGAATCAGGCACAACACTTCCTCACTAATTCATAGCTTCAAACAAACACCGCAAGAGACGGTCAGACTAGCTGGAAGAAGATTTAGGCAATACCTGGAGAGATGCCCGATGCCAGAGTTACCCACCCCAGCCAAACAAGTGGCCTTGTTCTTAGATGGATTGTTGAGCACCAAGCTCAGGTCATATGTGTATCTGAAGGACCCCAGAACGATAGAAGAGTGCATGCGCATGTGCATAGACATTGAGGACAATCTAGGTGAGGAATTAGAACTAGCAAAAATCTATAAGGATTCGGATAGCTCTAGTAGCCTCACATCTGGTCAATCCACATCCATTGAGGAACTTGCAGAGAAGGTAGCTCAAAGACTAGGTGTCTCTAGCAAACAACTTCCGAGATTTGCCCCAGTTAAGCGGTGCTACACTTGTGGAGGTGACCATATGGCAAATGTATGCCCCATTATGGCGCAACCCCAGGTGAATCCTAGTAGCTAGTACTGCACCATAGAGCGAAGGTACACCAACCACACTGCACAGGACTGCCCATATAACAAACAAACTGTTAGGCAAAATTACCCTCAGCCATATCCACAACAAGGTAGATACCAGAATCAGTACCCACCACAACAATACAACAGACCACAGCAAACTTATCAGCCACCTTATCAAGGGCAGTAGAGACCTCAACCAGTCCTAGTACAGCAACCCCCTGCTCCAACCAATGTGATCCCAGTGAAATATGCATCTGCTGAAGAAAATCCGAACAGAGCCATAGTCCGAGTCACCCCATTGCTATCAGAGAGTGATCCAAGTGACCATAGTTTTGACTCCACACATATTGATAGCCCACAGGCTTACTACATGCAGTCACCCGAGCATAGCGAGTCATACTATTATGAGGACCCAAGTGAAAATAGTGGGGAGCCTGAGTATGCCAATGTCATGTACACAAACCCCAACTCTAGACCTCAACCTAGGCAGGTACGACCCCCATTTCCTAGAGGACCATGCTTCAAATGTCAGGGAGATCACCTTATACGTGATTGTCCACTGCCTGCCCATACACAACCTCAACCAGTAACCATTCAGGGTTGCTGTCAAGACTGCGGGAAAGAGCATCTCCTACGAGATTGCCCAAAGAACCCTAATAACATGCCTAAAATCACTCCTATCAATGTTGTTGGGTTAGTTGTAGACTCTACAGGGAGTGACTTCCACTGCACCTGTGCAAGTGATCACAAGAGCCCAAGCACTACAACAAAACCAAGGTGTTGGTCAGGAAAAGAGCCCCGAGGTGAGTGAAACAGAGAGCATAACCAAAAAGAGGACTAGAGTGTAACATAATCCTGGTAGGAGATGGTTGAACCACACCCTAAGAGAGAGGATTAGGAAGTAATCCTCAACCATGGCTTTTGGGGCAAGTGGTTAGCCCATCACATTCCTAACCAAGAGGTTGTGAGTTCAATTCCTTACATTGGTATCAGAGCCTAGGAAGTAGGCTTGGGCAAGGTGGAATGATCCAATGGCCTCTAAAAAAGGCGCTTGGGCATCCTCCATGTGAAAGGGTAGGAATTGTGGAAGGCGCGCGCGTCGGTTTCAAGGATGGACCTTACAATGATTGGGGTGTATCTCTCAATCCGTATGTCGGATTGAGGCATGTAATATACCGTTGGAAAGCTCTCGGAACGAACTTTCCAATGAGCTAGCTTGGAAGTGTGAATTCCTTGGGAATCCTTGGGTGGCACTTGATTGAGTGTTCAAGATACCAAGCATGGGTGAGAACAAGGTTCAAGACTGAGGTTGAGAACAAGGGCTCGAGACACCAAGGGTGCGAACAAGAAGGTTCAAGACACCGAGGTTGAGAGCAAGGGTTCATGAGACCAAGGTTGCGAACAAGGTTCAAGAAACTATGCGAGGTTGAGGGACATCAATTCAAGGGCACCTAGGGGTTCAAGGGACTGATCACCGAGGCTAGAGGGATACAAGAGTAGATCATTGAGGACAATGATCGACCAAGGGGGGAAGAATGTAACATAATCCTGGTAGGAGATGGTTGAACCACACCCTAAGAGAGAGGATTAGGAAGTAATCCTCAACCATGGCTTTTGGGGCAAGTGGTTAGCCCATCACATTCCTAACCAAGAGGTTGTGAGTTCAATTCCTTACATTGAGCCTGGAAGGATAGTCGTGAAAGAATGAAAAGGCAATGGGCAAAAAAGATGAGCGAACTTGAAGAAAGCTTGAGAGAAACCAAAGCAAAGATAAGTGAACTCGCATCTCAAAACCACTCTCACACCACCCCTCTACCACCTCTCCCTTTACCCGCCAATCCACCTTCTTCCATTCCCCAACCTTTCAATACACCACCCTTAACCCACCCACCACCCAGAGTAGGATCCGTCCTAGTCGATCCCACTCCTGAAGACATAGACATGATGCTTAAAGCATATCAGGCCAGAATCCAAGAAGGGCCAAATGTAACGGATCATGACAAGTGCTACCCTAGAGCTGACCTAGAGATAGAAAGAACCAAGCTTTGCGCGAAAATGGTCGCATTGGCTCAGACTATGTTTGAAGCCAGTCGCCTTTTCAATTACTCGGGCTCAGCCAAGACACAATTACACTTGGATGGACTTCTAGAGAAGTTAGAGGGCATAATTGCAAGATCTGCCAAGGAAGAAAAAAATCAAGAAAGAGATAAAGCAAGCAAAAACATGACCCATCCCCCACCGAAAGCTTATGTGCCCAATTCCACTGAACCAGACAACCCCCCCTCCCTAGAAAGAATAGAGAATCTAATTGCACAATCACAAAAGGAACCCGCCCCTCAACACCATGACAAGGCAAGTGAAAGATTAAGCATTCCTGCTCAGGAAGCCTATGTGCCTGAAGCCTATGTGCCTAACTCTACGGAGCCAGACACATCATCTTCTATGAATCGGTTCACACTAGAATTCCTACGCGAGATTCAAGAAGACAAATGGGCGAATGAAAGTGAAGTCCCTCCTCCCATTGAACTTGTGGATGATGCACATGAACAATTCCCACAAGACATCCCATCCATTTATGAGGAGCAGGAGAGCACCCACTCTCAGGAAAGACTAGACTTTGAGTCTAACTCTCTACAAGAATTACCCCACTTCACAGGCCCATGGGAAGCTAAGTCTACTTGTATGAGAGCACCCACGGTCATGGTACGAAATGAGGACTCAGACTTACCTAGGAACACAGAGGTAGTGAAAAACACTAAAGTGCAGTGCAATCTCAAGTTAGAAGAGCTACTCAAGGTTAGACCTGAATTATGGAAACATGTAGCCAAACAAGTACCAGAGATATCAAAAGCTTGTTCCCAGGTAGGATCACATAGGACAGTGCCAGAGATACCCTTGGATAAGATAGGAGATATGTGTGAAGGTGAAGAAGGGAATACCTATCTTCCCATTACCTACTAGGAGTACACCACCAAGGCAATTTTAGACTCAGGTGCAGGAGTTGCAATTGCCACCACTTCCCTATGGAAGCGTTGGGGCAAGCCAGCACTCAGGCCAACGAGAATGAAATTGCATATGGCCGATGGTCATATTGAGAGACCCTTAGGATTGCTAGAAGGAATAACTCTCACTACATGTGGGGTTGAGTTTGAGCATACTTTTGCCATATGCGACTTTAGCAAAAACCAAGCCTACGAGATGATTTTGGGAAGGCCATTTATGCGGCAACTGCAAGTAGTCCAGGATTGGGGAACCAATTCCTTGTATTTGCAACATCTAGGTGTTACAACCCAAGTCAATCTTAAAGATTACTCTCATAGAGATGTCCCTCCTATCCAATGGAACCCCATCCATAGAGCCAAAGATGATACGGAATCAGTGCATTCCATAGGATCAGGATCCTCATGGATGCATGAAGACACTCACTTATGGATGTGCAAAGTAGCAGTAGAGGAAGAGAAGAGAGAAAAGGCTAGAGAAATAGGTGCAAACGAAACACATAGACCCATTCAAGACCCAACCTATGCACCTGTAGTCTTTCCTGATGAGGAATTTGAACCCCATGGCTGGGCAGAAATCCTAGCAACAATGGATGTAGCCATCAATGAAGAGCAGTGGACACCTCACTGTGATGAGGATGGCTATGACATTTCAGTCTTTTCAATAGAGCCAATCATGGGAGATGCAGTTTTAGAAGAATGCGAACCTATCCTTGATGCATTTGAGGATGCGAGTGACTCCGATCTAGAGTCAATCATCATGGACCCACCTTTTGCATCAGATGAAGAATACTTCTATGAAGTAGAATTTCAACCCCAGAGGCATGGAGAGCTTACAAATGAGGTGAGGTTAGCCACACAAGTAGCTTCTAAAAGCGGAGGAAAGAAAAGAAAGAAGAAGGAAGTCACTCGGGAGGCAGAAGAATCCTTGTTTGAGGTCCCTGAAAACTTTAAAAAATATGGGATAGACGATAGGAGGGTCATGATAAGAATGCCTAAACGGGAGGCACAATCAGGAGCGGCCTATGATAACAAAGAAACCACCAAAAAAATAGTGGTAGCCCTAGAAGAGGGAGAGGAGAGATGTACTTACATAGGACATGACCTGACGGAAGACGAAGAGCACGAATTGATAGCCTTGCTAAGAGAATACAGAGATGTATTCGCTTGGAGCTACAAGGATTTGAAGGGTGTTGACCCAGACATATGCTCACACACAATTCCCATGACCTCGGATGCTAAACCCTCTAAGCAAAAGCCATACACATATAATGATAACTATGCTGCTAAGATCAAAGAAGAGATAGACCGCTTGGTGGAAGCCGGATTTATCTATGAAATTGAGCACACTGAATGGGTATCCCCCATTGTAGTGGTGCCCAAGAAGAACGGCAAATTACGAGTGTGCATTAACTTGAAGAAGGTTAATGCAGCCACTATTAGAGATAGCTATCCACTTCCTATCACTGAGCATCTATTAGAAAGGGTAGCAGGCAAGGAAGTGTACAGCTTCCTAGATGGGTTTTCGGGCTACAATCAAGTAGCCATTGCTCCAGAGGATCAACATAAGACGGCTTTTGCCACGGAGTGGGGCATATTTGCCTTTCGAGTAATGCCATTCGGGCTTACTAATGCACCTGCTACCTTTCAAAGATTGATGTGTCATGTGTTTAAAGAGTTCTTGAGGAAGAATTTGGAAGTCTATGTTGATGATCTATGCGCGCATTCCAACATTAGACAGACCCATATACCTGAACTCAGACAAATCTTTAATAAATGCAGAGAATATCAAGTCTGCTTGAACCTAGAAAAGTGTGTTTTCATGGTTAGTCAAGGCAAGATTCTAGGACACATAGTGTCAAAAAATGGCATATCCACTGATGAAGAGAAAGTGAAAGCCATAGCGGAGCTACCTAGGCCAAAGAACGTCAAGGAAGTACAGGCGTTCATGGGGCATTGTGGTTACTACCGCCGGTTCATCCACATGTATGCCGTCATTGCAAAGCCCATGTACGGACTTCTGACTAACTTTGAGTGGACTGATGAATGTGAGAATTCCTTCCAAGAGCTTAAACGAAGATTATGTTCAGCACCAATCTTGACCACACCAGATTGGAACAAGCCGTTCCATGTTCATGTGGATGCCTCCAATTATGCTATTGGATGTGTACTCGCACAACCTATGGGTGAAGGTAATCTGGATCTCCCTATTGCCTATGCCAGTAGACAATTGAATGCTGCTGAACGGAACTATACAACCACCGAACGAGAAGGATTAGGCATGGTGTATGCGGTTAAAAACTTTAGACATTATTTGCTTGCAAATAAGTTCAAATTTTTTACTGATCACCAAGCTCTACTGTACTTGGTAAACAAGCCATGTAATACAGGCAGATTAGTATGACTTTGAGGTGGTGGTAAGGAAAGGGAAGACTCACTTGAGAGCAGACCATCTGTCTAGGCTCACATCTGGAGAAGCCCCACAAGGAGTGTCAGATGACTTACCTGATGCTTACTTGTTTAATTTGGAAGTGGTGCCACAGTGGGCTAAGCCATTAGTGCCAGTATTGA
This sequence comes from Ceratopteris richardii, assembly GCA_020310875.1. NCBI lineage: Eukaryota > Viridiplantae > Streptophyta > Polypodiopsida > Polypodiales > Pteridaceae > Ceratopteris > Ceratopteris richardii. The sequence goes on along the minus strand of CM035432.1, from coordinate 114,051,080 downwards.
CATACGGGCCTAACCATCCAGTAATAACCACACAAGATTGAGAAGTTGTAAAAGCCCAAAGGTATCATATCTTGGCAGGAAGTATGTACAAGCACACAGAGCAAGGGATCTTGGCTTGTTGTGTGGAAGAGGATGAGTACGCAAAATGGTTGCAATTAGCACATGTAGGTGCATTAGAGCAACACTACTCAAAGCAACGAACCTTACAGACACTAAGGAGACTCGGAGTGCATTGGCCGACGATGGAAGCTGATGTCCAAAAGTTGTGCAAAGAATGCCCAATCTGTTGCACTAAACCACCTGTGGAACATGCCACACTTTATCAAGTGTCCATAGTGCCAGATTGGAGTGAACCACTAGTATCTTTCTTGAGGACGAAAAACATTCCCTCCAGATATGACCCTGACGAGACAAAGAAGTCTAGAACAAGAGGCCCTAGATTACTCACTCATTGGTGATAATCTATACAAGCGCGGAAAAGATGGCTACCTAAGACTATGTGTCCATGAAAGTGAATATCTAAAGATCTTGGAAACAGCTCACCAGGGTGTAGCAGGAGGACATTTTGGTCCAGATAGGGTGATCAAAGCAATTCTATTTGCAGGATTTTGGTGGCCCACCCTTCACATGGATGCACATACCTATGTGAAGAGGTGTGAGATTTGTCAGCGAACCCAGCCTCCTATACGCAAAGATGAGATGCCACTGAAGCCTATGAACGGCAGACGTGCATTCTCTAAGTGGGGAATAGACTTTGTAGGTCCTATCAATCCCCCAGCTAAGGGTTCCCATGCTGAGTATATCATCGTTGCCACGGACTATCTAACCAAGTGGGTAGAGGTAAAAGCCACAACGAAGAACGACGCTCAGACAACTGCTAAATTCTTGTTTGAGAATGTATTCACAAGATACGGGCTACCTATAGAGCTAGTTAGTGATAGAGGCACTCACTTCTTGAATGAAGTTATTGAAAATCTGCTCCAAGAATTCTTGGTAGTGCATAAGAAGTCTGCCCCCTATCACCCTCAAGCCAATGGGCAAGCCGAAAGCACCAATAAAATCCTATGCAATGTATTGACAAAATTAGTGAACAATAAACGCTCTGATTGGGACAAACAGCTACACCATGCTGTTTGGGCATACCGAGTGTTGGGAATTGAACTCACAACCTCCCGGTTAGGAGTGCGATGGGCTAACCACTTGCCCCAAAAGCCATGGTTGAGGATTACTTCCTAATCCTCTCTCTTAAGGCATGGTTCAACCATCTCCTACTAGGATTATGTGACATTCCTTCCCCCTTAGACTGAGCATTGTCCTCAATGCTCACTTATGGACCCTTCTTGGACCCACTTTCCATGCATGAGTGCTTCCACCAACCTCAAACTCCAGCACATGGACCAAATTTGGACCTATCCCACCCTCCGTGGGTGCCCAAATGCCCATGCGCCTTCATCCAAGGCCAGTTTCACACTCACCACGGATAAGCGCTTTTTCCAAGTGCCCACGACTGAGGCGCGAACCTCCGTCTTAGCCCAATTTCGCAACTAGGCTCTGATACCAATGTTGGGAATTGAACTCACAACCTCCCGGTTAGGAGTGCGATGGGCTAACCACTTGCCCCAAAAGCCATGGTTGAGGATTACTTCCTAATCCTCTCTCTTAAGGCATGGTTCAACCATCTCCTACTAGGATTATGTGACACCGAGTCGCCTACAAAACGGTACTCCAAGCCACCCCCTTTCAGATGGTATTTGGCCAAAACGCGGTGCTACCCTTGGACTTCTTGATACCTACATTGAAAGTAGCACAAGAGCACGACTGGAGAGGTCATGCACTCTCTTCGAGACTGTTAGATCTTGAGCGATTAGGTGAAACCAGACTAAGAGCAGCTGCAGGAATATATGCAGCCAAGAAACGACAAAAGGCATACTTTGATGCCCATGTGAAGGATAAAGGCTTGAAAGCAGGAGATTTAGTTTTAGTCTACACATTGAAACAACACGCAAGGAAGCTAGAAAAGAGAGGCTACGGACCTATGATCATCAATAGGATCTCCACGAGTGTAGCAGTACAACTAGCCACTTTAGAGGGTGATGTTCTCCCAAACTATATTAGCGGATGCAGAGTCAAGTTGTATCAGGAACCCCTCACGGAGGAAATGCTAAGTCGACTCAATACTGCTCAGCAACGTAAAGAGGAGGAAAAACGAATTCGAGAAGAAGCACAGGCAGAGGCCTTAGAGCACATCAGACGAATGAAGTTGAGGAGACAAGGGAGGGATCAGCCTATGATTGACACTCAAGAGTCTCCAGGCTATCACATGGCCATGTGCGAGGCTTCAAGTGAACGTACCCATAAGATAGTGGATCGAAGACCTTTTGTGACCCTAGAAATAGGACAAGGAGACAGTCCAACGAGCGTGAGAGCTTTAATTGATTCAGGGGCCGCCACTAGTGCAGTCCGGCTTTCTTACTGCCAACAACTGCTATTGGAGATAAAACCCATGGAAGCATATCCAATAGGATTAGGAGGTGTTGAAACCCCTTGCATGGGAGAGGTGGAACTTCCCCTCTACATACAAGAGGTTCTCATGCCAACAAAAGTGCTAGTATGTGACGACGAGGATCTTACCGAACCTCTGGTCTTGGGCTAAGACTGGATCTATGATCACGCAGTCAACCTCAACCTGAGAAGTGGACTTCTTCAGGCTTGCGTAGGCCAAAGCCGTCTTACGATTGAATTAGAAAATCAAGCACTCAAACCAATAGAACAGGCACCAACTCCTGGTCCCTCCAGGAATCCACATAAAGATAATGTTGTTGTTCTTGTCCAAAGTTCTATGGTACAGACGATTGTCAATCTTACCAAAAGCACAGGAGTCAATGAGAAGGTTGCAGCTGGCCCAAAGGAAGTTCTAAACATACAGACCAAGCATCAGACACCACGAAGGAGGCCGTTGATCAAGAATCAGGAGCGCCAACTAGTGCAACACGGAGTACCTCGAGGCGCGAAGCAGATCTTGATAAGCACAGGGGAGAACACCACAGCTCCAGAGGCAGGCTCTCAAATAAGCATCAGGCGAGCCTCACCATCAAGGAACAAAGTGAAGAAGCCCCCTAGGATAACTCCTAGGCATACCATTTCTATTTGGGTTCCTAAGCGATCAATGAAGGCCATTCCTAATGCTAGACAGATATGGGTGCCCAAGGCCTGCTTACAAGCCCAAATTACTTCACCTTCAGGCACTAGGATGAAGCAACTTTCACAAGCACTCGTGGCCAACAACTCAGAAAAGATACCTACACCTCTCACTGTCTCCACTCCAATCAACCCTAGGAATGTCCGGAAATGGGTACCCAAAAGGTCCCAAATACATCACACTCTCATCCAGAAATCTTCACCTGCCTTTAGTTCTAAGAGCTACGAATCCTCTATCAAAGTTTGGAGAATTAAACTGGGTATCAAACCCCTTGACCCAATTTTGTAAATCCGTCCACTCTAACACAGGAGCATTCTGAGCCCATTGCATAACCAAAGTATGCATCTAGGATGACACTGACCTCTAATCACCACTCACACCTATCACAAACACTTCACCACTAACCACTGACCTCCGGGATTGTCATGTTAGTATTGTGAAGGGAACACCATTACATCTTGTTTCCTATGCAACACTAATGTGCCTTTCTTCTTCCAGCAGATAAGCAACCTACTCTCATGGCAACAGCAGCAGGCACAAGCTCTCAGGCAGGCTCTGGTGCTCAAATCAATTGGGATGCCATGCCGGTGGAGGCCCCACCAACAGCTCGGCCTAAAGAGTTCGTGAACGTGCGGAGAATTCCTATTCCAGATCCACCAAATGGCCTGACCGAAAGAGTAAAAGGGCACTCTCATTGGTTGAATGAGATGCCAGGAGACTTGGGAGACGCAGATCATATATGGGAGTCCAAGATGGAGTGTGGAGGAGTGTGGTGGACCTTCCAGTTCTTTTCAAGAGAATTCGAAACCTTACAGAATGCAGCTCCACTTCAAGATATCTGGCAAAAAGCAGGATTACAAACTTATTTTAGTGGAGCTCTGCCTAAACCCGATTTCCTCAGGTGCTACTACCTGATTGCCACACTGAAGCCGACAGGTGATAAAGATCACTCAGGCACATTCTGGGTGCCCTCCTTATCAAACCAGGAAGAAATGAGGAAGTTTGAATTGAATATTACCTTAATCAGGGAAGCCCTTCAAATGTATGGCACTCACGTACCGTCGGATCGCGATCCCTTGATACCAGACTCAATGAAGAGCAACAGAATCAAAAAGTTAAAGGAAATGTGTGCCCTCATCCCTAACATCGCCATACCTCTGCGAATGTGCCTACAACACTTCGCATTTCCAGCTCAAGACCGCTTCACCCAACCACACAAGAAAATATGGTATGGGTTATATCTAGCAGAGACTGGAAGCTTGCCCATTAAGATGCCTGTATGGATCTTGGACCAAGTGTATGAAGCAGGCAAGCGGGGTGTGAGGAAGCCTACTTTACACGGCTGCTGTGCACTTACAAGGATTATCTATCGATGTCTTGCATATGATGTGCCGGTTGCCAGAGCCCTAAAATATTCACAGCTGGAGTTTTTCAAAGGGCGGAAGTCAGGGAGCCAACCTGCGAAACGGATGCGTGGATCCCTCTCCCAGGTAATGATCCCTCACGAGGCCACGACCGAAGCTTCCCCCAGAGAAGAAGCCCAGGTCGCACCGGTCACGATCCATCTTCAAGGAGTTCAAGCAGGGGATGTGGTACAACCCACTCCATCCGCCCCTCCACTACCTACCGATGTAGAGTTTGCATCTATGGCCAACTTCACAGAAGATCCAAACTTTGGTTTTGAAAGATTCCTGTAGACGGCCCACTTGTCGGACAGTGAAGGTTTCCCTGACAATGACGATCCAGGAGCATCATTCCAAAGAGAACTGCCACAGGGCGAAACAAGCAGAGTACATAGAGAAGATGAGGCACAACACCCTCATGGCCCAAGCACACAAGTTCAGGAAGAAGTACAAAGAAATGAGCCAGAAGAGAGTGAAGAGGAAGCCCCTGCCTACACGGCACAACTCAAGCGGCTATACAAGACAATCAAGCAGGTACAGAGAAGAAATAAGATGACAGAAGAGGCGAATCGAGCTCTAGTGAACCAAATGCTTCAAGCCGAGAATGTAGATTCCCATTTTGTTGAATCATTGAATCTATTGGCGGACACACGCGGGATTGGCGAAGCATTGAGGACTATGGTCTATCGGGAGAACCCTACCTATGATCAACGAAGGGATTGATACACGGCCATGGCGGGGAAAAATGATTCAAATGGAAGTGTCTACTGCCTTGCCTACCACAATTTCAGAGGATGTTCACATGACTAGCCCAAATCCCACTGACGAACAAGATGTAAATACACAGGTACCATCTCCACCGTCACCTCCCATTCAACCCTCAACCAACAAGTATCCCTCTTTCGCAACACAGTTCGAACCCGAGGACATCCCAGAGGCAGCAAAAAAAGGGGCCATATTCCAGCCCATATGGAGGCAAAAGTTACTGGAGACCTATCCGGAAATGTTACAAACATGGGATCATGCTCCCATGCATCTGAAATATAACCCATGCTTTGGACCGGTACAAAGAAGACGCTCCTGGAAAGCATTCGCCATCAAGGTTCAGAACAATGTGAATTGCAAACAATGGCTGAACTACCCCAAAATCGCACCACCGAAAGGCCCACCTACAACAGCGTACACGATGGCTACCATCCGATATTGGCTTCCACGCCTCCACTCCATGCCAGATGTAGCTGCACAGATGCTACTCAAGATATTTGATATGATGCAGGTTGTGCTCAAAACCTTCCGCAACGTATGTAACATTTAGCCTCCGATTCTCGGCTTCATCAATGGCAATTATGACCTCCTGTATGATATGAGCACAACCCCAAGCATACGAGTTGCTTATGCATGGCACGCACGCATCAGATATCTCCCTGCCTGCTATAAGCAAACCTTCGACGACATGTTCACCACGGGATTTTGGGAAGCACATTCAGAGGTATTTGCACCACGACCAACCCACCTGCTGCAACTATTTGCGTGCGAGCAAACAATGCATTCAGAGCTCTACACTACGCCACAACCTAACATGTCTGGAGCCGTGAATTGGGATGCCCTCCAGAGCGATTTGGTCCGGGGACTACGTATAAAAGAACAAGAATTGGCAACCGACCTCCTTGAGAAGTACATCGATCAAACAGTGGAGCAGAGGTCTGTCAGAGGCGACAGACCCTAGGGGGGGGAGAGTGTTGACAGTATACGGGAAGAAGCAAGTATGGACACACATGCAGATCTAGCACTAAGGCAACCCTTCATTTTTTTCAAAACCCTTACATCATTTTAAAGTGATTCTCATCACTAAAAACCCCTGTAAATACCATTTTCACCTTTTTGTAGCTCCATTTTGTATAAGCCGAGGAGTCCTCAAGCTTGAGGAGCCTTAGAAGTAGTTGCCTACCAATTTTCATATTTTTTAGATCTCGTTTGAGCCCTCAAATAAACCCTGGAACCTAATTTTTAACTAGGCCGGACACTAGGTCTGGACAGGGCCAAAGCTAGGCAAAAACTATAAATAGAGCTAGAGAGCTCATTTTTGGGGTAGCTTCTTGTAGTTTTGAGCTTGTATGAGAACTTTGTTGCAATAGAAGTAATTCCATTGTCTTACTCTCTTTGTTCTTGCCGTGTGTGCGCGTGTGTGTGTATGTGTGTGCATGTTAGTGTGCTTCTCACTCACACATTTGTGCCTTCACTTGCTCGAGGTCTTCATACCATCCTCATGTCTTCCCGGATTGACATTAAAGGAGGTGCTACTCATTACTGAGCTACAGATACACTTACCACTTTGTACCAGGCTAGGAATGAGGCTCGTGTTGCTTACCTCCGAAAACAGTTGGAGAGTGAGCACATGAATAAAGGTGATTCTATGGACAGTTTCTTAACGAAGATCAAAGATTTGAAGGAACAGTTGATTTCTGCTGATGAGGTTATACCAGATAGCTCACTTGTGCAGACCGTTCTGAATGGTCTTCCTGATTCATGTCAGAGTTTTGCTTCTACTCTTCGGTTGATGATGAAAGGCAATCCAAATGCCTTGTCATTTGAGGAGTTAGTCTCTGTTCTGTTGCAGGAAGATCAGTCCAGGCAGAACAAGTCCATTATGCGTGTTGCAGATCAAGCTTTCCTGGCTAGTCAGAAGGGCAAAGGAAAATGGAGCTCTTCTACTAGTAAGCAGAAATCTGCAAATGCTGCACAATCGAAGAACCAGGATAAAGATGAGAAGAAATCAGAAAAGCAGAAATTGTTTTGCAAGTACTGTAAAGGAAATGATCATATCATAAAGAACTGTCCAAAACTGGCTGCTAAAGAGGCAAAGAAGAAAGAGGCTGGAATGGTTGTTGCAGAGGCCTCTACACCAAAAACAGAGTCTGCAAATCTTGTGCAGGAAGAAGAATGGGTGTTTACTATTGTCTGCAGTTTTGACCCATCTTCTCATGATCAGTGCATGTCTGCAGTAGACTCAGATGTTTGGTACTTTGACAGTGGGGCGACCAAACATATTACCTCGCAACGCAGTTTCTTCTCTTCACTCGAGCCTGCCCCTACAGGGAATACTGTCACATGCGCCAATAACTCCTCTTATCCTGTTATGGGAGTTGGTAAGATCATTCTGACTACTGCTGATGGTAGTTCTTTCACTTTGTCAAATGCTTTATTTGTGCCAGGGATCAAAAAGAACCTGTTATCAGTTTCTGCATTAGCCAAGATTGGCTCGGTTATGAAATTCGTTGATGACAGGTGTACAGTCCATGATCTCTCAAATGGTGATGTGATTATTGCTTTTGGCATTTTATGTTGTGGGCTGTATAAGCTCATAGACTATGAAAGATCTGTGAATGATTCGGCATGTGCAGTTCATGATTCTCAGGCTATGTCAGATGCAAAGCTTTGGCATGCACGCTTTGGTCATCTGAATTTTGCTAGTTTGCTATGCCTGCAGAAATCTGAAATGGTATCCTCTTTGCCCAAACTTGAGGCTCCTGGAAAACATGTTTGTGAAGGCTGTATTTTGGGCAAAATGCTGCGTTCTTCCTTTCCAAAAGATGGTTCACTTCGGGCTACGCAAAAATTGCAGCTTGTACATAGTGATGTCTGTGGTCCTATGCAGACACCCTCTTTTGGAAATTACCTTTACTTCGTGACTTTCATTGATGATTTTTCCAGAAATGCATGGGTATATCCACTCAAAGCAAAGTCCGAAGTGTTCATGTGCTTCAAACAGTTTTTGGTTTTCGCTGAAAATCTGTCAGCATGTAAAATGGGCACCCTCCGTTCTGATCGAGGGGGGGAATATATGTCTTCAGATTTTAATGCATTTCTGGCTGAACGTGGGATAAAACACCAGTGTACAGTGCCGTATACACCTCAACAGAATGGAGTTGCTGAACGAAAGAACAGGTCACTCATGGAGATGGCGAGGTGCATGGTCAAAAGTCAGGCTTTACCACATAGTTTCTGGCTTGAGGCTATCATGTGTGCAGCATATGTACTGAACAGGTGTCTTACTAAAGCGTTGCAGTCTATCACTCCATATGAGGCTTGGCATGACCGCAAGCCATCTGTTGCTCATCTGCGTGTTTTTGGTTGTTTGGCATATGCATTAGTGCCTGAACAACATCGCAAAAAATTGGATGATAAGGCAGTAAAATGTATTTTTGTTGGGTACAGTTTTGAAAGTAAAGGCTATCGTCTGTATCATCCACAGACTAAACGCATTCTGGTTAGCCGTGATGTTGTCTTTGTGGAAGATTCTATTCAGCCATTGCTTTCATGTACTAAGGAGACGTCTATCTGTTAGCTCAAAAGACATATATGATACGTTGATGCCTCTTTTTACAGGTGGACAATCTAGTGCTGGTCCTAATGAGGCAACTTCTCAACCCTTGCAGGTTTCATATGATGATGCAGATCATTCTATTTCTGATGTAGATTTACATGATGCACTTGTTGATGAGAGAGCTGATATTGAGCAGGCAAAAACTATGCCAAAATGGCTGGTGCAGACTTTGCGTGACAACAAATTAGATGCACCTTTTTCATATCGTACTCGTTCAGGCTCTCATAGTGCCTCCTTTGCATCAGATTGCTATGCTATGGCTGCGTCTAGTCTCTGTGATGAGAATGAGCCTGTTTCTTTTGATGAAGCATAGAATTCAGAAAATTGGATGGCTTCCATGCAATCTGAATATGATGCTATAATGAAGAATGGTACATGGTCTTTATGTGACTTGCCTCGTGGCAAGAAGGCCATTGGCACTAAGTGGGTATACAAGCTGAAGCGTAAACCTGATGGTACAGTTGACAGGTATAAGGCTAGGCTTGTTGCAAAGGGTTATGCGCAGGAAAGAGGCATTGATTTTGATGAGACCTTTGCACCTACATGCCGTATGACTAATGTTCGGAGCATTTGTGCACTTGCAGCCCATCATGGTTGGAATGTACATCAGTTGGACATTAAAACAACATTTCTGAATGGTGACTTACATGAAGAAGTGTATGTTTTTCAGCCCCGTGGCTTTGTGCAGAAAGGGCATGAAAACCAGGTGTGCAGGTTAAAGAAGGCATTATATGGTTTAAAGCAAGCACCACGTGCTTGGTATGAGAAGATACATGCCTATCTGGTTGCACATGGTTTTGTGAACAGTCCAACTGAAAGCACCTTATATGTTAAGCGTGCTAATGATGTGCTTCTGATCATTGTTGTCTATGTTGATGACATGCTGCTCACTGGTCCTATTGAGAAGCATATTGCTGATTTCAAGGCTGATTTGCATGCCTCATTTGAGATGTCTGATTTGGGGCATTTGCATCACTATTTGGGCATTCACTTTATGCAAGTTGATGGTGGAATGGCTTTGTGTCAAACAAAATATATTGACACATTATTGCAGTGTTTTGGCCTTGAAGACTGTAAGCCTATTGCCACTCCTATGGAGACAGGTTTACGATTGAGTCTTCATGATGCTGGAGATGCATTTGATGTTGTTCTCTATCAGCAGGCTGTTGGATGCTTGATTTACTTATGCATTACTCAGCCAGATATTCAGTTTGCTGTCTCACAGATGAGCAGGTTTATGCATTGCCCAGGAGTCATGCACTGGAAGGCGGTTAAGCGCATCTTTCGCTACTTGAGTGGTACTCGGCTACTTGGGTTGTTTTATCCCAAGGGGGGATCACTCCCGCCAGATTTGCATGCTTTTTCTGACTCAGATTGGGCTGGTTGCTATGACACTCATGTGTCCACCAGTGGTTTTTGCTTCATGCTTGGTAGCTCATGTATATCTTGGTTGAGCAAGAAGTAGCCTACTGTGGCCACTTCCAGTTGTGAGGCTGAGTATAGGGCAGCTTTCACGGCGACTGTTGAGTGTGTGTGGCTCAGACGCCTTGTGGCTGATTTGGGTGTTGGCTAGTCTTCTGCCGCCACCATCTTCACTGACAGTTAGAGCGCATTGGCAGTTGCGAGGAACCATGTGTTCCATGCTCGCACTAAGCACATTGAGGTGCATTATCACTATGTCAGGGAGAGGTTCTCTGCTGGGGAGATTAGCTTGGCATATGTGCCCACCCAGGAGAACATTGCAGACCTTTTCACGAAGGCTCTGCCTAGGGAGAAGTTTGAAGCTTTCCGCAAAGCTTTGGGCTTACTTCCTTTTGTGGAGTGATTTCTACATAGCTTGGCACTTCCTTATACATGAGTGCCAGCTCCTTGTTCACCACATCACTCCCAGGGGGGATTTGTTGATATATTTAGGTAGTGATGTGTGTGAACACACTAGGACCGCCGGGGCACTTTTTTCCCTCTTTAGGAGGTTTTTTTCCCCCGGCTTGTATATACGCCTATTGCCCTAATGGGCTACTTATCTTTGTACATTCTCTAGTAATACATTCAGTATTGTGTGTTTGTGCTCCAAGCTTCTTCTTCTTCCTTTGTGTTGTTCGCGTGCTTCCGCAGACGTCTATCTCCAACAGCGATGTTGTTTAGGCACTAATGCATATGCCAGACAACCAAAAACACGAAAATGAGCAACAGATGGCTTGCAACCATGCCAAGCCTCATATGGAGTTATAGAGTGTAGTGCTTTAGTGGGACACCTATTAAGTACATATGCTACACACATGACAACATCAAGCCAGAAATGTGGTAAAGGCTGAGTCTTGACCATACATCTCTCCATCTCCATGAGTGACCTATTCTTCCGTTCAACAACTCCATCATGTTGAGGTGTATATGGCACTATACACTGATGTTTTATCCCACGTTCAGCCAGAAATGCATTAAAGTTAGAAGACATATATTCCCCCCTAGATCAGAATGGAGGGTGCCCATTTTACATGCTGACAAATTTTCAGCCATAACCAAAAACTGTTTGAAGCACATAAACACTTTAGACTGTGCTTTGAGTTGATATACCCATGCATTTCTAGAAAAATCATCAATGAAAGTCACGAAGTAAAGATAGTTTCCAAAAGAGGGTGTTTGCATAGGACCATAGACATCACTGTGAACAAGCTGCAATTTCTGAGTAGCTCAAACTGAACCATCTTTTGGAAAGGAGAAGCGCTACGTTTTGCCCAAAATACAACCTTCACAATCATGTTTACTAGGTGCCTGAAGTTTGGGCAAAGAGGACATCATATCAGATTTCTGCAGGTGTAGCAAACTAGCAAAATTTAGATGACCAAAGCGTGCATGCCAAAGCTTTGCATTTGCAATAGCCTAAGAATCATGTACTGCACATGCTAAATCATTCATACATTTTTCATAGTCTATGAGCTTATAAAACCCATGACATAAAATGCCAGAAGAAATAATCATGTCACCATTTGACAGATCATGAACTATACATCTATCATCAACAAGTTTCACAACCAAGACAATCTTGGCTAATGCAAAAATTGATAACATATTTTTCTTGATCCTTGGCACAAATAAAGCATCCAACAAAGTGAAAGAACTACCATCAGTAGTAGTCAGATTGATTTTACCAACTCCCATAACAGGATAAGAGGAGTTGTTGGCGCATGTGACAATATTCCCTATAAGGACAGGCTCAAGTGAAGTGAAGAAACTACACTGCGAGGTAATATGTTTGGTTGCTCCACTATCAAAATATTGACAAACACCTGAGTCTACGACAGACATACATTGCTCATGAGAAGATGGGTCAAAACTGCAAACAATAGTAAACACCCATTCTTCATTCTGCACAAGATTACTAGACCTAGTTTTTGGTGTAGAGGCCTCTGCAACAACCATTCTCGCCTCTTTCGTCTTTGCCTCTTTAGCAACAACTTTTGGATAGCTCTTAATGACATAATCATTTGCTTTACAATATTTGCAAAACAATTTCTCCTTTTCTAATTTCTTCTCGTCTTTGTCTTCCTTCTTGGAATGTGCAACATTTGCAGATTTCTGCTTACTAATAGATGAGATCCCTTTACCTTTGCCCTTCTGACTAGCTAGAAAAGCTCGATCTACAACACGCATAATGGACCTCTTCTGTGTAGACTAACAGAACAGAAACTAACTCTTCAAATGACAGGGCATTTGGATTGCCTTTCATCATCAAATGAAGAGTAGAAGTAAAACTCTGATATGAATCAGGAAGACCATTTAGAACGGTCTACACAAGTGAGCTATCTGGTATAACTTCATCAGCAGAAATCAAGAGTTCCTTCAAATCCTTGATCTTTTTCAAAAAACTATCCATAGAATCACCTTCATTCATATGCTCACTCTTCAACTATTTTCGGAGGTAAGCAACACGAGCCTCATTCCTAGCTTGGTACAATGTGGTAAGTGTATCCCAAGCATCCTTAGCTGTTTTGCAAGAGCAAATGTGAGGAATAATGGCATGTTTGACAGACAAAGCTATCAATGCATATGCTTGAGCATCTCTGTCATCCCAACGAATTCGCTCTACAGTAGGTGCACCAGAAATCGTAGCACGAATAGGAATCTAAAGAATATCAGCATCTTCAATGCCATCCGCATCAGCTTCAATACTTGTATTTACAGGTGTAATAGGATTGGTACCGTCCAAATTATCCTTAACAAACAACATACAGAATACATCACTACTTTTAGCCATGGCCACTGACTAAAATACCTTGATGCAAAAAAATGACTATATCTGAAAAAGTTGAACAGAACTACCCTGACGAGTTCTACTAGAGTTGTAGCAGACTTCGAGACGCTTATACTGGCGAACCAAAACCTCTACATATCTTTGGCACAAAAAGATGAAATAGCCTGCACAAGCACTGTGATAATGCATTCGGAGGCGATTTTGAGACTGTGACCAGAGGGGTGTCGACAATGCCCTAGATGAAGCAACGACATGCTCTGATACCAATTGTTGGAGTTAGACATCTACGAAATCATGCAAACAACACAAGGAAGAAGAAGAAGAAGCTTGGAGCACAAAGGCATATATACAATTCAGAGGAAAAAAACCTCCTAGAGAGGGAAAAAAGTGCCTCGATGGTCCTAGTGTGTTCACACACATTACTACCTAAATATATCAACATACTGGCACTAGACCCTGATCACCAGATGTGCCTGAGACCGTTGATGACATGATGGTAAAGAAGTGAATAGAATGATAATGGAGATAGAAGAGTGTCATAATGATAACAGAATGATAATAGAGCATATGGCCAATGTCAAAATATCATAAAATTATAAGTACTTACATGTTTACCTCCATAGTGATGCACTGACTCCAGTGCATATAATCAGTTACCCAATAGAAGCCAACTAGACTTATCGAGCACGTATTAACAACTATCATACATCTCCTATGGCGAAGCTGGGTAAGTCTTCCACCTACATCACCAAAGAGACCGTGACATCTAGGCATCTCCTAGTTAAGAAAACCTCACCATGGCCCTCTTTATCAAACGTAAAAGGCTTTATGCAAAAAATGTAACCGCTATATCAATGACCACATGGACGTACATAAGTGGTATCCATAGAAGCATACATGGTGTGTATGTCCTCAATATATGCAGTAAAATGATACTAAAAAGCTGAATGCACAGTCCAAAAACTAGCCAACAACAACTACAAGTGTCTATCAACTCTGATGTTTTACACTGAAAAACCTACATAAATTTGCAGTGGTTGCTCCCACCAAAATTGAAAACCTTTCGAGAAACATGTAGTTTTACGAGTGTGGCTGAAAACACAGCAACAAAGGTTGACATTTATTGTCGGAGAAGTACAAACAACACTCTTCTTGATGTTCTTGGACCTGTGTGAAGAGAACTATGTGTGAAAGTACTCCAAAATGGCTCCAAAAGACACCCCAAAAATGCTTCAAAAACAGGCTTTGAAAGCAAAGAATGAAGCTTTGAGGGACCAAAACATGTTCAACGTAATGTTAACCTTAGCCTTTCCCCTTCTTCAGACACCACAAGAGTGTAGCTTAGTGACAAGAGATTGTCACGGTTAAGCAATCTCTGGGGGGAATAATACTGGGATGGGTGACCTCTCCGGAAGTATCGGCAACCTCTATCTTCCTTGATCATTGAGGTCATCTGTCGCGCCGAGCCAATGGCACCAATGATGATTTTGGTGACTTGGACAATAAGGTATGCCAAGGTCTATGCCTTGGATGCTGCGGAACAACATCAAATGCATCTCCTACATCATGAAGACTCAACCGTAAACATGTTTCCATAGGAATGGCAATAGGTTTGTAGTCTTCAATGCCAAAATACTCCAATAATGTGTCAATATATTTTGTTTGACACAAAGCTATTCTGCCATCAACTTGCATAAAATGAATGCCCAAATGTTGATGCAAATGCCCCAAACATGACACCTGAGATGATCCATGCAAATCAACCTTTAAATCAGCAATATGCTTCTCATTAGGGCCAATGAGCAACATGTCATCAACATAGACAAAAATGATTAGAAGCACATCATTTGCACGTTTAACATTTAAAGTGGTCTCAATTGAACTATTCTCAGAACCATGTGCAATCAAGTAAGCATGTATCTTTTCATGCCAAGCATGTGGTGCTTGCTTCAAATCATATAATGTTGTTTTCAACCTCCATAATTTTTTTGTTGATATATTTAGGTAGTGATGTGTGTGAACGCTCTAGGACCATCGGGCACTTTTTTCCCTCTTTAGGAGGTTTTTCCCCCTGGCTTGTATATATGCCTATTGCCCTAACAGGCTACTTATCTTTGTACATTCTCATGGTAATACATTCAGTATTGTGTGTTGTGCTCCAAGCTTCTTCTTCTTCCTTGTGCTATTCGCATGCTTTCACAGACATCTAACTCTAACAATTGGTATCAGAGTAGGTCGCTGCTTCATCTAGGGTGTCATCGACACCTCTCTGGTTGCAGTCTCAAAATCGCACGAATTTTGGTGAGCATACTCAAGGTGTTTCAGAGATCAAAACGGCTTCGCTTTGTGGTGCCAAAATCACAATTTGAGCTCGTTTCAGCCTCTGTACACACTATCACAGTGCTTGTGCAGGCTATTTCATCTTTATGTGCCAAAGGTATATACATGTTTCGGTTCACCAGTATAAGCATCTCGAAGTCCGCTATTGGTTTTGCAGAACTTGTCTGGCAGTTCTGTTCAACTTTTTGAGATACAGTCAATTTTTTGCATCAAGATATTTTAGTCACCGACCATGGCTGAAAGTAGTGATGTATTCCATATGTTGGCTGTTGAGGATAAGTTGGATGGTACCAACTACCCGTTATGGGCTTATATGATGTGACATGTATTGGTTGCAAAAGGACTGTGGAACATTGTGCAGGGTGTTGAAAAACATCCTATCACAACTGCAACTGTTATAACTATAGGTACTGAAGCTGATGTAGAAGGTGTCGAAGATGGTGATATTCTACAGATTCCTATTCGTGCTATGGGTTTTGTTGCACCTACTGTAGAGCAAATTCGTTCGGATGGCAGGGTTTGTGAAGGTTGTATTTTGGGCAAAATGCAGTGTTCCTCCTTTCCAAAAGATGGTTCAAATCGGGCTACGTAGGAATTGAAGCTTGTACATATTGATGTTTGTGGTACTATGCATACACCTTCTTTTGGAAACTATCTTTACTTCGTGACTTTCATTGATGATTTTTCCAAGCATGCATGGGTATATCCACTCAAAGCCAAGTCTAAAGTGTTTATGTGCTTCAACAATTTTTTGTTTTGGTTGAAAATACGTTAGCATGTTAAATGGGCACCTTCCGTTCTGATTGAGGGGGGGGATATATGTCTTTTAACTTTAATGCATTTCTGGCTGAACTTGGGATAAAACATCAATGTACAGTGCCGTATACACCTCAACGCAATGGATTTGCTTCATGGAGATGGAGAGGTGTATGGTTAAGAGTTAGGCTTTACCACATAGTTTCTTGCTTGAGGTTATCATGTGTGCAACATATGTACTTAACAGGTGTCCCACTAAAGCACTGTAGTCTATTACTCCATATGAGGCTTAGCATGATCGCAAATCATCTGTTGCTCATCTATATGTTTTTCGTTGTCTGGCATATGCATTAGTGCCTAAACAACATCGTAGAAAATTGGATGATAAAGTAGTAAAATGTATTTTTGTTGGGTACAGTTCTGAAAGTAAAGGCTATCGTCTGTATCATCCACAGACCAAATGCGGTCTGGTAAGACGTGATGTTGTTTTTGTGGAAGATGTTATTCAGCCATTACTTTCATGTACTAAGGAGACATATGTTAGCTCCAAAGACATGTATGATACTTTACTGCCTCTTTTACAGGTGGACAGTCTAGTGCTGGTCCTAATGAGGCAACTTCTCTACCTTTGTAGGTTTCATATGATGATGCAGATCATTCCATTTCTGATGCAGATTTACTTGATGCACTTGTTGATGAGAGAGCTGATATTGAGCAGGCAAAAACTATGCCAAAATGGTTGTTGCAGACTTTTCCTGATAGCAAATTAGATGCACCTTTGTCATATCATACTCGATTAGGCTCTCATAGTGCCTCTTTTGCATCAGATTGGTATGCTATGGCTAGCTCTAGTCTCTGTGATGAGGCTAAACCTGTTTCATTTGATGAAGCACAAAATTCTAAACATTGGGTGGCTGCAATGGAATCTGAATATGATGCTATCATAAAAAATGGTACCTGGTCTTTATGTGATTTTCCTCGTGGCAAGAAGGCCATTGGCAAAGAGTGGTATACAAGTTGAAGTGTAAACTTGAGGGAACAATTGATAGGTATAAGACTAGGCTTGTTGCAAAGGGTTCTGTGCAAGAAAGAGGCATTGATTTTGATGAAACCTTTGCTCCTACTTGCCGAATGACTACTGTTTGCAGCATTTGTGCACTTGTAGCTCATCACGGTTGGAATGTACATCAGTTGGACATTAAAACAACATTTCTGAATGGTGACTTGCATGAAGAAGTGTATGTTTTTTAGCCCCTTGGATTTGTAAAGAAAGGGCATGAAAACTAGGTGTGCAGGTTAAAGAAGGCATTATATGGTTGCTTGGTATGAAAATACACATGCCTATCTGATTGCACATGGTTTTGAGAACAGTCCAACTGAAAGCACCTTATATGTTAAGCATGCTAATGATGTGTTTCTGATCATTGTGGTGTATGTTGATGACATGTTGCTCACTAGTCCTCATGACATTCATATTGCTGATTTTAAGGCTGATTTTCATGTCTCATTTGAGATGTTTGTTTTGGGGCATTTGCATCACTATTTGGGCATTCCGTTTATGCAAGTTCATAGCGGAATGGCTTTTTGTCAATCGAAATATATTGACACATTATTGCAGTGTTTTGGCTTGACGAATGAAAGCCTATTGCCACTCCTATGGAGACACGTTTATGATTAAGTCTTCATGATGTTGGAGATGCATTTGATGTTCTTCTCTATCAGCATTTTGTTGGATGCTTAATTTACTTATGCATTACTCCTCTCAATTTCTCATGAAGATCAAGGATCCTCTCATGGCTTACTAGGTCATTCAGGTTCAAAACGTTATTATCATCTGCCTCTTTGATAATCATCCTTCTCCCTTTGCATTTGATTTTCTTGTCTAGGAGCTTGTAATGGACAAACAATTTCTAAATTTTCTCAAATGATCTTTCCCAAGCAAGGGTAGGAGAGATGTTATTAACAAAATGTTTATTAAAGAAATCCTTAGTCTTGTTAATAACATAGAGAATACGGAGTAAGGATATCTAAAAGGGTAGGAGAGATGTTATTAACAAAGTGTTTATTAAAGATATCCTTTGTCTTTTCAATAACACAGGGAATATGGAGTAAGGACACATCAAGGTGAGGCCACCAATCTTTGTAATTAGGGTAGTTCCTAGATAACTTGATGATCAGGGGGGAGGTGATCAGAAATGGAAATAGATTGCCAGTTTCATAAGAGAAGTTCCAAAGCTCATGAAATCTGTTGATATTCTTGTAAGCTCTATGAAATCTAGCAAGAGCGGGTTTTCTGAACCATCTCTTGGAAAGGAGGAACGCTGCATTTTGCCCAAAATACAGCCTTCACATACATGTTTAACAGGTGCCTCAAGTTTGGGCACCATTTTAGATTTCTGTGGTCATAGCAAACTAGCAAAATTCAAATGGCCAAAGCGTGCATGCCAAAGATTTGCATCTGACACAGCCTGAGAATCATGTACTGCACATGCTAAATCATTCACAAATTTTTCATAATCTATGAGTTTATATAGTCCACGAGATAAAATGCCAAAAGCAATAATCATGTCACCATTTGATAGATCATGAATTGTACATCTATCATCAATAAATTTCACAACCAAACCAATCTTGGCTAAGGCTGAAACTGATAACAAAATCTTCTTGATCCTGGACATAAATAAAGCATCCAAAAAAGTGAAAGAACTACCATTAGCAGTAGTCAGAATGATTTTACCAACTCCCATAAAAGGATAAGAGGAGTTGTTGGCGCATGTGATAATATTCTCTATAGGGACAGGCTCAAATGAAGTGAAGAAACTGCACTGCGAGGTAATATGTTTTGGTTGCCCCACTATCAAAATACCAAACACCCGAGTCTACTACAGACATACACTGCTCATGTGAAGATGGGTCAAAACTGCAAATACTAGTAAACACCCATTCTTCATTCTAGACAAGATTAGCAGACTCTATTTTTGGTGTAGAGGCCTCTGCAACAACCATTCCGGCCTCTTTCTTCTTTGCCTCTTTAGCAGCCACTATTGGACAGCTCTTAATGACATGATCATTTGCTTTACAGTAGTTGCAGAACAATTTCAATTTTTTTTTATTTCTTCTCATCTTTGTCTTCCTTCTTCGATTGTGCAGAATTAACAGATTTCTGTTTACTAGTAGAAGAGCTCCATTTTCCTTTGCCCTTGTGACTAGCTAGGAAAGCTTGATTTGCAACACATATAATAGACATGTTCTGCCTGGACTGATCTTCTTGCAACAGAATAGAAACTAACTAACTCTTCAAATGTTAAGGCATCTGGATTTCCTTTCATCGTCAAATGAAGAGTAGAAGTAAAACTCTAATATGAGTCGAGAAGACCATTCAGAACAGTTTGCACAAGTGAACTGTGAGGAAGGACTTCATCAACAAAAATCAATTGTTCCTTCAAATCCTTGATCTTTGTGAGAAAACTATCCATAGAATCACCTTCATTCATGTGCTCACTTTCCAACTCTTTTTGGATGTAAGCAACACGAGCCTCATTCCTAGCCTGGTACAATGTGGTAACTGTATCTCAAGCATCCTTAGTTGTTTGCAACGTTTGACAGACAATGCTCTCAATGCATGCACCCGAGCATCTCTGTCATCCCAATGAATTTGATCTACAGTAGGTGCAACAGGAAACGTAGCACAAACAGGAATCTGAAGAATATCAACATCTTCAACGCCATTTGCATCAAATTCAATACTTGTATTTGCAAGTGTAATAGGATGTTTTTCAACACCCTGCACAATGTTCCACAATCCTTTTGCAACCAATACATGTCACATCATATAAGCCCACAATGGGTAATTGTTACCGTCCAAATTATCCTCAATAGCAAACATACAGAATACATCACCCCTTTCAACCATGGCCACTGACTAAAATACGTCGATGTAGAAAAATGATTGTATCTGAAAAAGTTGAATAGAACTACCCTGATGAGTTCTGCTAAACCTGTAGTAGACTTCGAGATGCTTATACTGATGAACCAAAACCTGTATATATCTTTGGCACAAAAAGATGAAATAGCCTACACAAGCACTACGATAGTGCATTCAAAGGCTGAAACGAGCTCAGACCGCGATTTCAGCACCACATAGCAAAGTTGTTTTGATCTCCTAATCACCTTGAGTATGCTCACTAAATTTTGTGTGAATCTGAGACTACAATCGGAGAGGTGTTGATGATGCCCTAGATGAAGCCGCAACTGACTTTGATACCAATTGTTGGAGTTAGACATTTGCAGAAGCATGCGAACAACACAAGGAAGAAGAAGAAGATTGGATCACAACACACAATACTGAATGTATTACCACTAGAATCTACAAAGATAATTAATCGGTTAGGGCTATAGATATATATACAAGCCGGGGGAAAAAACCTCCTAACGAGGGAAAAGAGCACCTCGATGGTCCTAGTGTATTCACACACATCACTACCTAAATATATCACAGGTTGAAGCCTTGGTACCATTTAAAGAATGATATAGGGTTGTTCTTTTAGCCAATGTCCTTCAGTGATGACTTGCATAGCACTATCCGCATTGTCAAAGAAAAAAAGGAAATAATTATTGGGTAAATATTGCACATGTTTCATGAAGATTCCTTGAGTTTCCTAGCTAATTCTCATCCAGTTTCTCAAAGTTTCTTGGGCGGCACTTGGTCCATGACAAAGCCCTTTGACAACTTTGTCATAAAGTTAATTATTCTAAAGCCACTCTATCAATAATAAGGGTACTATCTTCATGATCCTTGAATTCGATTTCTTTATTGTAGCTGCTAGTGTTTGCATTCATAAATTCCACATCTAGACTATGTGGGCTTTCAACTGCTTTGCTTTCTGGTTACCTTTCTTGTTTCCAAAATCAAAATTATTTGGGATGCTACCTGAAGCTCCTTGGGAAACAAGGTTCTGGAAGTTGCTATTGGCTCACTTATGAGTAGCATCTACATAGATTTGCACGTTACAATTGCACCATCTTCTCTATTCTATGGTTAGCCAAGACCTTCAATGTTGGCGTAGCCATCCATCATGTTGTGCTCTCAAAAATGATTTTTGTTTCATGTGATTAAGACAAAATAGATTTTAAGATAAACTCAAAGGTAATGTGAACCTCCATAAAATTCCAAAAATTAGAGTTTCGAGGACGCCTTTCATGCTTATGCAGAATAGAGTGGGAAAAGAACGCGTGAGGAATAAAAGAAGAGGATAGAGAGAAGATGTAAATTGTGAGGAAAAAAGATGTACATGTGCTCACCATTTGAAAAGGGTACATTCTCCCTTCCGTTCTTATAACATCGAAACCTCTTTAATTCATTTCTTATAACCTCAAAACTTCTTTATTTGGGAGAGCTTGTTGAAATTCATATGCAAATGCCGTGGATGAACACATACCTATTATTATGCAAAAGAGTCAAAAATAAAGGTGATATGAAATTAATTGAAAGCAACTCAAAGCAAGCCAAATAATGATGAATTCAATTGAAAGAAGTCATCTTGATTTTCTTTTGAGATTGTGTGTGTGTGAGAGAGAGAGATGCTTAAGAAAACGAGATTTACTATCCAATTAAGTCCCATCATACAAGAGAGTGACCTTCCAAGTCCATATACCTTTCCTACTCAAACTAGTAGAGCATATGGAAACAGTTCCAAGCATTGGAGAACTCCAAAACTAAGATTTAGAAGAATTCTGTAGTTCAAATGTGAAGTTGTTGGTCTTAGAGCGTAACATTGGCCATGGAATATGTTCAAAGTAGTCTGCAAAAGCCATCAAGCACTCACATATTCATGTAGAGGATTTCTTGGTGCTCTAAAGGCGATGGTACTCTAAAAGCAAGTCAAATAATTCCATTGAAAGGAGTCATTTTAATTTTCATTTGAGATTGTGTGTGAGAGAGAGAGAGAGAGAGATCTCTCTTCTAATTACAACAAAATCCATCCGACCTCACACACCCTCTTTGCATGAGACCATATGCAAATCACACATTACATTGATTTCACAAAACTCAAAACATGCGGATGGTAATAGGTGTGCTCAATTAAGTTTTTGGATCCTAAAGAGCTCTACCGATGCATGATCATATTTGCAAATACTGTTGTAACCCCCCCTAAAAACAAGGGTTAAAAAGTAGACCATCAGACAGGTGACATGGGTCACTTTAACAAGATTAAACGACGATTATGTTCAGCACCGATCTTGACTACACCAGATTGGAACAAGACCTTCCATGTTCATGTGGATGCATCCAATTATGCAATTAGGTGTGTACTAGCACAACCTACTGGTGAAGGTAATATGGATCTTCCCATTGCTTATGCCAGTAGACAATTGAATGCAGCTGAACAAAATTATACCACTACAGAAAGAGAAGGATTAGGCATGGTGTATGTGGTTAGAAAGTTTAGACATTATTTGCTTGCAACTAAGTTTAATTTTTTTACAGACCATCAAGCATTACTATATCTAGTGAACAAACCTTGCAATATAGGCAGATTAGTAAGATGGTTCCTCTTACTAATGGAATATGACTTTGAAGTTGTGGTTAGGAAAGGTAGAAATCACCTTAGGGTGGATCACCTTTCTAGATTAACTTCAGGATAGTCCCCTCAAGGAGTGTTATATGACCTTCCTCATGCTTACTTGTTCAGCCTCGAAGTAGTGCCTGAATGGGCCAAGAATATAGTGCCTATCCTCACCTTTGGACCTAAACATCCTGTATTGAGGGCCAAAGATAAAGAAGTAGTGAGGTCCGAGAAATATCACATTATGGCAAGTAGCATGTACAAGCACACCAATCAAGGCATACTAGTTTGTTGTGTAGAAGAAGATGAGCATGCAAAATGGTTGCAACTAGCACATGTAGGTGCACTTCAGCAGCATCACTCTAAGCAAAGAAACCTCCAGACTCTGCAAAGGTTAGGGGTATATTGGCCAACTATGAAAGCAGAAGTTCATCAGTTGTGCAAGGAATGCCCAATCTGTAGCTCTAGAACTCCTGTGGAACATGCCAATCTATATCGAGTGTCTTTAGTACCAAATTGGAGTGAACCATTGGTAAATTTTTTGAGGACGAAAACATTCCCTCTGAAAATGACAATAGCTAAACAAAGAAGCTTAGAGCAAGAAGCACTAGATTATGCTCTCATTGGAGATAATCTATACAGATGAGGAAAAGATGGATATCTTAGATTGTGTGTCCATGAGAGCGAATATTTGAAGATCTTGGAGACTGCTCACCAAGGTGTAGCAGGATGCCACTTTGGACTAGATATGGTGATCAAAGCAATACTATTTGCAGAACTTTGGTGGCCAACACTTCACATGGATGCACATACCTATGTGAAGTGGATATTTGTCAGTGAACTCAGTACCCAATACGAAAAGATGAGATGCCTTTGAAACCCATGATGGATGGACGTGCATTCTCTAAGTGGGGAATAGACTTTGTTGGTCCTATTAGTAAGTGATAGAGGCACACACTTCTTGAATGAAGTCATTGAAAATCTTCTCCAAGAATTCATGGTGGTTCATAAGAAGTCGGCTCCATATAACCCACAAGCCAATGGCCAAGCTGAAAGCACGAACAAGATACTTTGTAATGTGTTGACAAAATTGATGAATAATAAACAATCTAATTGGGAGAAACGACTACACCATGCTGTTTGGGCATATAGAGTTGCCTATAAAACGGTACTCCAAACCACACCCTTTTAGATGGTATTTGGCCAAAATGCAGTGCTACCATTGGACTTCTTGATACCCACAGTAAAAGTAGCACAAGAGCATCAATGGACCGGCCATGAGCTCTCATCTAGAATCTTTGATCTAGAACGCTTAGGTGAAACAAGATTGAGAGCAGCAACAGGGATTATCCTATAGAGGCATATCTCATAGGATTGGGAGGTGTGGAAACCCCTTGCATGGGCGAGGTGGAGCTTCCCATCAACATTCAAGATGTTCTCATGACAATAAATGTGCTAGTGTGTCAAGATGAGGATCTCACTGGGCCTCTTGTCTTGGGTCAAGAGTGGATCTAGGATCATGCAATCAACCTGAACCTAAGAAGTGGAATTCTTTAGGTTTGGGTAAATCAAAATCACATCACCAATGAGTTAGAAAATCATGCACTCAAGGAACTAGGAAAGGCATCAACTCCTAGTCCTTCTAGGAGTACACATGAAGATAAAGATGTTGTTCTTGTCCAAAACTCTGTGATGCAGAAGGAGGAGGTTCTCAACAAAGAAATCAAGGATCAGATGGAACTCCTTTCTCTTCCAAAAGCAAGCCGAACGAAGCAGACAAAAAAGCACAAGAAGCCGAGGAAGCAAACGGTCTATGCTCATCATCAACGGAACAAGCAAACCAAGATTACTCAAATGGTGAAGCAGATCTAGATCCACAAGGGTGAACAACCCCCTGCCCAAGAGATAGTACCCCAACAATGCACCCAACGAACTATTCAAGCAAGAAATACAAAGAAGGAGTATTCGAGGAATCTCCCAACACGGACCATTTCTATTTGGGTCCCAAAGCGGTCGATGAAGGCTGACTCCAATGGATGACAAATCTGGGTGCCCAAGTCATGCTTACATGCTCAAGTAGCTTCACATAAGCTCACAAGCCTGAAGCACCGATCACAATCATTCACGTCATGCACTTCACAACACACATCTGCATTCCAACACTCCAAACGGACGATCACACCTAGGACTGCTTGGAAATGGGTACCCAAAAAGTCCCAAATCCAAAAAGACATAATTCCAAAACATAAAAAAGGCATCATAGCTAAAAGATCCTATCTCACACCTACAATTTGAAGGGTTAAACTCTGTGTTAAACTGCCTGACCCCACCATGTAAACTACTATGCATAGTTGTAGATGCATTCGAGTATAATGCACATCCAAAGTATTCGTCTAGGGACAAACCACTAACTTACTAGCTAACACTCACAGTCATGCAAAACATCTCACTCACTAACTCCCTAGCCACATCGGTAGCATGTTGGTGTTGTAGAGGGAACATGAAATTATCTTGTTTCCTATGCAATGCTAATATGGCTTTCTTCTTCCAACAAATAAGCATAATATGGCTGATGTAGCAAGAACTAGCTCCCAGGCAGGAACTAGTCAGTAGGTGGTTGATATGGAAAGTCTACCAATCATGCCTGAAATGACTGAAAAACCGGAAGAGTTGCAGGCCATTCAGATTATACCTATACAGGACCCTCCAAGTGGCCATATGATGCCTGTCGGTAAAGCTTCTCATTGGTTTAGTGAAGTCGCGAGACCTTTGGGAGAAGGATCGTACCTTTGGGAGGCAAAGTTGGAATTCAATGGAAAGTGGGGCAAGTATCATTTTTTCACAAGGGAGTTCGAAAAGTTACAAGATGCAGAAGGACTCCGTCCTATGTGGGAGAAAGCAAGATTGGATGCATATTTTAGTGCTCATCTCCCAAAGCCTGACTTCATGAGATGCTACTATCTTATCAACACCTTGACTACGAGCAAGCACCCCAAATGTACGAGCACATTTGTGCTCCCATCTCTGACAAGGGGAAAGGAGCTAAAGAGGTTTAAGTCATCCAACAACTTAGTGCAAGAGGCCCTAGACATGTAAGGTATGCATATACCTACAAAGAAGGAGGTCTTGGTGCCCGATAACATGAAGAATCGAAGCCTCACCAAGCTCAAGGACATGGTGGCCATGACACCGAACATCACAGTTCACTTGAGAATGTGCATGCAGCATTTAACAGTTCTAGCACAAGATAGGTTCACCATGCTACCTAAGAAACTTTGGTTTAGCTTACATCTTGCAGAGACACAGAACCTCACCATCAACCTACCCCACTAGATCATCGACCAGATACACTTGGCTCACAAGAGATAGCCACATAAATCAGTCTTGTATGGATGTTGCGCTTTGACAAGAATCATTTACAGATGTTTAGCTTATGACATTCCTATTCAAAGGGCCCTAATGTCTACTAGAGTGCAGCAGTTCAAAGGTTGAACCTCCACTGGACCCCCTTCCAAGAGGATGAGAGGAACTGTACAAGTACCTTATGCTCAACCCCGTGGAGCAACACTAACCCCTGACATCATCCCTCCACCTCGACGGATCAGGCCATTCACATTATGACTACCCCAAAAAAGCTCTAAAGGTCAAAATCTTATATTTTTGCCCATTCCCACGGATCTAGAATTCCCCGGAGGAGTACCCTTGGAAGAGCTCACCAATGAAGACTTTGAGCAGATTTTATAGGAAGTGACCAATAACCAAACCCGCTGCTACCATAGAGCCCACAACTACCCCCTCCCCCACCTTTGACCTCACTGTTGAAACTTTTGTACAGACATCACCCATCTCACCCCCGCACCCTCCATCTCCCCCTTCTCCACCACCACCAACTCCCACCACTAAACAAACCATAGTCATAACAACTATGGTCACCCACACCCCAACCTCATCCACATCCTTCTCCTTCTGTGAGCCAACCTCTCAAGGCACTCTCTTCTCTTCCATCACCAATCCTTTGTACACTTTGCCATTTTTGTCCTCCGACCCCATCACTGGCCATCCCATAATACCTAGCATTATAGGATACCCCCGACCACTGATGGTATTCTTGGTCTTCTAGCTTACCCCCCTTCGCATGTAACCCCATCCCATGATCCTTACTTCCCTTTTGCATTCTCAATCTTTTCCCACACCGTAGTCGAACCATCACCCCATCCCCCTACGTCTCATTCATGGAGGATTTTCTACACCAGCATAATACACAATTGTTTGGACAACACTCATTCACACTCACTTCCCGACACACACACACACACACCTTGATCACTTCACCTACCATCTCCACATACATGGTAGCACCTGCATGCACCACATTGTCAGATCCTATGGACATTTCACCATCCACAATACCACCCCCTCCCCCCACTCTTCCACCATCCCCCACTCCCCTACCACCAACCTCACCAATCACCACATCATTGGTAGACACAACATACACAACCCCCATTCCCAACCCCATTCCCTTTGCATTACACACTATTTCCCCTACATCTCATAATGTAAATAATATGTTTAATACATTAATTCAGTGTGCAAACCAGCTGCAACAAGCATACCACCAATTCGAAGAGTGAAATGCTGCCTTCCAGGCAGAGTCTCAGCGATTGCAAGCTAGAGTTAGTATCTTGGAGGCTGATCACCAAACACTCCTAGCAAAACATACCACTTTACAATAGGCTCACAGGGAAATGGGGTCAAAGCTGTCAAACATAGATGATCAAGCAGTCAAGGACTTAGAAAACATGCTTGAAGCACAAATGCTCATAAATGCCAAATTATGTCGAAATTTAGGACTTCTCCACAAACACATGGCCGCGACATTAGAAGAGAACAAGCACCTCCAACAACAAAACCAAGATAACCTTGAAGCCACTATCGGAGGCAACCCACGCGTAGAAATTAGTCCAACAAAGTACCGTGTTGTTCCCTCTGAAGATATCAGACTATTACTAGAGCAACATGCAAATTTTTTAGAGTCCTTTGAAAAGTTAGAATCAGAATGACCTGATCTACAGAAGCAGTTAGCAGATGCCAATACCACTCAGCAGGACTCAGCCATCCCACGACAATCTACAGAAGAATTAGATGCCCTAAAGAAGCAGGTGGCAGAACTACAAACAAGTTTATTACCATATGAAAGGTTGCCCTCATCAGTCGAAGAACCAGAACCTCACACGGTGGTTGAGATTCTTGTCGATGAAAGTTATGAAGAGCCCTATGATCCAATGCTAGTACCTGGAAGGCGAGTCACTTCAGAGGGAAGAGACACTTTGGAAATTGAAGTCCCAGATTAGCTAAAGAGGGTCGAGCAAGTAGGACAAACCCATGACAATCGTGTTGCATTGCAGATTCAATCCCTCACCAATCTGGAAGAAACCATTCTCAAATCTTCTTACTTTCAGCACCTATCCCATCAGCAATTAATAACAACATCAGAGCCGCAAGACATGCCCTACTTTGTCTTATTACATGACTATAATGCAGAAATTAAAAGGCATACAGGGAAAGAGCCCACCTTTGCAACACAGTTCGAGCATGATGATGTACCTCAAAATGCACATGGTTGCTACATCTTTCAACCTACTTGGCGAGAATGGCTATTAACTGAGTACCCTAAGATGATGAGCACCTGGGCCACCATGCCACTATATATCAAGTATAACCCATGTTATTGCCCAGTGGTCCATCATCAATCATGGCAAGCTTTTGCAGTCAAAGTACGCAACAATAAAGGATGCTCTGCCTGGGTCACCTATCCATATTTTGCTCCACCTCAAAGGCCGCCAACTGTAGCGTACATGATATCCACCATACGACACTGGTCTACATGCTTAAAGAATGTGCCAGACATCACAACAAAGATGTATATGAAAATATTTGAACTCATGACAATCATCTTCAAAACCTTTCAAAAGCTCCAGGCTTCATACATCTCCACCCCCGGATTTTCTGAAGGAAATAAAGATTTAGTATATGACATGAGCCAGACCCCCTCGGTGAACATAATCTTTGCATGGCATGCGCACATAAAGTATTTACCTGCTTGCTACAAACAGACCTTTGAGGAAATGTTCTCTACCGGGTTCTAGGAATATGATTATGAAATTTTCATTCCTAGACCAACACATTTGCTGCATCTCTTTGCGGTAGAACAAGCCATTCATGCCGATCATCTATGTGTGCCACATCCGGACATTCCAGGTCCAATCAATTGGGATAAGCTCATGACAGACTTGGCTCGAGGATTACACATTCAAGAACATCCTAGCCACAGATGTTGTTGAGTATTACATCAAGCACTCCCACCAACAAGGGTCTGTCAGGGACGACAGACGCAAGAGAGGGGGGGTGTTGGCAGTAGTCAAGGAGGTCAAAGCCTTAGGAGACAGGGAAGTCAATGAAGGGACTTAGAGCAGAGAGAAGGATTAAGCAAGCAAAGCAGTCAACGTAGATCTGGCAAGTAGGCCATATACTTTTTCATGAAGAAATATTTCTGAAATAGTGATTTTAGTCACTTCACACCATTGTAAATACCATTTTCCATTATCCCTACTCCATTTTGTGCAAGATGAGGAGTCCTCGAGCTTGAGGAGTATTAGAAGTAGCCACATACCAATTTTCATAATTTTTAGACTCCGTTTGAGCCCTCAAATAAGCACTGGAAGCTAATTTTTAATTAGGCCAGACGCTAGGTCTGGACAGGGCCAAAAGCTAGTAGAAAACTATAAAAAGAGCTAGAGAGCTCATTCTTGGGGTTAGCTTGTTAGTGATTTGAGCTTGTGTAAGAGACTTTTTTGAGTAATTCAAAGAACTCTATTGTTCCTCTCTTTGTTCTTAGCTTGTGTGCGCACGCGTCTGTGTATGTGTGTGCATGCTTGTGTGCTTCTCACTCATGCACTTGTGCCATCACTTGCTCATAGTCATCATACGAGTCCTCATATCTCCACGAATTGACAATTATGAGATGGATCTCCTCACGTTGGTACTGCCATTGTGCTAGAGTGACAACGTGTTACTTCACATGTATCTTATGTTGACGGAAGTCTTGAAACAAGTTATAAAGAAAATTGTGGTGCTTAGAGGGAACTGGAAGGTATCTCATGGGTGTGAGGGAGGGGCTTATAGATATGTTCTCCTTCAACATGAAAAAAGATGTGTTGTAAGTGATGTGCGTGTGTGTGTGACTCTTCTCTTAGACTGATATTTTGTGAGCGAAAAGATCCATTGTTTGATGGTGATTGGTACATGTGTTGTGCAAGCAAGTCTACATTGAACACCTAACAATCCTAAGTGCGTTCACACACACAACCACAAAAAATTGTGAATGTCTATTGTATTGTATTTCATAGTGATAGAAAAGGATTTGAGGCGGGCCATTGCCATGTAACGGATGAAGCATTGACACGACATTTGTTACTGCACATGATAGGCAAAGGGTATTTCTAGAGGGATGCTTGATTTTGACTTGAAAAGACGTTGAACCTATTCACCTTCATTGAATTCAATATACTTGATATCTCTTGACACATTTGAAAAAAATTGAATGTCAATAGCGTTCACCACACACTCTTGCATGTCTGAATTCAACGTTAGGATCATACATGAAAACGACAACTCTTTCCTTTTCTTTTTTATCATTTGGCATTTTATAATGTTTTATCCTTGCATATGCGTACACATGTACGTTTCTACCCATGAAACTTTACAATGCATGTTCACTTTATGCAAGGCTATTGAAACCCACCTCTACTTCCACTTCATGGTGCAATACATACTCTATACGTAAAAGCACTACGTTTTACATACATATGCTCATTCTAATACGCAATGGTTGTATCCTTTGGATTTTGGTTTTGTTTTGATTGTGTCAAGACATAATTGATATGATATATATAT
The DNA here is from genome assembly GCA_020310875.1 of Ceratopteris richardii. Taxonomy (NCBI): domain Eukaryota; kingdom Viridiplantae; phylum Streptophyta; class Polypodiopsida; order Polypodiales; family Pteridaceae; genus Ceratopteris; species Ceratopteris richardii. The sequence goes on along the minus strand of CM035432.1, from coordinate 114,020,224 downwards.
ATATATTTTTTTTTTTTTTTTTCAAATGGAGGTTCGACAATCGTCTACTCATTCGAGCTTTAATTTTGAAAGAACAATTGCACACGTGAATAGGTATAGTATTCAGGGGACCTCTCGTATCTCACAAAATAGGAGTTAGATAAGATTACAACTTGTTTCAATTGGTTTAGGCTGACCAAATCCATTACATGTCGAGCTCGGAGATGAACTCTGAACCTCTGCCTCAAGAGGCCCCTCGTATCCCACAAAGCAGGAGTTAGATAAGATTACAACTTGTTCCAACTAGTCTAGGTTGCCAAAGCCATTACATGTCGAGACCGAAGATTGAACTCTAGACCTCCGCCTCAAGAGGCCAAAGACTCAACCACTAAAACAACGAGATGTGGACGATATGATTTGTTTTTTTTTTTGAACTTTGAAATTGCAATTGTACAAGGAATGACATAGTACCCATGGGACCCCCCTCATCCCACAAGAACAGGGGTTTAGATAGCTGGGTTAAACTGCAGTCACAACCACCTTGGGGCAGAACACATCAGCCACATGATACATCATTCCAATGTCATACATGTCCCTCACATGTTGTTGGCGGAGGGGTTAAACCGTCACCCCCACCTCAAGAGACGAGCGGTCCAACCACCCTGACAACGACTTGAGACACAATATGATAGAATTTGAATTTCATGTGTTTAAAAACCTTGATTGAAAGTTATTGGGTCGTACCGATGGATAGGGGGGAGGCCTTTAGTCAAGAAACTCACACACTCCCCTGAGTACCACAATTTGCATTTGAGAATGTGCAAGGAAATTTATCTTGAAGCTAGCTATTCTCTTGCCTCATCTAAAGAATTTTGGAGTGGGAAGATTGACAGGAACAACAAGTACATGTTTTCTCTTCTTAAAAAAACAAAGCCAGGGATTTCATCCCTAATTTAAAGAAGAAGGATGATGGGCACACTATGAATATTGAGGAGACCTTACAGGAGGCTAAAAGCTTCTTTATGGATGTTTTCTCTGGTTCTCCCAAGTGGGGGGAGGACATTCAGAGGGCCAGAGATACCATTGCTTTGAAAAGGAAAAAAATGATTCCTGAAAGCCTGGTTCCCATTCTGGACCTGTCCCTCACTGCCGGTGAGATCAAAGAAGCCATCTATAAATTGAAACCCTGTAAGTCCCCTGGTTTTGATGGTCTGCCTAATGAATTTTTCATGATGCTTTGTGATTTTCTCACTCCTTACATTCTTTTGGTTTGGGAAGAGGCTTCTAGTAAAGGATTTCTCCCTTGCCACATCAACACGGGGGTTATTAGACATGCATAAAAAGGGGAATAAAGATGACCGTAATAACTGGAGACCCATTTCTTGTCTTAATACCATATACAAAATTATTGCTTCCACCATAGCTAGAAGGCTTAGCCCCTTAATGAATCTCTTCATTCTCCCTGAGAAAAAAGGGTTCATCAAAGGTAGATACATTCTTGATGCCATCATCTCTCTTTGGGAAGGCATGGAAAATGCCAAAGATAATGAGCAAAATTTTGATTTTTTCAAAATTGATTTTGACAAGGCTTATGACAGGATTGAGTGGGATTTCATCCTCCAGTCTTTACATGACTTAGGAGCTGGGAATAAGCTTATTAAGTATATTAGCACTCTGTTTGGGAATGCTTGTTCTAGAGTTGCCATTAATGGGCACATTTCTGACCCCTTTAGACTCAAAAGATCCATAAGACAGGGTTGCCCTCTTGCCCCCTTATTATTTGCCATTGCTAGTGATGCCCTGGGGTGGTTGGTGAAAGATGTTATGAATTGTGGTATGATAAAAGGTATTAATGTTCATAATTCCCAGTCCCCTCTTGGTCTTCAAATGTTTGCTAATGACACTAATGTTGTTTTGAATGCAGATGACCTTTCTGTGAGTAAATTTTTGGAATGCTTGGATATTTTCTATCTAGCCAGTGGCTCTAAAGTAAAGCACTCTAAAACTGGCTTTAAAGCTTCTAATGATAACCTGCCTGCTTGTGTTGAAAGACTTGGCTGCAGCATCATAAAGGATGGAGAAATATTCAGATTACTGGGGATCCCTATGGGGTTCCAGATTACTTTTGCCCAAAGATGGGAGTGGGTGATTGAAAAGTTTAAAAAGCAACTGCTATTTTGGTATGATGTTAATAGCTCCCTCCCCCATAGAACTTTTGTCCTAAACCACTACATCCTCCCTAAAATTGTTTACTTTTTGGCCTGTTGGACTCCTACTAACAAATAAATTGAGTAGGTTGTTTCTCTGGCCAGGGACTTTTTATGGGGAAGCAAACATGACCACAAGTAAATTCCCAAGGTGGCTTGGAAAACTTGTTGTCTTCCCAAGTCTCAGGGAGGATTAGGGATAATAAATCCTAAGAAAATGGCTGATAATTTGGCTGCTAAATGGATTCTGAGAAGTCTTTTCTGTAATGATATTTGGTCTTGCTTGCTAAAAAGAAATGTGGATAGATTCTGTTTGACTGATTACAAAGCCTGGAAGAATATTAATATTTTGGACATTGTGGTTTCCCCTCATGCTATAACCCCTTATGGAAGCCCTTTGGTGTGCAGAATGTGGCAGGCTTGGTTCAATGCTAAACAATCTTTCACCCCTCCCCCTGAGTTGATGCTTTCGTATGAGTTTTTTATACAAGAATCTCCCTGGATAGGCTGGTTGGCTTTCAACAATAATAAAATAGCTACTATCAAATAACACAAATGACATAAGGCTGGGGTCACCACCTGGAGAGATTTGATGGGCAATGATAGGGTGAGTAACAATCAGCAAAATAACTTAACTACTGATTTGTCTAGGTCCTGTTTGCAGGTTCTTCACAGTCAAAGAAAGTTGCTGCTGGATAATCTTGGAGGTTGGCACAGGAAAAAGCAGAGCTTGTTGGACACTGCTGCTCTCATTTTCAGAGACTTCAAAAAGCACAAAGGGACTGTGGACCAGATTATTCTTAAACTGAACTCAAGATGGCATGTCAGTTGGTCTGCTCACCAATGGACTTACAGATTTAAAACTTTGTGGGCCTTTCCAGACTGTAGTAAGCACTCCTTCTTGCAATGGTTAATGCTTCACCATGGGCTTTGGATAGGACACAAAGTTAGGAAAGTTATTAGGAATGGTGGGATCTGTACCTTCTGTGGCCTTGTGGAGGATATTTCACACCTTTTTTTTGAATGCCAGCATGCTAAAAAGTTCTGGGCTCCTGTGGAAGGTTACTTGCAGAAACATAATCTTCCACAACTTAGCAAGATGGAGGTGATTCTTGGCTGCTACAAAAATCTTGATATTTTGTTGTGGAATATCTGGAGAGGACACATTCTATGGTGCATCTGGATTAGCAGAAATGAATATACCCTTGGTAGGGGGAGAAGGAACTTCCTCTTCCCCTTTCATGAAAAATTGAAAAAGGTTTCTTTAGATTGTATTAGAAATATTAATTCTGCCCCTAACTCGACTAGTGATGTCTTCAAGATCATGGCTGAGAATAGTCCTGTCAAGTGGAGAGAACTTATCTCTGCTCAATATTCTTGTATAAGGATTTCTATGTCCTAACCCGCATGGCCGTGGTGTCTCCTGCCCAAGGCACAGTTTGTACATCCTCTCATTAATTTAACTTTCCTGCTTTCTCTAAAAAAAAAAGAAAAAAAGAAACTCACACACAATTTTGTCACACACCACATCATCATTTAATAAAATTTTGTCATGCATCATCTGAGTGAGAGAGGTCGAAAAGACACAAAGTCTTTGCTATCGCATTGGACGCCGTTGTTCGAGAAAGAAGAGAAAAAGGGAAGCCAGAAAAAGTGGTGGTTGACAATACAATTCAAATGAATTATTCATGCATTTAAGAAAGGTCTTCATTACGTCTTGGTTTGATATAAAGGCAGATTGAGTGGTTCGCTCACGACATTCTTTACGTGATCGTCACTCCCGAGTCCCCACACTTGGTAGTCTTTTTTTTTTAATATGAGTCATAAATGTCCATGTTTGGTAGGGCAGTTCTCCACATCCCATAGGGCAGTTGGTTGAGCTTTAGCCTCTTGAGGCAGAGGCCCAAGGTTTAAGCCTCATGTTGGACATCTATGGCTTTGACAAGTTAAATCAGTTGCAATATTGTAGCTTTGTTTAACCCTTGTTTTGTGGGATATACGAGGTTCTGTGAGTGCTATGCCCGTTCACTTGTACGGTTGCACTTTCAAAGTTAAAGCTCGGGGGAGGAGACTTCTATTGAACCTCCATTTTTAAAAAAACATATGAGTCATAACACTATTCACATTATAAAAGACCAAAAGTGGTATTCTTGTTCTACCCTTAAGGGCCATCCCTACCCGATTTCAACCTACAATGAACCTTCGGGCTCTTTGCCTTAGGAGATGCTAGGCATTCAACCCCTTCTTATGAATCTTCGGGCTCTCTGTCTTAGGAGATGCTAAGCATTCAACCCCTTCTTGTGTGGAATTGGGGGATCGCATGGGAGCTATGCCCTTCATTGTAACCATAATGACGAGTAGATCTCTAACATCAATGGAGCTTCCTTAAAAAAAAGGTTTGTCTTAAGTGACTCACATATGTTTGCTCATTCGAAACCATATCGTGAGAGAACTTGAACTCTGAACTCAGAATCTTCACATGGAGTACACAGTAAACCCATCCAAATAACTTAGGCTAGATTGAGATTGGGGCACCAACGCTGATAGGTTTTGACCACGGTCCTCGTGGAACAAATATAGATCACCTTGTTCCATGGGCTCTCCATTCACACAATGTGACGGAAGAAACATGACATAGTAGAAACGTAAAACTATTGTGGTTGTCTTTTGGTCATAGAAAAAACTATTTTCTTATAAATGATAAATGACTTTTGACACAAGGAGCATATGCAGAACATATATAAGGTGAAGGGGGAGGGCCAGAACACTCAAAAGTGTTTTTTTTTATATTAAAAATTCCTTTGAAAATTGTCCAACATCAAACGCTTGAAATTTTGACAACCCATTTCTCCTCACGCACCTTGGCTCCGTGTACATTGTCACGGTACAATTGAATGATGAGCTGTAGGTGATCTTGGAGTCCGGTGATGGCTGGGAGTGGTGGCGCGAATGAGAAACTTTTTTTTCACATCCGACGTTCCTTGATTCCTGTGTACTTTTGCATTGTGCACACGTAAGATTCTATACGTTCAGTGGTGGATGGCGCAGGGCTCCTCTCATCGATTACCGTAAGTATGGGCCATTCAGTTCTTGACAGACCACGGGGCAGACGGGGTGCACCGTGCATGAAAGATGACCATAGTGGAGGTGAAGCATCGGCTCGAGGCCAGTTTCGCTACGCCTGCTCTGAACAGCAAAGACAATATCTTCCGCCTGGTCGCCTCCCAGCTCGCAGGAGCGAGTTCAATGCGCTCCTCCTCTTCCTCCTCATCTTCCTCTACTTCCTTTGCATCATCAACATCGGCTGCGTCCCTTTGCACTTTCGAAACTCGTAATGGTATTCACTATTTCAACACTTCGGACTTATGCTAACCTTTTTACCCACGGGAATTGAACTCAAGACCTCCTCCTTCACACTCTTGAGATTTAACTACTAAACTAAGTGGATCATTTGTTTGAGTGGTGGCCCTGGATCCTTTACCTCAAGCTGGCACTCGGAGGCTTCCCCCTCCGATGGAGGAAGAAGAGGGCACTCGTGTTGCAGAGACAAATTCAAAAGGGTTCACCGAAGTAAGACGTAGGAGGAAAGTCAGCCCTCGAAGATCATTAGTAAGGAATGTTACGACCATTGCTCCTTCGAATAACATGTACTGCAGCTTAGAAAAGGAGATTAATGAGGTCGACCTCCCTGGGGAGAACCTTTACGAAGAAGATCCGGCCGACAATTCCATTGGATGCTCTACCAGCAAAGAAGACAACCAAGAAGGCTACACCACCAGTAAAGAGGACGGCTTCACTACTAGCAATGAGGACAACCCACACAGTGAAAGCTCCTCTCTTGGCCCTACTCTTCCGGTTTGCTTGCCAAGCTTACCTCAACAAAAGTCAAAGCTTAAAGGGAAACAACCGTCGGGCATGCCATGGAAGAGCCCCCTCAAGTGTAGGATCCTAAATCAAGAAGCTGGGAGGAAAAAAGAAGATCTAAAGAAGAAAAAAGTTCGGGTCCCTCCCCTCAAAGAGGGCAACCATCAATAATGAAAATCACTTCGCTAAACATCAGGGGTTTGACGGACCCTTCAAGAGCGGTGATTCTTGGTCAATGGTTCAAAGATAAGTGCCTTAACCCTGACTTTATATGCTTACAAGATATTAAAATCAATGCGGAGGATCTCCAGAAACGGCTTAAACGCATTTCTCCGAACCACCTTTGGCTCTCCACTTCGCACCGTAGGGGGGCGGGGGGTGCTGCAATCAGTATTAGTCACTCCTAGTCTGATAAATTGACATCGACTTGTGAAGATCGGAATCATAGGTGGATTGCTTCCTCTATCGGACCACCTAATCAGTTCACTGTGGTCTCAATTTACGCCCCTAATGGTGAGATGGACAAAATCGACACTTGGACTTCCCTTGACTCCCTCTCTCACAATGTTTTGCTTTGCGGGGACTTCAACATGGTTGAATTTCCTGAGGACCGTTGGAATAACAAGGGGAAAGTTATTGACGGTCAAGAGAAAGAGATATGGGATAAAATCAAGTTCCATCTCGACCGGGTCGAGGAGAAAGACATGAAGGGGTTCTCTTGGTCTAACCTCCAATTGGGAGACTCTCTGAGGAAAGCTAGACTTGATAGATATTACATCGACCAAAACACCATCCTCTAGTGTGGTATTCCTTCGATTTCCCAACACATGGATCTGACTATCTCGGACCACTACCCGATTACTCTTTCCTTCAAACCGATTCCCCTGCTCCGAAAAGCTCCTTGGTTTCAAGCTTTCCAGACGTCATTTTCCCTCCCCTCTATCCACCAAGAAATTTCCACAGTTTGGGCAGAGCCGGTTGCCCACTGTAATGAACCGGCTAAGTGCTGGAGAAGCGCGGTGGAAAGGACTAGACTAATTCTGATCAGGACGCATAAGGCCATAAGAGATATCCGGAATAAAAGGAGAGAAATGGTGTATCGGAGGCTCTCACGCCTTGAAGAAGAAGTGAACAAAGGTAACTTGCAATGCCAACAAGGGCTTCTGAAAATTAGGGAAAGACTTACGCTCGAGGAAGAGGTTCAAAGGAAAAATCTACAAATATTTTTCAAAGATTGGTGGGCGGGGAAGGCGGACAAACCTTCGAAAGAGATGTGTAACATCCTCAAAAGAAAACAAGCTAGGAAAGCCATCCCCTTCTTGGTCGGCAGCAATGGGATCGAATGCAGCACGGAAGTTGAGAATAGATCTATCATCGTCGAGCACTTCACCCATCTTCTCGGGGTCTCGACTCCTCTTTCCCCGCACAAGCGTGATTGCATGGCAGCCATCTCAAGGGTCGCTCAACCTGGAATCCCTCCGAACATGATTTCTTTGCTGGATGCTAACATTTTAGAGAACGAAATTATCGAGGTTATTGATGCTCTCCCCAATGGGAAGAGCCCGGGCCCTGATTGGCTCACCAATGAGTTTTTCAAGTCCTTTACGCACGTGGTGTCCACCCCGCTGTGTCTTGTGTGGCAAGAGGCTCTCTCCTTCGGTGCCCTCTCCAAGTGTCTTAATAATGGTGTCATCAAATTAATTCACAAAAGGGGAGATAAGAACAAAATTGATAACTAGCGGCCGATTACCATGCTCCAAACTGGGTACAAGATAATCGCCAACAGAATCTCATGTCATTTAAAGTCGTGGCTTTGTGAGGACCAGAAAGGTTTTATCAAAGGTAGATCTATACTTGAAGCAATTATCGATATTTGGGAAGGCCTTGCATTTGCTCAGGAGTCTGCTCAAGAGCTTATATTCATTAAGATCGACTTCGACAAAGCATATGACAGATTGGAATGGGACTTTATTCTTCAATCTCTGAAAGATCTTGGATGCAGCCAAAAGTTCACGAAGATGGTTTCCACTCTACTCGGAAATGCCTCAACGAGAATAAACATCAACGGTAAGCTCTCTGAATCCATACGTTTAAAAAGATCTATCAGGCAAGGTTGCCCACTGGCTCCTTTACTCTTCGCTATCGCCTCGGATGGCTTCAGTCGCCTATTTAAGCATCACTTGGATGCTGGAAAACTCAAAGGTCTCTCCCTTCCCCTTGGTCACGACACGGGACTTGGGGCTGTTGGAGTTAGACGTCTGCGGAAGCACGCGAACAGCACAAGGAAGAAGAAGAAGCTTGGAGCATAACACACAAGACTGAATGTATTACTAGAGAATGTACAAAGATAAGTAGCCCATTAGGGCAATAGGCGTATATACAAGCCGGGGGAAAAAAACCTCCTAAAGAGGGAAAAAAGTGCCCCGGCGGTCCTAGAGTGTTCACACACATCACTACCTAAATATATCAACAAATCCCCCCTGGGAGTGATGCGGTGAACAAGGAGCTGGCACTCATGTATAAGGAAGTGCCGAGCTATGTGGAAATCACTCCACGAAAGGAAGTAAGCCCAAAGCTTTGCGGAAAGCTTCAAACTTCTCCCTAGGCAGAGCCTTCGTGAAAAGGTCTGCAATGTTCTCCTGCGTGGGCACATATGCCAAGCTGATCTCCCCAGCAGAGAACCTCTCCCTGACATAGTGATAATGCACCTCAATGTGCTTAGTGCGAGCATGGAACACAGGGTTCCTCGCAACTGCCAATGCGCTCTGACTGTCAGTGAAGATGGTGGTGGCAGAAGACTGGCCAACACCCAAATCAGCCATAAGGCGTCTGAGCCACACACACTCAACAGTCGCTGTGAAAGCTGCCCTATACTCAGCCTCACAACTGGAAGTGGCCACAGTAGGCTGCTTCTTGCTCAACCAAGATATACATGAGCTACCAAGCATGAAGCAAAAACCACTGGTGGACACACGAGTGTCATAGAAACCAGCCCAATCTGAGTCAAAAAAAGCATGCAAATCTGGCGGTAGTGATCCCCCCTTGGGATAAAACAACCCAAGTAGCCGAGTACCACTCAAGTAGCGAAAGATGCGCTTAACCGCTTTCCAATGCGTGACTCCTGGGCAATGCATAAACCTGCTCATCTGTGAGACAGCAAACTGAATATCTGGCCGAGTAATGCATAAGTAAATCAAGCATCCAACAGCCTGCTGATAGAGAACAGCATCAAATGCATCTCCAGCATCATGAAGACTCAATCGTAAACCTGTCTCCATAGGAGTGGCAATAGGCTTACAGTCTTCAAGGCCAAAACGCTGCAATAATGTGTCAATATATTTCGTTTGACACAAAGCCATTCCACCATCAACTTGCATAAACTAAATGCCCAAATAGTGATGCAAATGCCCCAAATCAGACATCTCAAATGAGGCATGCAAATCAGCCTTGAAATCAGCAATATGCTTCTCAAGAGGACCAGTGAGCAACATGTCGTCTACATAGACAACAATGATCAAAAGCACATCATTAGCACGCTTAACATATAAGGTGCTTTCAGTTGGACTGTTCTCAAAACCATGTGCAATCAGATAGGCATGTATTTTCTCATACCAAGCACGTGGTGCTTGCTTTAAACCATATAACGCCTTCTTTAACCTGCACACCTGGTTTTCATGCCCTTTCTGCACAAAGCCACGGGGCTGAAAAACATACACTTCTTCATGCAAGTCACCATTCAGAAATGCTGATTTAATGTCCAACTGATGTACATTCCAACCATGATGGGCTGCAAGTGCACAAATGCTCCGAACAGTAGTCATACGGCATGTAGGTGCAAAGGTCTCATCAAAATCAATGCCTCTTTCTTGCGCATAACCCTTTGCAACAAGCCTAGCCTTATACCTGTCAACTGTACCATCAGGTTTACGCTTCAGCTTGTATACCCACTTAGTGCCAATGGCCTTCTTGCCAGGAGGCAAGTCACATAAAGACCATGTACCATTCTTCATTATAGCATCATATTCAGATTGCATAGTAGCCATCCAATTTTTTGAATTTTGTGCTTCATCAAAAGAAACAGGCTCATTCTCATCACAGAGACTAGATGCAGCCATAGCATAGCAATCTGATGCAAAGGAGGTACTATGAGAGCCTGAACGAGTACGATATGACAAAGGTGCATCTAATTTGCTGTCACGCAAAGTCTGCACCAGCCATTTTGGCATAGTTTTTGCCTGTTCAATATCAGCTCTCTCATCAACAAGTGCATCATGTAAATCTGCATCAGAAATGGAATGATCTGCATCATCATATGAAACCTGCAAAGGCTGAGAAGTTGCCTCATTAGGACCAGCGCTAGCCTGTCCACCTGTAAAAAGAGGCATCAAAGTATCATACATGTCTTTGGAGCTAACAGATGTCTCCTTAGTACATGAAAGCAATGGCTGAATAGCATCTTCCACAAAGACAACATCACGGCTAACCAGAATGCGTTTACTCTGTGGATGATACAGACAATAGCCTTTACTTTCAGAACTGTACCCAACAAAAATACATTTTACTGCCTTATCATCCAATTTTCTGCGATGTTGTTCAGGCACTAATGCATATGCCAAACAACCAAAAACACGCAGATGAGCAACAGATGGCTTGCGGTCATGCCAAGCCTCATATGGAGTGATAGACTGCAACGCTTTGGTGGGACACCTGTTCAGTACATATGCTGCACACATGACAGCCTCAAGCCAGAAACTATGTGGTAAAGCCTGACTTTTGACCATGCACCTCGCCATCTCCATGAGTGACCTGTTCTTTCGTTTAGCAACTCCATTCTGTTGAGGTGTATGCGGCACTGTACACTGGTGTTTTATCCCACGTTCAGCCAGAAATGCATTAAAATCTGAAGACATATATTCCCCCCCTCGATCAGAACGGAGGGTGCCCATTTTACATGCTGACAGATTTTCAGCCAAAACCAAAAACTGTTTGAAGCACATGAACACTTCGGACTTTGCTTTGAGTGGATATACCCATGCATGCCTGGAAAAATCATCAATGAAAGTCACGAAGTAAAGGTAATTTCCAAAAGAGGGTGTCTGCATAGGACCACAGACATCACTATGTACAAGCTGCAATTTTTGCATAGCCCGAACTGAACCATCTTTTGGAAAGGAAGAACGCTGCATTTTGCCCAAAATACAGCCTTCACAAACATGTTTTCCAGGTGCCTCAAGTTTGGGCAAAGAGGACACCATTTCAGATTTTTGCAGGCGTAACAAACTAGCAAAATTCAGATGACCAAAGCGTGCATGCCAAAGCTTTGCATCTGACATAGCCTGAGAATCATGAACTGCACATGCCGAATCATTCACAGATCTTTCATAGTCTATGAGCTTATACAGCCCACGACATAAAATTCCAGAAGCAATAATCACATCGCCATTTGAGAGATCATGGACTCTACACCTGTCATCAACGAATTTCACAACCAAGCCAATCTTGGCTAATGCAAAAACTGATAACAGGTTCTTTTTGATCCCTGGCACAAATAAAGCATCTGACAAAGTGAAAGAACTACCATCAGCAGTAGTCAGAATGATCTTACCAACTCCCATAACAGGATAAGAGGAGTTATTGGCGCATGTGACAATATTCCCTGTAGGGGCAGGCTCGAGTGAAGAGAAGAAACTGCGCTGCGAGGTAATATGTTTGGTTGCCCCACTGTCAAAGTACCAAACATCTGAGTCTACTGCAGACATGCACTGATCATGAGAAGATGGGTCAAAACTGCAGACAGTAGTAAACGCCCATTCTTCTTCCTGCACAAGATTTGCAGACTCTGTTTTTGGTGTAGAGGCCTCTGCAACAACCATTCCAGCCTCTTTCTTCTTTGCCTCTTTAGCAGCCAGTTTTGGACAGTTCTTTATAATATGATCATTTCCTTTACAGTACTTGCAGAACAATTTCTGCTTTTCTGATTTCTTCTCATCTTTATCCTGGTTCTTCGATTGTGCAGCATTTGCAGATTTCTGCTTACTAGTAGAAGAGCTCCATTTTCCTTTGCCCTTCTGACTAGCCAGGAAAGCTTGATCTACAACACGCATAATGGACCTGTTCTGCCTGGACTGATCTTCCTGCAACAGAACAGAGACTAATTCCTCAAATGACAAGGCGTTCGGATTGCCTTTCATCATCAATCGAAGAGTAGAGGCAAAACTCTGATATGAATCAGGAAGGCCATTCAGAACGGTCTGCACAAGTGAGCTATCTGGTATAACCTCATCAGCAGAAATCAATTGTTCCTTCAGGTCTTTGATCTTTGTAAGAAAACTGTCCATCGAATCACCTTCATTCATGTGCTCGCTCTCCAACTGTTTTCGGAGGTAAGCAACACGAGCCTCATTCCTAGCCTGGTACAAAGTGGTAAGTGTATCCCAAGCATCCTTTGCTGTTCTGCAAGAGCGAATGTGAGGAATAATGGCACGTTTGACAGACAAAGCTATCAATGCATGTGCCTGGGCATCTCTGCCATCCCAACGAATCTGCTCTGCAGTAGGTGCAACAGAAACAGCAGCACGAACAGGAATCTGCGGAATATCATCTTCGACACCATCTTCATCAGCTGCAACACCTGTATTTGCAGTACCTGTCGTTACAGGTGTAACAGGACGTCTTTCAACACCCTGCACAATGTTCCACAATCCTTTTGCAACCAGTACATGTCGCATCATATAAGCCCATAATGGGTAGTTGGTACCATCCAACTTATCCTCAACAGCCAACATACGGAATACATCACTGCTTTCAGCCATGGCCGGTGACTAAAATACCTTGATGCAGAAAATTGACTGTATCTCAAAAAGTTGAACAGAACTGCCCAGACGAGTTCTGCTAGACCTGTAGCAGACTTCGAGACGCTTAAACTGGCGAACAGAAACTGGTATATACCTTTGGCACAAAAGGATGAAATAGCCTGCACAAGCACTGCGATAGTGCGTTCGGAGGCTGAAACGAGCTTAGATCGCGATTTCGGCACCACAAAGCGAAGCCGTTTTGATCTCGGAAACACCCTAAGTATGCTCACCAAATTTTGTGCGAATCTGAGACTGCAAATGGAGGAGTGTCGACGGCGCCCTAGAAGAAGCAACGACCTGCTCTGATACCAATTGTTGGAGTTAGACGTCTGCGGAAGCACGCGAACAGAACAAGGAAGAAGAAGAAGCTTGGAGCACAACACACAAGACTGAATGTATTACTAGAGAATGTACAAAGATAAGTAGCCCATTAGGGCAATAGGCGTATATACAAGCCGAGGGAAAAAAACCTCCTAAAGAGGGAAAAAAGTGCCCCGGCGGTCCTAGAGTGTTCACACACATCACTACCTAAATATATCAACAGGGGCAATCGAAGAAGAGGTGAACGAGGTCTTTGATACATCGATGGCACCACTTGCACCAAGGAGGCACACCACAAATTTTGTTGGCCCTTGCGTTGTACCAGATACCTTTATGCAAGATTTTCCACATGAGAATGGATTTCTTGATCTCAATTCTTGATCTCAATAAGGGGTGCCAAATCGACACGAACTTAAGTTCCCATCGAAGTTTGGTCCAAGAAAGGCACCATACCTTGTTAAGAGTGTGGTGAACATCTAAGTTTTCTTTGAAGTTAGGAATTCTGGATAGTTTCTTACCATTGCTCCATTTGAGGCCCTCTAGGCAAGGAAGATCATGTCCGCAGAGAAGGTGGGTAGTTGAGTGGTCCCACGCTAAACACCTATTTTGAAGAAGAGTCCATTCTTCGAGAGAAATTCTATGTCTTGGGTCTAGGTCTTCAAACCTAATCCACTGGCCGGTCTCTTGTTTCCAGAGCTGCTTCCACTGTTTGTACCCCTTGTTCCATAGTCGCTTAGCCCTTTGGAGGTTCCAAGACTCCACCTCCCTTAAGCCACTGATCAGGAACCAGATAGAGTCATTTTGTCTTATCCCAGCAGCCCACTTCCACTCATCATTGACTCTGATGAATTTTTTGGATTTGTTCCAACTCTTCCATAAGGAACACACGAGGCTAGAGCCTTTAGGGGACACCGGGTGGGGGGAGAACAAAAGCGTGAGGATCCCAATGTCCTTCCAGCCGGGAAGACCAACTAAGGTAAGGTCTTTTGAATTTCTGAAGATCAATTTAGCCCAGGAGGACTCTCTATTGCACCAAGCCTCGATAAACCACTTTGTCGTCAGCTTGTCAGCTAATCCAGTGATATCCAAAATACCCAAGCCCCCCGAGTCTTTTGGTCTAATACAAGTTTCCCATTTGATTTTGGGAATCCCCCTCCTATTGGGGTCCCCAGTCCATAGGAAGTTTCTGCAGATCCTTTCCACTTTGGCCAATTCTTTCTCCTTAGGTCTCCAACAGGAGATATAGTAAATAATCGTAGAAAGCATAAATGTGTTGACAACCATTGCACTCCCTGCCAAGTTAGCTTGCATACCTTTCCAATGATTTAGTTTGCTATCCAATTTGGATAGAATCCAGTTCCACCGTTGGTCCATCGAGATGTTGAAGCCCATCGGAATGCCGAGGAGACGGAAGACTTGGCCGCTAGGGATAACTTGAAACCCCTGATCAATCAACAGTTGGGGCGGAGGCCTATGCATTGCTCTGAAAGCAGTTTTAGCATGGTTGATTTTTGAACCTGATGCCTTACAAAAGGTGTCCAGGCAGTTCCAAAACACCTCAATGATGTTTCTATCGTTACGAACAAAGGCATTCATGTCATCGAAAAAGAGTAAGGCGGTTGGTTGCTCTTCTAGGTTGTGGAATGCCATCAGAGGCGAGACTCTTTGGAAAATTTGGAGGGAGCGATGTGCTGTCAACTTTGGCCAAACCCCAAAGGAATGGTCGACTGAGAAATCCTTGTTTCTTCTAGGTAAAAGAATCTCCCGAGACAAGAGATCTCCTCCATTTAGGCACCACTCTATTTATCTCCTCGTAGATAACAAGCTGAAACCCAAATGGGTCCCCCATGAAGGAGATGATAGTTTTGTACGCCTCATTTGTAATGCCCTCTAGCTTGCCGAACTCATCCCCTGCTTTGTGGGATTTGGGGGATCCCATGGGCACTAGTCCCATTCACCTGTAACTTTTCTTCATTATTTTAATTAAAGTCTGGGAGATTAGGCCATGGCCGAACTTTCTTTTATTGAAAAAAAAAATTTAATCTCGAGATCTTTGGTCATATACACGAGTGATCAAACGATGTTCGATTTCAAATTCGTCTAAATCGGCAACACCCTTAGATCATAGAATAACTTTATTATTGGGAGAATATGGTAGGAGTTGTCAAGATCGAAGCAAGAATCATGGTAGATGCACTCAAGCAATGTAACAAGATAATGGTGATTCCTTAACCCTCTAGGATCTTTTGCACATAAGCGGATGATGAAGTTTCAAAAAAGAAAAGAGTCTCAAAGGTCTTCATAGAGGCTCTACATAGGAGAGGATGATGATGAACCCATCAAGGTCTCCATGGAAGCTACACTCTAAAACCAATGCAAGAGAATGAGGATTACGACCACCATGTGCTAGAGAGATGACTCTCCTCTCAACCATATGCCTTTATATATAGGTCTCTCCAGGGGACTACCTTCTTGGTCAGGTGGATTCTAACCATCCATGTGTTGGTCATGTAATTGCATGTGCGCCAAGTATCCCAGCTAACTCGAGTTAACTCAAGTGGATGCTTCTTGAAGGCTTTATATCTCTTTGGGCAAAATTTTCTCCCCATGTATCCCATGGGAATTGAACCCAAGACCTCCTCCTTCATACCCTTGAGACTTAACCACAAAGCTAAGTGGATCACTTGTTTACAAGAGCATATGACTTGCTATATAAGTCTAACCGTGAGATCTTTGGCCATATACACAGGTAACCAAACAATGTTCAATTTTAGATTCGTCTGAATTGGCCAGACCCTTAGATCATAGAATAACTTTATTACATGGAGAATATGGTAGGAGTTATGAAGATCGAAGCAAGAATCATGGTAGATGCACTCAAGCAATGTAACAAGATAATGGTGATTCCTTAACCCTCTAGGATCTTTTGCACCCAAATTGGACCTAAGACGAGGGTTTATGATCAATTTTAATCTGAGGTGGACATTAGAATATGAAGAGGGTAACTTTTTAAAACTCACCTATAAAAGTGAATTAAACTTTTCATTGTACCTCTTCTTGTTCTTGTTCATTCTCTTTTTTAATCAAGTATGAGTTGTTTGGGAGCTCTTATGTGTTGCCCATGAGAAGGCTTGCTTGCATGTGTGTGCATGTATGCATGTGTGTATGTGTGACACTCTTTGTGAGTGCACGCATGACTCCTGGCGTGGTGAAGGTGTTCATGTCATGGACTCTTCTCTTAAACTGATATTTTGTGAGCGAAGATCCATTGTTTGATGGCAATCGGTACATGTGTCATGCTAACAAGTCCACATTGAACACCTAACAATTCTAAGTGCGTTCACATACACATCACCACCAAAAAATATAGTAACACACCTAAAAATCCTAAGTGCGTTCACACATACATCACCACCAAAATATACTAATAAAAATTGTTAATATATATTGTATTGTATTTCATAGTGATAGAAAAGGATTTGAGGCGGGCCATTGCCATGTAACGGATTAAACGTTGACACAACATTTGTTACTACACATGAGAGGCTTGATTTTTGACTTGAAAAGACGTTAAACCGATTCACATTCATTGAATTCAATATACTTGATATCTTGACACATTTGAAAATTGAATGTCGCTAGCGTTCACCACACTCTTGCATGCTTGAATTTAACGCTAGGATGCTAATGTTTCTATGAAAAGGACAACTAGTTCCTTTTATATATATATATATATATATACTTTGATATTTTTTAATATTTTATCCCTGCATATGCGTACACGTGTACGCTTCTATCCATGAAACTTTACAATGCATGTTCACTTTATGCAAGGCTACTGAAACCAACCTCTACTTCATGGTGCAATACATACTCCATACGTAAAAGCACTATATTTTACATACATATGCTCATTCGAATACGCAATGGTTGTATCCTTTGTTTTTTTTTAATGGAGGCTGATCTGAAGTCTACTCCCTGGAGTTTTAACTTTGAACTTATAACTATATAGAATGCATCTGTAATACTCGCGGGACCCCTTTTATCTCACAAGAACAAAGATTAAATTGGTTTGATACGATACATTGATAATTGCCCGAAGACAATAGGGAAATCTGGTATATAATTGGCCTACATGTGTTAACTGCGACTAAGAGGGGTTGAATGCCTACCCTCTCCTCAAGAGGCAAGGGCTCCGACCAATCGAGTTAGCATGCATGGACACAATGGTTGTATCCTTTGGTTTTTGGTTTTGTTTTGATTGTGTGAAGACATTGTTGATATGATAGAATTCGAATTTCATGTCTTTAACAACCTTGATTGAAAGTTAATGGGTCGTACCGATGGATAGGAGGGAGAGGGGATGGGAGGCCTTTGGTGAAGATATTCACACAATTAAAAAATAAATAAAATAAAAGGAAGTTCGGCCTTGGTCTATTCTCCCAGACTTTAATTAAAATAAAGGAGGAAAGTTACAAGTGAATGGGACTAGTGCCCATGGGACCCCCCGAATCCCACACTGCAGGGGACAAGTTCGGTAATCTAGAGGGCATTACAAATGAGGCGGATAAATCTATCATCTTCCTCATGCAGGACCCATTTGGATTTCAACTTGTTATCTTCGGGGAGATAAATACAATGGTGCGTAAACAGTGGAGATCTCTTATCTCGGGAGATTGTTTTACCTAGAAGAAACAAGGATTTCTCAATCAACCACTCCTTTGGAGTTTGGCCAAAGTTGTCTTTGCTTTTATTCATGCAAAGGTGCGTAAACAGTGGAGATCTCTTATCTCGGGAGATTGTTTTACCTAGAAGAAACAAGGATTTCTCAATCAACCACTCCTTTGGAGTTTGGCCAAAGGTCTTGAATTATTCATGCATCCATCGGCCATCAAAATTTGAAAACGAAGGGCAAAAAAGGAGGTGATGAACTGAGCGATGACGGACACGGACGCATGGTTACACTCCACAGCAGCGCAGCGCATAACACGCAGGAAAAAGACGAAGAAGAAGAAGACTTGCGCCATCAGAACTAGAGATTGCTCGTCTGTGTCTGTGTCCAAAACACGGTCACCAGGTGTGGGAAGCTAGTGACGATGCAGGAGCTGACAGAACTGATGATATAGTGGAAAGCTTGTGACGGGGCTGCGTGTTTACTTCACGTACATCGACGGAGCTGAAGCTTGTAACATCTGCGGAAACTTCTTCAAGGTCTACAGTCATCTTCTCCCTGTAACTGTGCGAGGACGCCCCCCCTCTATCGCGATACACACGCTCCCCCGTCTGTCGCGATAGACGGCCAACGGGCCCTCATCGGTCTATTGCGATAGCGCTCCCTGTGTCGCGATAATTCACCCGCCATCTATCGCGATACCCCAAGGGCCTCCCGCCGCGATTGCCATGAGCCCCCCTGTGTCGCGATACATTCACCCACCATCTGTCGCGATACCCCAAGGGCCCCCGACCGCGATTGCCTTGATTTGTGAGCTTTCAACGTCTCGATTCATAGCGGCAACCTCGGTTGATTTCTCCTTCTTTTTTTTCGCGCTTGCCTTCATGATGGTGCTTTTCCTGGTGGCCCCCTCTGAAAGCTTTGATTTAGCATTGGAAAAACTTAAAACCAAATCCAAAACTGCCGCCCTTCGAATTAGCATTGGATTCTAAATCATACTCAGTGGCGGCTTAGCTTCTTAGCGACGGCTCTTCTTTTATCGCTCCATTTTTAAATCAAATTAAAAAAAATAAAAATAAGCTTTACTCTCGCCTTCGACTAGTTGTGCTTCCAATCTCTTGTTTTCGAGTCCTTTTTGGATTTTAAGAGTCTAAAAAGGATAAGGCATCTCCCAACCTGCGGGCAAGTGTTTTTGTTTCTCGTTGCCATGTCTATCCTTTTTCCTTCTTTGGTCCTAAGCAACGTGGCTCCCCCCCAGTCCCAGTGCCCTCTTGAGGTGGACTCCGTCCCTTCGGACGTCTCACCTCCGATGGTCTCTTTGTGCAAGGAGTCTGTGGCAGCGAAGCAAGAAGAACTGATGAAAATTTGCCTCATCGGTCAAATTTTTGGTCCTCGGCCCCCTCTAGAAAATGTGAGAACTTGGCTGCGCAAGGAGTGGTTCCCGCGTGGTATAATTGTGTGCAAATGTCAATTCCTGTCGGCGAATCATCTAGTTCTCGTGTTTGAGAACGAAGAGATGGCCTTCCAAGCTCTGCAAGCAGGCTCTGGCTTGTGGGCCGGTCAACCTTATGTCTTTTTAAGTGGACCCCAGACTTTGTTCCGAACAAGTCAAAGCCTCTTCGTTACCCGCTTTGGGTGGAGCTTCCCAATCTGCCATATTTCTTGTATGGTTTTCTTCAAGAAATCGTTTCACCGATCGGTCGCCCAATGGCCTCAAGAGGGGATGTTGGGGGGTTAATCTACGAGGGTGCTCAACACTCTTTCAATGCACGATGGCACCCACAAATTTGCGTTGAAACAGACTTGAACCAGGTCCTCCCCTCGAAGATCTCCGTAAAATATGGCGAGGGTAAGATTTGGGTACAGGAGATTACCTACAAGAATTCGCCCAATGCGTGCTTCCGTTGCGGGCACCAAGGTCATAAGGTCAAAGACTGCCCCCTGAAGCAAAATATCAACAAAAACAAGCTTAAACCAGATGGGGCCCCGGATCTTCTCCCTCAAGTTGGCACTCGGGGTTCCCCCCCCCCCCCCCCCCCCCGATGGAGGAAGAAGAGGGCACTCGTGTTGCCGAGACGGATTCAGACGGGTTCACGGAAGTAAAACACAGGAGGAAAGTTAGCCCTCGAAGATCTTTAGCAAGGAATGTTTCAACCACTGCTCCTTCGAATAACATGTACTGCAACCTAGAAAAGGAGATTAATGAGATTGACCTCCCAGGTGACAAGCTTTATGAAGAAGACCCGGCTGACAATTCCCTTGGATGTTCTACAAGCAAAGAAGACAACCAAGAAGGTTACACCACCAGTAATGAGGATGGCTTCTCGACTAGCAATGAAGACAACCAAGATAGTGAAAGCTCCTTCCCTGTCCCTACTCTTCCGGCAGGCATGCCAAGCTTACCGAAACAAAAGTCAAAGCTTAAAGGGAAACAACCGTCAGGTATGCCGTGGAAGAGCCCCTCAAGAGTAGGATCCTAAGTCAAGAAGTGGGGAGGAAAAAAGAAGATCAAAAGAAAAAAAAAGATCGGGTCCCTCCCCCCAAAGAGGGCAACCATCAACAATGAAAATCACTTCGCTAAATGTCAGGGGTTTGTCGGACCCTTCAAGAGCGGCGATTCTTGGTCAATGGTTCAAAGACAAGTGCCTCAACCCTGACTTTATCTGCTTACAAGAGATTAAAATCAATGCAGAGGATCTCTAGAAACGGCTTAAACGCATTTCTCCGAACCACCTTTGGTTCTCCACTTCGCACCCTAGGGGGGTGGGGGGTGTTGCCATCGGTATTAGTCACTCCTGGTCCGGTAGATTGACATCGACTTGTGAAGATCGGAATCATCGGTGGATTGCTTCCTCTATCGGGCCACCTAATCAATTCACTATGGTCTCAATTTATGCCCCTAATGGGGAGACGGACAGAATCGACACTTGGACTTCCCTTGACTCCCTCTCTCACAATGTTTTGCTTTGCGGGGACTTCAACATGGTTGAATTTCCTGAGGACCGTTGGAATAACAAGGGGAAAATTATTGACGGTCAGGAGAAAGAGATATGGGATAAAATCAAGTTCCATCTCGACCTAGTCGAGGTGAAAGACATGAAGGGGTTCTCCTGGTCTAACCTCCAATTGGGGGACTCTCTGAGGAAAGCTAGACTTGATAGATGTTACATCGACTTGTGAAGATCGGAATCATCGGTGGATTGCTTCCTCTATCGGGCCACCTAATCAATTCACTATGGTCTCAATTTATGCCCCTAATGGGGAGACGGACAAAATCGACACTTGGACTTCCCTTGACTCCCTCTCTCACAATGTTTTGCTTTGCGGGAACTTCAACATGGTTGAATTTCCTGAGGACCATTGGAATAACAAGGGGAAAAAGAGATATGGGATAAAATCAAGTTCCATCTCGACCTAGTCGAGGTGAAAGACATGAAGGGGTTCTCCTGGTCTAACCTCCAATTGGGGGACTCTCTGAGGAAAGCTAGACTTGATAGATGTTACATCGACCAAAACACCATCCTCCAGTGGGGTATTCCTTCGATTTCCCAACACATGGACCTGACTATCTCGGACCACTACCCAATTACTCTTTCCTTCAAACCGATTCCCGTGCTCCGAAAAGCTCCTGGGTTTCATGCTTGCCAGACGTCATTTTCCCTCCCCTCTGTGCACCAAGAAATTTCCACAGTTTGGGCGGAGGCTTTTGCCCACTGTAATGAATCGGCTAAGTGCTGGAGAAGCGCGGTGGAAAGGACTAGAAAAATTTTGATCAGGACACGTAAGGCCATAAGAGATATTCAGAATAAAAGGAGAGAAAAGGTGTATCGGAGGCTCTCACGTCTTGAAGAAGAAGTGAACAAAGGTAACTTGCAATGCCAACAAGGGCTTCTAAAAATTAGGGGAAGACTAAGACTCGAGGAAGATTGGTGGGCGGGGAAGGCTGACAAACCTTCGAAAGAGATGTGTAACATCCTTAAAAGAAAACAAGCTAGGGAAGCCATCCCCTTCTTGGTCGACAACAATGGGATCGAATGCAGCACGGAAGTTGAAAATAGATTTATCATCGTCGAGCACTTCACCCATCTTCTCGGGGTCTCGACTCCTCTTTCCCCGCATAGACGCGATTGCATGGCAGCCATCTCAAGGGTGGCTCAATCTAGAATCCCTCCGAACATGATTTCTCTGTTGGATGCTAACATTTTAGAGAACGAAATTATCGAGGTTATTGATTCTCTCCCCAATGGGAAGAGTCCGGGCCCGGATAGACTCACCAATGAGTTTTTCAAGTCCTTTAAGCACGTGGTGGCCACCCCGCTGTGTCTTGTGTGGCAAGAGGCTCTCTCCTTCGGTGCCCTCCCTGAGTGTCTTAATAATGGTGTCATCAAATTAATTCATAAAAGGGGAGATAAGAACAAAATTGGAAACTGGCAGCCGATTACAATGCTCCAAACTGGGTACAAGATAATCGCCAAAGTAATCGCCAACAGAATCTCGTGTCATTTAAAGTCATGGCTCTGTGAGGACCAGAAAGGCTTTATCAAACTTAAGGTAGATCTATACTTGAAGCAATCGTCGATATTTGGGAAGGCCTAGCATTTGCTGAGGAGTCTGCTCAAGAGCTGATATTCATTAAGATCGACTTCGACAAAGCATATGACAGATTGGAATGGGATTTTATTCTTCAATCTCTGAAAGATCTTGGATGCAGCCAAAAGTTCACGAAGATGGTTTCCACTCTACTCGAAAATGCCTCAACAAGAATAAACATAAACGGTAAGCTCTCTGAACCCATACGTTTAAAAAGATCTATCAGGCAAGGTTGCCCACGGGCTCCATTACTCTTCGCTATCGCCTCGGATGGCCTCAGTTGCCTATTTAAGCATCACTTGGATGCTGGAAATCTCAAAGGTCTCTCCATACCCCTTGGTCACGACCAGATGATTGCTAGACTCTTTGCTGATGACATTAATGCTTTTGTTCATAACGATAGAAACTGCATTGAGGTGTTTTGGAACTGCCTCGACACCTTTTGTAAGGCGTCAGGTTCAAAAATCATCCATGCTAAAACTGCTTTCAGAGCAATCCATGGGCCTCTGCCCCAACTACTGATTGATCAGGGGTGTCAAGTTATCCATAGCGGTCAAGTCTTCCGTCTCCTCGGCATTCCGATGGGCTTCAACATCTCGATGGACCAACGGTGGAACTGGATTCTATCCAAACTGGATAACAAACTAAATCATTGGAAAGGTATGCAAGCTAACTTGGCAGGGCGTGCAATGGTTGTCAACACATTTATGCTTTCTACGATTATTTACTATATCTCGTGTTGGAGACCTAAGGAGAAAGAATTGGCCAAAGTGGAAAGGACCTGCAGAAACTTCCTATGGACGGGGGACCCCAATAGGAGGGGGATTCCCAAAATCAAATGGGAAACTTGTATTAGCTCAAAAGACTCGGGGGGCTTGGGTATCTTGGATATCACTGGGTTAGCTGACAAGCTGGCCGCAAAGTGGTTTATCAAGGCTTGGTGCAATAGAGAGTCCTCCTGGGCTAAATTGATCTTCAGAAATTCGAAAGACCTTACCTTAGTTGGTCTTCCCGCCTAGAAGGACATTGGGATCCTCATGCTGTTGTTCTCCCCCCACCCGGTGTCCCCTAAAGGCTCTAGCCTCGTGTGTTCCTTATGGAAGAGTTGGAACAAAGCCAAACAATTCATCAGAGTCAGTGATGAGTGGAAGTGGGCTGCGAGGATAAGACAAAATGACTCTATCTGGTTCCCGATCAGCTGCTTAAGGGAGGTGGAGTCTTGGAACCTCCAAACGGCTAAGCGACTTTGGAACAAGGGGTACAAACAGTGGAAACAGCTCTGGAAACAAGAGACCGGCGAGTGGGTTAGGTTTGAAGACTTAGACCCAAGACATAGAATTTCTCTCGAAGAATGGAATCTTCTTCAAAGCAGGTGTTCCACGTGGGACCACTCAACTACCCGCCTTCTCTGCGGACAGGATCTTCCTTGCCTAGAGGGCCTCAAATGGAACAATGGTAAGAAAGTATCCAGAATTCCCAACTTCAAAGAAAACTTAGATGTTCATCACACTCTTAACAAGGTGTGGTGTCTTTCTTGGTCCAAACTTCGATGGGAACTTAAGTTCATGTCGATTTGGCACCCCCTTATTGAGATCAAGAAATCCGTTCTCATGTGGTAAATCTTGCATAAAGGAATCTGGTACAATGCAAGGGCCAACAAAATCTGTGGTGTGCCTCCATGGTGCAAGCGGTGCCACCGATGCATCGAAGACCTTGTTCACCTCTTCTTCGATTGCCCCAAGTCCCGTGTTATCTAGCATCATGTGACACGGATTATACGACTCTCGAACCAAATCAATTGGCAACAGGCGCTGTTGGGTGAGGCGGTTGACTGCTCTGCTAGGCTGTGGAATGCCATCAGAGGTGAGACTCTTTGGAAAATTTGGAGGGAGCGATGTGCTGTCAACTTTGGCTAAACCCCAAAGGAATGGTCGATTGAGAAATCCTTGTTTCTTCTAGGTAAAAGAATCTCCAGAGACAAGAGGTCTCCTCCATTTAGACATCAGTGTATTTATCTCCTAGTAGATAACAAGCTGAAACCCAAATGGGTCCCCCATGAAGGAGATGATAATTTTGTATGCCTCATTTGTAACGCCCTCTAGCTTATCGAACTCGTCCCCTGCTTTGTGGGATTTGGGGGGTCCCATGGGCACTAGTCCCATTCACTTGTAACTTTCCTTCATTATTTTAATTAAAGTCCGGAAGATTAGGCCATGGCCGAACTTCCTTTTATAAAAAAAAAAAATTATTCATGCATTTAAGACGGCTCTTCATTAGGTCTTCATTTGATATAAAGGCAAAGGACCATTTGATTGGTTCCTGATAATATTCATTACGTGATCGTGATTCGTCACTCCACAAAACCTGGCGGTCTTTTCTTTTTTTAGTATGAGTCATAACACCATTCACACTACAAGAGATCGAAAGTAGTATTCTTGTTCTACCCTTAAGGGCCGTCCCTTCTCGATTTCAACCTACAATGAACCTTCGGGCTCTTTGTCTTAGGAGATGCTAGACATTCAACCCCTTCTTATGAATCTTTGGCCTCTCTGTCTTAGAGATGTTAGGCATTTAACCTTTTCTTGTGTGAAATTTGGGGATCACATGGGTGCTATGCCCTTCATTGTAACCATCATGAAGAGTAAATCTCAAACATCGAACTTCCTTAAAAAAAAAGGTTTGTCTTAAGCGACTCACATATGTCTGCTCATTCGAAACCATATCATGAGAGAATTTGAACTCCGAACTCAAAATCTTCACATCAAGGACACAATAAACCCATCCAAATAACTTAGCTTAGATTGAGATTGGGGTGCCGGCGTTGATAGGTTTTTGACCACGGTTCCAGGTGGAACAAATGTAGATCACCTTGTTCCATGGACTCTCCATTCACACAACGTGGCAGAAGAAACATGACATGGTAGAAACGTAAGGCTATTGTGGCTGTTTTTTCGTCATAGAAAAAATTGTTTTCTTATAAATGATAAACGACTTTTGACACGTGGAGCATTTTCAGTATGCGAAACATGTATAGAGCGGAGGGAGAGGATCGGAACACTTTAAAGTGTTTTGTACCACCTAATCAGCACACTCGAAAGGCCACTCCTGTATGTGAATGGATATTGCCATATGTCACTAAATAATTGGACCGAGGAGTTGCAACACTGACGCCCCAGTATGAATCGAGGCTTATGCAGCACAGTTATCATATATATGAGAAGAAGATCTTACCATTTACATTTTTTTTAAATATTAAAAATTCCTTTGAAAATTGTCCAACATCAAACGCTCGAAATTTTGACAACCCATTTCTCCTCAGGCACCTTGGCTCCGTGTACATTATGACGGTACAATTGAATGATGAGCTGTAGCCTGTAGCGGATCTTGGAGTCCGGACTCCGGTCACGGCTTAGAGTGGTGGCGCGTATGAGAAATTTTTTTCACATCCGACGTTCCTTGATTCCTGTGTACTTTTGAACGATCCGATCATTTTTTCAGCATTCTGCACCTAAGATTCTACACGTTCAGTGGTGGATGGCTCAGGGCTCCTCTCATCGATTACCGTAAGAATGGGCCATTCAGTTCTTGACAGACCTCGGGGGAGACGGGTTGCATGAAAGATGACCATAGTGGAGGCGAGGCATCGGCTCGAGGCCAGTCTCGCTACGCCTGCTCTGAACAGTAAAGACAATGTCTTCCGCCTGGTCGCCTCCCAGCTCGCAGAAGCGGGTTCAATGCCCTCCTCCTCCTCCTCTTCCTCTACTTCCTTTGCATCATCAACATCGGCTGCCTCCCTTTGCACTTTCGAAACTCGTAATGGTATTCGGTGTTTCAACACTTCGGACTTATGCTAGCTTTCTTACGGTTGTCGGGTGTTTCACATCACCAGTTCGTTCTCGTCAGACTAGAGGAGTCCCTTTCTTAATGTTGTGCCGCCCTCAACCCCATTCCCCCCCTTGGTGGCCATTTGATTTCCCTCGCAAGTAATGTCTGGCGATCTTTACCCTCAAGCTTTACGCATTAATGTTGATCCGAGACGAGAAAATATTGGAAACGAAATAATTGTTGTTTGCTTACTGTATCCACTTCTACGATGGCCTTTCTCACTTACAACCTTAAACGATCACTGATCGACCATATTCGATAGATTCCTGCCATGTACAGTGCAGGACTTGCCTTTACGGATAAGTACATTTTAAATTAGTCATTTTCGGTTAGTAAGTGAATGCGATGTGGAATCAAAAGAGAAAAGAGTCATACAATAAAACCATCAGTCTTGACGGCTTCTGCATATGATTTTTTCTTCATGCAATGAAATGATGCGTTTGCTTCCCTGCAAACTAAAGTGACCGCTCCATAGATGATGATGATATGGCTTCTTAGTGGATAATTGATCATACCACATGGTTGTAGCTTGTTGAGCATGGTTGGAATGAATTCCAATAAAAAAAACAATTTTATTTACTTATTTATTATTATTTTTAAAGGATTTGGCCAAGTCTTTTTGGTGGGAAGGAATTGTTGTTGGAATTTCCACAACCATGCAAGTTAACTCTTGCCCTTGTCATGATTTTTAATCATTTTTGAGAATTGGAGATAA
>CM035432.1:113985637-113988137 GCA_020310875.1 Ceratopteris richardii | reverse complement strand
TCAGTGATCAATACCTGTATCTGAAACAAAATCTCTGAACCCTTTTTATTAGCATTGTGCACATGCCAATAGCTTTCCATGTCATTCGTCAACTGTCCAAATTGTAGAATAAAGTTAGCTTATAAAACCTTTCTGAAAGCATTTTAGTATTCATACCCTTTTGTAACATAACAAGTATCTTCTTCTATTCCTCTGCAACAGAAATCTGATAGAATCTGAATCTTTGACTTACTTCTCCAATGTTAAGAATCTTCACAAACAAAGGATAGACAACTGACTCATAAATACTCAAGATCATACAAGATCTATTCAAGATCAATGATCTCTCCTGTGTAGAATCTGCTCTTATCAAACCTTCATGTCTGAATGTTTGATTTATTACTTGAATGTCTCCAAGTGTCCATGCTTCTCAAAAAGTTGTAAAACTTTTCTTCAAACAAATCCTTCCAAGAATTTGCAATTCCTACTTGAAACATAAGTGGACAAAACTTCTCACCTTGAGAACTCCAAAAGCTGCAAGTTGATACTTCATAACTTTCATATTTTACCCGGGTGAAATGTGATAGTACCTGCTTGATTTTCTTTTGGCTAACTCCACTTCTTAATCAAGTGATAGGATCTGATGGAACATCTTTTTGAATACAAACATGTATCCAAAAATCAATACAATCAGTGAAAGTAGATTCTCCATTGACTTGTACATCAACAAGATTCTGAATTTTCTGAAGTTTCTGAAAATACTGAATATGAGGTAACCTTTTCCAAACATAAAACCTCTACCCAAGTCTTCAACATCTGCTACAAAAAACTCTTTTACCTTAAGAGAGTTAGATAAAGAAGAAATACACTTCTCTGCAACGAGTCATATACCAAGTAGCTTTGTATTGACACTCCAAGAATTCTTTGAGGGAACATATAAGCTGTCCGCTTAAAAAGCTTCAACATAACTCATACACATATGAGTGCTTTTGTTTCTCTCAATGCAATTCTTTGTCAAATCTACTAAATCATGACCAAGTGTAATGCAAAACAAGAAACTGCTTCTTCTTTAAACAAGATGTTCTCGTAGACTTGTCTTTGGATGTAGAGGATAAAATAGGAAAAGTATATGGAAAATATATGAGAAAAGGAAGCCTTACTTTTCTTTTGGAAATGATGGACTTTCTTCTTCTGCATCTTTCTTCCACCTGATGATGATGATGTCAACATCCTTCAAACTTCTCTTCCATACCTTTTGTTCTCTTTATCTTGAAGTAGAAAACACTCTTGACTTCTTCGAATGAACTTTTCTCTTCCTCTAATGCTAAGAGTAAGAGATAAAACAAACATGGTATACAAATGGAAGTGAATATAGAATCATGTTTTATCATCTCCTCATATCTCTGAATCAAAATTCTGCTTCAAATGTCTGAAATGACTAAATTCACCAATCTTTTGTCTGAATGATGAATTACCCTTCTAGAGTTACCTTCTCTAGATACATTTGTACTTTGATATCCAACCAACTTACAACAGAAAATTGGTTGTAAAACTCATCCCATCTTCACATTTGTCTTCTTAGATGAACTTTCTTGCCATGAAAGAGATTTCTCAAAACTCTCTAGAAAAACCTTTAGATACCTGTTTTGATGTAGCCTTTAACTTTCAAATAATGAAAGTGTACAAAAGCATTCCTTGAATTTCTTCAAATCTCTTCATAACTGCTCTTCTAAGACATGACCTGTAAATGATAATCTGATACTAAAAATTGATACCTGTGATTTGATGTTGATCTGATGCCTTCATCTTCTCTAAACCATTGTTCTTCCTTGAATTTGAAGTAGTCTTCCCTTCATCAAGTCTGGGTCTTCAAACAATACTTTTGTAAAGTATTTGCATACTCTTCCAAAAATATTCGGCTGCTAACAGATCATCAACTTCATACTCCACACTGATGACTACACATGTGACTGAATTGTCTAATTCTCAAATCTCTACTCATCTAGATTAAGTGTGTATGTCAAATGTCAAATATTAGAAGATGCTTTCAAATCATATGTTGTAAATCTGGAAGTCTGGGAACCTAGGATTATGAATGAGCCTTAATGCATTGATGCCAAAAATCTAAAGTTCTGAAACCAAAACCTTAGTGCTCTGATACCAAATGTTGGAAGTGAGGTAGGCCCTTGGCTCATATCACAGGTCCATGGTTCCATAGGTCCAATATATATAACATTAATTCAAACATTCTTCAATATTGACAAAACATGAACATACCACAACTTAATCATACAGATGATAAGACAAAGATAGAGAAAGAATAGACGACATGTGTAAGGTGTTACGTAAGCCATCGCTTACTCATAGTATCATATATACCAATGTTCAATGTACAATGTGGGAGCAAAACTCTCAACCACTCTATGTGATGAGAAATAGATGAATGAGTGAATGTACAATGTAACAAACATATTCAGATGTATGGGCAGTAATCTGAATATACATGAGATGTGTGACCTTA
>CM035432.1:113973137-113975637 GCA_020310875.1 Ceratopteris richardii | reverse complement strand
TTTCCTTTCTGGTCATCGATTGGTTCTTATTTACTTATAAGACATGTGGCAAGTGCGTTTGATTGTTTTTTAACTGACTTTGACAAACTTATCTTGACTTCTTAATGGTTGTTGACCTTTTAATCAGAATTAGCATTTTACTTTTCAAAGTGTTAGAGATGCTTGATGGTAAAGTGTTATTTATGGATGGAAAGCTG
Source organism: Ceratopteris richardii (assembly GCA_020310875.1). Classification (NCBI taxonomy): domain Eukaryota; kingdom Viridiplantae; phylum Streptophyta; class Polypodiopsida; order Polypodiales; family Pteridaceae; genus Ceratopteris; species Ceratopteris richardii. The sequence continues at coordinate 113,975,440 of CM035432.1, read as the reverse complement.
TCTCCGAGTAGTATAAGATTGTGCAAAAAAAAGCTTAATCATTTTTTCACTATTTGTGATTTACCATTTTTATACCATTTTTGACCTAATTTAAGAAGTCCTATACAATTTAATAGAAAGTGAAGTCCAGAAATTTATGTACAATATTTATAAATTTGAATCTATCCTACAATTTCCTGCTTAACTTCTATTTGTATAGCGGTTTGAGTTTTAGCTTACTTCTCTGATTATCAAATCTATCTTGAAGTAATGCTTTGATGAAGATATTCACAACATCATCTTGGGTATAAATATAATGAAGTTCAATTTTTCACTCTATTATTTTTTCTTTGATATGGTAAGAATGAACTTGAATATGCTTTGTTTTGGAATGGAACACTAGATTCTTTGTCATTGCAATGGCATTCTACATGTTTGTATACACACACACATACATACGCGTATATATATGTATATATATATATATATATATATATATATATATATATATATATATATATATATATATATATATATATATATATATATATATAGATAGATAGATAGATAGATAGATAGATAGATAGATAGATAGATAGATAGATAGATAGATAGATAGATAGATAGATAGATAGATAGATAGATAGATAGATAGATAGATAGATAGAGAGAGAGAGAGAGAGAGAGAGAGAGAGAGAGAGAGAGAGAGAGAGAGAGAGAGAGAGAGAGAGAGAGAGAGAGAGAGAGAGAGAGAGAGAGAGAGAGAGAGAGAGAGAGAGAGAGAGAGAGATCATAGTTGGACCGAGAGATTTAAATCGAGATTTAATCGTTTAAATCGTTCAGACCCTAAATAAAAATCGAGGTTTTTATCCACTCAAAGAGAAATTTATACTTTTCATAAAAACCTTAGATATACATAGATATTTGCATGAACAAAGATAATTACATTGTATCAAGATTCAAATGTAAAACATTCATCATGATTCATGAATCAAAGAAGTGATAGAAAACATGATCCATCAATAAATACAATTATAACTTGTAAATCTACACACACAAACATAGCATAAACTTTAAAGAGACAACTTTCAAGGTCGAAGCATAATATGAAATCTAGAATCTGAATACATCACGAGTCATGAACAATAAAATAATATGTCATTAGTCAAGCTTGAAGAGTTGGAAGTCAAATCTCCAACTCTTCATCTACAATATCATCAATATCATCCTCCTCCTCAAATGAACTAGCCCATGAGGAGGTAGATGCACTATCATTATAAAAATCCGTGACTCTCCGTGTGTTAGCATGCGAATCATCATCATCACTACTAGAAGATGCGGATCTCTCCTCCCAATCCTCTGGTACACTAGAATCTGGATTTGGACGGATGATGTGGCCTCCTCTTCTTCCACGTCCTCTCCCACCTCGACGAGAAGCCATCTTCCTAGGTCTCCGACTAGTAGATGGTGCATCGGGATCTGTTACAAAAAATTAGGATTTAATATTAACTTGACATCATACATGTAAAAAAATCAAACAACATCAAAACTTAAAATTTAACTCTAGTATATTGTAATTTGTACACCTAATGTGTTTGCTTTTTGTCTTCTTCGTGTTTGTCTCACAATCTGTTGAGACTCATGAAATAACATGGAAAAAATATCTCTCTCTTCCGCGGGGATTTGAGGGATATCTTTCACTTTAGCAATGTCAATGGAATCCACATTGACCTACAATTTACAAATTGAAATAACAAATCCAATGAGTCATGAGTTTAGGGCTTATTAGCTTAAGCCTTAAGGCTTAAGCTAACAATTATCAACTTGGAAGTTTCAACATAAATTACAATTACCTGAAGGGGTGCAATGTGGGTTCCTTTGCTCTCCAACAACTTGAGATTACAGTGTGTATACACTAGTTTCTCAAGTTGTTGTGGACTCAATCAGTTCCTTTTCTTCGTGTGAAACAATGCCCACGTACTCCAGTTCCTTTGTGCAGGGCCAGTACTGCAATCTTGTGATAAAACCTGAAGTGCTAATTTCCTCTTTGAAGAGGAATCATGATTCATAAATTATAAGTATTCTTGAAGTTTAAATTTAGACTTTAATCATAAATTATAATCATGATTCATACTTTATAAGTTTCAAAAATGAACTTACTAGAAGAGGAGTACCAACACCATATATTTCCCACCAACTGACGGGGGAAAGCTGGTTCTCTCTCAATCTCGGAGCTGGTTGTCCAAAATACCTCTCCATGGATCGAAATTGCAGACGCTCTTTCTGCAACTGTGAATATAATGCTACATCCCCTTTGGTCCACC
>CM035432.1:113943137-113960637 GCA_020310875.1 Ceratopteris richardii | reverse complement strand
TATGATTAGGTTCGTACCGAATTGAACGTAGCGCAAAAAGGTATCGCATGATTAGGTGCACGAACCTGTGCAGCTATGGAGTTGCAAGTAAGAGATGGTTGAACCACACCCTAAGCACGAGGATTAGGAAGTAATCTTCAACCATAACTTTCGGGCAAGTGGTCAGCTCATCGGACTCCTAATTGGGAGGTCACGAGTTCACATCCCCTTAGATGCAACATTGGTATGAGAGCCTAGGAAGTAGGCGTGGGCAAGATGGATGGAAGGCACGCGCAGGGCTTTGAGAAATTCGCCTAACAAAGATAGGATTGTATCTCCCAATCCATAGGTTGGATTGAGACGTGTAAGGTACCATTGGAAAGCGCTCGAAACTTGCGTGGCAATTGATTTAGGGTCTAAGATAGTGAGCATGGATGAGAATGAGGTTCAAGATATTGAGGTTGAGAACAAGGGTTTCAAGATACCAAGGTTACGAACAAGAGGTTCAAGAAACTGTGCGAGGGTGAGGGTATCAATTCAAGGGTCCTAAGGAATCCATGAGCCAATAATTGAGGATAATGATTGACCAAGGGGGAAGAATGTCATAAAGTGACATGTAGAAGATGGTTGAATCACACCTTAAGAGAGAGGATTAAGAAGTAATCCTCAACCATGTTTTTGGTGCAAGTGGTTAGCCCATTAGACTTCTACCCAGGAGGTCATGAGTTCAAATCCCCTTAGATGGAACACACACACACACATAAATATATATACATTTATATTTATGTATATATATATATATTTACTTATTTATGTATTTATATTTATATACACACACACAGAGACATATATATATATATATATATATATATATATATATATATATATATATATATATATATATATATATATATATATATATATATATATATATATATATATATAAATATAAAATAAAAAATTCATATATTATATATTTTTATGTATAATATTATATATATATGAATTTTATATATAAAATTCATATATATATATATATATATATATATATATATATATATATATATATATATATATATATATATATATATATATATATATATATATATATATATATATATATATATATATATATATAAGGTTATAAGTGTGTAAATAATTTTTTAACAATCCTCCATTGCAAACCTTTCAAGCAAATTTTGAATGTACTTCTTTTGATTCATATAATGACTTGAGAAAATTGAATGCCTAAGTAATAACACAAGAAAACCATGTCCGATATATCAAAATTTTCTTCAAATCTTTTATAAATTTGTCTATTTTTTCAAATTTCTTCATTGGGACATGTCAATGAGATGTCATCTGCATATATGGTAAAAGTTCATATATCTTTATTTATCATTTTAACATAGAATGTCGATGCCGACTGATTGTTTTTAAATCCTTCATCGATTAGATATGCATGGATGTTCTCATACCAAACTCTAGGAGCTTATTTGAATCCATGCAATACTTAAATTAACATGCAAACTAAGTCTTCTTTTCCTTTTTCTTCAAATCTTCGAGGTTGATTGATATACGTTTCCTCATGTAAATCACCATTCAAGAAAGTTGTCTTCATGTCAAAGTTTATGAATCTGTGAAAAAAATGTGATGCTATGCACATAATACATCTAACTGTAGTCATATGAGAGGTTGGAGCAAATGTCTCATCGTAATCTATAGCTTTTTTTTGTGCAAGACCTTTGACTACTAGTTAGGCTTTGTACTTATCAATGGATCCATCTGCATTTCTTTTTATTTCATACACCTATTTTGTATCAATAGGCTTTTTGCTTGGAGAAAGTTCATAGAGTTTCTAAGTTTTATTTGTCTCAATTGATTTTAATTCATCCTTCATTGTTGCAACCCACCTTTTATCTTTCAAAGCTTCACTCGTACTGAATGGATCTACTCCATATGTAAGAATGCTAAGATAAAATCATTAGTATAATCATAAAAAACATAGTCAGCTATGTTCTTGCTTTCTACAAGTTTGGCTTGTCTTCAAGTTTGGTACTCAAGAGATCCTTAATTTCTTTTAGAATGAGCATCTCATGTTTGATGAACTTTTGGAAATCTAGTCACTTTCGGATGTTAGACCCAGTAATGAGGATGATTTGACCTGCCATTGACTGTTGATTAGTCTTTTGACTAGTCGTTGACCTTGATTTTTTAGCTGTCTTGATTTCCTTTCATTATCATAATGTAGGATCATTTATTTGACATGTATTTGCTAACTTTAGAAACAAAATATTTTGTCTAGTTTGGTATTACAAATATTACAAACGTAAATAAGACATCCAACACCTTGATTATATAAAGTTGAATGATATGGTTCTTCTTACCAATATAATTTGATAATTCAACATTTTGATCCATAGGCGTTGCAATTGGGTTGCATTCTCACATTTAAATACTCAACCAGACAACATTGTAAAAGTATCAGAAAACACTGTAAAAAGCCCCCCTCCCCCCCGAAAAAAAAAATTATGCACCTTTTTGAGGAATTTGATGAAATATGTAGTAGCACCCTTGACGAGAGTAGTTTAACCCTACGAGTGTTATCTGGTTCAGGGTACTCCATTGATTTCAAGCAGTTTTGGACTCCTGGTTTTAATTCCTCTTTTAGCAACCTTGAAGGTCACCATCACTCTCTAACAATCATGATACCCATGTACGGTCCTTCCAGTCTCCAGATAAACTATAACGTTTTGGAGTAAGCAAGAAAAGCTACTACCAATTCACATCATAAGGCTAGAGTGTTTTAATTAACTTTAGTAAATGAAGCATCTAGATTTGTTAACAAGATATGAGCTTAACCATTTCATCATCTATGATGCAGTAAAAGTGGCCTTCACCATTTTAGGTAGATGAAGATGGCAACCCAAATTTCTGATTTCATTGTTGTCATGGACATGAAGGAAAACATTGTAAACCTGAGATTCAATGCCGCTTTCTATATCTCATGATTAGTTGAGAATTTGGAGAGACTAATGCTTCTATGGCATTCGGAATGTGCCAAAATCCTTAGATCAGTCTTTCCAATATGAGTCTTAGGAGCTCAAGGAGATGTGATCTCCAAGTAAGTAATTTCTGAGTTCCACTTCCCGTTCTAGTCTTGTTCCTTGTTCTAGGCTTGTCTAGTCTAGTATCCTTGACACCTTGTCTTGTTCTCTTGTAATCTTGTAGTACGAGATCTTGTCTAGTTCCTTCTTGTACCTAGTCCATCTCCCTCAGGGGAGTTCTTGTAATCTAAATATATTGTATTGTATCTACGATCTCGGGTTATGATATCTCTTCTATCTTGTCTAGTCGAGTCATCCATACCTATCAGTCCCGAGTTGTGAGACTTCTTGTATTAATTGCATATTCTTGTATTATTTTCCCTACACGGGGGTCTTGTAATTTGAAGTATAATTTCGAAATCTTGTATAGTCCAGTGAGAGGGCATAATCTAGTGCTCCGTTGACATTTTGGCAAGAATACCTTCATGAGGAACACACACAATGGAGATTATTCGTGAAGAAATGTTTTTTGCACTTCAAGTTATTCAATAATAAGTCCAAGAGATACAAGAAAACCAAGAAAGAATTCAACAATAGAATATACAAAATATAATCACAAAACTTCAAAGGCAAATCCAGGAGCCGCAAATCATATCTTCTTCAAGTATCCCCATAGCAAACTAATGTGAAGAAAAGTCCAAAGTGAGCATGCTTGATAACTTTGATGAGATAGGATCAAAGTTAACAGGATTTCTTCAACAGGTTAAGCTCTTCATAAGAATGCATCCTGACAGGTACGGAGATGATGCCTTTGAGATGTTTGTGTGCTGTCGAAACAAAGCTAAGGAAGCTATATCTATTAGAGGTCGGGAATACAAGTTTACCTTTGTTCTAAATAACGTATATTGGAAGAAACTCAACCGAAACTCATGCAATTGATAATATCAGGGCTAGGCAACTTACACCAAAGGAAAGAAAACATTTAAATGATAATTAATTATGCTTTTATTATGGAGATCATGGCCACCTGGTTCAAATGTCTTAAGAAGAAGAAGAAACAAGTTGGGTTTAAGTCTTCCACAATCCCCATCCCACATCAAAAGGATGATGCCCTTGATTCTGTACGTAGATATACTACAAACTCTTTGTAGCTTCATTATGGATATCCATCATCTTTGTGTTTGAGTACCACATATCAAGAACTCTACAAAGACCATGAGCTATGAAGATTCAAGTCTTTGAAGATCTCGCAGTCACATAATCCCTCCTCATGGAACTCGTTGCTTGAGGGAGAGGTGATGCATGGACAAAGGAAAACATTTTGAATCTTAGTTGTTGTGGATCAGGGTACTCACTTTGCTTACCAATTGATTATGACGTTAATGGACAAGTGTGTTGTCATGCACAAGTTTAGTACTTCCTATTATCATTGGTCCAATGGATTGGCTGTTAGCACAAATAAAGTGTTGTTAACCATGCTATGCAAACTCATTATGGAATTCTCAGAACATACGGATCAACTGTTGCCATCTCTTCTTTGGGCTTATCACACTCCATATAAGATTTCTATCGGATTTACCCCCTTTAAATTGGCCTATGACATTGAGGCTATTGCACCTATGGAGTAGTAATCTCTAGTCTCCGAGTAGCCATTGAGCATAAATTGTTACTCTTATCAACCATCAGTTCCATCCCGATGCCCATAGTTGATTCGGATGGGAATCGGACTTCGGACTCGGACGGGTTGGAAAGCCCGAATCGAGACCGGAAAAACGTTTCGGACGTGACTTTTTTTTTCCTCAAGAAAAATTTACAAAATTTATTGGAGATATTCCTAAATGATATTAGAAACATAAATCAATGAGATTTAAGCATAATTTCAATAAACACAAAGAGTATGATGTTGAAATTAGATAGTAAACTCACATAGGATATCGCGAAAGACCAAAAGTCTATAAATATAAATATAAAGTTATGTCAAAATATGCACACAATTAGGTATGATCAGCCATCATCATCCTCCATGTACTACTCCTCCTCTTCATCATCATGATCATGTGTAGGGTTCTCTCTTGCAATACTAGAAATCACCGAAATGACCTATATGTATCTATGGTAGATATGTGTATGTATGTGTTTATGTATATGTATAAGTATATGTAGATATAAATACATATACATATAAATTATGGCAAATATGCTAGATATCATGGTATATATGATAGTCAAAATGACCCAAAATCGGGATTTTTTGCCCCCAAAAAATTTTTCTGCAATGGTCAAGTTCGAAATGTGTTTCAGACGCGGAAGTCAGGAACGAAGTCCGGAAAGTCCGGAAAAATGATTCGGACGCGTCCGAATGCAACAATGCCGATGCCTATATTGATATGGAAGATCTGCTTCGCCACACCCATTTTTAGATTGTGTACGAGGTTAATTATTTCTTGTGTACGAGGCTAATTACTTCTTGTTTTTCACTTGGGATAGTCATGCTACTGTCAAACAATTGACTTCAGAAAATGCAGAACTTCAAGAGAATCTGGGTGAGGTGCATATGCACATGCAAGATGAGCTTCATGATCATGGAAGATTGCAAAGTGTGCATCAAGAAGTGCAGACCCATCTCGCTCGGTTGGATCACGAACACCGAACTTTATAGCATTGTTTTGCGGAGTTAGACCGTCATTGCATGTCCTTGGAATATACATATCATGCGCTCTATGATGAACCTCAGGGAACAAAGCACCAAAATGCTAATTTGTTGGAGCAAGTGGTAACCTCCTAAACTACTATTCAAGCATTGTAGGATCAAGTCATTGAGTTACAAGCACAAAATGCTCAATTGAAGGAAGCTCTTGATGAAGCCACAACAGAATTGAAGAAACAAGTCATGTTGAAGGACCAAGCCATGGCTTGTCACTCTAGTGCAATGGCTTGAATTTTTGAGCTCGAGATTGAAGTAAAGATGGCATAAAAGAAGATACCCAGGAAGCCATCGTGAGCCATCGTGAATTGTTGGATGTACACAAGCAAATAGAGCCATTTAGGACGCTAATGCTTGCCGAGTTTGACCTTGGTTGGTGTTCTGTGAGACTATCCTATGGTACTGACAATATTAAGGAGACTGCATAAGAAAATCTCCGGCATTTTCTAAGAGCACTTGGAAGTTTTGGAGACTTAGTTGCCTCCGGAGTACCATGATAGTGATGATGAAGTTGATAAAGATACTGTCTACTTTTATCATTTTTGGCTGTAGTTCCTATGTGCATGCCAAGTGTTAGCCCTTGGAGTAAATGTATCATCAGAGTCAATACCTTTTCTTTGAGAAAATGCTTTTGTAGGAGTAAATGTATCATCATAGTCAATGCCTTTTCTTTGAGAAAATGCTTTTGTGAAAAATTTAGCATTGAATATGTGAATTTGCATATCTTTTAATTTTGAATACCCACATGGTAGAGATAACTTTTTTTCCATGTGATAAGTCAACAAGATCCCAAGCAACCTCGTTTTTAAGAAAAAGTAATTCATCGTGCATGGTTCTAATCCATCTTTTATCTTTCAAATCATCATCAACAATGGTAGGCTCGCCGCTCTTCATTTGCAAAAGCTGTTGACGTATTAGAGTAAAAAGAGAACATATCATTAGAAATTATTTCTTCATTTTTTATTAAATCGACTTTGCATTTTTGATGATCTTCTATTTTTCTTGTTTTACTCTTGGTTCTTCTTTCTCGTTTTATTTCCATTTTTGATTGTTGCAAAAGGTATTACTAACTTGATGAGGAGCTTTCTTTTCACGAATAGGTGGTCGCATATGTAGAAGATGTTCTTCTTCTTGAAGAGGAGACATGAGAGGCAATAAACAAAAGATAGAGGTTGAAATATGTGGCTAAATATTTGTTAAAAAAAGAAAGGAAAATTAACTTGGATTTTCTAAGATATCATTTTAGATCGAATTTTCCCTAATAATAGCATTTTATTGAAAGATACACTCAAGAGCTTCACATTGATCCCAAATATGTTCCATGTGGATCAAGGAAAGTGCAAATGACAGAAGGGCAAATAAAATGCATATAATGACCTCAATTTCGCGGTGAAAAAGTACATGAAAATTATGTTTGAAACACTCTTAAAGAGAGTTAGAATGTTTGTACATAGAAAAGGAATGCCATTGGGGCCTTTCCTCCAATAGCCTCGCATTTATAGGGCTAAAGAGGCTTTTTTGAGATAAGCAGCTCCCAATATCTGTACACATAGCTGATATTGTGCTATTGATAGAGCCTTATTGAGAGCATTTGCCGGACTCTTTGATGTATTGACCTTCATCAATATGATCAGGCCATCCTCAAGCGGTTCTTTGATGAAATGATACTGCATATCAAAGTGCTTAGTACGAGCATGGAACATGGCATTCTTAGCTAGGCATATAACAACACTCTGACTATCACAACCAAGAACATGATAACAAACTGACTGCATAAGGGGAATAACCATATGATTTCTTTAAAAGCCTTTTTGGTTGAAATTTATTCTATCTTTGTACTAGACAACACAGCTATCCCATCCATACATAAGCATTTTGCTTTTGTCCCTATCAATTATCTTATAATGGACTTTACCACGTCCTAATGTGCTTTGCAGGAGTTAACCATAAACTGGCTCACGACTTCAAGTGCATGAGTAATATCTTGCCTGGTAGCAACCATGGCATACATAAGTGATCCACAAGTTGATGCATAGAGAAACACCTTTCATGTAGTTGGTTGCATCATTGTTCTTTCGACAATTGGCTTTGGTTAATTTAACATGTGGTTGGATTGGCACACTAAGTGCTTTAGAATCAACCATTTTAAATCTATCTAGCACCTTTTTAATGAACTTTTCCTATGAAAAATACAAGAGGTGTTGCTCTCTATCCCTTTTTATCCTCATGCCCAAGATGTATTCGGCTTCACCAAAATCTTTCATGGCAAAAGCAGCATTCAGCTGCAGTATTAGAGCATTCAAAGTGCTCTTTCTAGAGAAAGCAGCATATCATCAACATATATTACAAGAATGATCAAGCTTCCATTAGAATCCTTTTTGGTGTACAAACAATGGCTTGCCTGCCTGTGTTTGAGTCCATGTTTGAGCATAAGTGCATCAAACTTAACTCTCAAGTCCAAAACAGTAGTGAGAGCAAAAACAAAGAAAGGTCATTTTCACAACAGGAGGGCTAAGGAAACACCTCTTGAAAATCAATGCCCTCCTTTTGTGCATATCCCTTAGCAAATAGCCTTATCCACCATTTTGATTTTGTGTACCGGTTGTTAGGAATAGCCTTCCTTAGTTTGGGCAACTCAACCAAATCTCAAGTATCATTTGCATCCAAAGCTTTGATTTCTTTTTGCATTGCTCGCTTCCACTTCTTGTGCTCACATAAATTTGTCTCTCTATATCTAAGAGACTCATCCTCATCTTTCAACCTCGTGTAATGCAATGAGGGATCATATATGTTCAATTGGTTTCTAAGTCTTGTAGATCTCCTCACCCAATGGTCTACATTTTTTGGCATGGGATCCTCCTCATTTGGAGGGATAAGAAACTCTTCATTTTGGGGCTTCTGTCCATCATTTACAGCCCTATTTTCAGCATTATTAGGTGGCTGTTTACGCAGCAAAGGTTTCATCTTTAAATTTCAGCAAATCAACCCGATTTTTTCTTGTGCAATCATAGACAAAAGAGATAAAGTGGGCAACAGCCCCCATAGATTTGGTGGCATGCTAGCAAAATCAGATGCAATAAATTATGAGCAATAGATTTACAAGACACACCTTTACAATAAGAATTTTTCACTTGTTTTCCATATTGACAATCATAGCAAAATTCCAATTTTGTGCGTTTACATCGGCTTTATTCATAGAAGACAACATGGTGAGACCCTTCTGGATCATATGGCCAAGCTATTTATGCCATAGCTCCGAATGGGAGTTAATCTCAGCCACAACAATAATTTTACCCAAGGGAGCTGTATCTTGCAAACATTAAAGAGTATCTCCTTTTGCACCTTAAACAAGAAAGGTGTGTTTGCTCTTTGGATTGCAAGTTACAACATTAAGTAGGAGCTTCGTTGTTGATTATTGACTATAAGTTTTATTATCCTTTGTCTTTGCTTTTCTACCATAAATCAGTGTCCAATGATTACCTCCGTTTGTAGATACATAGAGGTGGCCTTGTCCTTGAAGTCTATGCATAGAATTAAGCACTTCATTATCCAGGTACATTGATTTGGTGAAAACCCTAATATCGTATGAGTGAATGAAGTTGTCCCAAAATTGACTTTTTACCACCATGATGCAACAAAGGAACTTCACAGGGCTCACATCTTCTATAAGACTTATGTCATGATGGGACTGAAGCTTGCTGCTTATCTGTTATTGTGGTTGATTGACACTAGCTTATAGCTCCATTGGTTTTCCCCGACAATATTAGTTGTAGGAAGAATGGACACACTTAAACATACATATTATATTCTCCGAGTGAGCCATTGCATTCTACCAAGGAATCTTACTTCTATGCAGAATGATGGCACACAGGTGTTTTGTGATAGCAATGCATATTTTCGTTGAGGAACCATGAGTATCAATCAGCAGAGCATAACACATTATGCCTGGCAGGATGCACATACACAACAATGACCTGCTCTGACAGAGAGTAAGTGTGGTTAGCAACGGGATGGCAAGGTCGTAGGCAACGCGTTAGCAACGTGTTAGCAACGTGAGGAAGTTGCGAACCTAAAGTTGCGATAAAGCTGCCTATAATTCAATTTTTTAAATCAAATTTTTATTATTTTTTAAGATTTTCAATACCCTAACTATATAAATCCTCTTATAAATGCTTTAATATATGCAAAAACACATATAAGCATTATATATCAACGTTTAAACATTTCATATATAGATCATTTGACGTTGACACCTGACCTGCATTTCAACTTAGAAATTTGATCACAATGTGAATGCACATTAACTTTTAAGTCAAGCACTACTAAATAGATCACATTTCAAACTTCATAGGAATACTCAATAAATTCACAAATCACCGTCAAAACTTAAATACTCAAGTGACAAGAATGGAGATGGAACTTGGAAGTGAGCAATGAGCACATGCCACAAAATACAATAATCAATTATAATGCAAAATCTAGGTACATGAGTCATCTCAAAAATTCAAAACAAAAGTCAAGAGTCAAGACAATCATACTATCATCTAAATGTCATAAATACATATCCAATGTCCATAACCACTGATGACTGATCAATGACTCATCATTCATGACTCATGTGACATGTCCAAATAAATATACAAATATAAGTCAGTCCAAGAGTCAATCATCAGAATCTGACTCAGTATCTGATGAAAACTCATCCTCATCAGGCTCATCCTCATCCTCTCTACCATGTGGAGCAGAACTAGTAGAGGCCCCTGCAAATGCTACGGCTCGTGATCGAGTACGTCTCTGGGAGCGAGTATGATGCTGTGGCTTGGTCAACTCCTGATATAACATGCTGTAAAGGTCCAACTCCGCTGAAGGTATAGTAGGCATCTCATGGACCTTCTCTATGTCAATGTGGTCAATGTTGACCTTTCGCACATCTGCTGTATGACCTCCGCTCACCAAAAGGTGCAAGTTGCAGTGGCAATATACTAGCCGCTCCAACTGTGCAGTAGATAAGCGATTCCTCTTCTTTGTGTGGAAGAGGGCCCAAGTGCTCCAATTTCTTTCACATGGACTAGCGCTACAGTCCTGTGAAAGAACGCAGATGGCAACTGATCTCTGCATGTTCCATAAAAAGTATGCATTATTTGCTTGAATTATGAGTTCAAAATTATGAATTAAAATTTAAATGAAACTTAGAAGTTTGTACTTACTACTTACCAACTCAGGTGCAGATAGGCCATATTTCTCCCACCAAGAAACAGGTGACAACTGACTAGACCGGAGCATGGCGGTATCTTTCCCAAAACTACCCCCATAGTTCCGGAATAGTAGGAGCTGATCCTCAAGTGTCAAGCGCATATCAACATCATCAGGATATAATCTACCTATGTATGAAGTCCATGCACTGTCAAGCTCATGATCCAACATCTGCCTCTCAGTTCTCCATAAGGGGTGTAGAATGTGAGCCATGCCATGAATCGGTCGATGGAACCAACCCCATCGATCCCTCCATATAGATCTAATCTCATCAAGCCTATTTATCCAAGAGTCAAGAATCAAGAATCATTGTGAATGCATGTGACATGTCATTGATGATTGGTAATAGAAATAAGAATAATAAAATTTGAATGTAACATTATCAAAATGCATATGGCATACCTGTCTGAAGAAATAGAAGTGCATCGAGCAAGGGACTCCCCAACATGGTCCATGTACTCGTAAATGAGGCCTATAGTACTCCCCTCCATGTCAACAATGCGTAGCATGGAGTATAGAGGCTGCATCACTCCCACCAAAGCCTCTACCTCTCTCCAAAATCTGTCACTCAAACATGTATTGTGTAGTGACTCTGCTTTACTGCATGTATGGGCACTCCATGCAAGCCACTCCTGAGAAACAACTGTCTGCATAAGTGATTGCCTCACTCGAAGCAATCTCTCCATCACAATGCACATATAAGCAAATCTGGTCTTTGCTGGCCTAAGAAGCTCCAAATCACTGTATGATCTGAAAATGGAAAGCAACTTTGGCCTCTTCGTGAACAAGGTGACCACTCTCTGACATGTGGAAAAAATCTCATGTATCCAAGGGACCTTCCCAACATCCTCAATCAATAAGTCTATGCTATGAGTTGCACATGGAGTCCATACAATGGATGGGAACTCCTCCTCTAACATCCGCCCCATGGAAACACAATTACTTCCGTTGTCCGTTATGACTTGGACAACATTCTCCACTCCAATCTCCAAGACTGCCTGATATGTCCAAAAATGTACTCCCCTGTGATGGATAGGCCTGGAGTAGATGCATCAATGGCACGTAGGAACATGGTACCTTTGCAACAATGAACAAGTATATTATATACATTTCTTTTCCTTGTCTGATATGTCCAAAAATGTACTCCCCTGTGATGGATAGGCCTGGAGTAGATGCATCAATGGCACGTAGGAACATGGTACCTTTGCAACAATGAACAAGTATATTATATACATTTCTTTTCCTAATGTCTCTCCATCCATCACACATCAAATTGCAGCCATATTTCTTCCAGGTCTCTACCATAGGCTCCAATTGCTTTTGCACAATTTCTTTTGTTCTTCTCATCTCACTTCCTCTTAGCTCTTCATAAGAAGGCCCTTCCCACTCAACCCCAAGCCTACTCACCATTTTCATGGCCTCTTTCCATGCGAGAGTGCGCACCATATTAAAACTTAAACCACATTTAATGAAGAGCCTCATAATACCTTGGGTGGCCTCTTGCTTCCCTTGCTTTTGAAAACTAGCCCGTATGGATGATGCATGTAGGCGGCCACGACCTGTAGGAATGCTCTGACTCTCCCGTGGTCTCTTTTGCTGATGCTCTGATGCATGTGCTACCTCCTCTGTCTCCAAGTCCTCAACAAGAGGGGCTGAAGGAAACTCCCCTTGAGATGCTTGGGATGAATGTCCTTGAGGAATAGAGCTCTGTGCACTACTATGTGTTTGTCCTGATGCTCTAACCCCTCTTCTCATTTCCCGTGCTGCAACCCATTCCAAAAGCTCTTCTTTCATCTTCTCTGGCATTGGTTTAGAGCAAGGACCAACACCTATACCTCCAAAACGTGCTAAATGTGCTTTTATTCTATCTGCCCCTCCTGTCCCTTTGTACCCACACAAATTACAGGTCCATCTCTCACTACCTCCTGTTCCAAACTTTCCTTGGCTCGTGACATATTGTCAACAGCCTTGTTTAGCTCTAGGCATGATGGTTGACTGCTGTAAACTCTCTCTCTCTCTCTCTCTCTCTCTCTCTCTTTCTCTCTGCCCTGCTGCGTGCTCTGAGTGCTCAGTGCTCACTGATGTTGGCTGGAATGAAATGAGAAAGGGCCCTCCAGCGGGCCGTTTTCGGCCCGCTGGAAGGGCCCTATTTTTTTTAATTTATACGCAGCGCGTTGCGAACGCGTACGCAACGCGACGTTGCGTTGCGTACATTGCGAAGGTTCGCAACGCGTTGCGTATGCAACACTGCAGAGAATGTGTTGAAACAAAAGCAGGTCGATTTATCCCTTGACTATACATAGCTAAATCTCCTGGAGGCTGGCACATTATAGATCCATGACATGCAAAAATGCACTTTACAAGCCTGTGCAGGTACTTTTTCTTAATTTTTTCGTTCATCAAGGAAAGCATGCAAGCAAACAAGTAAAACATGGAAGACCAGATAATTAAAAGATGCGTTTGGCAGTCCCAACATGTCTGCAATGCGTTCTCATCCAGGACTTGACAATCATGCTGGACAGTGAACAATCTCCATCCAGCCTTTAAAGGAGAAAATGCACTTCTTCTGGGAGGTGATCACTTCTTAGCTTCATTTTGTATCTACCTTGAGATCTCGCTGTCCATACCTGAATCTGTGCCAATGGACCATAGTATATCTGGTGCCTCAAGATTGGTGTGTCCTGCAAATGTGGAGAATGGTGAATGGGTGACCAAAAAATGAGGAGGATTATGAATTCTATGGTGTCCCTTCAGTTTTTGACCTCTTTGACTCGTAATCTGAACTTCTTCTCAACTCACTGGAGATACAATCAAAAAGATAGTTTTTTGATATATGTGAGACAATAATAGAGTATCTCTTCAAACAGCTTTATGTTTTAGATAAAGTTTTCTTCTACCAGTTTCGAGAATATGACAGCTAACCATTAGCTTGTCATGTCCTCTGGAGAAGCTGGACCTATACTAAGTAGTTACTTCAAAACTATTTGATCTGCTCTTACAAGAAATCTCTCAAGGATGATGTGATCAATGGATCCATAATGTATAGAATTGGGATGTGCTGATTATGCCGAAGTGAAAACATTAGTTTGCATGAGTCTATATATTCTGTCAAATCTAGAGATCTGCTTGATGTTCTCTTTGTATTGTTCATTAAGAGTCTCAGTTTATACAAAACTTTTGACTATTTTGAAGTTTGCATCTATATTTTTAATTTCTTCTTATGTTCTTTGTAGCATTATGCCTTGCGTGGGAGGCCCCATCATATACTCTCTGGTAAATTTTTTTGAACCGTTCAATTAATGTGCTTACCTTTACAGTACATGGTTACTGATGATGACAGATGTACTGCATAGGTGGCCACAAATGACGATTCCCCCCTTCAAGGTGATAGAATCAAAATGGGTAAAACGTGGATTTAATGGAGAAGATATATCCCTCATAAGGTTTGCATTTGACATTTGCTAGGATGAGTTTTATGTTATGTGGAAATTTGATGATTAGTTTCGTTCAACATGTCATCCAAAGGGTGAAAGTGCCATGGCCACTTGCAGCACGTGAAGTAGTTATGTGTGCTTTTGAATTGGAGGTGTTCGATGAAGAACTTGTCATAGTGCTTCTTCATTCTGTGAGTTTCTTGCTTTTATCATAGCTTATAATCTCTGTAGTATTCAATTGTTTTTATACATTTTTTATCAGTTTCCTGAAACAGAAGAATGCAATAAAGTTTCGGGAATTCCAGATCCTTTGCCAAACATTGTCCGTATGGAGCTTGTGGGTGGTTTTGCATTACAAAGAGTATCTCCAGAGCAAAGTTATTTCAGGTTATTTTTTAAGATTTCATCTTTCAGCGAACCATTATTGACCTTACATTTCCAGCATTTTTGTCTGGAGAATGATCTTTTTCCATCCTTGCTTATTATCATAAGCTGTTGCAGGTCATTTTCGTACTCTAGCCCGTCTTATGGTCCCTTTTAATTTTGTCAGTTCCATCTTTGATATTCTGATTGCATTAGTTATTAACCCCCTGATTCTAGTTCCAATCAAAATGCAGGCAGCTGTTGAGTATGCATGGGATTGTTGGAATCATGTGGTCCATTCTAGGAAGGTTAAAGATTTTTGCTCTAAGTCCTGTTTCTTAACCTTGAACTAGGACTACTTTATTTCGAGGGCTAACAAAGTGCATCGAAGGTACATACAAATTTAGGAATGAATTTCGTACAGGTTCCTGACTTGTGAAAATATACACACATTTTGCAAGAAAAGAAATTTGAGAGTTCAAATACAATCAGTGTACTATGTCAAGCATGCAAAAAGTAAATGAAAATTGAGGCTTGATGTTTGAGGATAAGATTTCCTAATCACAAGAGCTTTTGGGTGGACATTAACCATTGCTTACATTTATGTGTCACATGGTCATCATAGGGACATTGATTAGGTATACATGTCACAAGAGGAAGGATTACCTTTGCCACTCATAAACTACTGGAATTGTGTAAGACATTGTTGGAAGGTGAATTGGAGAGAGAGGAGGGGAAAGTAGACAACAATGTTGTTATGTATAGGCCAATTGACAAGCTGGTCGTTAATATGAAGTCGTTGTTTAAGCTTTCTTTTTCTTGCTCTTTTTCAAACGCTAGTACACAATGTGGATGGTGCCATATAAAAATAACCTTGACATGTAGAGTAGTGTGAGGACAAAGGACTACATTGGGTTGAGGAGATTTAGTGGGAGTTGGCATAGAGTCCCATTGCATGACATAGTACACAATGATCGGGTGATGTTAGTTTACTATTTAAGGGGTTGGTGACAAAGTTTAGATATCTTTGTAGCACAAAATTGCCTTACAATACTCATTTATGTAATATCTTTCGATTCTTTAGGTAGGTCTACTATCTTCTTTATCGGAGAGTTCAATGTCAAACTTGAACAAGAGTTTGTGGTTTGTTCTCAAAAGGAGATGTGATTCATTGCATCACGTGATGCATTCAAGATAGGTAAGTCAGCTAGTGTACTCGTTGTAGATTGGGCAAGGTGCCACTCAAAATGTGGGTCCATCAAATATTGCTGTCATATTAGTAAATAGGGAGTCGATAAACATAGTCGAAGATGTCATTATTGAAAATTGATATCTCATATCATTCTTTGATTTCGCATGACTCATTGTCTCAATAACACTTAATATTGGCAATTTAGAGTGAATTTATTCTTCAATGAGGAGACTACATTGTTTACCTTGTCAACAATCGTACCCATGTGAGGAATGATTTTAACAAGAGCTCTCCTCTTGCTCAAATATCTAGAGACAAGATTGCATACAACTTCATGATGCTCCATCGCGTTGTAAAATGTAGTGGTGTGTAGAGAGGGCTCTTATTGAGTGACAAATTTGCAAGGATGCTAAAGGTGTCTACCTCGATAGGAAAGCAAACTAGAAGACTAGTTGATGATGCAACATGGTCTGAGAACATCTCACATAGTAAATATTGTGCACCCACTTGTACACTTATTGAAAATTGTAGATTTCATGGAATAATGCATTGGTAAAGTATACAAATTTATGGATCCTGTGATTAAGTCTCGTAAAAAATTCGTGCAAGAGAATGATAGGTAGGAAGAAAATATATATTAGCAACTTGTGTTAGCAAATGGAATGAATGCTTAGTACTCCCCACTTGAATGCTTCATGCGGAAACATGTTGGATCTCGAATCTCGAGATAAAAAACAATATAGGGATCTAGAGGTGGCTAATGGATGAAGGATTATATTAAAACGGCTTGTCCTAGATAGTGCAGCTAGGAGACTTATTAGAGATAAGCTAATTCAAACACAAGCATAGATAAAAAAATCGTATGACTTTTATTTTTTGAAAATCTTAAAAATCTCAATCGCGATTTTAATATCTAAGAAAGATTTTTATTCATTATTATTATTATTATTTTTTTAAAAGTCTTGTCTAGATCTTATTGTATTTTGCATTCTTCAAAAATGTCTTCTAGCTTATATCAATATGTATTATGATTGTAAACACCATTCAATAGAACTTTTTCAAGAGAATAATTTGGCATGCAAAATGAGTTTGTATTTGATCTTGCAATTTTAACGAATACATATATATAGACATTGGTTGCTCATAAATTGAACTGTGTGCTCAAAGTAGTCCTTTGCTTTCTAGTGATGAATGATCTCTTGGATTTAGATAATGACAAAACACTCACAGTGGGTCAGCCCAATTTGCAAAAGTTAGCTTGTTGTGTCTTTCACAAGGGTCTTGTGCTTCCCTTTGTGAAAGAAATTGGAGTACATTTTCACTCATGCAAGCTGGTACGGTGCGTAAGATTTGGTGTGTGTAACGTGCGAGAACCGCACCTTACCCCTGAAATAAGGTACATAAGGTTTGTTCACTATATATATATATAAGATACGTCTCGGGACCCTAGGGATGCTGTCTTTGACCCCAAAATTTAGGGGGCAAATTTAGGGGACCGAAAACGTCCCCAAGCATTCTTCTAAAAGAA
>CM035432.1:113898137-113938137 GCA_020310875.1 Ceratopteris richardii | reverse complement strand
TACATACCAAATAGAGTAGGAGACACTGGGCAGCCCTGTTTCACTCCAATAGTAGAGTGAACTAAATCAGATACCCCTTCTGGGGTGCAAACTCGTCCCACCACTGATCTGTACAAAGCCATAATCCCCCACATCAACTCTATGGGTACCCCCATCTCCTGTAGTCTGCGCATCAATCGAGCTCTTGGCACCATGTCAAATGCTTTGCGGAAGTCCACAAAGCTACAATAAATCCTCTTCCCGTGTGACCTTCCCTCTTCAATGATGGCTCTAAGTGTCAGAATATGATCAAGAGTGGAGAGACCCCTCCTGAAACCTGCCTGACCCTTTGCCCGCATACCCTCACCCTCTTCCCAATCACTCAAGTGCTGCTCAAGAATGGATGCATACAACCGTGCCAATGTGTGTCCAACCATAATAGTGCGGTAGTTTCCCGGCTCTATAGGATCCCCTGCCTTGAAGATAGGCACAATAGTAGACAATCTCCAAGTCTCAGGTAACCCTTGACACATGGCACGATTGAACAACACTGCAAGAACCTCCATCAACATATCCCTAGCATGAATAAAATGCTCCTCCACTAGACCGTCATGGTCATATGCCCTCCCGGTCCTCATCTTGTTAATGGCCCTCTGTAGCATTCGAGCGGTAAAGAAAGTGCTCGTGGCTTGGCACGGCTTTGCAGGGCCCGGAAGGGGTTCCTGTCCAGGAACCATATATAGCGATGTCGCATACTGACCCCATACATCAGGTGAAGTAAAGTAATCACTGGGGGAGTGGAGTGCTCATGAAAAAGTCGCCATGCCTCTCTTGAGTCCCTGCTCAAGAACATCTGATATAAATCTCGCTCCAACTGAGCAAGGTAAGCTCGCTTCTTCGGTCTCACAAGGCGACGGAAAGCAATCTGAGACTGTGTGTAAGTGATAACTCCTAGCAGAAGATCCCTCTGAAGCTGGGCTCTCATCTCTCTGCATTCCTCGTCATGCCAACTATTCTGGGGCATGTTCCCTGACTGTCGCCTCCGAACCGGCCGGGTGTGTGGATATGCCACTGATGCGGCACTATGCAATGTCTCCGTCAGTAGAGTGGTGCACTCCTCCAGTGAGATACCTGGACCAACTGTGCGTAGACGGTCCCAGATCTCCTTTGTATAAACGGAATCGGTCTCTGGTGTAAATGTGTAACGGGTATGTGACCTGCCTACTGATGTCTGGGCTGTACTGTACTGAAAAGAGACTGATAGTGTCAAAAGAGCATGATGCACTGCTACACCCACTGGTCTAGCTCCCACTGTGAAATCCTGAATGCAGGGGATGAAGCTCGGCTGTGTCATGATATAGTCCACTGTATTGGCTCCATGTCTATGTGGAAAGCAAGTGAAACTAGCTTCCCCAGGAAATCGGTGTAGGCCATTAAGTATGGCTAACCCATGTGTAGTCGTCATCTCAATGAGATATCTCCCATGCTCAGTCTCCTCTCTATCATGCGAGCATCTGTTGAGCCCCAACTCACCTACATCCATCTCTCTAAGCATCTCATCTGAAGTGTCGTAGAAGACTGTCTTTGAGTTGCCCGTTCGGGCATTGAAGTCCCCTAGGAGAATGATATCACCATCCTTAGAGAACTCCCAAATATCATCATCTAGAAGAGAGAAAGGTGATTGCCCACTGGGTGCAGCATATACAGACGAACTGGGAGGGAAGTAACATATGGCAATGTATAAAAATCGACCTGTGTCAGCTCTCAGCCTCACCCACATATAATGGTCCCATAGGTCTCGCACCGTCATGTAGTGCGTCGCTCGAGAATCACCACCTGACCATCTCTATAGAAGGCTAGCTTTCCCTTCTCTCGTGCCGCTCTAATCTCTGGCATTACCTCTCTCATATGCGCAAGCTGTGAGAGAGTGAGGTCATCGCCAAGGAAAACACCTGTCTTCTTGAGAATTGGTCTCTTCCTCAAGAATTCCTTCTTCTCTTCCAATGAAGGAAAGTGCAATATAAGAGCTCTCTCCTTTGAAGATTCTCCAAGGCCCTCGCTTTTCTTGCCTACTCTCCATGCTTTTGTATGCAAAGGCTTCTTCATCCCCATCATGGATGTGAGAGTTTTGACCTCCTTTTCCACATCATTTATGTCTTTGAGGCCGGTTACTCTCACATGTAGTGCCCTTGTCCGCCTTCTTTGTTCCTCTTCAAGGGTCATGTTGATAAGAGTAGGTGTACAAGGAGCTTCCTTACTTTTCCCTTTCTTAGCCACTTCAATCCATTTTTCGACCTCATGTACTTTCTTTTGCGTTTCGGATATGAATGCAGCCCATGACTTCTTCTCCTCATCATCTGAGAGAGAGAGAGAGAAAGAAAGAAAGAAAGAAAGAAAGAAAGAAAGAAAGAGAGACTTTTTAACGTCTATTAGAGGCCAAAATCTGCCTATGAGACAAAACATATACATCAGTATGATCCAATCCACTGTGATTCCAAAAGGAAAATAAAGTGTGAGTACCGCAAACGGGTATAAAAGGAGTGGATAGTAACTGGCATCAAGGGTGTGGGGTGCTATGGGTATGCACTCTATATGCTCAATGGGTGAGATACAAATATGATATGCATAGGGAGGGGAGGCTCGATGGTATCACAACCCACTAAATGCCTGGAATGGGTGTAGGATGTAATGCATCGGTGGGTAAGGCATCATGGCGATCCTCAAAATGCTCTGAGCGTCCAAATCGATAGGGGTGCGTTGCTGATGTCTCTATATCTCCATGTCATGGCGTGTGTGAATCGCCTGAATCTCTCTCTGATGTGGACTGGCTCTCCGGACAGGGGGTCTCGGTCGTCGACGTTGTCGTGTAAGCTCCTCTGCTCTCTGTAATGTGACCCCCCGCATCGAGCTGGGTCCTCGAGTGGCTGTGGGTCTGAAAAAATCTGTAATATAAGTCTGAGGAGGGGGGACCAGGTGTATCTCCATCTGTTGCTAGAGTGATGCACGGCGGTGGTGGAGCTGTACTAGGAAACGATCTAGAGGGCGCTGGTCCTCTGTCCCCAATAAAGCCCTGATCTCTCTAGGCCCCTTGAAGAGCTGTGGGTAGCGGTCTCTGATGTCCTCATATGCCTGGCATCTACATGTGTAGTGCTCCTCGTCCTCCACCTCCTCTCTACATATCCTGCATAATCTCTCACCCCTCGGGGTATGTGTGGCTCGCCCAACCTCAATCTCGAGCTGGTGTGATGATACTCTGAGCTTCCCAATGGCCACTCTCTCAGCTGGTGCCATATATGTATCCATGTATCGTGGTCTTTGAATGAAACCATCCACAGTCACAATCAGGAAGTGCTCTCTGTAGTGTTGCCTCTTTGTGGGAAGAGGCTCCCGTGGTGCTATCCATGTCTCCCTGACGTGTATCTGTAGTAGGTCCCGACGGATGATCCTATTCCTCTCCAAACGAGAGAGGGTAATGTGGGGGGAAGAGAGGTCATACTGAAAAGGGGGGAGATCTGTAATGCTCATGCCATGGTCTACTAACCATCGGTAAGTCTGTGCATACCATACTCTCTCATGCCCTGTCTCTGCCAAATGTCTAGAGCTCTCAAATGCAAGCCTGGTGAGTGGTGAGTCTGTTGGTGGGGAGCTCTCTGACTCTCAGAATAAAGGTCACCAACTGGAAGAGCGCCTCCACTAGCATCGGTGGTGTGCCAAGCTCAGCTCGTATAATGTCATGTGGAACGGAGGGCTTGCTGCGCAGCAAGCGTGAGATCATGGTGACCTGGGGCCTCTCAATCCGCGCCCACATCGCCTCTGTGATCCCTGGTGCCCATACTGCCGCTGCGTACATCAATGCGGGTGTCACTAGAGTGTCAAAGAGCCACCCCTTAGTCCGGGGCTCCTGAAAATGTGTTTGAAAGCAGCGTCTCTCCAATCCTGCAAGTGTCGCATAGCCTCGCGTCAATCTATCTCTCGCGGCCTGTGCCATGGAGAATACCCCTGTGCTGCCCGAGAAGGTGACACCTAGGTAGATGTAGGAGTCCACTACCTCTATCTGTCCTCCAGCTGTTGTGAAAGAGGCACGATGGCGTACTGTCCTGGAGGTATGGAAGATCATGACCTTGGTCTTGCCAAGGTTCACTGTGAGTCCTCTCTCCATGCAAAAGGTATCGAGCGCCTGTAAATGTGAGTGCAACCCCTCCCGTGACTCTGAAAGAAGGACAATGTCATCAGCATATAATAGGATGTGTACTGGCGTACCTCCGAGGTCTCCTCCTCGCCCTCCTGCTCGCTGTATATACTCCGTGATCTCGTCGATGTAGAGACCGAAGAGAGTGGGTGAGAGAGGGCAACCTTGTTTCACACCAATGGTGCTAACAAGGATGTCTGATAAACCGCCGGGACAGCATACCCTGCCTGTGACTCGTGCATACAAAGCGTGGATGGCCCATAGCATGTCTGATGGTAGTTGTAACTCCTGGAGCCTGCGTAGTAGTCTCTCTCGAGGGACCATGTCGAAGGCTTTGCGGAAATCCACAAAGCAACAGTATAGTCTCTGCTTCCTTGCCTTCGCGCTCTCAATCAAGCAACGAAGCACGAAGATGTGGTCGATGGTGGAGAAAGTGCGGCGAAAGCCTGCCTGGCCGGGTGCTCTAATCCCAGCTCCCTCAGCGTGTGTACTGAGCTCTGCCTCTAGTACTGCCCCATATATCTTGGCAAGGATATGGCCTATCATAATAGTCCTGTAGTTCCCTGGGTCCATCATATCCCCGGACTTATGGATAGGTGTAATGGTATGCATAGTCCATGAGTCGGGTAACCCCTCAACCAAAGCACGGTTCAAGAGATGGGCGATCAAGTGGGAAACTACATCTGCTGCATATATGAAGTGCTCTCCCTGTAGCCCCGTGTGGTCTGCCGAGCAGCCATGCTGTAGCCTATGGATAGCCTGTCGTACCATGCCTGCCGTGAAGAGGGTGGATATCACAGGACCCGGTGTGGAAGGAATCGGCAATGGTGGCTTCGCTCGGACGTCATATAACCTCTGGGCGTAGGTGTGCCAAGTCGGAGGATCTGCTATGGGTGTAGGTGGGCGTGACTCACGTAGTGCCCTGAGAGAGAGAGAGAGAGAGAGAGAGAGAGAGAGAGAGAGAGAGAGAGAGAGAGAGAGAGAGAGAGAGAGAGAGAGAGAGAGAGAGAGAGAGAGAGAGAGAGAGAGAGAGAGAGAGAGAGAGAGAGAGAGAGAGAGAGAGAGAGAGAGAGAGAGAGAGAGAGAGAGAGAGAGAGAGAGAGAGAGAGAGAGAGAGAGAGAGAGAGAGAGAGAGAAAGAAAGAAAGTGTTTTTACGTCTATTAGGAGGCCGAACTCGGCCTATGAGACAAATCGATGTACATGGGTGTATCTTCTGTCTATCAGAGAAGATAAAAGTGCTGAAAAAGAAACTGGTAAAGATGATACATATCTCCGTGAAATGCGTGTGGAGATACCCATGAAAGGGGGGATGTATGGAGTGCGATATCTATGACAGTCTATATGCAAAGGGGTAGTACAACAAGCATGGGAATGCATCTGAAACGACTAACTAGCTCCATCCTGTGCTAGTGGGCGGGTGTAAGATGTGATACATAGGTGGAGGTGGAGTCAGGGCCATCGTGATAGCTGCAGCGGGATCAGCCATCATCTGGAATCGTCTCTCCTCCATGGCGCGATGGTGACGAGCCTGGATCTCTGCAATCTGATGTCGGTGATGTCTCAGGGCCCGATATCCTCTAGCACGGGGTCGTCTCCTAGCTCGAGAAGCCTGAGCCTGTTGAAGAGTCACCCCTCTCGGTGTGTGGGCTCAGGGGGGGAGGGCTGCAGCACGTCGTGGAATAAAGAACTCAGTTAGCTGACTCTGTCTCCCTCCTGTATGGGCTGCTACAGTAGGCTGGAGTAGGGAATCTCTGTGACTCTGTATCTCTAGTAGGAATCGCCCGAGCTGTCGCTGGTCTCTAGAGTCCATGATCTCTCGGAGGGTGGGCTGCCCTGTAAATAGAGTCCCGTATCTACCTCTGATGCCATCATATGCGCTACATCTGCATACAAAGTGCTCCTCATCCTCTATCTCTACTCTGCAAACCCTGCATATCCGCTCCTCTCTGGGAATGTCTGCGGCTCTGCCCGTCTCAATCTCTAGTCTATGTGATGAGACTCTCAACTGGCCAATCGCTACCCTCGAGCTATGAGGCATGCAAGTATCCATGTAACATGGCCGCCGGATGAAACCGTCCGCTAGGATGTCTAAGAACTGGTGTCGATAGTGCAATAGTCTCGATCCCATGTGTGGTGTGTGCCATGTCTGACTAATGTAGCGCTGCCAAAGATCCTGTCTCAACACAACATTCCTCTCGTGACGAGAGAGGTGGATGTGAGGTGAGTCTGGGTCGTACTGAAAAGGCGGCAATCTGTCCATATCAAGCCCATGACTATCAAACCATACTCTAACCTGAGTGTACCAAGCTCTCTCATATCCTGACTTTGATATCTGTATAGATGCCTCAAAAGCTCTGCGTGTGAGTCTGTCTGTAGGGAGCTCCCTCATCCTCTGAATAAAGCAGATAGTCTGGAATAGTGCATCTACTACCATGGGTGGTGCAGCTAGCTCTAGCTCTGCCCTGATGATGTCATGTGGTACGGACTGTTTCCCGCGAAATAGTCGCGAGATCATACATACCTCGGGCCTCTCGATCGCACTCCACTGGGTGGCTGTGAGGCCTGGGGCCCAAACTGTCGCAGCATACATCATAGCTGGTCGGACTAGTGTGTCAAATAGACACCCCTTCGTGTGGGGCTCCTGGAAGTGTGCCTGGTGACATCTCCGCTCTAACATGGCTAAAGCTGCATATCCTCGTATGAGTCTATCGGTAGCTGCCTGTCTCATGCTGAAGGGGCCAGGTAAGCTCGTGAATGTGACTCCGAGGTAGACATAGGAAGTGGCCACCTCAATCTGTCCACCGCCGGCTGTGAATCTTGCTCCATTCCTCACCAAGGGGGAGGTGTGGAAGATCATGACCTTGGTCTTGCCAAGGTTTACTGTCAAGCCCTTCTGTGTACAAAACTCATCGAGGGATCCAAGTGGCGCTGTAATCCATCGGGTGACTCTGAAATCAAGACAATGTCATCGGCATATAATAAAATGTGGACAGGTGTACCTGCGAGGTCTTCACCCTCTCCTCCAGCTCGGAGAATGTAGTCCTCAATCTCATCGATGTAGAGACCAAATAGAGTGGGAGAGAGCGGGCAGCCTTGCTTAACACCGATGGTGCTAGCAATGACCTCAGACATACCTCCTGGACACTGTACTCTCCCGGTCACATGCTCATAGAGTGCATAGATGGCCCAAATCATCCCTGATGGTATTCCCAAGCTCTGAAGGTGTTGGAAGAGCCTCTCTCGTGGCACTGTATCGAAAGCTTTGCGGAAGTCCACAAAGCAGCAATATAGTCTCTTCTTCCATACCCTTGCCCCATCAATGAGGCAGCGCAAAATGAAGATGTGATCAATAGTAGAGAAAGCTCGCCGAAAACCTGCCTGGCCTCGTGCTCGTAGCCCCTCAGTCTCTGCATATGAGCTTAGCTCTGCCTCAAGTATGGCACCGTATAGTTTGGCCATGGTGTGGCCAATCATGATGGTCCTGTAATTCCCTGGATCCAAGGTGTCACCAGATTTGTGGATAGGCACAATGGTGTGCCTAGTCCACTCCTCTGGGAAGCCCTCCCCTATAGCCCGATTGAAGGCATGTGCAATCAATGGGGCTATAGTGGAGGATGCATATATGAGGTGCTCGCTTTGCAATCCCGTATGGTCTGTCGAATTTCATGTCGCAGTCGTCCTATGGCCCTCTCAACCATCTTTGCTCTGAAAAGAGAAGAACTAGTAGGGCGAGGCTCAAGTGGCTGGGGAATGGGAGGCTTCCCAGGCACCTCATATAATCTCTGAGCATAATCATGCCATGTGTGTAGGTCCCCAATAGGTGTGGTCGGGTGTGGCTCTCGTAGGGTACGCCATGCTGCAGCACTGTCCATACTCATAAAGAGATGATATAGCTCAAGCACCTGTGCCTCCTCAAAGGCTGGCCTCTTCGGACGTGTGAGAGTCTTCATCTGTCCCGTGGCCTGTCTCTCTGTGATCTCTCCCAATGCTCGTTGAGCTCGTAGTCGGCGGTAGGTATCTCTGCATTCCTCATCATACCAACGATGTTGTGGCATAGTCCCGGGAGGAGGTGTGTGACCAGAATGGATGGTGTGTGGGAAGGAGCTGATGGCGGATGTCTGAAGAACTGATGCTATCTGTGAGGTGAGTAGGGATAGTGGAGTGTCAGGGGGAAGCAAGAGAAGACCCTTCTCGACTTGGGCCGCATATATGTGAGCTAGCTCGTGTGTGAAGTGGATGGTGGTGTGTGGGATGCGTGCTGCGGGTGTGCGTGTAGGGGTGTCTCCCTTGAGGGAGAGAGCGAGGTATGCGTGATCGGCCCCAATGGGTATAGGTGGGATGGTGAATGAGGTAAGTAGGTGAATGGCCTCTCTAGATCCCATGACGTAATCTACTGAACTTCCCCTACCATCTGTGACTGAGTGTGGCATGCATGTCAATCCTCCTGAGGTAGGCCACTGAGCCATCCCGTTAGAGATAACGAGATTATGTCGAGAGCCTAGTCTGAGTAAGTGAGTGCCATAATGAGTGTGTGTAGAGTCAGCTGAAGCTCGAGCTGAAGCTCGAGCTGTAGACTCATCCTCTATGGTACATAGTATCTGTGGGTCTTCTTGGTCAAATATCTCACACTGATCATTGCCTGTCCTCGCATTGAAGTCTCCCATAAGGAAGCCTTCCCCTAGTGCAGAGTACTCTGTAATCTCTTTTGACAAGCAAGTGTATGGTGAGTCCTCCTCTCGATCTATGATAGCGAATCGAGAGTTAGAGGGAGCAAAGTAGAATAAAGCTATGAAGATGATCCGCTCCAGTGAGAGCTTGAGTCGAATCCAAAGATATCTGGCCCCTGAGTCACGTGTGACTATCTGTATCCTTCTCTGAAGTCCATCTCTAAAGAGTATGGCTACTCCTCCTGATCCTCTGGTGGTATGCTGACGTGTACACTCTCTGTATGTGGACTCCCACTGGAAACCGTGGACTCGAGGTAGGCCCCGGTCCGGGCTCTCATGTGTCTCTGTGAGCATAATGATGTCTTTGCCTTTGCGCACCTCTTCCAACCTCTCTGGGTGTGTCCATAGATCTCCATTGCAGTTCCAAACTGCAAGGTGTATCTCCTCGAGTGTCTCACAGGCCGCGAATCCCTATGGGATGGTTTTGCCATCAATGATGACACGACTATCTCTGTATGAAGCCTTCTTTCCTTCTTTGCGAGCTTGGTGTACTCTCGACATGCATGCACGGCGGTGTGCTACTTGCATGGGTGTGAGATCATCATCAAGGTAGATGGGGGGGCCATCAAGTGCTCTCAGAATCACCCTCTTGCGTAGGAAAGTAGATCTTACATCTTCTGAAGGGAAGTGTAGAATGAGAGCTCTCTTCTTCGTGGGGTCTCGTCCCGTTCTCCAAGACTTGATAAATGGAGGGGAGTCCTCTTTGTAGCCGAGCATCCTGCATAGTGTCTTCCCGTCGGACTCGGGTGTAGAGCCTTCTTTTTGTACAATACCCGTGATGCGTACATTGAGACGACGGGCATGTTTCATCTTTTCTTCTTCAATGGTGGTGTGCACGATGAGTGCTTCTTCCTTTTGTGCTTCCTTTTTGGCTTCTTTTTTGATGTTCTTTCTCACTATGTCGATCCATCCTTCTTTGGTGGCTTCTAATTTGTTTTCCATGCTCGCGGTCAAAGCTTTGGTGAGTTCTTCTTTTAAAGCTTCTGTCGTGTTCATATTAATCTCTCCCTCTTCGGGTGTTAGAGAGACCATTGAAGCTTGGATGAGCTCCAATTCTTCTTTCATGTTTGCCCTTTCCTTAGCCCATTCTTCTTTTTCTTTGTTTCTCTCCCTCTCACACTCTTCTTTCTCTTTCTGCCATGCTTCCCTCTCTTTGTGATATGTTTCTACTTCTTTCTCGAGCTTTGAGAGGCGGTTGATGATGGCCGTGATAGTGGAGTCCACCATCTTCTTGTTTTCTTTGATAGCTATGGTCAGTTTGTCCTCCATTTTCATCAAATCGTCCTTCTTAGCCGTAGCGCTCATTGCATTCGAAGATGAGAAAAAAATGCTCAGTGCGCTGAGCCCAAAGACTTGCGATGAAGACGGGAGCGCGCCCGATGTGCGATGGATCATGGAGCAAGGGTGGGAGTGGCTAATAACTGTAGGCAACAGTTATTAGTCCATGGATGAAATATGAACTTGCAGGAAAATACGAACTAAATATGAACTTGCAGGACATTTGCTTCAAAACTTCTAAAATCGAAGTCTCGAAACCCTAAAAACATGCAGATCTGGAAGGAGAGAGGGATGGCAGGGGCGACGGGTTTAGGGTTTAGGGCCGACGGGCTGATGCAGCAGACGCGGGCGCAGGTGCAGAGGGTGGTCGACGGTGGAGCAGCGACGCGCTGAGGGGCTGCGAGCTGACGTAGCGGACGGGGGCGCCGGGCTGACGCAGCAGACGGGGGCGCAATAGGGTTTTTTTAGGGTTTCTGCAGGGCGGGAAGCAGGTCGCGGTAGAGGGCAGGAGGGGCGACGGGCTTCGCAGAGGGCGGGAGGGGCGACGGCTGCAGAGCAGAGGCGAGAGGGGGCGAGGGGCTGCAGGGACGACGGCTGCAAAGCATAGGTGGGAGAGAGAGAGAGAGAGAGAGAGAGAGAGAGAGAGAGAGAGAGAGAGAGAGAGAGAGAGAGAGAGAGAGAGAGAGAGAGAGAGAGAGAGAGAGAGAGAGAGAGAGAGAGAGAGAGAGAGAGAGAAGAAAGAAAGAAAGAAAGAAAGAAAGAAAGAAAGAAAGATATATTAACGTCCACGGGAGGCCGAAATCGACCTATGGGACCGATCAGGTACATCAAAACATTACATTCCACTTGGGGGGGAAGCCCTCAAGGGGCTATAATAAAAGGGAAAAATCAAAATAAAAATAAAAGGGGGGGGATGTGGCTTCCAAAGCACTCTTATGACTCATAAGAGTTTCAAAATTACATCAATATATATTACAAATGAAGGAGATAGCTTTTTCTTCCTATGTGGTATGGGTATGGAAATCTCTGATAATAGCTTGACCGCCTCTGTATACTGCCCACTTTCCATTCTTCCTGGCTTCTCTGACTTTAGTTAACTCTGCTGGTCGATTTTTAAGTTGGAGTGGGGTGAGTTCATCTGCTATCCATACTTTAGTACCTTGTAGTGACTTTGCTTGCTTCATGACAACTATCTTATCTGACATGCCAAAATAGCTTACCCTTGCCTGAGTTCCTTTCGGTGTGATGAAGACCGGAGACCCTAGATTGATGAAGGGGACCACCTTGGTTAGTTGTGCTTCTAGTACTTCTGTTTCAAGGATGCAGTCATCTTTTAACTCGGGTGCGATGTCCTCCCTGTCCCATCCTAGGGGGAGGCCTCCAATCCTGATAACTTTCTTGTTGCTGTCCACCAATTCCTGCTCCTTTACCACAGACATTACTTCTTTTGAAAAATGTGTAGAGCTGGATAGTTTTACCTCGGATAATTGTGTTGCCAAGTCGACTTTATTTGTTGATTCAGCTCCTGTTTGCTGGCTGTTTCCTTGTGTTTCATCAAGCTTTTGTTTGAATCTGGCTATTTGTTCATCTTTCTTACTAATTTCCTGCTTCCATTTCTCCTTGGAGTTTCTTCACTTCTTGGAGTAAGTAAGACTCCCATGCTGTTGGTTTGTTGACTGGGGCTGGTATAGAAAGCGGCTGGTGCAAGAGGGCAGAGGCAAAGCTTTTCCTGCCAGAGAGAGAGAGAGAGAGAGAGAGAGAGAGAGAGAGAGAGAGAGAGAGAGAGAGAGAGAGAGAGAGAGAGAGAGAGAGAGAGAGAGAGAGAGAGAGAGAGAGAGAGAGAGAGAGAGAGAGAGAGAGAGAGAGAGAGAGAGAGAGAGAGAGAGAGAGAGAGAGAGAGAGAGAGAGAACGAAAGAAAGAAAGTCATATTAACGTCTTCTGGAGGCCAAACTTGGCCTATGAGACAAAACCATGTACAACTGTAGTAACCCTGTGTAGAAAATGAAATGAAATAAAAGGTACTCGCTACACAAAGCTATATAGAACTGGAGAAGGCTGGGGAGACGTGGCTCTGACTCTGCAAATAATGGCCACCTAATACATGGGGGATCCATAATGTGAGTGAGTAAAATACCCTAGCTACTGGTGATGGGCTGGCGGTGGATGTAGTATGTGGTATAACGGTGGTGGTCTGAGTACCTCCTGAAGGAAGACAACCCAGGGGGTGGTGGTACGCCTCTGCTCCATCATACGGTCGTGGGCTGTCCGGATGCGTGAGATATCCTCCTGATATAGTCGTGGTCGACAATATCCAAGCATGCGTGGTCGGCGTCGTGCTCTCTGTGCTGATGCCTGGTGGAGCGTGAGCCTATAGATGGACCTCTCTGATGTAACTCAGCTCGCTGAAAGAATTGAGTAATAGTTTGCTGGGTACTCACCCGTGTCTGATGTGTGGGCTGTAGTGACCGCTCTCGCCTCTCGTATGCTGCTGTGAGGAAGCGTCCCAAGCGCCGCTGATCTCCCATAGTCATGCAGAGCTGGAGTGACTCCTCTATCTGAAACTGTGCTCGTAGGTCTAAGTATGCCGGGCATCTGATAACAAAATGCTCCTCACTCTCTACCTCTGTCTGGCATACTGGGCACCACCTCTCCCCACGGGGGACTCCCCTGGATCGGCCCCTCTCAATCTCGAGCTGATGTGATGAGACTCGGAGCTGACCAATGACAATGTGAAGGTGGTGGGGTAGGTAAGTCTGCATGTATCTTGGAATCTCGATGAAGCCCTCGTCCGATATATGTAGAAAATGCTCACGGTAATAGAGCATTTTCGGTGGCAATGTATCCCTTGGGCTCACCCATGTCCTCTCTATGTATGTATGAAATATCTCCTGACGAATGACCCTATTCCTCTCCTGATCAGAGAGCGAGTAGGTGGGTGCATGTAAGTCATACTGTAGTGGTGGTAGCCTGTCTATGTCAAAACCATGGTGGGCTAGCCAGTCTCGTGTCTGTGCATACCATGAGGAGGTGTCGCCTGCTAATGCCATATCACGTGATGCCTGGAAAGCACGATAAGCAATGCGCTCTGTATCCATGCTCCGAAGTCTGTGTAGAAGGCATACTGTTTGGAATAGTGGCTCAACTAGCATCGGTGGTGCAGGGAGCTCTGCTCTAATGATATCATGTGGTACTGAAGGCTTGCTGTGAATAAGTCTGGAAATCATGAGGATCTGTGGCCTCTCCAATGCTGTCCATACTGATGTAGCTAACCCCGGCCCCCAAATGGCTGCCCCATACATGAGCGCTGGCATAACCAAAGTGTCGAAAAGCCACCCCTTTGTGCGGGGCTCCTGAAAATATGCCTGGTGGCACCGTCTCTCCTTCAAAGCTAGTGCTGCATACCCACGTGTGATGCGATCACGGGCTGCCTGAGACATAGAGAAGATCCCTGATGCTGCTGTAAATGTCACTCCCAAGTAAACATATGATCCGACCACCTCGATTGGTCCGCCTGCTGCTGTGAACAAACTATGCCTGTGTACCTGTGCTGATGTATGAAAGATCATGACCTTGGTTTTACCAAGGTTCACAGATAAGCCTTTGTGTCTGCAGAAGTCATCTAGGCCATGTAGATGATGCTGTAGACCTTCTCTAGACTCTGAAACCAGTACAATATCATCAGCATATAATAGAATATGAATAGTTGACCCGCCTACCTCAATGCCATCACCTCCCTGCTGCTGTATGAAGTCCACTATGTCATCAATGTAGAGACCAAAGAGGGTCGGTGAAAGAGGGCACCCTTGCTTCACGCCGATAGTGCTAGCAAGTGGATCAGATAAGCCCCCTGGACATCTGACTCTACCTGATACGCTCTCGTACAAGGTGTAGATCCCCCATATCATCTCATCTGGAGCTCCGATATCAAGCAGTCGCCTTAAGAGACTGTCCTTGGGGACAGTGTCAAATGCTTTGCGGAAGTCCACAAAGCAGCAATATAGTCTCCTCTTCCTCACCCTTGCCTGGTCGATCAGGCATCTCAAGGTGAAGATGTGGTCAATGGTAGAGTAATCTCGTCTGAAACCTGCCTGTCTTGGAGCCCTGGTACTCTTCCTCTCAGCGAGAGTACTCAACTCTGTCTCTAGTACCACCCCATATAACTTGGCCAATATAGAGCCAATCATGATCGTCCTGTATGTAGTTGGATCCGTAGTATCACCCGACTTATGAATGGGCACTATGGTGTGCTCAGTCCATGAGTCAGGAAACCCTTCAACCAATGCACGGTTGAAGAGGTGGGCAATGAGTGGTGCGAGAGTCGTGCCTCCGTAGATAAGGTGCTCTGCCTGTAAACCGAAATGGTCATGGGCCCTGCCATGCCGTAGACGGGCAATAGCACTTCCCACCATAGTGGGCGTGAAGAAGTCAGAGGTAGTGGGACGTGAGCTCTGTGGCCTGGGAATAGGGGGCTGGTCTGGGATCTCGTATAGGCTCCGTGCATAGCTATGCCAAGTGCTCGGGTCTCGAATGGGTGTCTGCTGTCTCCTCTCTCTCAGATGTCGCCATGCCACTGTACTGTCTCGACTCATGAGCAAATGATAAATATCCCAATACTGTTTCTCCTCCCATTCTCGCCGTTTGCGGCGAGTAAGGCTCTGCATGCGACGCTGTGCCTGTGCGTGTGTAATATCCCCTCTATGCTCTAAAATCCGTAGGTGCTTCCGTAGCTCACGACAATCTGCATCATACCATCGGTTCTGGGGCATGGATCCTGTGCGTGGAGGGTGTATATGTATGCGATGTGGGAAGCTGCAAAGAGCTGTGTCTTGTAGGATGGTGGTGATCTGTGATGTAAGTGTGTCCAGGGGTGAGAGTGGATCGAGGGAGAGTAGACGGGTGTGTAAATGGTGTGCATAAACATGTGAGAGCTCGTGTGTGAAGTGTATCGTGGTGTGTGTCTCAGTGGGTGAGGAGGGGTCTAACGGAATAGGAGATGAAAGTATGAATGTGATAAAGGTATGGTCAGCACCAAGTGGGCGTCGGCCAAAACTAAGTGAGGGGATGAGTGAAGCTCCAGAGATGGTACCCAAAATGTAGTCGACTGTGCTCTCACCTCCCCCGTGAGGGAAGCAAGTAAGTCCGCCCAAACCTGGCCACCGATGCATCCCATTATATATAACGAGATGGTGCAATTCCACACCACTCCTCTGAGTGGTGCCTCCTGGTGTAATGATGTCTCATAGGCCACGTTGCCCTATTTGATATGGCGTCCATCTATGAAGATCTTACCATCCCGATAAAAGGCCTTCCTTCCCTCTCGACGTGCGTGGAGTATCTGTGGCATGCAAGCACGTCTGTGTGCTACCTGCATCCTCGTGAGGTCCTCGTCCATGTAGAGGGCGTCGCCTGGTAATCCCCGTAGTATTGGTCGGCGTCTAAAAAGGGAAGTCCGTGTCTCCTCGGAGCTCATATGAAGGATGAGTGCTCGCGGACGAGACGTATCCCTCCCAACCCTCCATGCGCATATGAAAGGCATGTTCTCGTAGCCGAGGCGACGGCAAATATCGGTGGAGTCAGCTTCTGGTGATGCTCCCTCTGGTAGGCCCGTAATCCGAATGTGGAGTCTTCGAGTGTGTCGAAGTCTCTCCTCCTCGAGTGTATCCTGGACTCGTGTGAGTTCTTCCTTCTTCACATCTTCTTTTACTTCCTTCTTCACTTCTTCTTTGACCTCTTTTTTAATGTTTTTACTTACAACTTCCACCCAGCTATTTTGAGTTGCTTCTATCTCTGATCTGATGTGTTCTTGTACACCCTTCTTCCAATCATTTTTGATTTCTTCTTTCAAGTCATCTAGCTTTGTGATCTCTCCTTCTTCCTTGGAAATCCTGAGCTGCATGATTTCTTCTTGAAGCCTATGCATCTCAGCTTTCATTTCATCTCGGTCTTCTTCAAGAATTTTGACATGCTCTTCTAGGGCTCTGATTCTATCACTTGACTTCCTCATTTCTTGATTAAGTACTCTGTCCGCCTCTTTCTTTACCTCTCTCACTGCTTTAGTAATCATATCTTCCACATCCTTTTTTTCTAGTCGAGCCATGCTTCTTCAAAATGAGTTAAGGTAGGTTGGGGTTAGGGTTTCAAAATGAGTTCAAACTAGAGTTAAGTGCAAATTCATGCTAGGGTTTCAAGAGGGTCCTAAAGGGGGGGAGGTTTCAGAAGGTCGGCAAGGGGATTCATGGTTAGGTTTAGGTTTAGGTTTTTGTTAAGTCAAAGGTTTTCAGGTTTTCAGACGTTCTTCAAAATTTCACAATTTTAGATTTTTAGGTTTATGGTTTAGTACTAGGGTTAGGGTTACAGTAGAGGTTTTGGGTTAGGTAAGGGTTAGGGTTTCGGGTAGGGTTCGCCATAGGGGGGCTGCAGATTCGGGAATGTACGAGCAGAGGCACGGGCTATAGAGTGGAGAGCTGAGCGATGGATCTGGTGGACCTGAGCGACGGATCTGGGTAGGTTCGAGAGATGGAGCTGGGCGGAACTAAGCGACAGAGCTGGAGGGAGATTAGCGACACTGCCGTTAGGGTTCGGATCTGGATGGAGCTGTTAGGGTACGGAGCTGGACAGAGCGATGCTGCTGTTAGGTTTCAGAGCTGGACAGGGCGAGGCTGCTGTTAGGTTTCGGAGCTGGACAGGGTGACGGAGCTGAACACAGAGCGACGGGCTGGACAGGGCGACGCTGCTGTTAGGTTTCGGAGCTGGACAGGGCGACGGAGCTGAACACAGAGCGACGAGCTGAACACAGAGAGAGAGAGAGAGAGAGAGAGAGAGAGAGAGAGAGAGAGAGAGAGAGAGAGAGAGAGAGAGAGAGAGAGAGAGAGAGAGAGAGAGAGAGAGAGAGAGAGAGAGAGAGAGAGAGAGAGAGAGAGAGAGAGAGAGAGAGAGAGAGAGAGAGAGAGAGAGAGAGAGAGAGAGAGAGAGAAATGAAATGAAATGAAATGAAATGATATATTTACGTCTTCAGAAGGCCAAAATGACCTATGAGACCAAAAGTTACAAAACTGGTGACCTATATGAGAGAGAGAGAGAGAGAGAGAGAGAGAGAGAGAGAGAGAGAGAGAGAGAGAGAGAGAGAGAGAGAGAGAGAGAGAGAGAGAGAGAGAGAGAGAGAGAGAGAGAGAGAGAGAGAGAGAGAGAGAGAGAGAGAGAGAGAGAGAGAGAGAGAGAGAGAGAGAGAGAGAGAAATGAAATGAAATGATATATTTACGTCTTCAGAAGGCCAAAATGACCTATGAGACCAAAAGTTACAAAACTGGTGACCTATATGAGAGAGAGAGAGAGAGAGAGAGAGAGAGAGAGAGAGAGAGAGAGAGAGAGAGAGAGAGAGAGAGAGAGAGAGAGAGAGAGAGAGAGAGAGAGAGAGAGAGAGAGAGAGAGAGAGAGAGAGAGAGAGAGAGAGAGAGAGAGAGAGAGAGAGAGAGAGAGAGAGAGAGAGAGAGAGAGAGAGAGAGAGTTGTTTCTGACGTGTTTCTGTCTTCTGAATTTTGACGTTTAGTCGACGTCTGACGGGTCCGGTAAAAGGTTGCTGATGTTGTTTAAATTTTTGCCAAAGAATTAAGAATATATAGTAGGCATGAGGAAACATAATAAAAGCATGAAACCAAAGATAAGTTATAAAAGAACATGTGCCATAAATCATAATAGATCATAAGATCAAAGTTGTAAACTACAATGACTAGTCATCAATGATCAATAACTACTTACATATATCTTGGTGTGTGTATATATACAACTACGATACATACACACACCAAGATATATATGTGTGTGTGTGTGTGTGTGTGCATATGTACACACACACACACACACACACACACACATATATATATATATATATATGTGTGTGTGTGTGTGTGTGTGTGTGTGTGTGTGTGTGTGTGTGTGTTTGTGTGTGTGTGTGTGTCACATACACACAAAAGCACACACACAAACACATATATATATCGGGACATGTCCCCTTGGGACTCTGATGTATGTATGTATGTGTGTATCTCTTTCTCTGTGTGTGTGTGTGTATATGTATATATATATATATATATATATATATATATATATATATATATATATATATATGTATGCATATATCTTGGTGTGTGTATGTATATTTGTATGTGTGTGTGTGTATATGTGACATGTGTGACATGTGTGTATGTACGTATGTATGTATCGTAGTTGTTGCTCGTATGTGTGCAAGTACCTCCGCATGCACCTCTTGTACCGTACGTACTTGTACAAAGTTAAAAAAGAATATGTTACTTAGACTTTGACGCCTAACTTGCCTCATTCACTTGATGTTTGCTCTTGGGTTTTCTTTTCTGCGCTGTTGTGTGTAAGGTATACACATCCTCTTTTAGGCTACACTTATAGACATGCCTCCATTATGCATATAGGATATGTGTAAATTGTAGTATTCGCTGCCTGCAGCATGCATGTGTGCACTGTGTCTCATGATTCATCTATGTAGTCTACTGATAATACATTATAAGTAATCAATGTATCAATGTACATATACTTTATGTATACATTATGATTGACAAGTGCATATGTATAGACTGTATGCATATGCAATTCTCAGCCATATTGTATACATAATTTACTGTGTGCATGCTGATTAATAAATATATAATATATTAATATATACATATGCTTCTATGCACATTCAAGGCAATGGACTTCTTAGATGATGGAAACATAGTACACACATATGGAGGCAATAAACTATAAAAATTATGCATTACTAAAGCCTACTAGAATATAGCGACTAGCTCAAAAAGTGTACATGTGAGCTTTCTTAATGATTTACTTGTTTCTGCTTTATATTTGTAGATGCCAAGGAAAGCAAGTGTAGGGAGAGAGTTTGTGGACAAGGTCAAAGCTTTGCCAAAAGAGAATTGGACATGTAGACACAAGTTTTGTGGTCATGTAAGGGATGGAGGAGCCAATCGAATTCGAGCACATATTCTTGGCCTCAGAGGTTATTGAGTTGACAAATGTACTCGAGCTTTCTAGAATATAAATGAGGCATGTAGAAAAATTAGTTGTAAAGTCATCTCAAGAAAGTGGGTCATGCTCTAATGTCACTGTGATGTATTCACACGAGGATATTTTGGAGAATGAGAGTGCAAATATTGATGAGGATGTCTTTGCATCTTAGGCATGTGGTGATACTTCCACTTTACATGCATCCCAAACGAGAAAAACTTCTCGAGGACCTTTGCAAAAGGCTTGGGAAGCTCAACCAAGATTTGATGCAGACAAAGGGCTTTGTAAGTTCTTTTTTGCAAAAGACATACCATTTTGGAAAGCAAAAAGCCTTTACTTTTTTGATATGGTTAATGCAATTGGTCATGTGAGCCCTTCTTATCAGCCACCATCATATCATCATTTGCGTACACCTCATCTTCATGATGAAGTGTCAAGTGAGGTGCATAGAAAGTGATTCACTGAAATTTCGTGAGAAATGGAAATGTTTTGGATGCAATGTAGTGTTTGAATGCTCGCAAGATGCTAGGAACTGGCCAGTCATCAACATTCTGGTCAGTTTTATTTATGGAAGCATGTTTTTGAGATGTGTGAACACTTAAGGTGAAGTGAAAGCTGTTGAGTACATCTTTGAGATTTTGAAAGAAGCTATCAATGATGTTGGACCTGAAAATGTTGTCCAAGTATGCATGGACAATACAACAAAGGGGCTGGTTCTTTGGTTGAGCAGGAATGACCACATTTTTTTACATGATGTACATGCCATTGCATTGATTTGTTGTTTGAGTTCAAAAGATTTTTGCAAACCTGCACAAACAAGATTTGCCTACATGTTTATCATGTTAGTAAACTTGTTAGATGAGAGTGTGTATAATAGATGGAGATCCATGGTCGTTTTAGTTGAGTATATTAGAAAAAGAGTATGCCAAACAAGAAAAGCTGAAAATGTGTTTTGTTTTGTTCGAACTTCTATGTGCGTTTCTTTGGAGCAGTGCATGGGAGATTGTAAGCATATGTGCCCCTATTTTGAAGGTATTGTGTTTAGCAGACAGAGAAGGGGCTACCATGGGCCATGCTTATGAATGGACAGATAGAATGATTGAGGAAATCAGCCATATTGATGGTATTAAGAATGCAAGGTTAGAGGAAGTGAAATCTTTATGTGTGAAAAGATGGGGCATGATGCATTCTCC
The DNA here is from genome assembly GCA_020310875.1 of Ceratopteris richardii. Taxonomy (NCBI): domain Eukaryota; kingdom Viridiplantae; phylum Streptophyta; class Polypodiopsida; order Polypodiales; family Pteridaceae; genus Ceratopteris; species Ceratopteris richardii. The sequence goes on along the minus strand of CM035432.1, from coordinate 113,917,736 downwards.
ATTGCATGCAGCAGCCTATGTTCTCCACCCTATTTGGAAAGAAAAATGTTTAGATGATGATGATGATGATGGAGAAATTAATGATGGTTGGATGGATGTTATTAAGTGTTATACACATGGAGATCTTGAAAAGCAAGGGGTTAAGTACATTAAAAAAAAATGAAGGGTCTGCATACTGCTCCTCAATAGAAGTTGTTGCAATAGTCCACATGTATATTAGGCTCTATTTGTTTGTTTCAAATGAACATTCTTAGATTTCCAACGATTAGTCTAGTGAGAAGTCTAAACTTCTAAGATGAATCAGTTAGTACACAAACACATGGTAAAGTTGTCATCATCTTTGGTGATTCATTTAACTTCTATCTTAATTGTCTCTTTTCTCATGAAGAACCTTCATTAGAGAGAAGGGTGGATCTCTATATCCAGGTACTCAGCGTTATACTTGGCTGATCAGCTCAAGTCTTTAAGTTCATGTCTTTTTTATCTATCTAGATCAGATTAAGGAGGGATGTTGGAGAAAAATGTGTTCTCTTATGATAAATACCTTCATTGCAAGGTAGGTCTAGTTGAGAATGCCTGATCAATATTGATTTAGGCTCAAAAAAGGATTTTTTGTAGAGATTTATTAAATTGAGAAGTTTTAGAACAGATGAAGTTTATTTATTTATTTATTTATTTTTTTGAGAAGCTTTTCTGATAACGAAATCTGGATCACAAGAGTTTTCGAAGGGTTACATATACAAGCAAGTGCACTCTCATCTTACTTTGAAGAAGGTTCTTCTATGATAAATACCTCTACCAGAAAGTAGGTCTAGTTCAGAGTGTCCGATTTATGAGAGATTTATCAAATTTAGAGGTTTTAAAACCAGAAACATGAAGTTTCTTTTGATTTTTGAGCTGCATTTCTGGTAAAGAAATTTGGATCACAAGGATTTCCAAAGGTTATATATACAACCTATTGGGCTCATAGTATCATACAGCAGCCCCATATCATGGCAGCAGATTCTCAGCTTTACTTATTCTCCTGCTTAATTTCAAGTGTTAATAAGTTTTGAACTTCTCAGCAGAGGTGCATTTTTCAAACTACTATAATGCTTGCTTGCTTGTCAGTATGCTATTTTGGGGGAGGGCTGTATACTTCTAAATGTTGAAAACCTTTTATTAAATTCGTTACCCTTATCACTTTTTTCTTTCTGGAAACACAGAATCTTTATTACATGTACATGATATCATTGTCCAATTTCCGGTTCTGGGAATATATGAAAAGTGGTCTAAAAATCTATCCATATTGGATAATTTCATATTAATGCTCTAGAGTTAACAAAAAGATGTAACATTTTGAGTGTTCAATTGAAGTAATTTTGTGTAACCTCATAAAATACCTAGCATGAATGAAAAATTATCCCAAACCTCTGAAACAAATAGCTTGAAAACCATAATGGGATTTTGTTCCATAAAGAAGCTTTTTAATAATGCAGAAATAGTGTTTTATTTCATGTATTTCTCCTCTAGAAATCCAACAGATTTTACTTATTAATGTAATTTTATTACGAGTCCCAAAATGTTGAGACCCAGCATTTCCTTTTCGGATTAAAATCCTACTGATATAAACACTTTTGGTGTATAGGACTGTTGCAAATTTGGATATCAAACTAGAGTTTGTTCCTCCATGGTTGATAAACTTCATATCCAGGCAGCTTATCGGTCTTGGGTATAAGCTATATCAGAAAGTAAGTGTACGACTGTATAATAACTTAAAACTATGCAACAAAGAACATCGGTTTTTCTAACTAAGATAAGTAGTGGTAACAGACCCTTTCATCAATAAATAAGGGGGAAGGAAATAGTAAACATTTTCAGGACTTAATTCAGACGGAGCCCATGTATGAACGAATAAGAAAAGGGTTACAGTTGAGGAAGGATAAAGAAGCAACTCAGAAGAAAGTTGAGGACAAAGAGATCCACGTAACAGATTACAGCGAACAGGATGCTTATGCAGAGACAAACATCATCAAGAAATCTGATATGAAAGAGATTATTCAAGGCTCAGAGCCTATTTATGAATCCATGTGTGAATTTGGAAGTTCCTACTCTGATAATGTTGAAGACCCATCAAACAATGATGCTCATAGCAGTGTGGATCCAGAGGTCCAGAAGGCCTTGAATGTGCTGGATCGGATGATTTCTTTGGTCCAGTCACGCAAGGTTGGTGGGGCAGTGGTTGATGTATCAGCAGACGACAATACATCATACAGAACGGCAACACAACCAAATTGCACACAGGATATGGAAACACTGAACATGGGGCAAGCAGTACCTAGGAAAGTATCTCAAATTAATGAGAAGAAACATGAAGATCATTCAAGAACTGGAAGCTCCGAAGTACAGATCACATATAAGCATTCTTTTTTCTATTCCTTTTTCTCATGCTGTCGGCGTAGAGGATCTGTAAAACAATAGGTCTACTGTGTCCACCATGCTAAAACTTTTTCTTAAATATTTATCCATTGGTTCTATTTGTTCAATTTAGTGGTGCTTATAAGATAGCTTTTTTTGGTTTTTTGTGGGAGTTCATTCTTTGGCCTACTCTCCCTTTAAGCTTGAGTTTGGGAGAATAATGCACATACCGAAGGGACCCCCTTTGTCCCCCACCTTCAGGAGCCAAAGTCAGGCTGATCTGTCGGTATTGAACCCCGGACATTCAGTCCGGGGGTTCAACATGTTTACTACTACACCACACATCCCCGACGTGTATAATTTTGCACTTAATGACAATAAGATCATCATTTATTTTCTGAAATAGGAAGATTTGTATTCTCCTATCCTTTGAAACAACTAGGAACAATTGCTGCCTGGATGTACTCCATACTGATGTCTGAGTGTATGCATTGCACTTGCTTGAAGTACATAATCATTTAGTGATTTTTGAAGATCTGTGCATATGATGTTTCATGGTTATTAACAACGAGTCACACTATGAATAGTCGTGTAGCATTATATAACTTACAGATGATAAGTGTTGGAGAATAAAAATCAGATGCCCTTCTATGATCATGAAAGCGAAATTCCTAGCACCAGACATCAACAAACGTGTGTGAAAAGAGGTCCTGGCTCTACAATTAAGTTATAATATTTTAAGATGAGAAAACAGCAGAAATAGCTCAGGGGTGTTTGAATGAAGTCCTTATTTAGCTTTGTGTAAGCAAAAAATTTAGGCCAGAGAACAAGAAGCATGTATGGAAACTGAGAAGAAGATTAAAATCAAAGTAACTTCTACGAGTGAATCCACAACCCATCAATTCGTTCCACATGTGACTCGACAACCCATTAATTGAATTGAGTTCAATCTGGGAGTTGTGAAATAATCTGAAATGTTGATCTATCAAAAAGAGATGCACATTTGGACACCAAAGCCTTAAACAACTGAGAATTGTGAGATGAATTTCAAGTCCAAATTTGTTTATCCAAATTTATGGACTTTTTCTGAAATGGCATTCTATAGAAAGAGATGCATATTCACACAGAAAGGCCTTGTACAACTGAAAATTTTGGGATGAGTAAATTCAACTTCAAAGTTGTCTATTCAATCAAATCATGAGGTTCTGAAATTTGTGATCCAGTGTAGCTACAGGAATTCCGCCATTTTCAGCAGATCCCATTGATCCAGATCCAATTTTTGCAATGGCGTCTGATTCTATTGACACACTAAACAAATTTTGAGTATTGGCATATCCATGCAAGAATGTGTATAAAACACAGGATAAAATTTGGATTTGGTTTGTAATTTTTCACGTTGGAAGTGCAATCAAGGGCTCCATATGTTCTCGGCCTGTAAACAACATAACTGTCTATTGTGGATGTATGGAAATATATAGAAACTCACTACTGACAAAGAGGGATCCATTAGATGAATAAACAGCAACTACAAAACTTGTATTTTTCCGTAAAAGGAAAAATAGAATGAAATAAGAATGCATGTATGTATGAATGACTGCATGCTTTTACGTGTGCATGCGTGTATGTATGCATGTATATGCATGTATGTGTGTATGTATGTATGTATATATGTGTACACACACACATACATACACATGCAGAAGTTGAGATTTCACCATAGGAGAAAACAGGTTGCATGCTTCATATGCATGTTTGCAATCATTGGAGAACCTTGCCATTCAAACTCTCAAATTGAAGGTTGGATGTTCTGAGATAATCGATATTCATGTGAGCTCTAAAATTTTATTTGATCACCTTGACATGAAAAATGGATATTCATCCGAGCTCTAAAAAGGATTTGATCAGCTTTACATGAAAAGAGTGAATCCTTTCATATCCATGTTGCAAGAGGGATATAACATATGGTCAGATGGGCACTCTATTGCTAATGCTTGTGTATGACACTTTGAAAATCCGTTTGGTTCTACTACTAAATGCAATGAAGAATGAAATCTAGTAGTGGAGCACATGTTCCAATCTGTTCCTTGCAAACTTGATAAAAATGTTGTAGGCTAATTAGAAAAATGCATCCTAAGGAGGTTTTTCTAGCTTATGTTCCCTTGGTAAAGGGTTGGCTCTTGGAAATGATGTGCACACATTGGTTCTCTTTGGAACATACTGCTGTTGCACCATGCAATGGAATATGACTCTATAGGGAATGCCTATTTCCTTTAAAACAAGCGAATGCCAAAGCTCATCTTTTATTGGAGGTGAGCCAACATTATGGGTATCATATATGAAAATGATATTTTTGTCAGAATATTCGTGTATAAGATTGTGACTCCTTATCTTGTTTTTGGTTTAATCTACTAAAAAATGGTTTGTGTATGGAAAATCCATTTCCAACAGTATGTTGGCAATGCAAATGATGATTGTACATACCATTCAATCATCACAAAATATATCCCTCTTGAAGCTAGGTGTTGAGAAAGTTCTTGAGCATTTGGGGTGGGACTTTATCGCAATTTTTATGCAAAAATCTGCCTTTAAAAGCAAAATGACCCAGCGTATATACCTATTAGCAAATAATAGTTTTGTGGAGATTGATGTTAATGGATGCTTGTTTGCTCGCTTTGTTATCAAAAGACCAATATGCTAGGGGTATTCCTATTGTATGCTATTTAGTGCATGGAAAATGGACAACAGGACACAAATATGCAATTACAACAAATTACTATCTTTGTCAAACACATTAATTCACATTGATAGAAAACACATAGATAGGAAAAACATGGACAATAAGTAGAATAAACCGTTCTCTCCTTTTGACAACTAAAGTGTACATCCATATAGATAGACCTCAACTCAAGCTAAGCAACTTGTTAGCCTACCTCAAGCCTCTGACTTAGTGAAAAGTATCCTTCACAACCAACACCAACTAGTTTCCGTAGGAGGGATTACCAAGTCACTCATTCCTAAGCTTAAGTGGGTGGGCTGAGCTAGTTATAACCTAGGATGAGTAGAGTGTGGCTCAATGTATCTCTATTTGTTCTATGTTTATTCTTCTTTGGTTGTCATTCATTCCCTATATAGCTTCTTGGTTGGATTTGTGTTTTGACAATATCTAGATATTTTGGAAGATCTATGGCAGATCTTGTGTTGCATTTGGATCTAGCCACCTTGGTGAATTGTTCGGTGTATGGTGGCTTAGAAATAAGTCAATTGTTCTATCACCTTGGGATTGAATTCATCAACCTTGCAAATTGGATGGCCTAGGACTATTATATTTGTAGGAAAACACAAGGGAACACAAAGTGGCATTCTTGGTTAGAGTATGTGAATCTTTTCCACTATCATATGATATCAATTCGAACTTATTGGATCATGCATGCACATATTGTTGGAGTTTGAGATCTGCGGTAGCACATGATGAACACAAGGAAAAAGAAGAAGAAGCTTGGAGCAAAACACAATATAGAATGTATTAACAAGTGAATGTACAAAGATAAGTGACATGTTAGGGTTATGTGTGTATATACAAGCTTGTGGAAAAAAAGTCCTAAAGAGGAAAAAATGTGCCATTGGGGTCCTAAGTTTGCTCACACATATCACTACCAAAGTATATCAATAAGTCCCCCTTGGGAGTGATGCAGTGGACAAGGAGCTGGCACTCATGTATAAAGAAGTGCCAAGCTATGTGGAAATAAATCAATCCAAAAGAGGAAGTAAGCCCAAAACTTTGGGGAAAGCTTCAAACTTCTCCCTAGTTAGAGCCTTTGTGAAAAGGTCTTCAACACCATCTTATGTGGATACATAAGCCAAATTGATCTCTCCAGTAGAGAACCTCTCATTAACATAATGATAGTGCACCCCGATGTGCTCTCTGTGGAATGTGCTTTGTGCGGGCATGGAACATAGGTTCCTTGCAACTACCAATGCACTGTGATTGTCTATGAAGATGATGGTGGAAGGAGACTGTCCAACGCCCAAAGTAGCCAAAAGGCATATGAGCCACATACACTCAACAATCTATGTGAAAGCTATCCTATACTAAGCCTCACAACTAGAAGTGACCATAGTAGGCTATTTCTTGCTCAACCATGATATTCATGATCTTCCAAGCATGAGGCAAAAACCACTAGTGCACACACGTGTCATAACAACTAGCCCAATTTGAGTAAGAAAAAGCATGTAAATCTGGCGATAATGATCCCCTCTTGGGATAAAACAATCCAAGTAGGAGGGTACCACTCAAGGAGCAAAAGATGCACTTGACCACCTACCAATGCTTGACACCTTGGCAATGCATAAACTTGCTTATCTAAGAATTAACAAATTGAATATCAGGCCAAGTTAAGCATAAGTAAATCAAATATTCTATAGCCCACTGATAGACAACAACATCAAATGCATTACTTGCATCATGAAGACTTAACCATAAACCTATTTCCATGGGAGTATAGGTTTGCAATCTTCAAGGTCAAAATGCTACACTAATGTGTTAATATATTTTGTTTGACACAAAGGTATTCCTCCATCAACTTGCATAAATTGAATGACCAAATATTGATGGGAATGCCCCAAATTTGACATCTCAAAAGAGGCATGCAAATCAATATTAAATCAAGAAATATGCTTCCCATTAGAATCAGTGAGCAAAATGCCATCAACATGTATAACAACGATAAGAAGTACATCATCTGCGAGCTTAATATAAGGTGCTCTCACTTGGACTGCTCTCAAAACCATGTGCTAGAAAGTAGGCATATATCTTTTCATACCAAGCACATGGTACTTAATTCAAAGCATATATTGCCTTTTTCAACTTGCACACTTTGTTTTCATGCCTTTTCTACACAAAATCACAGGGTTGAAATACATAAACTTTTTCATATTAGTCATTATTCAAAAAATATGGTTTTAATGTCCAATTGATGTACATTCCAACCATGATGAGTTGCATGTGTACAAATGCTATGAAGAGTGGTCATTCGGCATGTGGGAGGAAAGGTCTCATGAAAGTCAATCCCTCTCTCTTGAGCATAAGCTTTTGCAACAAGCCTAGCCTTATACCTGTCAATTGTTCCATTAGGCTTATGTTTCAATTTATGTATCCATTTAGTGCCAATGATCTTTTTGCCTAGAGAAAAAGAACATAAAGACCAAGTATCCTTCTTCATAATAGCATCATACTTTGATTACACAGTAATCATCCAATTTTTGAGGTCTATACTTCATCAAAAGAAACAAGCTGGTTCTCATCACAAAGAATAGAGATAACCATTGCATAACATTCTGATGCAAAGAAAGCACTATAAAAACCTGAACTAGTATGATATGAGAAAGGTGCATCTAATTTTCTATCTCTCAAATTTTGCACTAGCCATTTAGGCATAGAATTTGCATTTTCTATGTCAGATCTCTCCCCAATAAGTGCATCACATGAATCTGCATCAGAAATGGAATGATCCAAAACATTGTTTTGAACTTGAAGAGATCAAGATATCACCTCATTCGGACCAACACTTGATTGTCCACCTATGAAAAGAGATCGCAAAGTTTCATAGAGATCTTGAGAGCTAGCTATTGTCTCCTTGGTCCATGGAAGTAGGATTTGCATTGCATCTTTCACAAAAACAACATTATGACTAACTATAATGCATTTAATCTGTGGATGATATAGATGATAGCCTTTGCTTTTAGAATTGTGCCCAACAAAAGTACATTTCATTTCTTTATTATTTTTTCGTTAGGGGAAAAAATGAACCCTACATGGACCTTGTAAAGATCCCTAACTTTTTGGTATTTAGGATTTTTTTGGGCTTTACTAGGCTCTTCTCCTCCTCCTCCTTCTTCTTCTTCTTCTTCTTCTTCTTCTTCTAAGAGAGAGAGAGAGAGAGAGAGAGAGAGAGAGAGAGAGAGAGAGAGAGAGAGAGAGAGAGAGAGAGAGAGAGAGAGAGAGAGAGAGAGAGAGAGAGAGAGAGAGAGAGAGAGAGAGAGAGAGAGAGAGAGAGAGAGAGAGAGAGAGAGAGAGAGAGAGAGAGAGAGAGAGAGAGAGAGAATGTACCTTCAACGTCATTAAACTCATGCATGTATGTGAATAAAAAAATGATTTTAAAAAAGATCTCAATTTTAGTAAATATTTACTTAAAAGAGCCAAATTTTTTATATATATGTCAGAAGTCACTTTTTTTGGCTCATTTTTTAAATTTTCTTTTAGAAAAAGTAGAATTTTCAAAGTCCTTTCAAAAGTAAGTGCCACAACATCAAATCCGTAACTATGCTTTTTCATTTTTTTTTCAAATTTCATCATGTTCAGCCATACATAGTAGAAAAACACAGTTTGATCCATCCATATACAAGAAAACATATTTTCTTTGCAAAACACATGCTTTAGAGTCCAATCCAATAGATTTTCCACTTTGTTTTTTATATTCTTGTAGTCATTGGCAAATATGCTATTGACATCTATTATAAGCCTCACACTTGGATATCCTCATGCTCCTGCATCAATAAGTATCCATGTTCATGTGGTTATGAAGTTTGCTTGAAATACACAATGCAACAATGATGTGGACTCTCAAAATGAACGTCGTGCAGCTAGAGAAAAGAGTATCGGTCTTTGGACTCATGGTTCATTATATCCTCATGATCCAATGTCTTCTTACCATCCAACATTCCATAACCTCTCAACTTTACTTCAGTTCATTGGTATGGATAAAACTGGACTATTACATTGCAAGCGATTATCTACACATTCGCATGCTACTACTAAGTATTGATTCCAACAATATCAAGTCCATCATATGAGGGTAGTCACTTTAGAAAGCACAATCATATCTTTATAAGGATAACATGCAGAGTTCATAAAGGACATGGAAGAAAAGGAAAGCACAATTGCAAATTTAAATGCCTTCTCCAATGGTTGAAAGAGACTCCACTTGGTATGAGATATAGAAAAAGAGCATTTGAAGCTCTTTCAATTGGTAATGGAGCACACAAATGGTGTATTTTTGCAACAAGGTGAGTATTTGTATTTCTTTTATTTCTTTTAATGAAGATTTGAAATTATATCTTTCAGTGTATAGGTTATTTATTCAAGACGTAAGTGCTTCATCAACAATAGAAGAACAATTCAAGTTGATGAAAAATTGCATAAATAGCAAAGAAATCACTTCTAGGATAGACACACCCATACGAAAGTGCAACTGCTATTAAAGTTGAGTTCTGAAAGAAGTTAAAAGATATTATCAAAGTGCAAAATGTGGAGTCAATATGTGATGAAGCGGGCATCAATAGAAATAGATAAAGTATTGCAATGTCCAACCTTTTGAAGCAAGCCTTACAGAAACAAGGTATTCTTTAAAATATTTTTCCATGCCCATATAAAGTTTCTAACAAGGAAAATACTTCTAATGAGGATGTGGCTCATACGATTGGACCATATTTATTCATAGAAGACACTATTCCCACCTTTGTTTATCATCCAAGCATTTTTAAGGAGCAATTAAATATCTTATCTATGCAAGGATTAGTTACATCAAATTCAATAATATATTTGTGGATCTTCAGAAGCTTCAACAAGCAATGGTTCACTTTTATAAGTCAATAATGAAAGGTACCCCTACCACATTTTATATGATGTTGAAGTTTTATTTCATTCATGTGTTAAATCAAGATAATGTTTCCTCTTTTGTGCAAAATGTAATGTTAAATTAAAGTTGAGACTAAAGCTTGATGAGTATCAAATTATAAAGGATCAACAACTACAAAGGTTGAGTGTGACACTAATGAATGAAGTTATGGACCATGCAATGGATGAAAAAATGTTAGCATCCACTTTCCATTTGACTTATAGTGTCCAATCAGAGAGACATATCTGGTGGTTAGGTGTTATAGAAGTTCCCACAGAAACAAACAATGTTATTTCATGGATTTTTAGTAGGATTCCATGGATTACAAAAGTAATTTCTTCTCAAATACATGTGCAAAAGCTTTTTGTAGATGGTATAGATGATTTTGATGTAAAATGACATTTTGGTGGAGAGCTTAAGGGCATAAAGTGCATGCTAGGCTATAAACAAGGTGCATTTGCTCTCTATCCTTGCCCATATTTTACAAAATATTAAAAAGCATCTAAGAGTCAATTTAAACTTGCAAGGGCATTGATCAAACCTGATGACCTTGAAGACATTGATGACACAAAATCATGGAATAATAGTCAATGGGAGACATCTCTTTTGAGGTGTCCAATGTTAGAACAATCGAATTTTGAGAAAGCCACCAATGATTGGAACCCCATTATTCCATTTCCATTGTTCAATATTCACTTTTGTACTTTGCATGCCTTCGTGAGGATTTTTGATAGACTTTGAATCTCCATCTCGAATATGCATTTGCAATGAAACCACTAGAGAGATCTAGAGTAGAAATTCAAAAAATACAAGATCTTCTTGATTCTATTGGTTGCCATGGTGGCTATGTATCTTTAGTTTTTAAGAAGTATGGTGCGTCTCAAGAGATTTTACAACAAGTTCCAATGATTGGAAAGAAGGCATGATGTTTCTTTGAAAGAGATGTGAATAGTCAAGACGATGGAAAATGGGAGCCTTGGAAAGACCTATGTTTGATTACGACAGACAATGATAGCTAGGTTGATCTCATTAACAAGTGAAAGAAGGTTTGGTCATTCCTACATCAATTGTTACATTTGATGGGTTTGGTTTTCACTAACATTTCAGAATAAAAATTATTCCAAGTGACTTTGAAGGAGTTTACACAATCATTCATCCTATCATGGCGAGAGGAACATTACACATTACATAACAAGTTTTGCTTACATTTTTTAATATGTTTTTTAATAGTATGTGTACATCTTGTTTACCCAATGATAGCATATTCTTTTTGCACATGGAGCATATTTTATGAATCGATATGGATCATTGGAGATTTTATTACACAAGGAATGGAGAATCACATAGGGCTAGAGGTGTTTATTTTAAAAATACATATCATTGGGGTGGTCTACTCCAATCAAACTATTTAGAAGAAATCTTCAACAAGTTTTTCCATATGACATTCTCTAGAAAATATGTAATGGAATGAGCACATAAGTCACAAATAGCGAAATTTGCAAGAAACATACAACATGATATTGCAAGAGAAAAGTGGATTTTATAATCAGGACCACTATATCATGCCCAATGGCATGCACAAAGATTCCGTGAGGATTTCACTTGGAAATAGTTTATTGACTCCCACCATACATTATTTCATATCAAAACTTGATTTTCAAGGTTTTTATATTTTCTTTCTCATCAAATAAGATTTCAATTCTTTCCATTATATCGTGCTTAATTTTTTAATTGCCATTGTTACTTATTAAATGTTTTTCTAAATGTTTCTAAAATAATTTCTATCCATTTAAATGCGAATAGGACAAAAGTTAAGTGAAAGTGTTTAAATAGAGAAGGACTCATTCATTTTAGCACTTTAAATTATAAGAGAATGGCATGCATGAAGCAGACTGCTAGGAAGGATCACGCCATCTATCCTAGCCATGTGCAAGGCACTCAATGCTCACACCCCATAAGAAGGATTGAACCACAACCCACTCTTTTATAGAGAAATCAGGTGAGGGCATACATTTTGGCAACAATCCATTGTGTGCAAATGAAGCTTCACAACATGAGAGAGATGTAACACAAGAAATACAACCTTCCTCTCCTCTATCAGATGATGAGCCCTCCGCTTAAGATAGTATTCAAGTCAAGGCCCAAAGAACGAGGATAAAGACATATCATACATGAGTCAGAGTCAAATTTTGAGGAGTCCTCAAATGAAGAAAGTGTTAATGAGCCACCATGGAACAACACTCCTATCCCAATGAACCATGGAGTAACTCAAGGGGGCAAAACACTCTGTGTAGGACAAGGGTAAAGATCAGAAAATAAAGAAAGGGAATAAATTCAACATGCAAATAGGCCAGAGCATGTAAATGAAAAGGTAGGGCCACCTAGGCGTTCTCCAAGAGGAAAGAAGAACTATCAATCATGTTGTAGATCACAACAGCAAAACCCAAAATCCCTCCAAATGCAAGAGCACTAGAAAGATTCACAAATCAAACCAAAGCCTTTGCGGAGATAAGCCATTATCAAATGTTTGTGGAGCTTCTTATTCCATGAAGGCCATTTTCAAGAGTTGTGAAGGAAGAGATCCAAAGCTATTATTTTGAACTTTGCATTCATGGGATAAAAATTGAGGCACTCCAAGAGGCTGGAGAGGCTTATCTTATATCAATATTGGAAGACTCTAACCCATGTGCTATCCATGCAAAGAGAGTGATGATACAGACTAAGGGTATGCAACTAGCTAGAAGGATTAGAGGAAATAACCCTTAACACTTGTAAACTCTCTTGTTGAGAGATTTTTTTGGATTATCCAAAATGATTAATGTGATCTTCTTCTTATTAAATTTGTTCTCTAAGTGTTTGTCTATTAGTCTATTTGTTTTACAATAGCCAAAAAAAGCCTGCCACAGAAACATGGGATTGGGACTTGCAAATTTTTTGCAAGGCCCAATCCCTTGTTTATGTCATAGGTGTTTTTTGGCTATTCTTATCCATCAAACTACATTTGATGTACACTTGAGCATGTGATTGGGCTTATTTGAGGCGCACTTCATGACAAGCCCTTGTACAAGAGAGCCAACTTGATGCATGTTTACATATACTTATACCTTGATGCATGTTTATATGCACTTATACCTATGCAAATGTGCTCTAGGTAATTCAAGAAGAGCCACCATGAGAACCAATAGAATTTTAGAAACATAAAGCCACAAGAGACACTGGATGCACATGGGAATTGAAAAAGACATAATTTCTTTTGAATATGTTTACAATTGGCTCTTACCCTTGAGCCTCTCCACTACATTCTTCCTTCTTTGGAAATATTGTGGCAATTGCTAGGTCAAAACTGATTGAGATATTACATGGGGTCTTTCAATCCAATACCCAAAGGAATTACTATCTATCCTAATATTTCTAAAGTTAACTCCTAGGGTAGTAAGGGCAAAGGACTTCCTAACAAAAATTACATAGTTGGTTCCTTGCATTATTGTGGATAGGCACAAAAGTTTTCTCAAGGCCTTCGAAGAACAAGTCATGAAGTTCCCTCGAGGGGAATAGTCCTTATGGACAATCACAAAATCTTCCTTTGGCAATTCCCCAATGAAGTTTTCCAAGGAAGAGCCATCACCACGGGCAACCCGGTCACCACCACTCCTTGATACAAATTTATCGATTTCAATAGGTTCTTGCACATAGTTATTTAATGAGTACAAATATAAAACATAGTCAATCATAAAAATCATTAGATAATCACATCCTGAAGCCTATTCTCATCCTCTTCTCTCTCGAATGCATCTAGAGGAATGGAAGAGTGAGCCAAGCCACAACTCCACAACAGGTGATCTTGTGATCTTCTTCTCCAAAATTCTTTCTCTTGTTGTGGACAAATCCTCTGTAGTGGCATCTTTGTTGGAATCAATCAAAGTCGCCTCGCACACCAAGGCAATAATATCTGCAACTGAATCATTGAATCGAATGGTTGATTTTTCAATTATGTCAAAAGAGTTGTCCATGGGAGCATTAAATATCGAACAAAAAATGCTAAGGCATTCGTCGAGGTGTAGACCAAATGCCTTCTCAATATAATGTAAAAACAAGAATTCTTCTCCATCTACAAGCACAATTGAAAAGATTTCCATCTCTACCTCTTGTAGAGTGGGTTCCAAGGGCTACAAGTTGGAGGGAAAATTTTTGCAGACACTCTTGTGAAGTACTGGCTTCATTCAATTTATCCACTATTCCACATGGAAATTCTCTACATCACTCTCTTTTAATAAGTTGAGAGATTTTGTTTGAGGTTCCTTCTTATCATCTACAAAACCCCCAATAACAAGATGGGGTAGGTGCATGGGTGTAGGTTTAGGCTCCTCATTGACAATGAAGATGGTTGTAGCAATGTAGGATAAATATTTCTTTTGCCATCTTCCTCTTCTTATTGTAATGCTTGATTAATGAAATTGTGCCATCTAACAGGTGCCCTACAATGTTCATGAAATGTTTGAGACACTTCACAAAGGCCCCATCTCCTTTATGGATATAAAAAATTAGGTCCTAGGGGACCCCTTTTCCCTCAAATGGTGGAATATCTATGAAGCATCATAGTATATAAAACTCCATATAATCAATAATATCCTCGAGCATTTCAGAGTTCATGGTTAGTGTCCCTTCAAGATTAGGGACTCTATAGACTATGTCATACAAATGTGTAAGGCCTTTGTAGTATGTTATATCCAAGAACTCCATGAAAAGATTTGGAGGGGACTTGATGGGACTGGTAAATGTAGATGCAACCATTGCATATGGGTACTTCACTAGTCTTTCCAGAAGTATCTCTTGCTCAACTTTTCCATGATAGAGTCTTCTTTTACACACATAGATATGTTGCACCCTCTACAATGAGTGGTTTTGGAAGGGTGGAGAGAATTGAACTAGATTCTCTTCTTAGCTTGGAGTGGTTGAAACTTGATATATGGTCCATATCATCTTTGAATAATAAGATCACAATGGATATATGTAACTCTTTGAAATTCACAAAATTCTAGATTTTTAGGTCTGCACTTGTGTTTTCCCATCCATTTGTTCTATGTTTATTTCAAGGATTCTCATTCCAAGAGCCTTCCACCATGTTCATATGTAAAGGTATCACATATGAGCAAGTGGAAAGTCTTCTAGGCGAAAACTGGGGTTTGATAAATGGAATTGCAAAAGGTAACAAATATCCTTGTGAAATAGGTGGAATAGGTATAGTATTTTGATATTTGAAACATTGCACTTCATTGTACATTAGATTCTACTCTGATCGTTGCCATTACAAATTTCTGAGGGATCTTTAGTTTCATTTGAAATTATGCTTAAATTGTCCAATAATGAAATGGAAACTATTTTAGCAAATCATCATTGGACCTTGGCTAATGTGAGAGATCACTTGGTGATTATGGACTTTGAGGGACTAACTCAATACAAATTCAACATACAAGAACATAACGTGAGAAATATTTTGTGCTTTTGTATAAGTAATCTTTTCATTAGTGCTTATTTCAATTCTATAACTTCAATTTTTTATAAATTGGTTATAGGTTGGTTTGAGATCGGAATACAAAATGAAAGTCCCTATAGATTGGAGTAAAGATGGAATTGAACTCTCATTGTCATAGCTCTTTTGCAATCTAATGATGTCACTTTTTGGGTCCTAGTCATTCTACCTCATGGTTTTGGCACTTCTAAGAGACATGGAAAAATTAGGATAAAAAATATATGTTAGATATTGTATATACCGTGTTATTTGAAATGGTAATTTCAGAAATTTCAAGGACCGTTGAAGCTGAAGGTCTTCAAGGTACAACACTAGTTTGAGACATGAGATGCAAATAGATTGGAATGTAGAAATAAGAGCTTCAATGGTGTGCTACAGAGAGAAAGTAGTGGAAAAAAATGACTTTTTGGGACTTTGATATGAAAATGTGAGGCTTAGGAGAGAAATAGCTCCTTTTTCAGTTTTTTTTTCTTTTTAAACTCATTTTTTCAGCTCAAAACATGCACAAATAAATTTGAATTCTTAGGCCCAGATTGGTTACAAGGTTCCTTCTATCTAGAGTCAAATCATTAAATAAGGGATAAATTTGTTCCATCTCCCCCCTTCAACTTAGTATTCTATATGTGTCCACCATCCTCTTCTAATTGGTCCATCACTAATCACTCCTTAATCTAAAAAGCCCATGTAGGGTTCATTTTTTCCCCTAATGTGCATATGCAAGGCAACCAAAGACTTGAAGATGAGCAACTGATGGCTTGCGACCATGCCAAGCCTCATATGGAGTGATCAATTGCAATGCTTTTGTAGGACACCTGGTAGGTACATATACTGGACACATAACAACATCAAGCTAGAAGCTATGTGGTAAAGCCTGACTTTTGATCATACAACTCGCCATTTCCATGAGAGGCATGTTCTTTCTTTCAGTAAATCCATTTTATTGAGATGTGTATGTTGATCACTCAGCCACAAATGCATTAAAATCATAAGGCATGTATCCCCCCCCCCAAAAGACAAAAAAACAAAACGGAGGGTGTGCAAGTTACATGCTGACAGATTTTCAATCATAATCAAGAATCGTTTAAAGCACATAAAAACTTTAGACTTTGCTTTCAATGGCTAGGCCCATGCATGCCTAGAGAAATCATCAATAAAGGTCATGAAGTAGAGGTAGTTCCCAAATGAAGGTGTCTGCATAGGACTACAACCATCACTATGAACAAGCTGTAATTGATGAGAAGTTCAAACTGAACCATATTTTGGGAAGGAACGCTACATTTTGCACCAAATACAGCCTTCACAGACGTTTTTGTGTCAAGTTTGGGTAGTGAGGACACCTTTCAAATTTATGTAGCCATAGTAAACTAGCGAAATTCAAATGATCAAAGCGTGCATACCAAAGCTTTCATCTAAGATAGCCCAAGAATCTTGATCTACACATGCTAAATCATTCACAAATTTCACATATTCTATGAGCTTATATAGCCCACGATATAAAATAACAGAAGCAATAATAACATCACCGTTTGAGAGATCATGAATTATACATCTATCATCAACAAATTTGACAACCAAGCGAGTCTTGGCTAATGCTCAATCAAAAAAGTTTTTTCTTGATCCAAAGCATATATAAAGCATCTGACAATGTGAAAGAACTACCATCAATAGTAGTGAAAATAATGTTACAAACTCCCATTATAGGACAAGAGGATTTGTTATCACATGTGACAATTCCCTATAGGGGTAGGCTCAAGTGAAAAGAAACTACGATGCAAGGTAATATGTTAGGTTGCTCCACTATCAAAACACCAATCATCTGAGTCTATTGTAGGCATGCACTACTCATGAGAAGATGGTTCATAGCTACAAATAGTAGTAAATGCCCATTCTTCATTGTGAACAAGATTAGAAAACCATTCCAACCTCTTTCTTCTTTGCCTCTTTTGCCTATTTATGACATGATCATTTGCCTTACAATACTTGAAAAACAATTTCTAATTTTTTTTTCTTGTCATCTTTGTCTTCCTTCTGCGATTATGCAACATGCTTAAAATTCTAATTACTAGTAGATGAGATGCATTTATGTTTGCCCTTTTAACTAGCTATGAAAGATTGATCTACAACACACATAATTGACTTGTTCTACTTGGACTGATCTTCGTGCAAAACAGAGACTAAATCCTCAAGTGTAAAGGCATTTGGATTGCCTTTCATCATCAGGCAATGAGTAGAAGAAGAACTCAGATATGAATCTAGAAGACCATTAAGAGTATCTGCACAAGTGAACTATCTGGAAAGATTTCATCAACACAAATCAATTGCTCCTTCAAATATTTAAACTTTGTCAAAAAATTATCCATATGATCTTCTTCGTTTATATGCACTGTTCAAATGTTTTGGGAGGTAAGCAACACGAGCATCGTTCCTTGCTTGGTATAAAGTTGTGAGTGTATCCAAATCATCCTTTGTAGTTTTGCGAGAGCAAATGTGAGGGATGCTAGCACCTTTGATAGAAAAAACTATCAATGCATGTGCATGAGCATCTTTGCAATCCCAATGAAGTTTCTCTATAGTAGGTGCAACAAGAGTTGTAGCATGACCAAGAAAATGAATATGGTCATCTTTAACAGTATCTACATCACCTTCAATAATTATATTTGCAAGTGTAGTAGGATGTTTTTAAACACCCTGCACAATATACCACAACTCTTTTGCTACCAACACATGATGCATCATGTGCCTACAATGGGTAATCAATACCATCCAACTTATCCTCAATATAAAACATATAGAATACATTATTGCTTTCAGCTATGGTGAGTGACTAAATAACATGATGCAGAAAATTGATAGTATCTCAAAAAGTTGAATAGAAACACCATGTCTAGCTCTACTAAACCTGTAGGAGATTTTGAGATGCCTGTACTTGGGAACCAAAACGTATATAGATGTTTAGCACAAAGGGATGAAATTTCTTGCATATTCGCTACGATAGTGTGATTGGAGGCTAAAACGACCTCAAATCAAAAAAATTTTGATGCCACAAAACAAATCTGTTTTGAACTCCTAATAGCTCTGAGTGTGCTCACTAATTTCATGCGATTATATGACTCTAATTAAAGGGGTGTCGACAATGCCCTAGATGAAGTGGTGACTTACTCTAATACCACTTGTTGGAGAAGAAGAAGAAGAAGAAGAAGAAGAAGAAGAAGAAGAAGAAGAAGAAGAAGAAGAAAAAGAAGAAGATTATAACACAACACAATACATAATATATTACCAAGTGAATGTAGAAAGATAAGTGACCTGTTAGGTTTATATGCGTATATACAAGCTGGTGGAAAGAAACATCCTGAATAGGGGGGAAAAAGCCCTAGCAATCCTAATACATCACTACCGAAATATATGAACACATATTTCAAATGGAAGTGGGATTTGGATAGATGGGATACATTCTCCTATGTTCTACTCATTTCATTGAGTACTACAATGAGCTTTTTGGTTACTTTACAAAGGTGTTTGTACAATTTGCTTGGATTGGTCAATAAAGATATATAAGAAACTTATCTTTCTTGCTTTCAACATATCTTATTTCTTTTGCATCCTTCTTTGCCATGCAAATTAGGAGCTAATTCTTAGTACTTTGACAATAAATACATGAACTTGATTCAATCTTTTTATGATTCTTGATCAGAGAGCTTGGTTTTTGTTAGGGTATGAGAAAGATACAAGATGAAACCTGCATATCATGAACAATCATGCCTTTTTATGGTTTCTATTAATCCAAATATCACTATCTATTGATGCATGCTCTACGTGGACCGCTTGGTTATTTGCTAAGCATACACAATGATGGAGAAGTATAACTCACTCATTTTATAACCATATAGAAGAAACATTTGCCAATCAAAGCAAGGATATCTGACATTTTCAAAAATAATGCAATGATGGATGGATAAATGTTTATTCTATGTTCATTTCAATTTACTTTTTGTATGAAAT
>CM035432.1:113888137-113890637 GCA_020310875.1 Ceratopteris richardii | reverse complement strand
AGGATCTGCCTTGCTTGGTTGAAAGCCTTTGTCCTGCAAGAATGAAACAAGCCTGAAATTTCAAGCTCCTGCAGCTTGCTTGAGACCATACAATGCTTTGTTAAGTTTACACACATAATCAGGATAAACTTGATTCTCAAAACTAGGTGGTTGTGCCATATATACCTCTTCTGTTATCCAACCATTCAAGAATGCATTCTTTACATCTAGTTGAAGTATCTTCCAATTCTTGGAAGAGGCAATACTAAGCAAAACCCTAATAGTAGGCATCTTTGCCACAGGAGAGAAGGTCTCCTCATAATCAATTCCCTGAGTTTGTGCAAAGCCTTTTGCTACAAGCCTTGCCTTATACGTGTTAATGGAACCATCAGAATTCTTCTTGAGTTTATAGACCCATCTTGAGCCTATTACCTTCATGGATGAAGTCTTGGGCACCAAATCCCAAGTGTTGTTTTCCTCAAGTGCTTCAATCTCTTCCTTCATTGCATGCTTCCATTCTGTTTTTGCTTTGGCCTCTTCAAATGATGATGGCTCCTCTTGGTTTATGTCCTGTGCTATGTAGATAGAATGTTTAGTTACTAATGAGGTATCAAACCCATACCTTTTTGGTTTTTTCTTTTCTCTCATAGATCTTCTTAGGCCATGATGTGATGATTCTGCCTCATGTCCAAGTTCCTGCAATTTTGCTTTACCTTTAGACTTCCATGCTTTGATCTTTTCCATCTGAGATTCTTCATCATCTTCCGAGGTGTCTTGCTCTTCAATCTTTGGTTGTTCTCTACCAAGCTTTGGAAAATTCCTTGAAGATCATATGGTAAATTGACCTTCCTGCATGAATCTTCATACCATGAATTGTTTTCATCAAAAACTATATCTCTGCTTACCAAGAATCCTTTGTTGGTAGGGTTGTATAACCTGTAGCCCTTTTGATTGTTGTCATATCCAATAAATACACACCTTTCTGCCTTTGGATCCATCTTGCCTCTAACCTGTGAAGGAACATGAGCAAAAGCAATACATCCAAAAATTTTACAATGATCTAAGCTTGGTCTTCTTCCATTCCAAGCCTCATATGGAGTCATCCCATCAAGGGATTTTGAAGGCAACCTGTTAATCAAGTAAGTGGCTGTAGATACAGCCTCAGCCCATAAGTAATTAGGTAAATGCTTTTCATTTAACATATGCAGCTTCAACAATTGTCCTATTCCTCCTTTCTGCCACTTCATTTTGCTCAGGAGTGTACCTTGTAGTTACCTCTCTTTTGATTCCTCTTTCTTGAAGAAAAGAATCAAACTCATGGGAGAAGTATTCTCCCCCTCCATCTGACCTTAGCCTTTTTAGTGATTTACCTGTTTGGTTATGCACAAGAGCCAAATATCGTTTGAAACATGAAAAAACTTCATCTTTGTGTTTCATAAAGAATAGGATAGTCCATCTGCTGCAATCATCAATAAAGGAGACATAGTACCTTGATCCAGGTATTGAAGCTTCCTTGCTAGGTCCCCATACATCTGTATGAACCAACTCCAAGAGATCTTCATGCATATAACCTTTCTTCACGAATGGTAACCTGTGAGACTTTCCAAATTGACATGCACTACACTTATAAATCATATGTTGTTTTGACAACTTAGGGAGTCCAAGTACACTTTGGTCCCTGCAGATTTGCTTTAATGACCTTTCACCAATATGTGCTAACCTTTTGTGCCATACTTCCAATTTTGTGAGTGTCTGACTACCATAATTAAAGAGAGCAATGTTTCTAATGTCCTGTAATTCAAATGTGAACAATCTACCTTTCTTTTCACCTTTTGCAATTTTTCTGAATCCTTGACTTGGATCTTCAACAAATGCTCCTGCCTTTGTGAACCTGACTTGCAACCCTTTCTCTACTATCTGCCCAACACTTATCAAATTCTTTGTAATGGTAGGGACATAGAGTACCTTACTGAGTAGGTCGATGTTTCCATCAGGTGCTTTGACATTGCCTATTTTCTCCACACGATGTCTTGTGTCATCTCCTGTTTGTACCTCATGCTTATTCCTTGGATCTTCTAAATCTGATAGGAGTGCCACATTTCCTGCCACATGATTTGAACAACATGAATCTATGTAGAAAACATGCTCATCAGATTTACCTTGTGGCATAGCCATGTTCATGATCAATAATGAATCCTCTTTGTTTGAGTCTTCTGTGTAGTTATTGTAGTCTCTCCTTCCTTTGTAGCCTCCTTGATAGTTTGAATGATTGTAGTTGTTGTAGTTGCCATGATAATTGTTGAACCTTCCTCTTGAGTAGCCATAACTTCCTCTATTGTGTCCTCTGCCTCTTTGATTCCTGGAATTCCTAAAGCAATTTTTAGTTGTATGATTAGTTAATCCACAAATAGAAAATGAGTTGGAGACTTGGGATCTCCCCCTGCCTTGTCTACCTCCTCTTCCTCTACCTCTGCCATGTCTTCCTCTACCTGCATAGTTAGCTTGATATGCACTTGCTTCA
>CM035432.1:113760637-113883137 GCA_020310875.1 Ceratopteris richardii | reverse complement strand
TTGTTTCGTTGCAAGGTATGATGCATAAAATATTATGTTTGGTCCTAAGTGCACTAATAAGATATAAAACGTAATCCCTGATGTAGTAATAAAATATGATATCTAATCCCGTGCCTAAAAATATATTGGCTTTCATCACTCGCTTAACAAGAGGTGGTGTTTGATCTTGTCTTGGATTAGATGGATTTTAAGTTCAAGGACTTGTAGCACCCTTTTATTGAGAAAAAGAAAGGTCCTTAAGTAGAAAATTCATTATACTAGGGGAATATGGACCAATGTCAAAACCCAAAACAATTGCGATGCTCCCTAGTGGTGTAAGAGGAGTTCTAGTAGTAGGGAAGATTTGGGTCACCTTTTCTTTTCCTATCTAAAGAGCATTCTAACTTGGCAATGCCCCGAAAAGCTCCTTTTGTCACCTCATCAAGTTAATTGGAATAGAGCTATGGATTCTTTGTGGAAAGGCATTAGGAGTGAAGCACTCTCAAAGATTTGGAAAGGCATTAGGAGTGAAGCACTCTCAAAGATTTGGAAGGAAAGATGTGTGGTTAACATTGACAAATCACCTAGATAGTGGTCGATTGAGAAATCCCTTGTCTATTTAGGTAGAAGGATATGTGATTGTAAGAACCCTCCTTCGCTTTCCGCTCCATGAGGTGTTCATTCTAGAAAACAACAAGTTGAATAACAAATGAGTCTCCCACGAAGAGGACAAAGATTTTATAAATCTGCTTTGCAATTGTAAAATTTTGGAACATAGATCTATTCATTTACAACCATGCATGCTTATAGCCATTTCCATGCAAGTGTGTCTGATCTCTATGTGTATAAGAACATCTTATTGTCTTGAAAGTGCAATATACATCGTAGAGTGACCAGTCCTTGTATGATACACTACATCCAAGAATGTGCTTTTGAATGTGATATGCATGTAACACTTAATAGCCCTTGCCTTGTTTGCATTTTAAAATAGAATATGGCTTTTCTAACACTAACAACGTAGGAGGTGCAATGGATCTTTGGAATAGAAGCAATCTACAATCCATCAAGTCTCATTGCCGTAGTCATCTCTTCTTTAGGCCAAGAACCAACATTTCCGCCATTGAAACATATGTCTTGTCCAATAATGGTCAATGGACCAATATGACCATATGAATAGGAGATTGGATGTGGATGAAGCAAGGAAAACACAAAAATGCAAAACTGGTAACATGTACTTGGAATCTTCGAAGGGTAGAATTCTTGGCTTTCAACTTAAAGAAAGAAAGTCAATGAAAGAAGTTTTGGTGCAAAATATCTACATGCACAAAGAGGTGGTGCTTGAAACATTTCCAACATATTTTCCAATGCACAAACCTAACCATAGTATTTCACATTATTGTACTATGTAAGATATGCTTTAATCTAGAAAGGCTAATCACTTATGGCAAGATTCCAGATATCTATCCCTCTTCCTAGTAGGAATGGAAGCCGATGGAATGCATTATAGGTCATTTCCATGGATTCTAGGAGAGCTTGAATACCACAAGACAAAAGCAAAGCAGCTATTTGAGTTTTGATATTTTCTTCTATGATAAGTTCTACAAAGTTAATGCAAAGAACCAAAAATTTATCAATGGAAAGGTGGGAAGATATAATGGTTCCCTGACCATCAATGGGTATCTTGAAATCAATTTGAATCATTACAAACCCACTTGAAACAAACCATTGCACAAGAATTGTAAGACTACATTTTGTAGGAACGTGAATTGATTCCCTCCAACAACCATTCCCACCTTCCTTTGAATTCAAATTCAACTTGTAAAAGTTGTGGAACACTCCTAGAGGCTATATAAGGACTTGAAATCACTTGTACATTACATGGAAGCAATATACATACACTTGTGACCATCATTGTCTTGCTCCTTCAATTCTCTGCATCATCTTCTTCACCAACAGTAATCTTGCAGAGGCTCTTGCTCTCTCTCCAGAGCTTCAAATTGAGTTAAACATGACTCATTGGAAAGGTATAAGTGTCTAGTTTATGCCTATTACGTTTCAAAGCATTTGGTTCAGTAGATTGGGAGAAATCGCAGTTTTTCTGTCTCGGGGTCAATCTCTATGTATTCCTGAAAAATAGGAAGTACCACCGGTGAATGTCGCATTCACTCCTATAGCATATTTTGCTTATTCCTTATAATTTTGTGCATTCCATACACTCAACCCTATGTGTATCACTCCCATAAAAGGAGTTTTTCTAATTGTAATCATGCTGGTCGCTATGGGCATTTGAAGTTCATTGTCTCTTCCATAGATAGTAAGTTTTTTGAGCTAGTCGACCCGTGAACCTATCTGTTTTGTATCGACTCATTCTCCTTGATGCTCCAAAGTACATAGTGCATTTCTTTGCACTTATAGCATGCCTATAAGGTCTATTTGAGTCTCCATAAGCTCAAAGGCTGGTCTTGTGCCGGTTGGCTTGACCAAACTTCGTCGCTTCGAAACACACTTTCTACCTTCTACAATCTTCTCCAAGTTCTTTCAGTGGTATCAGAGCTAGATCAAGATGGGTGACGGCTTTCCCTCAATAATCGAGAAGCTTGATCGACACAACTATGCGGCTTGGCAAATCAGAATGGAGGCCTATTTGCAAGGTAGAAATCTTTATGGAATTGTAGCAGGTGATGAAGCTATGCCTATTCCAAGATCCAAAGGAGGACCTACACAAGAGGAGACAGATAAGCTCACACTTTGGTGCGCAAGGGATGCTCAAGAAAGGTCGTACATACTAAACTCTATCTCTGACTTTCTATTACCACATATTAGAGGATGCAAGACATCTCAAGAGACTTGGGATGCCTTGGAGACTTTCTTTTCTGCTAGTACCAACGCAAGAAAGAATCATCTTTGGAACGAGTTCAACCAAATGAAGAAGACACCTAAATAAACCATCATAGAGTTTGTTACCAAGGTCAAGGAGGTTGCGGATAAGTAAGCATCCATTGGAGAGCTGATTGAAGAAGAGGTCATCATGAGGCAAATTCTCAACAGCATTCGAAGTGATAAGCAATGGCAATCCTTCACGACGGATTATGATCTCATCATGGATGTGCAAACTCCAGACTTCAACATCTTTCTTGGACAAATCTTCAATCAAGAAGCCAACAATAGCATAAAGGAAGGTAACTCCTATCATGGTAATTCAACTAGTGCTCTATATGCAGATAAGAAGGATAAGAAGTAGAAAGGCAAGAAGAAGGAAGAAGATGAAGAAGAGACTTCTCAAGCCAACTTCGCAAGCAAGAGCAAGTGGAAAAGGAAGAAGAAAGGACCAAAGCAAGACAAAGCCAAAGGTCAGAATGTTCAACCTTGTGCCATATGCGATAAGACCAACCACACCACTGAGAATTGCTGGTTCAATGGGAAGACCCAGAAAGGAAGTGGAAGAGGTGGATATGGCAGCAATAGAGGCAGATGGACACAACTTCAACAATAACAATAGAAGATATAATAGAAGGGACTACAACAATTATTCAGAAGATCAACCACATGAAGACTCATTAGTTCTTATGAATCTAAGCCACAAAGAAGGTAAAGAAGATGATCATTTGTTCTACATAGATTCAGGATGTTCAAATCATGTTGCAGGCAATATTGCTCTTCTATCTGACTTGGAAAGTCCAAAGCATAGACATGAAGTGCAAACAGGGGATGACACAAAGCACAATGTGGAGAAGATTGGTAATGTCAAAGCTTCCAATGGCAGGACAAACATTCTAAGTAAGGTTCTGTATGTACCCACTATCACTAAAAACCTAATAAGTGTAGGCCAAATAGTTGAAAAAGGCTTGCAAGTTAGGTTCACCCAACATGGAGCTTTTGTGGAAGATCCATGTCAAGGCTTCAAGAAGATAGCCCGAGGTGAGAAGCATGGTAGGCTCTTTACTTTTGAGGTAGTAGAAAGCAGGAACATAGCTCTATTCAACTTTGGGTCTCAAACCCTAAGTGAGCTTGAAGTGTGGCATAAGAGACTTGCTCATGTGAATGAAAGAACCTTGAAGGATATATGCAGGGATCAAAGTGTTCTAGGACTGCCGAACATATCAAAGCAACACATGATCAACAGGTGTGATGCATGTCAGATTGGGAAGGCACGAAGACAACCATTCAACCACAAAGGCTACATCCACAACAACTTATTGGACTTAGTACATACAGATGTATGGGGACCAAGTCAAGAACCTTCATTGACAGGATCAAGGTATTATGTCTCATTTATTGACGACCATAGTAGATGGACTCTTCTATACTTTTTCAAGAGTAAGAATGAAGTTTTTGATTGCTTCAAGAAGTATCTTGCACATGTGGAGAATCATACAGGTAGATCACTAAAGAAGCTCAGATCTGATGGAGGGGGAGAATACTTCTCCAAAGAGTTTGATGAGTTCTTGCAGGAAAAAGGTATCAAAAGGGAAGTGACTACCAGGTACTCTCCTCAACTAAATGGAATCGCAGAGAGGAGAAACAAGACATTGGTTGGATCAGCCCGAACAATGCTTGAAGAGAAGAAGTTGCCACATTATCTATGGGCAGAAGCTATTTCAACTGCTGTGTACCTTGTCAATAGACTACCATCCAAATCACTTCAAGGTATGACTCCTTATGAAGCATGGCATGGAAGAAAACCTAGTCTTGGACATTGCAAGGTTTTTGGTTGTTTAGCTTATGTTCATGTACCATCACAAATAAGAGGTAAGCTAGATGAAAGGGCAACAAAGGCAGTGTTTATTGGATATGATTCGACTCAGATGGGTTACAGGTTCTTCAATCCTTCAACCAAGCAATTCACTACAAGTAGAGATGTTGTGTTTGAAGAACACAGGTCTTGGTATGATGAAGACAAACAAAAGGTATCACTACCATATGATCTTGATTCTGACTCTCATCAATTAGGAAGCAAGCATGATACACAGGTCCAGGATCCAAGAAGTGATATAGACGATGACCAAGATGAAAGAGAAAAGAATTACAATCTATGGAAGTCAAGAGGTAAAGCAAAGATGCAACAGGTTGGAGAATGCTCCAAACAAGCACCTAGAAGATCAACAAGAGAGAAGAAACAACCAGAAAGGTATGGATATGATTCCACATTTGTTACGAAGCATTCAATCTACTTGGCAAAAGACTCTCTTTTAGAGGAACCCTCAACCTATGAAGAGGCAAAGGGAAACCCTAATTGGGAAAAGGCCATGAACGAAGAGATAGATGCATTGAAGGAGATGGACACTTGGGATTAGGTTCCAATGTCACCGAATCAAAAGGTAATTGGTTGCAGATGGGTATATAAAGTTAAAAGAAATTTAGATGGATCAGTTTGCAGGTACAAGGCAAGATTAGTGGCTAAAGGATGCTCATAATCTCATGGTATAGACTATGAGGAAACATTCTCACTGGTTGCAAAGATGACTACAATCAAGACATTGATAAGTGTAGCTCCTGCAAGGAATTGGAGACTCCTCCAACTTGATGTGAAAAATTCATTCTTAAATGGTTGGATAAGTGAAGAGTTATACATGTCACAACCACCAGGTTTTGAAAACCCTAATCATCCATCTTATGTTTGCAGACTTAAGAAAGCATTGTATGGATTGAAACAAGCTCCTAGAGCTTGGAATTACATGTTGGTTACATATCTTCAAGATCAAGGGTTCAAAGCTAGCAACTCAGATCTTTCTCTATTCATCAAAAGGGATCACAATGAGGTTATCTATCTATGTGTATATGTAGATGATATTATTGTGACAGGTGATGATCTAAATGGCATTCAAAGGATCAAGAGACACATGCAAGAGGAGTTCAAAATCAGTGACCTAGGTGAGCTCACATATTTCCTAGGGATGCAGGTGATATACATAGATGAAGGAATGTATTTGACTCAAAGAAGATACATTCAGGATCTTCTTCTCAAGTTCAAAATGGAGAACACTAAACCTGCAGGTACACCTTTGGAGATGAATCATAAACTAAGTATTTATGAAGGTGAGAAAATTGAAGAGATTAAAGAATATCAAAGCTTGGTAGGTAGCTTGATATATGCTACTCATACAAGGGCAGACATCTCATATAGTGTGGGAGTGCTTAGTCAGTTCATGCACTCACCGAGAACACCACACATGGATGCGGCTAAGAGAGTACTTAAGTATCTCAAAGGTACAATCAACGAAGGTATATTCTATCCTTACTCTTCAGATTTGGATATCAAAATCTATTCAGATGCAGATTGGGCAGGAGCTAAGGATGATAGAAAAAGTACATCTGGTTACTTAGCATTTGCAGGTTCGAAGCTAGTGTCATGGAGTTCCAAGAAGCAACCAACAGTTGCTTTATCCTCAAGTGAAGCAGAGTACAGAGGCTTAACCATAGCAACCCAAGAGACAATATGGTTAAAAGCATTGTATACAGATTTGGGACTTGTGAGTTCCAAACCTCACATATTTGGAGATAATGTAAGTTCCATGCATCTAGCGGCAAATCCTATTTTTCATGCGAGAACCAAGCACATAGAAGTCCATTATCACTTCATCAGGGAGAGTCTCATGGCAAAGGAGATTGACATTTCTTTTGTTCCAACTGAAAAGCAAGTAGCAGATATGATGACGAAGGCACTTGATGGAATAAAGCTTTGTAGATTCAAAGCTATGGCAGGTATTCAACCTATCAGAGAATGAAGACTCAAGCATACTTTAGCTTGAGGGGGAGCTGTTGGAACATCAAGCTTAGACTATGCTTGAGGTGGATTTGATCTACATCAAAGGCTATCGCATTGAAAGAATATCCGTTGGAGAGTTCTTTTTCATATGCTCATTCATTGTATTTTTTTGAGAGATTTTTGATGGCTCATTTACCATTGTAAAAGCCTTGAGCTTTACACATGTAAAGGTAGAAAGATAGAGCCCAAATCCCACGAATTTGTGGTGGTTGAAGTTTCATTCAATCAAGCAATCAATCACCTAAAAGTAGATCTTCACTTTTCTTATATTCTAGGAAAGTGAATTGATTCCCTCCAACAACCATTCCCACCTTCATTTGAATTCAAATTCAACTTGTAAAAGTCATGGAACACTCCTATAGGCTATATAAGGACTTGAAATCACTTGTACATTACATGGAAGCAATATACATACACTTGTGACCATCATTGTCTTGCTCCTTCAATTCTCTGCATCATCTTCTTTGCCAACAGTAATCTTGCAGAGGCTGCTGCTCTCTCTCCAGAGCTCCAAATTGAGTGAAAGATGACCCATTGGAAAGGTATAAGTGTCTAGTTTATGCCTATAAAGTTTCAAAGCATTTGGTTTAGTAAATTGGGATAAATTGCAGTTTTTCTGTCTCGGGGTCAATCTCTACGTATTCTTGAAAAATAGGAAGTACCATGTCGCATTCATTCCTATAGCATATTTTGCTTATTCCTTATACTTTTGTGCATTCCATACACTCAACACTATGTGTATCACTCCCATAAAAGGAGTTTTTTTAATTGTAATCACGTTGGTCGCTATGGGCATTTGAAGTTCATTGTCTCTTCCATAGATAGTAAGTTTTTTGAGCTAGTGGACCCGCGAACCTATCTGTTTTGTATCGACTCATTCTCCTTGATGCTTCAAAACGCACTTTTCTACCTTCTACAAGCTTCTCCAAGTTCTTTCAGCTATGCATATTGAAGTGTTTCCTGAACTCTTTAGAGGATTTCATGTAAGAGTTACTCTGGCCACATTTACTCACAAGCATAGAGATCAAGAAGAGCTTGTTTGAGTTTTTTTAGAGTGGGTGGGATAATGCTTCTTTCGAGAATGTTATCTATGAGGAGGTACACAATACGGTAGCAGCCAAGTACATGATCGCCTCTTAGAACTCTCTATTCTCATTCTTGTATAAGCATAGTAGGCTAATACAAAATGAGATGGTTCTAATGGATGTACAAGAGAACCCCTTGAATCTTAGGTGGCTAGTGAATTATATTGTAAATTCTTTCTTAATGAAATTTATACTTTCGAACATCTTTGTCATGAAATCAACATAGAAATTGCAAATTATGGAGGATATTACTTTATTTTCAACAACAGGAAAGTAAGTATACGAATCCCATAGTCTTTATATAAAGAAAAAACATTAAGATAATTCTTCGTATTTGGATGAGCAGGTACTAAGGAGAAGAGAGCCAATGATGCAATGCAAAGAAATTGAAGAGAGGCATAGAAGACAAAGCAATGGACACTTTCTATATGTTTCATAAAGCGGATATATAGTTTTTTTGTTTTTTGTTTGTACTTGTTTGTACTTACTATTTACTATTGTTTGTGCCTATGAGTGTATGACTCACGTGGCCATCTTTGGAAACTATGCACCTCTTTCTAGAGATACTATGATTGCCTGCTTGGAAATGGTGTGTGCCTATTATTAAAATACTTGGAAATCGTGTGTGCATATCATTAAAATCCTTGAAAAAGTTGCGATGATTGACATCTTGGAAATTGTGATGTCATGGGAAAGCAAGACTTTTTTGAGGTGACAGAAGACACACACCTTCATTCATCACCATGGAGATCCATATGAGGACTCCTCTTACAACTTATGGTTGAGTATTGCAATCCATTTTATGAAGAAAGCAAGCAGCTATTGACGAAGGTAAAAGAAGAACCAATGCATGGTGAAATGTCAAGATCACAAGTAGAGGCCTCCACTAAGATGATATCCCGAAAGATATCCATGTCAAGATGAAGGAGGAAGATGAGTAAGATGTACAAGGATTTACCTCATTCTCTCACCTGTTCTCTAGTGCATGCCCATTTACTGGGATTTTTTTTTCCATAATTAAAGCTGCATTTCAAATAAATGCTTGTCTTTCCTGCACGCAAATGAATACATGTTGTATCTTTGTGCCTCCATATATTTTTGCATGTGACACACACACACACGCACACACACACACACACACACACACACATATATATATATATATATATATATATATATATATATATATATATATATATATATATATATATATATATATATATATATATATATATATATATATATATATATATATATAT
This sequence comes from Ceratopteris richardii, assembly GCA_020310875.1. Taxonomy (NCBI): domain Eukaryota; kingdom Viridiplantae; phylum Streptophyta; class Polypodiopsida; order Polypodiales; family Pteridaceae; genus Ceratopteris; species Ceratopteris richardii. The sequence goes on along the minus strand of CM035432.1, from coordinate 113,874,048 downwards.
ATATATATATATATATATATATATATATATATATATATATATATATATATATATATATATATATATATATATATATATATATATATATATATGTATATATATATATATATATATGTACGTGTTTGTGTGTGTGTTTGTTTGTGTGAGGCGGAACAGGACATTCTTTTGTTAACCGAGAAGGTTGATATGGGCTGCCTACTCTCGGAGAGGGATTATTTGTATTTGTGTGATGCTTATAGATGCTTGCATTTTATTGAAAATAATGCTATAAATTCCGCCAAAGTTCAAGCTAGATGCATGGACGTGAATGATCTTCATGCTACCTCAAAATGCTTCTATGATTTTTTGCGAGCTAAGCGCGCTGCAAATACTCTTTCATCTCTACAGACCGAAGGCAAAGAATTGCGGGAAGGGAACTCCATAGCGGATGCTTGTTCGAATCATTACAGGAATTTATTCGCTGCTTCGTATTCCACCAATGACTCTTGGTTTGCCGCGCTTCATGAGGCCCTTGCATATACTCCTCAGTGTCTCGAATCGCGAACGGTTGCTGCCTGCGAATCTTCCATAAAAGAGGAAGAAGTCTTTCTGGCTCTTGGCTCTCTTAAGAATGGGAAGGCGCCTGGTTTGGATGGTCTCACTAAAGAGTTTATTCTTGCTTTTTGGTCCTCCCTTAAATCACTTCTTGTTGATGTTTGTAATGAAATATGGAGGGATCAAAAAATGCCCTTTTCATTCAAGCAAGGGAAAATTAAACTTATTCCTAAGGTGGAATTACCGAAACGGATTGGTGACTGGAGGCCTATTTCAATGATGAATATTATCTACAAAATATTTGCTAAGATTTTTGCTCTTAGGCTTAAGCCGTTCATTAATAAGCTAGTACACCCTTCTCAGATTGGGTTTATTCACAAGAGATCGATTTATGACAACATTCTGTTAACGCAAATGTTAATGGAATATGCTTCGGTATCTGGACAAGAGGTGGTTGGCTTACAAATTGATTTTGAGAAATCTTTTGATCATGTGCGTTGGGATTTCATAGCCATAACTCTCAAGAACTTGGATTCGGCCTTAAATTCTATCGTCTTATATATCTGTTATATCAGGATAGTGTTTCACAAGTAGAAATTAATGGTAGGCTTTCATATCCGTTTCCAGTTCAACGATCAGTGCGCCAGGGGTGTCCCCTTAGTCCTCTTTTTTATGCGATGGCCTCTACACCGATGTTTTATCTCCTACAAGCTGAGTGCAAAGGCATGTGAAGATAATCTTCAAAATATTCTTGCTTCACTGAATCCTTTTTCAGAGGCATCTGCGTTAAGCATTAACATGGGGAAGTCCACACTCATTAATATATCTGCGCGGCACTTTCACTTTCCTTCATGGCAGGGGAATAAAATTGAGCGTGGTGTCATTTTCCGTCATCTGGGATATCCGCTAGGTTGTAATGTCTCTACAAAGGAGCAAATACAATGGGTGATTTGTAGGATGAAAAGCAAGTTAAATGTGTGGCACGCAGCGCAATGGCCACTATACACCAGGATAAGGATTGTACAATCTTTTTTGCAGCCCTACATCATGTATTACTTATTGCTGTTGGATTGGAAGAAATGTCACTTATATATCTTTGACTGCTTCATAAAAAAATTCCTGTGGAATAAGGCACATAATCGCGCTTTGGTTGCCTCCTCATGGGACTTTATTTGTCAACCAAAGAGTAAGGGAGGTCTAGGTATTCTACATCTGCATTCTCATATGTTGGCTAGGCTGGCAGCCTTTATCATGCGTATTACTTCGATTCATAAACCCCTTTGGACAGACGTTTTCTGGAAGATCATGGAAAATGCAGAAGTGTATTATAAAGGCAGCTGGAAATTGAGTGTTTGGATTAAGTTTTTCTCCCACGCCCCGCTTCAATCTTCATCTGCCACACTAACCATGCTAGTTAAGAGTTTCAAACAGACGGCTTCTGGCCTGAAATGGAATGGGCGACAACGGTATTTAGGAAATTCTTTTGGCTCTTTGTCTCCATATTGGTCTTTCTTATCCAACCCGCCTCTAGCTTATTCTCTGGGTGGGGCAGCACGATATTTCAATAATAAAGGAATTGACAATATTGCTAAGTGCTATGATTCCAAGTGGGAATTCTTATCTTTCCCTACCATTCGCAGGATTTACGCTGTGGGGCCAGCCTATAGGTCTAAATGGGTGCAGTTACTTCTCTTTTTGCAGAAATTCCAAATTCCGCTTTCGATTGATGCTTCTCATCCCTGGCGTGACTGGCTTTTCGCTAAACATACACGATGGTGGAATGGTGCAGCTAGAACATATTATCTTTCTTTGATCAATCGTAGCGGTATTGATTCCCAATGTAATCTTAGATGGAAAATGTGCAAAACGCCAACTTGGTGGCATGCAAGATATGGGACTCATCCCTTGCTTACAAGATGAAAGTTTTTATGTGGAGGATTTCCACGGGGCATTTCACGTTAGGAGCTTTTCTCTCCAAGCATGGTATTCAGGGTGTTCATTGCCCACATTGTGCATCCCGTGTTGAGACTATGCGTCATGCTTTTTGGTCCTGCCCGCTCATTCAAAGATGGTGGAATTGTATTTTCCTTTTTCCTATTTGGGACAGTAGGCCTTCCAAATATTGCTGCACATTTCTCCTGTTTAATTCGGACAATAAAGCTGCGGACTCGGTCAGAAAGAGATGCGTCTTTCTCTTGCTTTGGCATATTTGGCTATTCAGAAATAAGATGTTGTTTGGGAATAAGAGTGTTGCACCGCGCTTCTCTTGGGCATCATGTAAAGCAAGAATGAGGTTGGATTTGGATGTCATGGCAGCGGAGCATAGATCGCTAATTGCTTCCTTTTTGGATAGGACATGACATCTTCTAGAAGATCTTGGTTCTTTAGTTTGTTAGTAGGGAGTTTTGTTTGGGAATAGTCTATGAGGGGAAGGAAATGCCTTCCCTTTTCTCTTGTAAATTTTTTCCCCATTAATGCTAAGGTGATCTTTTCACAAATATATATATATATATATATATATATATATATATATATATATATATATATATATATATATATATATATATATATATATATATATATATGTGTGTGTGTGTGTGTGTGTGTGTATATGTGTGTGTGTGTGTATGTATATGTGTGTGTGTGCGTGCGTGTGTATGTATGAATATATGTATACAGAGAGAGAGAAGAGGAAGCAAACAATTATACAACATAATCAAGATCAATTTCTTCTATGATTATGGTACAATAACTTATAGAATCATCTTTGAGATATGCTCTTTCCCTCTCCTTTTATCCATATAAAAACTTAGATTTAGGTTCCTTTTCTATATCGAGATGAAGGATGCCATCAAAAAAAGATAATTTGTTGTCAATGATGCTTTCTTTGTATGGAAGAATACTTGAAAGAAAAATATCAAATTTTGCAAACTCACATGACATGGCATCAATTCGGCGAATGCATAAGTATATGGATTTGTCTCCTAATACATCTCACCAAATCTTATAGGTGCAACATCGTTCTTTATGTTTTCTTAATAAAAAAATTCAACTTCAACAATTTTTTCTTCCTTTTACCTCCTCCCTCACAAGTTCAATCTTAGACGCATCCTCGTTTTCTAACTTCTTCATCAAAGCTTCATGCTTAAACTCAAACTTTGCTTTTTTTTTTTTGGTGTTTCTCCTTCTTCTCTTGCTTCTCTTGCTTTAAACTTACATCATCACTTTTTTTTTTGTAGTTGTTACTCTTCTTATTGTGCTCTTTAACTTCACCCTCTTTTCTCTGCTTGCTTTGCTTCTCTTTTTTATGCCTCTTTTTATTCTTCAATTGTTCTTGGTTTTCTTGTTAGTGTTTTGCTACTGACACTTTTTTTTTTAAATCGTTATTGCTACTCTTCTTCTTATTCTTGTTCTTGGTTTGATTGTTGTTCTTGCTACTACTACTCTCCTTTATGCTCTTGCTAGTGATTCTCTTCATCTCTTTTTCTTGTTGTTGTTCTTCATGTCATGTTATTGCTCTTGCTATGTTTAACCTTCTCACTATTTCTCATCTTGTCCTTTTTGCTAACCTTATTGTTGCTCTTGCTACTGTTGCTGGTTTTGATCTTGTTGCTTTTCTTTCTCCTATTGCTCTTGTTCATTTTCTTCTTCTTGCTCCCTCTCTCTCCCTCTCTCTTGATGTCGTTCTTGTTCTTCTTCTGAACGTTTTTCTTGATGTTGGTTCTCTTTATTTCTCTCATTCTTGATGTTCTTCTTCTTCCTCTTGTTGTTGCTCTTTAAGGGAAATTTTTGGGACCTTGAATCATAGGCTTTCACTTTGTTCTCCACATATTTTGTTGTTGGTCAAAGAGCAAAATGGCGAATTTGGCCTCAAAACTGCATGAGGTAGTCCGAATAGTGGCTATCCGCACTCACCTAAAATGCATATTTAAGCCAATTTCATTTTTGAAAAGTTGATGTGTAAGCAAGTAACAAACTACTTATCATCGATATTGGAGAACTTTATGATGATCTGTTAGCTATAGATATAGCCATCATATTGTTGTGACATATTGAAATATTGAGATACTGAGAACGATTCTAATTGAGGAAATTGATAAAGTCTACATTTTCACTTACGTCCTACAAAATGGGTTTTATTTTTGTTATATTGCTTCCTAGAAGGTGAACATCGATTGCCCTTGAGATTCTCTGGATCAACCTTTTGGATTGGCAAGAAACATGAGCTTTTTCCATTAATTATTAGATCAATATATATTGTCTTGAAAGTGCAATATATATCCTAGAGTGACCAGTCCTTGTATGAAACACTACATCCAATAGTGTGCTTCTTGTATGAAACACTACATCCAATAGTGTGCTTCTGAATGTGATATGCATGTAGCACTTAAAAGACCTCACCTTGTTTGCATTTTAAAATAAACTATAGCTTTTCTAACACTAACAAGGTAGGAGGTGGAATGGATCGTTGGAATAGAGAAGACTTACAATCCATCAAGCCCCATTGGCATAGTCATCTATTGTAGGCGAAGAATCAACATTTCCACCATTAAAAATATTTGTCTTGGCCAACAATGGTCAAGTGGACCAAGATTACTATATCAATAGGATATTGTACGTGGATGAACTAAGGAAAACACAAAAATGTAAAACTGGTAACATATACTTGGAATCTTAGAAGGGTAGAATTCTTGGCTTTCAAGTTAAAGAAGTAAATTCATTAAAAGAAGTTTTGGTGCAAAATATCTGCATGCACAAAGAGATAGTGCTTGAAACATTCCCACTGCACAAACCTAATCAGAAGCATTCCACATTATTGCACTATGTAAGCTATGCTTTAATCTAGAAAGGTTGATCACTTTGGCAAGATTCCAGATATCTATCCCTCTTCTAGGAGCAGATGATTGAATGCATTATAGGTCATTTCCATGGATTCTAGGAGAGCTTTAATACTGTAAGATAAAAGCAAAGCAGGTATTTGAGTTTTGGTATTTTCTTCTATGATCACTTCTACAAAATGCAAAGAAAAAAAAAGTTATCAATGAAAAAGTGGGAAGATCTAATTGTTCCTTGACCATCAATGGATATCTTGAAATCAATTTAAATCAAAGTATTCAATGAATTACAAACCCACTTGAAATTAGCCATTGCATAAGAATTGTAAGACTACACTTTGATGTGCCTATTGAAGTGTTTCCTGAACTCTTTAGAGGATTTTATGTAAGAGCTACTCTAGTCACATTTACTTACAAGATTAGAGATCAAGAAGAGCTTATTTGATTTATTTTTTTTTACATGGTAATGCTTCTTTCGAGAATGTTATCTGTGAGGTGGTACACAATACGATAGCAGCCACCTTATGAAGAAGCTTTGAGGTATGGAATAATATGACATAAAGGGTACATTATATGAAAGGTAGACCTAGTAATTTGAATACATATTCTATCTTTTGTATATCTTCTTTTTGACAAAAGCGCTTTAAAAGATAAACAAGAAGAAGATATAAGAAAGCTAGAGAGAGTTAAAAAGAAGGCTTTTAACTTGCTTTTTAGTTTGTTAATTTCTAGAATAAAAAAGCTATGGTGTCTAAATGCGTGGAGGAGGGATTTCTTACAATCATGAATCCTTCTACTAAAAAAGCTAGGATCTTTCTATAGAACATTCTTTGGGAGGCTTTTCAAAATTGATCGCACATCTTTCCTTCGAATTTTCCCACAGAGAAGAAGAGAACCTCATCGCTTTATTGAGCAAGTATTCGAGTTGAAATGATGAGCCATGACAAGAAACTTGGTAAGGTACTAGCAAGTCACAATGCTCCTCCGATAGGAGAAGAAGAGGTTACCTAAGTATCCCTTGCCACTAAAACATCACTTATATCACAAGAGAGTGTTGCAATTTTGTTTTGTTTGGCATTAGTCCATATCCCCTAGTGGAGAATGTGCCATATGAGGACCACTTTCTTGTTCTCAATAAGTGGCTGCCGCAAGTTCATGAACTTGAAATCCCATCTAATCCAAGTCCATTTCAAATACAACCTCTTATTTAAAGAGTGATGAAAATTAAGATTCTTTTTTAAATTCTAGGGGTATCCTTCATCTTGTTGCCATTTTGTTGTTTCAAGCCTTTTAGGTGGGGGCTTCTTGACCAATTGGAAATTTCCCCAAGTGTACATTCTTTGCCTAATTAAGCACCAGTCTTCAATTTCAACTCTATAATTCAGGTCAATATCCTCAAATCAGATCCTATGTCCTCTAAGGTGTTTCCACTTATAGAATCGTCTACTCCATAATTTCTTGGCCCTTTGGGTGCAATCATTCTCCAATCTCATGATACGAGAGATTCAGAACCATAGTGAGTTGTGTTGTCAAATGTCATACACCACTTCCAATTATTCTTTATAGTACAAAAGGGTTCATCATGTTCCAACCTTTCCAAAATGAACACACAAGATCTAAACCATTGGGGACAACCCGAATGGAGAGAAGAAGTGAGTGCTAAGATCAAAATCTTTCTATCTAGGGATTGGGATTTCGATGAGAAAGAGGGAATCGTTGTTCCTAAAAATAAGCTTGGCCGACATAGCATCTTCATTACTCTAGGCTTTGATAATCCATTTGGAGACAAGCTTGTTGGAGTCATCCACATCTAGAATATCCAACACTTCCACATCCTTCGAGCTAGAGCTAACTCTCATAAAGAACCCAGAACCCATTAGAACTCTCAATGTTGAAAGATTTTTCCATAAGGGATCTCTTGAAAGCCTTGATCCTTAAGAAATTACATGGGTGGTCCTAGAAGATGTTACACATGTGTTCCTTGAATAGCTTTGATGTGAACCTTTTTCCATATACATGGGAAAGTTTTACTCTAGTGTTGGCTAGAGGTGTTTTCCCCTTATTACGACATACATGATACACAAATATGTGTTAGCACTTTGTACTTAGGGATATTATTTAACTCTTACTTCAGTTCTAATCATCATCAATAGAGGAGTTATTCCAGCCATCTGTATTCTCTATGTGTCTTGCTATGTTTGTACTCCTTGTATGTGCTTCTTGTGTGTCTCTCACACTTCTACACACACAACAACAATGGTATTAGAGCCGGTTTAACTCCTTCTCAAATTTTGGTTTTTTGTATCACATCACAAACACACTTTTAATATTGCAAACCAACTTTGAAGCATAGAACATTGATTTTTAGCAGCAAAAAAGAATTTCCACTAGTTACCCCCATTTTGAATCCATTCATGTAGTCAAAATTGCCATCAAAGTGACGAATTAGGAGCTAAAATTTCAGCATTCATTTCAGCTTTAATTGAAGTAAAGATCACATTCTTGTTCTTTAGTGAAATGGTAGGTAGAAATGACTTGTTTGGCATGCTTCAAGTTGAAAATAAGCTTGATGGGATGAACTATCCAATGTGGTCTTACATGATGAAACATGTTGTTGTTGCAAAAAAACTATGGAACATAATGGAAAATGTAGATCAAAGACCCCAAGTTCTTCTACTTCATAGTCTATTGTCATAGATGGAGCTTCTTCTTTAAGTACAATGGTCACTCCTTCTCAACCTACATAGAAGAAACTTAGATGGGATGGCAGAGATGCTCAAGATCATGCATTAATTGTGCTTTTTGTCAAGCATCATATAGTTCCACACATTCCATCATGTTCTACATCAAGAGAGGCATGGGAATCTCTTGCTTCTTTGTATGCCATGCATAATGAAGCACATGCATACTTGAGGATGCATGTATGATTGAAAATGAGTATGTGGATGTGTACCTCACATGCATCAAGGACTTGAAAGAGCAATTGGCAAACATAGATGAGATTATTCTAGATGCATCACTCATCGCTTCATTGTTGAAAGGATTACCAAAATCTCCTCAAAGCTTTGGAACTACACTCCATTTCACTGCAAAAGGGAATCCAATTATGTATGGATTTGATGAGGTTGTGTCTCCTCTTTTGCAAGAAGATGAATCTAGAGTGAATGGGAACGGTTTGATTGAGGGAACACAAGCACTTGCTATCTCAAAAAATGTGAAAAAGCAAGTATGGTTCATCGAAACCAAAGCCTTAACCTTCCTCCTCCACTCATTCCTCTAAAGATGCTGATTTGCAGAAGAAGACGAGATACAAATATTATTGGAACACTATTCATATTATTGATGAGTGTAGAAAGTTTGCTAAGTACAATGAAAAGAAGAAGGAATCTGGCATGTCTATTGTTGAAAATTCTTCAAATGCAAAGAATAGTGAAGCCAAAATGGCTCAAGACTTTTGAACATGTGTTGGTACATGTCATTATGATGCATCATTTCATTCTAAACGTATGGTTCTGAGTGGGACTGATTCGGATTGGTTCTTTGGTAGTGGTGTTTCAAAGCACATAACTTCATGCAAAAGGTTTTTTGCATCTTTGAAAGATGCACCCAAAGGAGGAAATGTGGTATGTGCAAACAATGCCTCTTACCGTATCATTGGTGTAGGAGAAATTGAGCATATGGCTACAAATGGAGGTGTGCTTCTCTTGAAAAATGTGGTGTACATACCCAATGTGAAGAAGAACTTAATTTAGTTCCTTTGACTACCAAAGCTGGACTTGATGTACATTGTTGATGATAAATATATGGTTGATGATGTCAACAATGGTGATATTATCATGATGTCTGGTACATTATGTAATGGTCTGTATTGCTTGGATACATAAAAGAGGGCTGCCTCAAATGCCTTGGTTGCTCATACTTCCTTCATGGCTGAAATGGAGCTTTGACATGCTCATTTTGGCCACTTGAACTTCAATATTTTGCTTTACTTGCAAAATAAGGACATGGTTATTGATTTGCAAACACTTGAATCCATTGAAAGGCATGCATGTGAAGGCTTCATTCTTGGAAAAATGCATCATGATTCTTTGCAAAAAGATAGTAATACACACACTACAAGAAAATTGCAACTTGTTCATAGTGATGTATGTAGGACCCTCAAGACTCCATCTTCATTCATGATGCTACTCGCCATATATGGTTGTATCTTATGAGAGCAAAGAATGAGGTATTTTCTTGTTTCAAAGCAATTTTTAACTTTTGACACTATGTACACATCTTGGCAATGAATACATGTCACATGAGTTTAATGCTTTTCTTCGTGAAAGAAAAACTTCACATCAATGTACGATGCCATATACACCTCAACAAAATGGTGTTGCAGAGCGTGAAAATAGAGCACTCATTGAAATGGCACGATGCATGGTTAAAGGAAAGCACCTTCTTGACAAGTTTTGGATGGAAGTTTTCATGTGTGAAAACTCTGTGTTGAATCATTTCCCTACAAAATCATTGAGAGTCATCACCCCTTATGAGTCTTCGAATGGATAAAGTTATGGTTAGTCATATGCACATATTTGATTGTTTGGCATATGCTCTTGTGCCATCACAAAAACATCACAAACTTGATGACAAGGCAAAAAAATGTATATTTGTTGTTTATAGTGTTGAAATTAAGGGGTATCATTTGTACCATCATTGATGGACACAATTATTGTGAGTCGAGATGTGGTATTTGTTGAAAATTCAGTTCTTCATAGCCAACAGTTAGCTGTCAAGGTGTGTTTAATACACTCATGAATTTGTTCCAAAGTGTTGCACTTGACTATGTCCATGTGGACCATCCAAGTGAGGTTCAAAGGGCTTAAAATTTCCAGCAAAAGAGAAATGTAGAGAATTTCTAGCCAAGCATGGCTTAAATTTTCCAGGCAAACATGGTTGGAACTGCTAGAAATTTCCAGCCACATATAGCTAAACATTTGAATTAAAATATCGTTGAAAATGAGCATGAAAATCATCCCACACATCATATACATGTTGATGATGTATTACATAATGGACACATATCTATCAAAAGTGAAAAAATTATGCCAAAGTTTCTAAAACAGACTTTGCAAGACATCAAATTGAGTGCACCTTTACTTGGTAGAATAAAATCAAGCTCTCACTATGCATATGGATTATTCTCTTATTGCAACAAAATGTAATGAAGAGCCACTTACTTTGGAAGATGCATGTCGTCATCCACATTTGATGAGTCATATGCAAGCAAAAATGTATTCCATACGTAGGAATGGTACTTGGGAGTTATGTGAATTGTGAAAAGAAAAAAATGTCATTGGTTCAAAGTGGGTTTACAATTAAGATAAAGTTAGATGGTAGCATTAATTGCTATGATATGCCCAACAATTTGCCATTGACTATGAGGAAACTTTTGCACCTACTTCACGCATGACTAGCACTCTCGCCGTGGTTGCATTGGCTACCCAATGAGATTGTAAAGTACATCAATTTGACATAAAAATACCTTTCTTGAATGGTGAATTGCATGAAGAGATATATGTGAAGAAACCTCCTTGATTTGCCAAGAAAGGGCAACAACATATAGGTTTTTGCTTGCATAAAGCCTTGTACGGTCCCAAGTAAGCTCCACATCTATGGTATGAAAAAATAAGCTTTTGATTGCTCTTGGTTTCTCATGTAGTCCCATTGAAAGCACACTCTATATACACAAAGATGGGGCTAATCTTACAGTGCTTGTTCTTTAACTTGATGACATACTCTTGATCAGGTTATGTGATGAAAAACTTGACATCATTATGGCTTATTTGAAGCATAATTTTGATGTCACTTATCTTTTTCTTTTGAGTTACTATCTTGGCATCCAAATTTTATTTTTTTTGAGGGGAGAATTTTTATGCATCAAGAAAAGTATGTTGAAAAATTACTTCAGCATTTTAACTTTGAGGATTGCAAGCAAGTTTCCACACTTGTGCGATAGGTTCAAGTATCCCACAACCAATCAAAGGATAATCAATAAAGTGCTCAAGGGCTTGTGAAATTTTCTTAGATCTTACTGTTGAAATGATGTCCATGGAACCATATGTCTGAGCGAAAAGTGGAGTAGACACCCTAAGAAGCTGCTTGAAGTGATTGACAATCAACTAACAATTTTCCATATCATAAGAGCATTCGACATCTATTTTCAATCATTATAAGAAGAGTATCACTGCGTTGTTTCTTTTTAAGTAGTGTGCACATTTCTTTAGATGGTTTATTGCCCTTGCCTATCCAATCATCTTTAAAGTAAATCTCAAGCTTCATCATCCTAAATTCCTCTTCGTATATAAGGATTCTTCTAATCTTAAGAAGGATTTATTCCATGTGGGCTTTTCCTTTGCTAATTTTGTTTGAAGGTGAACGAGCCTTTTGTAAAGCTTCTCCCTTCTAACCCTATAAGTACTTTGCATCTCCTTTTGGATTCTATGTCTAAGTATTCTTTTTTAGATATGCTCGATACTCCACCCTCAAGTGACCACAAATGATCCATGGTGCTCTAAGTTGTAAGGCCCCCATTATGAAGAGAAGCCATTGTGAGAGCCCGGACATTTGTGGAACCCTAACTTTAAGTTAGATGAGGTCTATGTGTGATCATTGATGGTAATAGATGATATTTGTGAGCCTATCCATTAGGTTAGGTAGGGCATAAACTTCTAGGCCATTGGGTTTCCATTCAAGGCGAAAATAAAGGCCTTGTTGCACTGCATGATTTCCCTATAGAACCTTAATCGGAGAGTGCAGAGGGGGGCTTGCCCCCTTTTGCAGGGTTCGGGGAGCCTATCCCCCTGGCCTATAGGGTCGAGACGGTAGGACTTCTAGTCATGGATATATTGTCGGATTGTATATTTTTGTTGAGATATTTAGGTAGTGATGTGTGTGAACACTCTAGGACCGCCGGGGCACTTTTTTCCCTCTTTAGGAGGTTTTTTTCCCCCGGCTTGTATATACGCCTATTGCCCTAATGGGCTACTTATCTTTCTACATTCTCTAGTAATACATTCAGTTTTGTGTGTTGTGCTCCAAGCTTCTTCTTCTTCCTTGTGTTGTTCGCGTGCTTCCGTAGACGTCTATCTCCAACAATTGGTATCAGAGCAGGTCGTCGCTTCTTCTAGGGCACCGTCGACACTCCTCCGTTTGCAGTCTTAGATTCGCACGAAATTTGGTGAGCATACTCAGGGTGTTTTCGAGATCAAAACGGCTTTGCTCTGTTGTGCCGAAATTGCGATCTGAGCTCGTTTCGGCCTCCGAACGCACTATCGCAGCGCTTGTGTAGGCTATTTCGTCCTTTTGTGCCAAAGGTATATACCAGTTTCTGTTCGCCAGTTTAAGCGTCTCGAAGTCTGCTACAGGTCTAGCAGAACTCGTCTGGGCAGTTCTGTTCAACTTTTTGAGATACAGTCAATTTTTTGCATCAAGGTATTTTAGTCACTGGCCATGGCTGAAAGTAGTGATGTATTTTGTATGTTGGCTGTTGAGGATAAGTTGGATGGTACCAACTACCCATTATGGGCTTATATGATGCGACATGTACTGGTTGCAAAAGGATTGTGGAACATTGTGCAGGGTGTTGAAAGACGTCCTGTTACACCTGTAACGACAGGTACTGCAAATACAGGTGTTGGAGCTGATGAAGATGGTGTCGAAGATGATATTCCGCAGATTCCTGTTCGTGCTGCTGTTTCTGTTGCACCTACTGCAGAGCCGATTCGTTGGGATGGCAGAGATGCCCAGGCACATGCATTGATAGCCTTGTCTGTCAAACGTGCCATTATTCCTCACATTCGCTCTTGCTGAACAGCAAAGGATGCTTGGGATACACTTACCACTTTGTACCAGGCTAGGAATGAGGCTCGTGTTGCTTACCTCCGAAAATAGTTGGAGAGTGAGCACATGAATGAAGGTGATTCTATGGACAGTTTTCTTACAAAGATCAAAGACCTGAAGGAACAATTGATTTCTGCTGATGAGGTTATACCAGATAGCTCACTTGTGCAGACCGTTCTGAATGGTCTTCCTGATTCATATCAGAGTTTTGCCTCTACTCTTCGGTTGATGATGAAAGGCAATCCGAATGCCTTGTCATTTGAGGAATTAGTCTCTGTTCTGTTGCAGGAAGATCAGTCCAGGCAGAACAGGTCCATTATGCGTGTTGCAGATCAAGCTTTCCTGGCTAGTCAGAAGGGCAAAGGAAAATGGAGCTCTTCTACTAGTAAGCAGAAATCTGCAAATGCTGCACAATCGAAGAACCAGGATAAAGATGAAAAGAAATCAGAAAAGCAGAAATTGTTCTGCAAGTACTGTAAAGGAAATGATCATATTATAAAGAACTATCCAAAACTAGCTGCTAAAGAGGCAAAGAAGAAAGAGGCTGAAATGGTTGTTGCAGAGGCCTCTACACCAAAAACAGAGTCTGCAAATCTTGTGCAGGAAGAAGAATGGGCGTTTACTACTGTCTGCAGTTTTGACCCATCTTCACATGATCAGTGCATGTCTGCAGTAGACTCAGATGTTTGGTACTTTGACAGTGGGGCGACCAAACATATTACCTCGCAGCGTAGTTTCTTCTCTTCACTCGAGCCTGCCCCTACAGGGAATATTGTCACATGCGCCAATAACTCCTCTTATCTTGTTATGGGAGTTGGTAAGATCATTCTGACTACTGCTGATGGTAGTTCTTTCACTTTGTCAGATGCTTTATTTGTGCCAGGGATCAAAAAGAACCTGTTATCAGTTTCTGCATTAGCCAAGATTGGCTTGGTTGTGAAATTCGTTGATGACAGGTGTACAGTTCATGATCTCTCAAATGGCGATGTGATTATTGCTTCTGGCATTTTATGTCGTGGGCTGTATAAGCTCATAGACTATGAAAGATCTGTGAATGATTCGGCATGTGCAGTTCATGATTCTCAGGCTATGTCAGATGCAAAGCTTTGGCATGCACGCTTTGGTCATCTGAATTTTGCTAGTTTGTTACGCCTGCAGAAATCTGAAATGGTGTCCTCTTTGCCCAAACTTGAGGCACCTGGAAAACATGTTTATGAAGGCTGTATTTTGGGCAAAATGCAGCGTTCTTCCTTTCCAAAAGATGGTTCAGTTCAGGCTACGCAGAAATTGCAGCTTGTACATAGTGATTGATGTCTGTGGTCCTATGCAGACACCCTCTTTTGGAAATTACCTTTACTTCGTGACTTTCATTGATGATTTTTCCAGGCATGCATGGGTATATCCACTCAAAGCAAAGTCCGAAGTGTTCATGTGCTTCAAACAGTTTTTGGTTTTAGCTGAAAATCTGTCAGCATGTAAAATGGGCACCCTCCGTTCTGATCGAGGGGGGGAATATATATCTTCAGATTTTAATGCATTTCTGGCTGAACGTGGGATAAAACACCAGTGTACAGTGCTGTATACACCTCAACAGAATGGAGTTGCTGAACGAAAGAACAGGTCACTCATGGAGATGGCGAGGTGCATGGTCAAAAGTCAGGCTTTACCACATAGTTTCTGGCTTGAGGCTGTCATGTGTGCAGCATATGTACTGAACAGGTGTCCCACTAAAGCGTTGCAGTCTATCACTCCATATGAGGCTTGGCATGACCGCAAGCCATCTGTTGTTCATCTGCGTGTTTTTGGTTGTTTGGCATATGCATTAGTGCCTCAACAACATCGCAGAAAATTGGATGATAAGGCAGTAAAATGTATTTTTGTTGGGTACAGTTCTGAAAGTAAAGGCTATCGTCTGTATCATCCACAGACTAAACGCATTCTGGTTAGCCATGATGTTGTCTTTATGGAAGATGCTATTCAGCCATTGCTTTCATGTACTAAGGAGACATCTGTTAGCTCCAAAGACATGTATGATACTTTGATGCCTCTTTTTACAGGTGGACAGGCTAGTGCTGGTCCTAATGAGGCAACTTCTCAGCCTTTGCAGGTTTCATATGATGATGCAGATCATTCCATTTCTGATGCAGATTTACATGATGCACTTGTTATGAGAGAGCTGATATTGAGCAGGCAAAAACTATGCCAAAATGGTTGGTGCAGACTTTGCGTGACAGCAAATTAGATGCACCTTTGTCATATCGTACTCGTTCAGGCTCTCATAGTGCCTCCTTTGCATCAGATTGCTATGCTATGGCTGCATCTAGTCTCTGTGATGAGAATGAGCCTGTTTCTTTTGATGAAGCACAAAATTCAGAAAATTGGATGGCTGCTATGCAATCTGAATATGATGCTATAATGAAGAATGGTACATGGTCTTTATGTGACTTGCCTCCTGGCAAGAAGGCCATTGGCACTAAGTGGGTATACAAGCTGAAGCGTAAACCTGATGGTACAGTTGACAGGTATAAGGCTAGGCTTGTTGCAAAGGGTTATGCACAGGAAAGAGGCATTGATTTTGATGAGACCTTTGCACCTACATACCGTATGACTACTGTTCGCAGCATTTGTGCACTTGCAGCCCATCATGGTTGGAATGTACATCAGTTGGACATTAAAACAACATTTCTGAATGGTGACTTGCATCAAGAAGTGTATGTTTTTCAGCCCCGTGGCTTTGTGCAGAAAGGGCATGAAAACCAAGTTTGCAGGTTAAAGAAGGCATTATATGGTTTAAAGCAAGCACCACGTGCTTGGTATGAGAAGATACATGCCTATCTGATTGCACATGGTTTTGAGAATAGTCCAACTGAAAGCACCTTATATGTTAAGCGTGCTAATGATGTGCTTCTGATCATTGTTGTCTATGTTGATGACATGCTGCTCACTGGTCCTATTGAGACACATATTGCTGATTTTAAGGCTGATTTGCATGCCTCATTTGTCTGATTTGGGGCATTTGCATCACTATTTGGGCATTCAGTTTATGCACGTTGATGGTGGAATGGCTTTGTGTCAAACGAAATATATTGACACATTATTGCAGCGTTTTGGCCTTGAAGACTGTAAGCCTATTGCCACTCCTATGGAGACAGGTTTACGATTGAGTCTTCATGATGCTGGAGATGCATTTGATGCTGTTCTCTATCAGCAGGCTGTTGGATGCTTGATTTACTTATGCATTACTCGGCCAAATATTCAGTTTGTTGTCTCACAGATGAGCAGGTTTATGCATTGCCCAGGCGTCACTCATTGGAAATCGGTTAAGCGTATCTTTCGCTACTTGAGTGGTACTCGGCTACTTGGGTTGTTTTATCCCAAGGGGGGATCACTACCGCCAGATTTGCATGCTTTTTCTGACTCAGATTGGGCTGGTTGCTATGACACTCGTGTGTCCACCAGTGGTTTTTGCTTCATGCTTGGTAGCTCATGTATATCTTGGTTGAGCAAGAAGCAGCCTACTGTGTCCACTTCCAGTTGTGAGGCTGAGTATAGGGCAGCTTTCACAGCGACTGTTGAGTGTGTGTGGCTCAGACGCCTTATGGCTGATTTGGGTGTTGGCCAGTCTTCTACCACCACCATCTTCACTGACAGTCAGAGCGCATTGGCAGTTGCGAGGAACCCTGTGTTCCATGCTCGCACTAAGCACATTGAGATGCATTATCACTATGTCAGGGAGAGGTTCTCTGCTGGGGAGATCAGCTTGGCATATGTGCCCACGCAGGAGAACATTGCAGACCTTTTCACGAAGGCTCTGCCTAGGGAGAAGTTTGAAGCTTTCCGCAAAGCTTTGGGCTTACTTCCTTTTGTGGAGTGATTTCCACATAGCTTGGCACTTCCTTATACATGAGTGCCAGCTCCTTGTTCACCGCATCACTCCCAGGGGGGATTCGTTGATATATTTAGGTAGTGATGTGTCTGAACACTCTAGGACCGCCGGGGCACTTTTTTCCCTCTTTAGGAGGTTTTTTTCCCCCGGCTTGTATATACGCCTATTGCCCTAATGGGCTACTTATCTTTGTACATTCTCTAGTAATACATTCAGTCTTGTGTGTTGTGCTCCAAGCTTCTTCTTCTTCCTTGTGTTGTTTGCATGCTTCCGCAGACGTCTATCTCCAACAATTTTGATGACTATTTTGTATCTCCCGACTACATTTTTCTATACCAACTCCCCTTGTAAAAGTTATATAACTATGGCCTAGGTTGAGATTTACATAGCATTTGTTGACACTTAAGTTCAAGCACAAGGCATGGGAGGGCATCAAAGAAGTGGGCACACAAGAAGAGGGAGCATGTAGGGAGCTCCAAGAAGTGCAAGTCAAATTTTCAGAAGAAACCCCTACAAAAACAGTGATTTTAATCACTAAAAGCCATTGTAAATATCATGTCACATTTTTTTCAACTCCATTTTCTTCAAGGCAAGAAGTCCTTGAGCTTGGGGAGTATTAGAAGTAGCTATGTATCAATTTTGATAATTTTGGGATTTCGTTTGAGCCCTCAAATAAGCCTTGGAACCTAATTTTTAATTAGGCCAAACATTAGGTCTAGACAGTGCCAAAACTAGTAAAAAAACTATAAAAAGAGCTAGAGAGGTCATTTTTGAGGTGAGTTAGTTGGAGAGTGAACTTATTCTTGAGCATTGTAAACTTTCTTTGAGCTTGCTAAGAAAAGCTTCCATATTCCTATCTTTGTTACCTTGCCTTGTGTATGTGTGTGTGCATGCATGTATGTGCTTGTCACTCACATTTTCTCACCACAATTGCTCACGATCTTCATATCCTCCTCACATCTCTGCAGATTGACAAGTAAAGGAGGTGGTGCTCACGCTTGGGCTACACCAAATTTTCTACTTGTTTTCGAGGGGCGTTGCTTGAGGACGAGCATTGTGATGGTAAGATCGTAGATTTGTGATGTTCGAAGGTAAGAAATAGTCGTTTTCTATTATTTTTTCTGATTTTTCTTCTCCACCGTCATCATCATCATCATCACCATCTTCTCCCATCTTCATCTTCATAGAAAATTTTCGTTTTTCAATATATATTTCCCATTTTCACCTCATTTCTCATTTGTGGGTGTGCAAGAGAGAGAAAGAGAGGCAAGGTGCAAGTTGCTATGATTTTTGTGACCTCTGTGCAACACACAGGTGTCGGTGCTAAAATTCGAAGTTCTCGCCAAAAATCTCAAAAAAACATGATTTTGTGGTGAAAATCCCAATTCTATGGAAAATTCCTTTTTTTTTGGAAATCGCAATTTTCTTAGTTTTGGAATTTCTAGCGTAAAAGCATTCTCAAAAAAACATGACTTTGAGGTCATTCTCAGAACCATGATTCTTAGGTTGTGCTCAACATTGCAATTCTCTAGTTGTTTCAAAAAATGCAATTATCAAGTCATTCCCGAAATCATGATTTTCAGGCGATTCTCAAAAAATGTGATTCTCAGTCAAAATCGCGATTTTAAAGTCATTCTCAAAATTGCCATTTTCAACTCATTCACAAAAAACACGATCTTCAAGAAAAAAAACATGACTTTCAAGAAAAACACGATTCTCAAGGAAAACACGATTTTCAAGAAAAAACACGATTCTTTGGAAAAACTCGATTTTGAGTTCATTCTCAAAATCGTGATTTTCACGTCAAAAATACGATTCTTAGTCAAGATCGCGATTTGTAGGGTGTCTCGAAAACGCAATTTCTCAATCCGAATCGTGATTTTTGGGATTGCTCAGTATCGCGATTCCCAGTCAAGATCCTAATTTTTGGGATTGTTTAGTATCGTGATTCTCAGTCAGAATTGTGATTTTTGGGATTGCTCAGTATCACGATTTCTAGTCAGGATTGTGATTTTTGGGATTGCTCAGTATCGTGATTCCCAGTCAGGATCATGATTTTTGGGATTGCTTAGTATCGCGATTCTCAGTCAGAATGGTGATTTTTGGGATTGCTCAATATTGTGGTTCTCAGTGAGGATCATGATTTTTAGGGTTGCTCAGCATCACGATTCTCAATCAGAATCATGATTTTCTCATAAAATCTTGTTTGCCTGTTTTGACCCTTAAGAGCCTGATTTGGCATAAACTCTTCATCCAAAATCCATTTTTTGAGCTGTAGAGTACGTTTTAGATAGGCTAATTTGATGTTGACCTTCAAGTGGGATTAGGAAGCGAAGGGACTCCAAAGGATTTTGAGCAGTATAAAGGGGAAAATTGGGACTAGTAGAGAAGGCTTATGAACCTTAGATCTGGTAGACATCTAGGTCGTGATAGACAAAGCATTAGATCTTCTAAAGCTAGTATCAACCACACAGGTAGGTCATGCGCACAACAACTTAGCAACTATCCCTGCGTGCTAAGTTCGAAAACAAGTGATTCAAAAATGTCTTTTAGCCTAGAGAGACCCACATATAGCTCAGGCACTGCCTATTTACAGATACCAAAAGATCCCTATAAAACACAGTCGGAGTATATTAGGACCAATTGATTAGGTGCATGCATCTATGAGGATGGTTTGAGGTGATCAGTTGTCCAACTCAAAAATCCCGAACACCTAGTGGTCAAGTTCGAAGAGGGTTCATACATTGATAAGCAAGGAACCATGTGTGTGGTTACCAGCTTACCAGACATGACATATGAGTTTGGAAATGTCATTCCTGAGAACAAGATAGGAGACCTAGAGCAAGGAGACCTAGGATGAGAACCCAAGACTCCTCGAGGAAAATCTATCTTGAACAGAGTGATTACCCCAGAGTGGGTTCCCTAGGACAACAAAAGCATATAACTATTCTTGAATAGAGAAACGGAGGAAGCTTTTTGGAGATTTAAGCAAGATCAACTTAGCAAAATAGGTGGAGTCACCATCTACCAGTTCAAAGATCCTAAGGTACCAGACAAAGTTGTCTATCTAGATAACACATTGGTGAGAATGTTCTTGGTAACAGAGCATGAGAAGCATGCATACACTCGGAAGAGCGAATTAATTTTCCCTCCACCAAGATCTAATGTTTTCCATGGTCTCCAAGGAGCCAAATCATCCCAGGCTCATGAAACCCAACAAGAAGAAACCATAGTGGGAAAAAACAGATCAGGATTTGAAAGTGAAAGACCTAAAAGAGAGAGACATAGAGCACATAGGCATCAAAGCTTTGCACACATAGTGGGAAAAAACAGATCAGGATTTGAAAGTGAAAGACCTAAAAGAGAGAGACATAGAGCACATAGGCATCAAAGAGACGCACAGGATTTCCCATTGCCTAGACCTTGAGAGCACCCCAGAACCCTTAGACCCTCTCAAAAGGTCAAGACAATGAAAAACTACTTTGATGAGTCAAGAGATCCTTATGATCATGTGGTCAAGTTCAAACAAGTGTTAAGAGCTGAACAGGTGGAGGACTTCTTCACCTAGTTCGAGGCATTTGGTTTAATTTGACCTCAAGGGTACTACCTTAGCTTGGTTTTAGCCCCTAAACAATCACAACAACCAAAATATAGGTCAACTGCTAGAAGCATTCATCGTAGAATTTTCCAAGAATGGCATCAGGCATAACACATCATCGTTGATCCACAGCTTCAAGCACACACCCCAAGAAACAGTTCAGCTAGCAAGATGGAGATTCAAACAATATGTGGAAAGATGTCCCACACCTGAATTACCTACACAAGCAAAACTAGTTTCCTTGTTTTTAGATGGACTTCTAAGTGGGAAACTTAGATCATATGTATACCTCAAGAATCCAATCACACTAGATCAATGCTTGAGAATGTGTATGACATAGAAGACAACTTGGGTGAGGAGTTAGAATTGTCCAAACTCTATAAGGATTCTAACAATTCTACCAGTCATACTTCCAGACCCTTCAATGAGATAGATGAGATAGCTGAGCAAGTTGCCAAGAAGCTAGGATTTCAAAATAGACAAACACCTAGATTCACCTCATTGAAGCGATGTTATACTTGCAGAGGTGACCACATGGCAAAACCAGAATGTGAGAGAAATGAATGCTCCATATTGCATTATTGAGAGAAAATACACAAACCATACAACTCAAGATTGTCCATATGATAGGCAGGCCATCAGACAAACTTATCCACAACCTTACCAATAGGGTAGGTATTAGAACCAGTACCAACAACCATATTATAGGTCATAACAACAATATCACCCTCAATACCAACAACAGTACCAGGCACCATATAGGCCACAACTAGTCCTAGGAAACCAACTGCCACCTCCCACCAATGTGATTCTAGTTAAGTATGCAATGGCAGAAGAGAACCCTAATAGAGCATTAGTGTTGATGACCCTGTTGGTCTTAGAAATTGACCCTTAGGCTCATATTTTTAAATACTCCCGTGAAGATATCCCACGATCTTACTACATAGAGTCAACCAAGCATAGTGAGACTTATCCATATCAATGTGAGACACTAACTATGGAACCAAATTGGGAGCCAGAATACTCCAATGTTATGCATACCAATCCTAACCCCATGCCCCAATTGAGACAAATGAGACCACAAGCCCCTAGAGGACCATGTTTCAAATGTCAAGGCGACCATTCATTCGTGAATGTCATCACCCACCAGATCCGAGACAAGGACAGAACATCACAATACAAGGCTTTTGTCCTGAGTGCGACAAAGAACATCTCTCGAGAGATTGTCCAAGGAACCCCTCTAGTGCATCCAAGGTTACACCCATTAATGTGGTAGGCTTAGTGGTGGATTTAAGTTCAAGTAGCATTAACATAGCTCCTATATAGACAGTCACTAGGGCACAAGCCTTAAAACAGACTAAACTAGCTAAACAATCAGAGTCAAGTGAACGAGGAGAGCCTAATAAAAGGAAAACAAGAACCTGGAAGGATACCAGAGAGAAGGCCAATTGTAAGTGGGCTAGAAAGTTATCCGAACTAAAAGAAAGCTCGAGAGATGCAAAAAAAAAAAATAGTAGACATTTCATCTCAAAACCCCTCGCATGCCAAAAATCAATTCACTCCACTTCATTCCACCCCACCACCCATTGTAAATAGACCACAACCAAGGTCTATTCTCACATATCCAACCCCAAAAGGCTTGGACATGATGTTCAAGGCCTACCTAGATTGACCTCAAGAAGGACCAACAATTGCAAACCTAGACAAGGGTTACCCTAGAGCAGATTTAGAGATTGAACGGATAAAATTTTGCATGAAAATGGTAAAACTAGCTCAAGTTATGCTCAAAACCAATCAATTTTTCAATCAGACAAATTCTATCAAATCGAGTTTGCATTTCCAGGGCTTACTAGAAATATTAGAGCAGTTGGCAAACAAGCCATAGGTTTCTTTACCTCCACAGGCTCAACCAGTAGTTGAAAGAGAAAGCTCACCTCCAACGAAAGTTTAGGTTCCTGATTCCATAGATGTTGGAACACCTCTTTCAATTCAATAGTACTCTCAAGTGTTCTTGAGGGAAATACAAGAAGAGAAATGTTCCAAGGAGAAGGGTAATCCCCATCCTATTCTTGAAATTGATGATCTTCATGATCAATTTCCCCAAGAAATTCCATCTATTTACGAAGACCAAGCATAAAAATAGAAGATGAAAAAATAGATTTTGAATCTAATTCTTTACAAGAGTTGCCACAATTTAGAGGCACATGGAAATCAAAATATCTTCATATCAAAGCTCCCACAATATGGATAAGAAATGAATACTCAGTGCTTCCAAGAAACACTGAAGTCGTAAAGAACACTATGGTGCAATTTCATATCACCTTAGAAGAGTTGCTCAAAGTAAAACCTGAGTTGTGGAAACATGTGGCAAATCAGGTTCTAGAGCTTGGTCCCAATATGTCAAAAGTAGGCTCTAAGTTGAAAGTCCTAGAGATACATCTAGACAAAATAGGAGACATGAGTGAAGGTGAAGAGGGTAATACTTATCTTCCAATCACCTACCAAGGTTACACAACCAAAGCTATCTTAGATTCAGGTGTTGGTGTTGCCTTTGCGACCACCTCTTTGTGGAAGCAATGGGAAAAACCCACATTAAGACCAACTAGAATGAAGCTTCAAATGGCTGACGGCCATATTGAAAGACCTCTAGGATTGCTAGAAAGGATAACTCTAACCACTTGTGGTGTGGAGTTTGAACGTACCTTTGCTATATGTGACATTGGCAAAAATAATGTCTATGAAATGATCTTAGGAAGACCCTTTTGACAACTACAAATAATACAAGATTGGGGAACCACCTCCTTGTACTTGTAGCACTTAGGGGTCACCACAAAGTTCAATTTGAAGGATTATACATTCAAAAATGTACCACCCCTATCCTATCCACAAGGCACAAGAAGATTCAATCTATGTGCATTATGTAAGTTCTTATGATCCATCTTGGATGCATGAAGATACTCACTTGTGGATATGCAAGGTAGTAGACGAAGAGGAAAGACACCTAAAAGCAAGAGAAGAAGGAACTTCTCAAGGAACCAGAATATTTAGAGATCCATCCTACACACTAGTGATCTTTCTAGATGAGGAATTTGAGCCTCATGGTTGGTCACAAATCCTAGCCACCATGGACATTGCTATCAATGAAGAATAGTGGATGCCTCATTGTGATGAGGAGGGTTATGATATCTCTTTGTTCATGTGTGAACCCTTGCTAGAAGAGTGTGACTCTAATGAGTTCATAGAAGAAGATGTTGGAGTTTCAGGTCTGCAAAAGCATACAAACAACACAAGGAAGAAGAAGAAGCTTGCAGCCCAACACACAATACTCAATGTATTACCAATAGAATAAACAAAGATAAGTGACCCGTTAGGGAAATAGGTGTACATACAAGCCGGGGGGAAAAATCCTCCTAATGAGGGAAAAAGGTGCCCTGATGATCTGAGTGTGTTCACACACATCGCTACCTAAATATATCAAGAAATCCCTCCTAGGAGTGATGCGGTGAACAAGGAGCTTGCACTCATGTATAAAGAAGTGCCGAGCTATGTGGAATCAATCCACAAAAGGAAGTAAGCCCAAAGCTTTGCGGAAAGCTTCAAACTTCTCCCTAGGTAGAGCCTTTGTGAAAAGGTCTGCAATGTTCTCCTGCATGGGCACATATGCCAAGATGATCTCTCTAGCAGATAACTTCTCCCTGACATAATGATAATGCACCTCAATGTGCTTAGTGTGAGCATGGAGCACGGGGTTCCTCGCAAGTTCCAATGTGCGCTGACTGTCAGTGAAGATGGTGGTGGTAGAAGACTGACCAACACCCAAGTCAGCCATAAGGCATTTGAGCCACACACACTCAATAGTCGCTGTGAAAGCTTCCCTATACTCACCCTCACAATTGGAAGTGGCCACAGTAGGTTGCTTCTTGCTCAACGAAGATCTACATGAGCTACCAAGCATGAAGCAAAAGCCACTAGTGGACAGACGAGTGTCATAGCAACCAGCCCAGTCAGAGTGAAAAAAAGCATTTAAATCTGGCGGTAGTGATCCCCCCTTAGGATAAAACAATCCAAATAGCTGGCTACCACTCAAGTAGCAAAATATTCGCTTAACTGCCTGCCAATGCTTGACACCTGGGCAATGCATAAACCTACTGATATGATAGATAGAAAACTGAATATATGGCCGACTAATGCATAAGTAAACCAAGCATCCAATAGCCTGCTGATAGAGAATAGCATCAAATGCATTTCCAACATCATGAAGACTCAATCGTAAACCTGTCTCCATAGGAGTGGCAATAGGTTTGCAGTCTTCAAGGCCAAAACACTACAATGTGTCAATGTATTTCATTTGACACAAAGCTATTCTTCCATCAACTTGCATAAACTAAATGCCCAAATAATGATGAAAATACCCCAAATTAGGCGTCTCAAATGAGGCATGCAAATCAACCTTAAAATCATCAATATGCTTCTCATGAGGACGAGTGAGTAGCATGTCATCAACATACACAACAATGATGAGAAGCACATCATTTTCATGCTTAACATATAAGGTGCTCTTAGTTGGACTGTTCTCAAAACCATGTGCAATCAAATAGGCATGTATCTTTTCATATCAAGCACGTGGTGCTTGCTTTAAACCATACAATACCTTCTTTAACTTGCACAATTGGTTTTCATGCCCTTTCTACACAAAGCCACGAGGCTAAAAAACATACACTTCTTCATACAAATCACCATTTAGAAATTTAGTTTTAATGTCCAACTGACGTACATTCCAACTATGATGAGCTACAAGTGCACAGATGCTACGAACAGTAGTCATTCGGCATGTAGGTGCAAAGGTCTCATCAAAATCAATGCCTTTTTCCTTTGCAACAAGCCTAATCTTATACATGTCAATTGTTCCATCAGGCTTACACTTTAGCTTGTATACCCACTTAGTGCCAATGGCCTTCTTGCCAGGAGGAAAGTCACATAAAGACCAGGTACCATTTTTCATGATAGCATCATATTTTGATTGCATAGAAGCTATCCGATTTTTAGAATTTTGTGCGTCATCAAATGAAAGAGGTACATTCTTATCACAGAGACTAGAGGTAGCCATATCATAGCAATCTCATGCAAAAGAGGCACTATGAGAGCCTGATCAAGTACAATATGACAGAGGTGCATGTAATTTGTTGTCACGCAAAGTCTACACCAACCATTTTGGCATAGTTTTTGCCTCAATATCAGCTCTCTCATCAACAAGTGCATCATGTAATTCTGCATCAGAAATGGAATGATCTGCATCATCACATGAAACCTGCAAAGGTTGAGGAGTTCCCTCATTAGGAGCAGCACTAGACTGTCCACCTATAAAAAGAGGTAGCAAAGTATCATACATGTCTTTGAAGCTAATAGATGTCTCTTAGTACATGAAAGTAATGGCTGAATAGCATCTTCCACAAAAACAACATCACAAACTGTCAGAAGCAATAATGATGTCACCATTTGACAGATCACGAACTGTACATCTATCATCAACAAATTTCACAACCAAGCCAATCTTGGCTAAAGCTAAAACTGATAAAAAATTCTTCTTGATCCCTGGCACAAATAAAGCATCCAACAATGTAAAAGAACTACCATCAGTAGTAGTCAGAATGATCTTACCAACTCTCATGATAGGATAAAAGGAGTTATTGGCACATGTGATAGTATTCCCTATAGGGGCAGGCTTGAGTGAAGTGAAGATTTTGCACTACAAGGTAACATGTTTAGTTGCCCCACTATCAAAGTACCAAACATCTGTCTACTGCAGACATATATTGTTCAGGAGAAGATGGTTCAAAACTGCAAATAGTAGTAAATGCCCATTCTTCATTTTGCACTAGATTAGCAGACTCTATTTTCGATGTAGAGGCCTCTGCAACAACCATTCCAACCTCTTTTTTCTTTGCCTCTTTTGTAGCCGGTTTTGGACAACTCTTTATGACATGATCATTACAATACTTGCAAAACAATTTCTGCTTTTTTGTTTTCTTATCATATCTATCATCCTTCTTTGATTGTGCTGAATTAGCGGATTTCTGCTTACTAGTAGAAGAGCTCCATTTACCTTTGCTCTTTTGACTAGCCAAGAAATCTTGATCTGCAACATGCATAATGGACTTGTTCTGCCTAGATTGATCTTCTTGCAACAAAACACAAACTGACTCCTCAAATGTCAATGCATTTGGATGGCTTTCATCATCACATGAAGAGTAGAAGCAAAACTCTTATATGAATCAACAAGAACATTCAGATCAGTCTGTAGTGAACTGTCAGGCAAGACTTCATGAGCAGAAATCAATTGTTCTTTCAAATCTTTGATGTTTATTAGAAAACTGTCCATGGAACTTCTGGTTGGTCATTACTGTTAATTAATTCATTTTTCTAGGAAGATTGTTGAATTCTCTCCCAAAATCTGCCACTTAGTCATCCTTCTTTGAACCTTAGTGGTGTTTGGAGGTCTCAGGCACATCTGGTGGATCAGGGTCTAGTGCTAGTGTTCCAAGGAGGAGTTATAACTTGCAGGGCAAAGACCATTTTGAGATCCAAAATTTTGATGGCACAAACTTTGCTCTATGGAAGAATCAGATTAAAGATGTCCTGATTCAAAGGAGACAATGGAAGCCAATAAATGGAATCTCAAAGAAGCCTGCTGACATGGATGAAGATGATTGAGGTGAGTTAGATGAAATGGCCAGGTGTACCATTCGATTGCACCTTGCAGATAATGTTTACTTTACAGTATTAGACTGTGAAAGTGTAGAGGAGCTTCGAAAAAAGTTATGCAATACATATGAAAAAGAGACGGCATTAAATAAAGTGTATCTAATGAGAAAGTTATATGACCTTTGCATGGACACCGATACTGTTGCTGCTCATCTAAATGAGTTTGATGCTATATTCTCCCAGTTATAGGCTCAAAAATGGATATGGATAATGAAATGAAAGCAGTCTTGTTGTTGTGCACCTTGCCATCAACATGGGATATGTTTTGCATAGCTATTAACAATAGTGCACCAAGTGGTAAACTAGTCTATGATGACATATGTGGAGCACTCTTGAGTGAGGAGATTCGTAGAAAATCTATGGTTGGCACTTAGAGTGGAGATGCATATGATGTTTGTGATTCTTATCAAGGAAAGAATCAGCAATGTGGCAGGAGCAAAAACAAGGAAAAGAATGGTCAACAGAATAAGAGTAGAAGTAAATCAAGGAAGAGGGATATCGAATGCCATTATTGTCATAAGAAAGGGAACATGAAGAAAGACTATTATGCATTAAAGAATGCTAAAGGTAAAGGACAAAATGTTGATGGGCATGTTAAAGAGTTACCTACACCATCTACTTCAACTATGAAGATTGAAGAAATTAATGCTATTTTTGATGATGCTGATGTGTTGACACTTGATAGTACTGTGCCAATTGAGGTCCTTATGGCTGATTCTCTTTCCCACACGTGGCTGCTACATTCTGGTGCTTTTTTCCATGTGATACCACACAGAGAATGGTTCTCTAATTATGTAGCAAAGTCTCTTGGTATTGTTAGACTTGGTGACTCTTACCAATGTGATGTTGTGGGGATTGGAGATGTGGTTGTGCAATTCACAGATGGTTCAAAATTTATTATGCATAATGTATGCCATGTACCTCAGTTATCACATAGTTTGATGTCAGTTGGTCAACTTGATGACCTTGGTTATAAGGTGGTCTTCTATGCCCAATCCTTTTGCATATCAAAGGGGAATAAGGTTATTACAAAAGGAAGCAAAGTTGGCTCACTTTATCCTTTATTTGTATCACAAAAAGAACACTTGTTAGCTGTAACTGAATAGCCTATGGATTGTATTTGGCATGGTCGTTTGGGCCATATATCTTATAGTGGAATGGAAAATATTTCTCATTTTGACTACTTACTTGTGTTTTTTGGAGCAAGTCTAGACAAGCCTAAGTATTGGCTTGAGTCCCACAAAGTCATAAAAAAAAAAGCCTTAAAATGAAGACTATGTAAAGTTCACTTGTGAACTACCTCTTGTAATTTTTTTGAGAGTTTACTTAATGTAAAAGTAAGAGAATCTTAAGTGGTTGAGTCCACATGATCGAGAATGGAAAGAGGAGCCACGAATTCGTGATTTGTGGTAGGTAGAGAATCAAATCAATCATTGATTGATTGGAGAGTGATTGAGGGAAGTTAGCCTCCCAAACTCAACTATAAATAGATGGCAGTTTTAGTCGTGGTTAGAGAGACCTATGTGAAGACCTCCAAGAGCTGAGCTTTATGCCATATCAAGGTGTGATTACAAAGCACACATATGTATCAGTAAGTCATTGTATTGTACAAGCAATATACTTTCATTGTCATGATTATTTGAGTTCATCTTTCCATGTTCTTGTGAAGTGTACTACTCACTGCCATTACTCTTAGTTTTCTCAGTCAGCTTGCAGAGATGTTTTCTCTGAGCTTGGTGCATCATTTTCAGTGATTTGACTTGGTAAAGTTAGCTCTATAAGTCTACTATATGCTCACAAATTTTCATGTCATTTGGATGTTGCAATCTTCAGTTATGTTCATTTGAAGTCAACAGGGTCTGTTCATCTTCACTTCTCTGTCAGGTACCCGACTTTTTCACTCATCTTGTCAGAGCCATTTCTCAGTGGTTACTTATCCAAATTCAGTGATTTAAAGCTTGTTGGATTCAGCTTACTGTCTAGTGTAACCATACAAATTTTCATAATCATTGCATTTCTACATTTTGAGTTATGTTGATTTTTCTGATCACTGGTCTATTTCTATAGCAGCCCGTGAAAATCGGGATGATGTCATCACTTGTTAAAACTCATTCTCAGTGTGTGGTTCATTATTTTTTATGAGATTACTCTTGAAAGTTAGCTCTTTAAGTTGCCTAGACTTCCCCAAGAGGAATTGAGCTAATTGCTACTGTGCTCAGAGAATTATGTAAAACACTGGACATGTGTATGAACCAAGAATAGCAAGTTTTCACCTCTGAGCTAACTCCAACTTATCTGTTTTGATCTATCTTTTTGAGAGTGATCTTCCAAGGTACATAGGGTGTCTAATACATCCATTGGCAAGCTAAAAGGGCCCACCATATAATCCTGGAGTTCATTTGGCTGGTGTAGATCAAGGATTTTGCAATACCTCTTCATCTTCAAGCACATACCTATCCATCTCTTCACAGTGGTATCAGAGCAAGGTTGGACAACATGGCAGATGGATTTCCTTCATCAATTGACAAATTAGACAGAGGTAACTACTCAGCTTGCTCATTAAGAATGGAAGCCTATCTCCAAGGTAGAAGTTTATATGGTTATGTGGCTGGAGATGAAGTTATGCCAAGTTTCAAGAACAAAAGTCAACCAACACAAGAAGAGCAAGAAAGATTGAGCACATGGTGCTCCAAGGATGCACTTGCAAGGTCTTATCTCCTCAACTCTATCTCAGATTTTTTGTTGCCTCACATTAGAAGTTGTAAGACATCTCAGGAAGTGTGGGATGCACTTGAAGCTTTCTTTTCTTCAAGTACCAAAGCTAGGAAGCATCAACTATGGCTGGAGTTCACAACTCTCAAGAAGGCTCCCAAACAAAATGTGACTGATTTTGTCACAAAGCTCAAGGACATAGCGGATCAGTTGGGAAGCATTGGAGAGGTAATAGATGAAGAGCAAATTGTAAGGCAGGTCATCAATGGCTTGAAGGCAGATGATAAGTGGGAAGCATTCACCACAGCTATGGATTTGTACATGGACATGCATGTACCTGATTTCAACACACTCATTGGACAACTACTTACTCAAGAGGCAAAGCTTATCAAAAATGGAGAAAGCTCTAAAGGTAATCAATCTTCAGCTTTATACACGGATAAAAGCAAGTCTAAAGATAACAAAGGAAAGGCAAAGAAAGTGGATGATGAAGCAGGTACATATCAAGCTAACTATGCAGGTAGAGGAAGACATGGCAGAGGTAGAGGAAGAGGAGGTAGACAAGGCAGGGGGAGATCCCAAGACTCCAACTCATGTTCTATTTGTGGATCAACTAATCATACAACTGAAAATTGCTTTAGGAATTCCAGGAATCAAAGAGGCAGAGGATACAATAGAGGAAGTTATGGCTACTCAAGAGGAAGGTTCAACAACTACCATGGCAACTACAACAACTACAATCATTCAAACTATCAAGGAGGCTACAAAGGAAGGAGAGACTACAATAACTACACAGAAGACTCAAACAAAGAGGATTCATTATTGATCATGAACATGGCTATGCCACAAGGTAAATCTGATGATCATGTTTTCTACATAGATTCAGGTTGTTCAAATCATGTGGCAGGAAATGTGGCACTCCTATCAGATTTAGAAGATCCAAGGAATAAGAATGAGGTACAAACAGGAGATGATACAAAACATCCTGTGGAGAAAATAGGCAATGTCAAAGCACCTGATGGAAACATCAACCTACTCAGTAAGGTACTCTATGTCCCTACCATTACAAAGAATTTGATAAGTGTTGGGCAGATAGTAGAGAAAGGGTTGCAAGTCAGGTTCACAAAAGCAGGAGCATTTGTTGAAGATCCAAGTCAAGGATTCAGAAGAATTGCAAAAGGTGAAAAGACAGGTAGATTGTTCACATTTGAATTAGAGGACACTAGAAACATTGCTCTCTTTAATTATGGTAGTCAGACACTCACAGAATTGGAAGTATGGCACAAAAGGTTAGCACATATTGGTGAAAGGTCATTAAAGCAAATCTGCAGGGACCAAAGTGTACTTGGACTTCCTAATTTGTCAAAACAACATATGATTTATAAGTGTAGTGCATGTCAATTTGGAAAGTCTCACAGGTTACCATTCATGAAGAAAGGTTATATGCATGGAGATCTCTTGGAGTTGATTCATACAGATGTATGGGGACCTAGCAAGGAAGCTTCAATATCTGGATCAAGGTATTATGTTTCCTTTATTGATGATTGCAGCAGATGGACTATCCTATTCTTTATGAAACACAAAGATGAAGTTTTTTCATGTTTCAAAAGATATTTGGCTCTTGTGGAGAATCAAACAGGTAAATCACTAAAAAGGCTAAGGTCAGATGGAGGGGGAGAATACTTCTCCCATGATTTTGATTCTTTTCTTCAAGAAAGAGGAATCAAAAGAGAGGTAACTACAAGGTACACTCCTGACCAAAATGGAGTGGCAGAAAGGAGGAATAGGACAATTGTTGAAGCTGCAAGGTCTATGTTAAATGAAAAGCATTTACCTAATTACTTATGGGGTGAGGCTGTATCTACAGCCACTTACTTGATTAACAGGTTGCCTTCAAAATCCCTTGATGGGATGACTCCATATGAGGCTTGGAATGGAAGAAGACCAAGCTTAGATCATTGTAAAATTTTTGGATGTATTGCTTTTGCTCATGTTCCTTCACAGGTTAGAGGCAAGATGGATCCAAAGGCAGAAAGGTGTGTATTTATTGGATATGACAACAATCAAAAGGGCTACAGGTTATACAACCCTACCAACAAAGGATTCTTGGTAAGCAGAGATGTAGTTTTTGATGAGAACGGTTCATGGTATGAAGATTCATGCAGGAAGGTCAATTTACCATATAATCTTGAAGAAGATTTTCCAAAGCTTGGTAGAGAACAACCGAAGATTGAAGAACAAGACACCTCAGAGGATGATGAAGAATCTCAGATGGAAAAGATCAAATCATGGAAGTCTAAAGGTAAAGCAAAATTGCAGGAACTTGGACATGAGGCAGAATCATCACATCATGGACTAAGAAGATCTATGAGGGAAAAGAAAAAACCAGAAAGGTATGGGTTTGACACCTCATTAGTAACTAAACATTCTATCTACATAGCACAGGACATAAACCAAGAGGAGCCATCATCATTTGAAGAGGCCAAAGCAAAAACAGAATGGAAGCATGCAATGAAGGAAGAGATTGAAGCACTTGAGGAAAACAACACTTGGGATTTGGTGCCCAAGACTTCATCCATGAAGGTAATAGGCTCAAGATGGGTCTATAAACTCAAGAAGAATTCTGATGGTTCCATTAACAGGTATAAGGCAAGGCTTGTAGCAAAAGGCTTTGCACAAACTCAGGGAATTGATTATGAGGAGATCTTCTCTCCTGTGGCAAAGATGCCTACTATTAGGGTTTTGCTTAGTATTGCCTCTTCCAAGAATTGGAAGATACTTCAACTAGATGTAAAGAATGCATTCTTGAATGGTTGGATAACAGAAGAGGTATATATGGCACAACCACCTGGTTTTGAGAATCAAGTTTATCGTGATTATGTGTGTAAACTTAACAAAGCATTGTATGGTCTCAAGCAAGCTCCAAGAGCTTGGAATTTCAGGCTTGTTTCATTCTTGCAGGACAAAGGCTTTCAACCAAGCAAGGCAGATCCTTCACTCTTTATTAAAAAGAGTAATTCTGAGGTCATCTACCTATGTGTATATGTAGATGATATTATATTGACAGGAAATGATGCAGATGGTATGAAGAAGATCAAAGATCAGATGAGAGAAGAGTTCAAGATAAGTGATCTGGGTTCACTTACCTACTTCCTAGGTTTGGAAGTTGTCTACAAAGATCATGGTTTGTTTCTCACTCAAAGAAAGTACATTAAGGACATGTTGGCAAAATTCAAGACGCAAGATTGTAAGATTGCAGGTACTCCAATGGAGGTCAATCACAAATTGAGCTCACATGAAGGTGAACTCATAGAGGACATCACATCATA
The DNA here is from genome assembly GCA_020310875.1 of Ceratopteris richardii. Taxonomy (NCBI): domain Eukaryota; kingdom Viridiplantae; phylum Streptophyta; class Polypodiopsida; order Polypodiales; family Pteridaceae; genus Ceratopteris; species Ceratopteris richardii. The sequence goes on along the minus strand of CM035432.1, from coordinate 113,840,508 downwards.
TCAAAGTCTAGTGGGTAGTCTCAACTATGCCACATTGACAAGAGTAGATATATGTTACAGTGTGAGTGTGCTAAGTCAATTTATGCACACACCAAGGAAACCACATATGGATGCTGCCAAAAGGATTCTCAAGTATCTCAAAGGAACCATAAATGAAGGACTTTATTATCCTTATGTATCTGATTTAGGTTTGAAGCTATTTTCTGATGTAGATTGGGCTGGCTCCAAGGAAGATAGAAGGAGCACTTCAGGTTATCTTACCTTTGCAGGTTCAAAGCTTATTTCATGGTCATCCAAGAAGCAACCCACAGTTGCTCTCTCTTCTACTGAAGCTGAATATAGAGGTCTTGCCATAGCTACACAAGAAGCTATGTGGATGAAGACATTATTCAAAGATCTTGGATTGGAGTTTGGAACTCCAACTATTTTTGGTGACAATATGAGTTCTATTCACTTGGCTGCTAATCCTATTTTTCATGCAAGGACTAAACATATTGAAGTTCATTATCACTATGTACGAGAGAAGGTTCTAAGCAAAGAGATTCAAATATCATATGTGTCCACTCATCAACAATGTGCAGATATTCTAACCAAAGCATTGGATGGTACAAAGCTTTGCAAATTCAAGGCTATGATTGGTTTGCAGGTAATCTTGGAAGATTGAAGACCTCAAGCATACTTGGCTTGAGGGGGAGCTGTTGGAGCAAGTCTAGACAAGCCTAAGTATTGGCTTGAGTCCCACAAAGTCATTAAAAAAAAAGCCTTAAAATGAAGACTATGTAAAGTTCACTTGTGAACTACCTCTTGTAATTTTTTTGAGAGTTTACTTAATGTAAAAGTAAGAGAATCGTAAGTGGTTGAGTCCACATGATCGAGAATGGAAAGAGGAGCCACAAATTCGTGATTTGTGGTAGGTAGAGAATCAAATCAATCATTGATTGATTGGAGAGTGATTGAGGGAAGTTAGCCTCCCAAACTCAACTATAAATAGATGGCAGTTTTAGTCGTGGTTAGAGAGACCTATGTGAAGACCTCCAAGAGCTGAGCTTTATGCCATATCAAGGTGTGATTACAAGGCACACATATGTATCAGTAAGTCATTGTATTGTACAAGCAATATACTTTCATTGTCATGATTATTTGAGTTCATCTTTCCATGTTCTTGTGAAGTGTACTACTCACTGCCATTACTCTCAGTTTTCTCAGTCAGCTTGCAGAGATGTTTTCTCTGAGCTTGGTGCATCATTTTCAGTGATTTGACTTGGTAAAGTTAGCTCTATAAGTCTACTATATGCTCACAAATTTTCATGTCATTTGGATGTTGCAATCTTCAGTTATGTTCATTTGAAGTCAACAGGGTCTGTTCATCTTCACTTCTCTGTCAGGTACCCGACTTTTTCACTCATCTTGTCAGAGCCATTTCTCAGTGGTTACTTATCCAAATTCAGTGATTTAAACCTTGTTGGATTCAGCTTACTGTCTAGTATGACCATACAAATTTTCATAATCATTGCATTTCTACATTTTGAGTTATGTTGATTTTTCATCTCACTAGTCTATTTCTGTAGCAGCCCGTGAAAATCGGGATGATGTCATCACTTGTTAAAACTCATTCTCAGTGTGTGGTTCATTATTTTTGATGAGGTTACTCTTGAAAGTTAGCTCTTTAAGTTGCCTAGACTTCCCCAAGAGGAATTGAGATAATTGCTGCTGTGCTCAGAGAATTATGTAAAACACTGGACATGTGTATGAACCAAGAATAGCAAGTTTTCACCTCTGAGCTAACTCCAACTTATCTGTTTTGATCTATCTTTTTGAGAGTGATCTTCCAAGGTACATAGGGTGTCTAATACATCCATTGGCAAGCTAAAAGGGCCCACCATATAATCTTGGAGTTCATTTGGCTGGTGTAGATCAAGGATTTTGCAACACCTCTTCATCTTCAAGCACATACCTATCCATCTCTTCACAGTGTTATCTTTCTGTGATTTTTCATTTTGTGATCATTGTCAATATGGAAAGCAAAACAAAAATGTGCATAGAATGCACATTGACTCTTCAATTCACCCTTTAGATCTCGTTCATACAAATGTATGTGGTCCTATGCCCACAAGGTCATTAGCTGGTTCTCTTTACTTTTTCACTTTCATAGATGATGCTACTAGAAACGTTTGGGTATATCCTATCAAATCGAAGGATGAGGTACTCTCTACGTTCAAAAAATGGCTTGCTTCATTTGAGACTAAAAAAAGGAATTAAGCTCAAAGCTTTACATTCAGATAATGGGGGTGAGTATACCTCACATGAATTCAACCTTTTTTGCCAGTTTAGAGGAATTCGTAGAGAGTTTACAGCTCCTTGTACCCTAGTACATAATGATGCAGCTGAAAGGATGAATAGAACTATTCAGGATAGAGTAGTCTGTATGTTGTGGTGTTTGAGGATACTAGTCCTCTAGTTAGCATGCATAAAAATGTTGCACATAGGGACGTTCAAGAGAATGTCCGACCAGATCAGTCTGAAAATGTTCCTGTTCAGCAACCATTGAGACACTCTACACCTATCTCATATCCACCAGATAGATACATTCTAGGTTTAGATTTTGTTATGCTAACAGTTTCCAATGAGCCTTCTTGCTACAAAGAGGCTATGCAGATAGAGGATCATGTCAAGTGGGAGCATGCCAGAGTGAGTAGGATTCTATTCATAAGAATGGTACTTGGGATTTAGTACATTTGCCAAAGGGCAAGAAAGCTTTACCATGTAAATGGGTATATAAGTTGAAATTCACATCAGATAGTGCTTCTCCATGTATAAAGCACGACTTGGTGCAAAGGGTTTTAAGCAACAACATGGTGTTGATTTCGAAGAAATCTTCTCTCCAATGGTCAAGATGACTACACTATGCATGTTGCTTGGATTCATTACAACGGAGGACTTAGAGTTAGTCCAAATGGATGTGGAAATTGCTTTCTTGCATGGAGATCTTACAAATGAGATCTATATGGAACAACCAGAGGGTTATGTAGTTCCTGGCAAGGAAAGTCTAGTTTATAAGCTCAAGAAGAGTTCCTATGGACTTAAACAGTCCCCTAGACAATGGTACCAAAAGTTTGATGCTTTTATGAAGTCTCAAGGCTATTCTAGAAGCAATGAGGATCATTTTCTCTACACAAAGAGATGCTCAGATGGCAGCTTGATATGCTTGATACTTTATGCCGATGATATGTTGATTGTTGGGAAGTCCTCTTATGACTTGTCAATTCTCAAAAAGAATTTGAGTAAGGCATTTGATATGAAGAGTTTGGGGTATGCCAGACATATTCTTGGCATGTGCATTACTCGTGATATGAGTAAAAGATGCATATACTTTTCTCAAAGTGAGTACATATCCAAAGTACCTCACCGGTTCAATATGCAGGGTGGAAAGGCATTGAGTACACCTTTACCCATATATGTGAAATTGAGCAAGGATGATTGCCCCAAATCAAATGAGGAAAAAAAATTCATGACCAAAATTCCCTATCAATTTGCTGTTGGTAGTCTCATGTATGCTATGGTAGCTACGAGACCAGACATTGCATTTGCAATGGGGGTTGTGAGAAGATATATGCCCCTTGCAAGAAACATTGGGAAGCGGTCAAGATGATTTTGAGATATCTAAGTGGCACTAAGGACAAGCGTCTATGCTTAGGTAGAGGGAAAGCATCCGTTATTGGTTACACAGATTCTGACTATGCTAGTTGTGTAGACAATTGTAAGTCTACATCAGGGTACATTTTTCATTTTGTTGGAGATGCTATCTCTTGGAGATCTTGTCTTCAAGAATGTATAGTTGTTTCCACCATAGAAGCAGAGTATGTTGTAGCGAATGAGGCATATAAGGAAGAATTGTGGCTTTCTCTTCTTGCTTGGGATATGGGTTTACCTTAGCATGTCAGAGTGCCATTGCTTTGGCTAAGAATCCGGTCTATCATGCAAAGACCAAGCACATTGAGGTGAGGTATCACTTCATTAGAGACTGCTTAGCCACTAAATGCATTATTCTTGAGAAGGTTCACACTCAAGCTAATGTTGCGATGTTTTGGCTAAAGCTCTACCACAAGATAGCTTTCGACACTATTGTCACTTGATGGGGGTTACTTGATTCATGATCTTACACAGCCACTTGTATACTGCGTAACATGCCCATCAGGTGGGAGGTATAGTTTGTATACTTACACTCAAGTATTCTTTATTATTCTTTATTTTTCTCCCATAGTTATGTTGGCCATATTGGCCTTTAGTGGGAGATTGTTACTGTCAGTGTCCATGTAAAAAATGGCCACCAGACAATTCTTTATATATGTTCTTTAATAAAACATATAGTGGCCTGCTCAGACACAGACTATAAGTTCGACCGCATTTGTAACACCTAAGAATTTTGTGTTAGTGCTCCCTATGTACTCTGTTTTTTTGCCTATTTTGTAGCCTCTGTGTAGAGTACCATGTGCGGCATTTGGAGCTCAGTTTTCTCCTCTGAGGATATCACCATGGAGCTCTCGAGAAGGAGAGTGCATTGTGGTGCATTGCCATCAAAATACTTCAGTAGGTTTATCTACATGTATGTGATCATAGCTAAACCTCTTTATGCTCTAATGACAAATTTTGAGTGGAATGAAAAATGCAAAAATTTCTTCAATGAGTTGAAGAGATGTTTGTGCATAGCACCAATACTCTTACACTTATGTGTTCCTTGAGTAGCTTTGATGTGAACCTTTTCCCTATACATGGGCACTTTTTACTCTAGTGCTAGATAGAGGTTTTTTCCTCATGTTACCACATACATGATTCACTCATATGTGGTGGTACTTTGTACCTAGGGATATTATTCAACTCTTACTTTAGTTCAGTTCATCATCAATAGAGAGAGCTATTCAAGCCATCCATCTTCTTTGTGTGTCTTGTTGCATTTGTGTTCCATGTGTGTCTTTCTCATCTGTCTCTCGCACTTCTACACACACCCAATAGTGGTATCAGAGCAGGTTCAGCTCCTTCTCAAGTTTTGGTTTTTTGCGTCGAGATGCACGTGCACTTTTAACAGTGCAAAATGACTTTCGAGCATAGAACAATGAATTTTAACAAACAAGAAACATTTCAAAGCCATTCATGTAGTCAAAATTGCCATCTGAGTGACAGTTTGTGAGCTAAAATTTCAGCATTAATTTTAGCTTTCGTCAAAGTGAAGATTTTGTCACATTCTTGTTCCTTAGTGAAATGGCAGGCATCAATGACTTGTTTGGCATACTTCAAGCTGAAGATAAGCTTGATGCGATGAACTATGGGATGTGGTCTTACATGATGAAGCATGTTCTTGTTGTAAAACAAATTTGGAACATAGTGGAAAATGTAGATCGAAGAATGATAGGTTCTTCTACTTCACAGTCTACTATCACAGATGGAGCTTCTTCTTCGAGTATAGTGGTTTCTCCTTCTCCACCTACACAAGATATGCTTAGATGGGATGGAAAAGATGCTCAAGCTCATGCATTGATTGCGCTTTCTATCAAGCGTCACATAGTTCCACACATTCGATCATGTTCTACATCTAGACAAGCATGGGAGACACTTGCTTCTTTGTATGTTGTGCCTAATGAAGCACGTGTTGCATACTTGAGGAAGAAACTTGAGGATGTATGTATGGCTGAAAATGAGTCAGTGGATGTGTATGTGACACGCATCAAGAACTTGAAAGATCGATTGGCAAACATAGATGAGATTATTCTGGATGCGTCATTCATTTTTACATTGTTGAAAGGATTACCGGAATCTTTTCAAAGCTTTGCTACCACACTCCATTTGGTTGCAAAAGGGAATCCTAACATGTATGCATTTGATGAGGTTGTGTCTCTTCTTTTGCAAGAAGAGCAATCTAAAGTGAATAGGAATGGTTTGATTGAGGGAACGCAAGCACTTGCTATCTCACAAAAGGGGAAAAGCAATTATGGTTCAGCTTTGGGTTCATCAAAACCAAAGCCTCAACCTTCCTCTTCCACTAATTCTTCTAATGATGGTGATTTGCATAAGAAGAAGAGATGAAAATATTGTCGGAAGGCTCTTCATACTATTAATGAGTGTAGAAAGCTTGCTAAACGCAATGAAAAGGAGAAGGAATCTGGCATGTCTATTGCTAAAAATTCAGCAAATGCAAAGAATGATGAAGCTAACATGGCTCAAGATTTTTTGGCATGTGTTGTTACATGTCATTATGATGCATCTTTGCATTCTAAATGTATGATTGTGAGTGAGGCTGATTCGGATTGGTTCTTTGATAGTGGTGCTTCAAAGCACATAACATCATGCAAAAGATTTTTTGCCACTTTGAAATATGCACCCAAAGGAGGACATGTGGTCTATGCAAACAATGCCTCTTATCCTATCATTGGAGTAGGAGAAATTGAACTTACGGCTGCAAATGAGGTGTGATTCTCTTGAAAAATGCATTGTGTGTGCCCGGTATCAAGAAGAACTTAATTTCTGTTCCATTGATTGCCAGACCTAGACTTCATGTACATTTTGTTGATTATAAGTGTATGGTTCAGGATTTCAGCAATGGTGATGTTATTGTGGTGTCTGGTACATTATGTAATGGTTTGTATCGCATGGATACATACAAGAGGGTTGCCTCGAATGTCTTGGTTGCTCATACTTCTTCGTTGGCCGAAATGGAGCTTTGACATGCTTGTTTTGGTCACTTGAACTTCAATAGTTTGCTTAATTGCAAAAGAAGGACATGGTTATTGGTTTGCCTACACTTGAATCCATTGAAAAGCATGCATGTGAAGGTTGCATTCTTGGAAAAATGCATCGTGTTTCTTTTCCAAAAGATAGTCATACACACATTACAAGAAAATTGCAGCTTGTTCATAGTGATGTATGTGGTCCCGTCAAGACTCCATCTTTTGGGAAGCACGTATATTTTGTTACCTTTCATTGATGATGCTACTCAGCATACAATGGGTTATCCTATGAAAGCAAAGAATGAGGTAATCTCTTGCTTCAAAGCATTTTTAACTATGGCTGAAATTTTTTTGTTCACAAAAGCTTTTGACTCTACGCATGGATCATGGTGGTGAATACATGTCACATGAGTTTAATGCTTTTCTTCGTGAAAGAGGTATTTCACACCAATGGATGGTTCCGTATACACCTCAGCAAAATGGTGTTGCCAAGCATAAAAATAGAACACTTCTTGAAATGGCATGTTGTACGGTTAAAGGAAAGCATCTTCCCGATAAGTTTTGGATGGAAGCGGTCATGTGTGCAAATTATGTGTTGAATCGCTGCCCTACAAAAGCATTGAGAGTCATCACTCCTTATGAGGCTTGGCATGGACATAAGCCCATGGTTAGTCATATGCGCATGTTTGATTGTTTGGCATATGCTCTCGTGCCATCACAACAACATCACAAACTTGATGATAAGGCAAAGAAATGTATATTTGTTGATTATAGTGTTGAAAGTAAGAGATATTGTCTGTACCATCCATTGACAAATACAATTATTGTAAGTCGAGATGTGGTATTTGCTGAAAATTCTACTTGAATGCAAAAAACAGCCAACAGTTAGCTCACAAGATGTGTTCGACACACTCATGTCTTTGTTTTAAAATGGTGCGCTTGACTATGGCCATGTAGACCATCCAACTGAGGCTCAAAGGGCTGAAAAATTCTAGCCAAATAGGGCTGAAAATGCAGAGAATTTCCAGCCAAACATGGCTGAAAAATTTTAGCCAAAAATTATCAAAATTGTTGGAAATTTCCAACCACATGGCTGAACATTTGCGTTAAAATATGGCTGAAAATGAGCATGAAATTCAGCCCACGCATGATAGAAATGTTGATGATGTATTACATAATTAATGCATGTCTATCAAGAGTGCACAAAGTATGCCAAAGTGGCTGAAATAGACTTTGCAGGACAACAAATTGAGTGCACCTTTACTATGTAGAACAAGATCATGCTTTCACCATGCATCAAGTAATTTTGTGGATTATTCTCTTATTGCTACAGCATGTAATGAAGAGCCACTTACTTTTGAAGATGCATGTGATGATCCACATTGGATGAGCGCTATGCAATGAGAAATGGATTCCATACATAGGAATGGTACTTGGGAGTTATGTGAATTGCCAAAAGGAAAGAATGTCATTGGTACAAAGTGGGTTTACAAGATAAAGAGAAAGTCTAATGGTAGCATTGATCGCTACAAAGCTAGATTGGTTGCCTCCTTGTATGGTCTCAAGCAAGCTCCACGTGCATGGTATGAGAAAATCCATAGGCACTTGATTTCTCTTGGCTTCACATGTAGTCCAATTGAAAGCACACTCTATGTACGCAAAAATGGGGCTGATCTTACAGTGCTTTTCTTTATGTTGATGGCATACTCTTGATTGCCTCATGTGATGCAAAACTTGACATTCTATGGTTGATTTGGAGCATACTTTTGATGTCACTTATCTTGGTCTTTTGAGCTACTATCTTGGCATCCAATTTTTATCCATTGAGGGGGAATTGTTATGCATCAAGCAAAGTATGTTGAAAAACTACTTCTACGTTTTGACTTTGAGGATTGCAAGCTAGTTTCCACACCAGTTGAGACACGATTCAGATTCTCGATTGAGGATTCCAATGATGCATTTGACACTTCTCTTTATCAGCAGGTTGTGGGATGTCTTATAGATGCATGCAACACAAGGCCAGATATACAGTATGCAGTTTCCCAATTGAGTCGATTCATGCATAGCCCTGGCACTAAGCATTGGCAAGTGGTGAAACATGTGTTTAGATATCTCAAGGGCACTTTGAGCTTAGGTCTCTTTTGTTGTAGAGATATTCAGCCACGCTTGCATGCTTTTACAAATAGTGATTGGGCTGGTTGTTATGATACTCGCATGTCCACTAGTAGTAATTGCTTTTTCCTTAGAGACTCATGCATATCTTGGTCGAGTAAAAAGCAACCTACAGTGGTGACATCAAGTTGTGAAGCTAAGTACAAGGCAGTTTTCACATCTACAATGGAGTGTATATGACTGAGATGCCTATTGATGGATCTTTGCATGGAGATTGATGATGCGATGCATATTCTCACTGATAGTCACAGTGCTTTGGCTATTGCATGAAACCTAGTGTTTCATGCAGGGAAATACTTTGTGGGTGCTGATTTGTCACTCCCTGTATATGTTCACGTCATTCGCTCCAAGGGGGTTTGTTACATTTATGTGTTCCTTGAGTAGCTTTGATGTCAACCTTTTCCCTATACATGGGCACTTTTTACTCTAGAGTTGGCTAGAGGTTTTTTCCCCATGTTACCACATACATGATTCACACATATGTGGTGGTACTTTGTACTTAGGGATATTATTCAGCTCTTACTTTAGTTCAGTTCATCATCAATAGAGAGAGCTACTCTAGCCATCCATCTTCTCTGTGTGTCTTGTTGTGTTTGTGCTCCTTGGGTGTGTTTCTCGTGTGTCTCTCGCACTTCTACAAACACCCAATAAATATTGACCACTCCTTTTGGGAATCAACCATTTCATGTCCATGTAGATGCATCCAATTATGCAATAGGATGTGTGCTAGCACAACCTACAGGTGAAGGAAATCTAGATTTGCCTATAGCATATGCTAGCAGACAGCTAAATGAAGCTGAACAAAACTATACAATGATTGAAAGAGAAGGCTTAGGCATGGTATACGCCATGAAGAAGTCTAGACACTATCTATTGGCTAACAATTTAAGTTTTTCACTGACCATCAAGCTTTATATATTTGGTCAATAAACCTTGCAATACAGGATGCTTAGTAACATGGTTCCTCTTACTAATGGAATCCGACTTTGAAGTGGTAGTTAGGAAAGGTAGAACCCACCTCAGCATGGATCACCTTTCTCGCATCACTTCAGGAGAGTCACCACAAGGAGTGTCTGATGAACTACCTGATGCTTATCTGTTCAATTTAGGAGTTGTTCCTAAATGGGCAAATAAGTTGGTACATGTCCTAACCTTTAGACCTATAAATAAGAATGTGAAAAAAACAAAGATGAAATTGTAAAATCCAAAAATATCAAATATTTGTAGGAAGTATATACAAACAAGATACAGAGGGTGTACTAGCTTGTTGTGTTGAGGAGGATGAACATAGCAATTGGTTGCAACAAACCCATGAAGGATTGCTAAGAAACCACTATTCTAAACAACTAACATTGCAAAATCTAAAATGTTTAGGAGTATACTGGCCTAGTATGGACAAATAAATGCATGAGTGGATTAAGAATTTCCAATGTGCTAGGAGAGACCCCTAGTGGAGTATGCTACACTTTATCACGTGTCGGTAATTCCAGAATGGAGGGCTCCATTGGCAGAATTTATGAAATCGTGAACACTACCGTGCAAGGCTATTCTAGCAAGAAAATGAAGCATGGATCAAGAGGCTTAGGGATACACCTTAGTAGGAGAAAACCTATACCGGAGAGGCAAAGATGGTTAATTAAGATTGTGAGTTCACGAATCAGACTATTTGACAATCTTAAAAAGTGCACATAGCCACATTGTAGGTGGACACTTTGGGTCGAATCGAGTAATTAAGACCATTCTATTTTCAGGACTTTGGTCAGGATGCACATTCTCAAAGTGGGGTATCAACTTTGTGGGTCTTATTAAACCCCAGTTAGAAGCTCCCATGCAGAGTACATTATTGTAGTCATAGATTACCTTACAAAAGGTAGAGGTAAAAGCCACGACAAAGAACGATGCTCAAACGATGGCTAAGTTCTTATTCAAGAACGTGTTCACCAGATATGGGTTACCAATAGAGTTAGTAAGTGATAGAGGTACACACTTCTTGAACGAAGTTATTGAAAACCTTCTCCAAGAATTCTTGGTGATACATAAGAATTCTGCCCCTTATCATCCACAAGCTAACGGACAAGCTGAGAGGACAAATAAGACCCTATGTAATGTATTGACAAAACTGGTAAATAATAAAAGCTCTGATTGGGATAAACAACTTCATCATGTTGTTTGGGCTTACCGAGTTTCCTACAAAACGGTACTCAATGCCATCCCATTTTAGATGGTCTTTGGACAGAATGTTGCATTACCATTAGTCTTCCTAATCTTGAATTTAAAAGTAGTAGAAGCGCATGAGTGGAATAGACACGAGTTTTCCTCCATGATATTTGATTTAGGTGAGACCACACTACATGTAGCAACAGGCATCTACGCTGCAAAGAAAAGGCATACTTCGATGCACACATCAAGGATAAAGGACTAAAAGAGGGAGACCTAGTCTTGGTCTATACATTAACGCAACATGCCCATAAATTGGAAAAACGAGGATATGGACCCATGATCATTAATAGAATTTCAACTAGTGGTGTAGTACAATTGGCCACTCTAGAAGGTAACATCTTGCCAAGCTATATTAGTGGATGTCGAGTCAAGCTATATCAAGAACCTCTTACAGAGGATATGCTAATGAGAGTCAACATTGCTCAGAAGCAAAAAGAACAAGAGTTAAGGGTTAGAGAAGAAGCACAGGTAGAGGCTAGAGAGCGCATTGGGTGAAATAAGTTAAGGTGACAAGGCCTAGATGTCAATCCCAATGCCCCAAGATATCACATGGCCATGTGCCAAACATCGGGTGTAATTGCTCCTCGAATAGTTGATTGACATCCCTTTGTGACCATAAAGGTAGGACAAGGAAGGATTGTAAGGATTGTAAGAGCCTTGATTGACTCAGGTGCAGCAACTAGTGTAGTTAGATTCTCATACTATGAAGATCTACAATTGAACATCAATTCCATAGAAGCCTATCTCATAGGATTGAAAGGTGTGGAAACCCCTTGTTTGGGCAAGGTGGAACTTCCCATCTACCTTCAAGATGTCCCAACGATAGTCAAAATGCTAGTGTGTCAAGGTGAGGACCTTATGGAACCATTTGTCTTGGGTCAAGGTTGAATCTATGACCATGCAGTCAACTTTAACCTAAGAAGTCAACTTCTTCAAGTTTGGGTAAATGAACAATGCATTACATTAGAATTAGAGAACTGCATGATCACAAATCCAGGTATCTCACATTCTCTTAGTTCTTCTAAGATTAATCTTAGAGAAGAAGATGTGGTAGGTGTCAAAAGCTCTATGATGTAGAAGGAGTCACTCATGGAAGAACAGTCTCAAAGGTGAGTGGATTTATCTTCTTTTTCAAAGACTAATGTAGCCACAATAGTTCAACCATGGAGTCAAACGAAATAGTATGAGACAACCTCTATATCAAATAGATAAATAGAATTCAAGAAGAAAGTAGCTTCGGGTATGAAACAATTCTGGGTACGAAAGGGAGAGCAATCAATCACACCATTGCAGTCAAACTCATTACCAAAGAAGCAATGGAGAAAGCCAAGGAAACAAGTAGCAGAACAACGAAGATCTCTATCTCAAAGCGTACTCCACATTTCGGTACCAAGCGGTCGATGAAGGCCAACCACACTAACATATGGATTTGGGTGCCTAAGGAATTAGTTGCAGCTCAACGATGGCAATTGCACATGTGGGTACCCAAGGAACTCTTACATACACAAAACCCTAGGCTATCACTCATGAGAAAAGTATCAACAAGGAAGCCAAGGAGAAGCAAGAGTTAGAACCAAGCACAGAGAACAAATGAAGATCTACTAACCTCTTCAACAATAGTAAGAAGACAAGCAACCAGGGTATCAATTCAGACACCAAAAGCACAAGTAGCCCCTAGAGAACCAAAGAGCCAACCACAAGGGATACAAAATGTAAGAAACCATCCAAAGATGCCGAGGCCAAAAGTGATATGTACATGGCCGAACACCGTTCTAAAATGGATCCCTATAAGAAGGAATGATCAATTGTCATAGAATCATTGGTTGATTGCATCATTTCGAGATCCAGTGGATACCTCCAAACCAAGATTGCATCAACATCAGTAAGTAACATCGGAAGCCTCGACATGTGAAAACCATGTGCTCTTTGCATAACCCTGAATTTTGCAAGGAAGAAGTATACAAAGGGACTAATACTTGAACAAGCTAGCAGTGACAAAATGAAGAAGAGGACAATCGAACCTGCTACATTTGGAAGATAAACTACTCTTGTTGATACATGATGGGCACTACCTCTCAAAGTACTACATGGAACACCCACTCCAACAAGGGTCTGTCAAGGATGATAGACTCGAGAGGGGGGAGTGTTGACACTTAATGTCAAACACAAGGCACAGGAGCACGTCAAAGAAGTGGACACACAAGAAGAGCATGTAGGGAGCTCCAAGAAGTGCATGTCAAATTTTCAAAAGAAACCCCTACAAAAATAGTGATTTTGATCAATAAAAACCATTGTAAATATCATTTCACATTTTTGAAACTCCATCTTGTTAAGGCCGAGGAGTCCTCAAGCTTGAGGAGTGTTAGAAGTACCTACATCAATTTTCATAATTTTCTAATTCCGTTTGAGCCCTCAAATAAGGCCTAGAACCTAATTTTTACTAGGATGGGTGCTAAGTCTGGATAGGGCCAAAACTAGTCAAAAAACTATAAAAAGAGCTAGAGAGCTCATTTTTTAGGTGAGCTAGTTGGAGAGTGAACTTATTCTTGAGCATTGTAAACTTTCTTTGGGCTTGCTAAGAAAAGCTTCCATTGTTCCTATCTTTGTTATCTTGCCTTGTGTGCATGTGTGTGTGCATGCATGTATGTGCTTGTCACTCACATTTGCTCACCACAATTGCTCACGATCTTCATATCCTCCTCACCTCTCCGTAGATTGAGAAGTAAAGGTAGTGGTGCTCATGCTTGGGCTACAGCATTGCACACTAGTAAGCTCTTCATCTAGAGTCTCTCTAGATCACCATCTAAGCTCTGAATTGGGAGTGCATGAATGGATAGCACCATCGTCGTAATTGCATTATGCTTGGAAATCTAAGAATTCGAGTTCTCTATCTCTCAATCGGCATCTATCTTTGTCTATGTTTTTCTCTCAACTTTATCTATTGGTTTATTCCGTTATGCTATTTTCTTACATTGTATCAGAGCTTAGGAGGTTGTCAATGGTGAAGAAGAAAAAACACAAAGATTGCTGAGGTTTCAATGACAAAAGAGAGAAGATGTCAACTAGTGCATCATCATCTACAATCGGGAATCAAGGTGGTTCGTAAACAGGAGTAGTTGGAGCATAGGTAGGAGCAATAATAATTCCGGTCATCCCAACATTGCAGATACGACCACCAACCTTCACAAAAGGTAAACTTGATGGTACGAGCTACACCATATGGAAGTTTAAAATCAATTCTATCCTTATTTCATATGGGCGTTTGCAGACTATTCTTGGGATTGATCATGATCCCCAAGAAACACCCGATCCAAATAATCTTGGTGGAATGATTCCTCCTAATGTTGATCTTCTACGTGTTTGGAAACATAGAAATGTAGATGCACTTGGCTTGCACATGCCTTGGGTGGATCTTCCTACTTCATGTTACTTGTCGATGACTATAACAAGAAGATGTGGGTGTACTTCCTCCGTGATAAGGCTCAAGCTTTTGGTAGGTTGAAAGAATGGCTTTAGCTTGTTGAAATTGAAACAAGGAAGAAGATAAAGAAATTCAAGATAGACGACGGTGGTGAGCTCACTGTTGAGAAACATGGCGCAAGATAAATACAAACCAAGAACAAGCTATGGAGGTTCAAAACACACTAGAAATGACATAATGAAGAAATGAAATGAAATGAACTAAATTATGAAAGAGAAACTTACATAAGAAGCATGGAGCTTGCACCTCAAGGAGAGAGCCTCATGGTAGTGCATGAGTGAATGAGGAGAGGAGAAGTGAGGCCCTCCTTATATGGAGAAGAGGGCAAAGTACTACCTATGTGGGATAAATGGAACTTGCATGAGAGTACATGAGAGCTTGTGAGAATGCCCTTTCATGTGGGACAAAAGGGTAGAGCATGGATATCTCAACACCCCCCCTCCATGTGATGACCCTTTTGTTTTTAATACGGGAACTAATGACATATGGGATTACTTACTCGATTTGGTTTTTAGGTTCTAAGGACATATGGGATCCTTAGAAATAACTTGGACATATGGCATCCAAGTGGGGGACATATGGCATATCTAGGATCTTGGGACACATGGAATCCCAAGACATATAGAAGGGTTTACAGCATGAGGTAGGTAATGCTGATGAGATGCTTTAAAAGAGATATTCTTTACAAATAGTTGCTTTGGGTGATTCATCTATCTTGTCATCACTCCGTTCTTCACTGATGTTGGCATATCTCTTGGGTTTGTAGTAACATTTCTCCTCAAGATGATTGGTTTTCTTGCAAAAGCGACATGGTTTGTACTTTGTACAAAGAGGTTTCTTCTTGCTGAAAAGAGCTTTCTCTTGAGAGGGGTTGTGGTTTTGAAGGTTCTTTTCTTCATCAAGTAGAGAAGCTTCAAAATCGTTATCGTTGAGGGTTGGTTATGGAAGAAGCCGAAGTGTGGTGATAATGTGGCCATATGATTCCTCGGGGAAGTAATGCAATGAGTACATCTTCATCAAGTTTCTTTTCAATGTCCATAAGTTGAGTACACATGCTCTTAAAGTTGTTGAGATGTGAATCAAGTTCATAAGGAGTGTGATTTTTGAAGATTTAGCCTTAGAACCAAAAAGATGATCTAGTTTTGTCCATGCATCATAAGTGTTGCCCTTCTCATCGATGTGATCCTTGCCACTAGCAATACCCCATAGGCCTTTCTTCATGAGCTTGTATTGCATTTTGACTTGCCATGTGTGGAAATATTGGTCATTGAAGGTGGACTCTTGCTTATCTTCCATAGTGGAGATTCGGATGGAGGAGCTCGCTTAGTAGTGCATTTAGCTCCTTTAGATGTGCACCTGAACATGGAGAGGAAGCAAGTATACCATGATTACAAAGGAAGGTCTTACCACTTATAAATGTGGCAGTGTCTAGTCCTTTTACAAGTGATCAATGAACTTGAGTGAGGTTATACATTGCTTTAGATACATAATGAAAGAAAACTTTACGTGTGCCAATGTTTACATACAGAATTTGATGAGTACATAAAAGATAAAATCCTTGATCTCTTCTTTTGATGAAATAGCCCTCTTTTCAAAATACTTCGACACTCATGCCGACGACTCATAAAAGCTTCTAAGCGGGACAGATGGAAATTGTGCCTAAACTGAGGAAAGATTTGACGCTACTCAATAGAAACAAGCTGTCCTACACACCAAATATCAGATTCCAAATGAATCTACATCTGCAGAGTGATTCACGAATGAGCAACGGTACATCACTGCTTATGTCAGGTCGATTTGATTTTTCTCGCTTGAATTAAGGAGCGAAAAAAAAAACTGGCATCACTAAAGATGTCAAAGCACACACTCATCTCTGTTTTCAAATGACTTTCCTATCTTCCTTTATGGTAGCAGGATTTGTCGGAGGAGGATTAGTGCCTCGCTAGCATCCACATATCTCTCTCTTTGAAACTATACTGTGTTAAGCTGGTCTCCGATGATGTCCTTCTCTTGCTTTGTTTTTGAAGTGGAAGGTGCAGTACAGCATCAGCCTGAACAATGCGCTCTCTTAATCTTCTCATTCTCCTGACTGAGAGTGGTGATGCCCGAATGAGATGCTAAGGAACGTTTGCCGCCAAGCTAGTGTTGACAAGCACAACAAGCGCTAAGTCGTTAACTTCTATTCTCTGATGTTTTATGATAGGACACTTCTGCACCATGATCCTATATGTGCACGCTTCTTTGGAAGTTCTCCCTCTGCAATTGAAAGTGTATCACAACAGCGTTCGGCACTTATCTAGTTCTGAGGACGCCCATGAATCACGCAGGAACAATAAGGTCCTCGATGCAGCTAGCAGCAACAAGTTACTTATGGCTAGCATGACTCCCCCGGCTCTCTCTTGCTGTGTCCCATTCCCTCTGTGTGTTTGAGGCAGTGTTTTGATGACAGAGAAATAGCATTGCTCTCTGTAGCTCGTTAATTTTTGTGCATCTTGCTTCTTTTGGCTATACCCTCGATGCCATGGAAGTGGGACTTTACTTCTTTCACTACTGAGACTTGCACTTGCACTTGAGTGCAGATCCGTTGCACTCCCTTCACGGAGAATAGAGTGAGATCTTATGGCAGCTTGGCAGATTTCTCCACTTCAATGCTTGCGAATGAATTCACAAACATTCTTAGCTAATGAGCAGAATCGATTGAATATGATGCTCAGCAGAGTGGGCATGTAAACATGGATTTATCAAAGGCCCATATGCAGTAGGAGATGAGTTACAGATGATTTACAGGTGCTTAAAAGAATTTAATATTGAAGATTAACTAAGGATGATAATCAAGATTAAGAAAAAAATATGATAGAAAAGATGGAATAGTGCTTAGAAACACTCTTATTGAAGAAAATATGGGAGGGAGGGAGGGATTAAGAAAGAAATACTTGACAAAAGAAATCTAATGAAAGAAAAACTTAAAGAAAAGCTAACCAAAAGATTACCTATGCTCTGATACCATGTTGAGAAACATGGCACAAGATAAACACAAACCAAGAACAAGCTATGGAGGCTCAAAACACACTAGAAATGACATAATGAAGAAATGAAATGAAATGAACTAAATTATGAAAGAGAAACTTACATAAGAAGCATGGAGCTTGCACCTCAAGGAGAGAGCCTCATGGTAGTGCATGAGTGAATGAGGAGAGGAGAAGTGAGGCCCTCCTTATATGGAGAAGAGGGCAAAGTACTACAATGTGGGATAAATGGAACTTGCATGAGAGTACATGAGAGCTTGTGAGAATGCCCTTTCATGTGGGACAAAAGGGTAGAGCATGGATATCTCAACACTGACATCAACAGAGTTTGAAGATTTCTGCAAGAGTAGAGGAATCAAGCATCAACTCAGAGTGGCACATAGCCCTCAATAGAACAATGTTGCAGAACATCAGAATCAAACCACCATGGAGATGGCAAGGTGCATGTTGAAGGGAAAGGGTTTTCCTAATCAATTTTGTGCAGAGGCTATCAACACTATTCTCTACATCTTGAATCAAAGCTACACCAAGGCACTTGATGGAAAGACTCCACAAGAGGCCTACACTGGTAAAAAGCCATCTGTTTCCCATTTCAAAGTACTTGGAAGTGAATGTTATGTACATGTTCCAGATAGAGAGAGAATCAAAAGTCAACCAAAAGCATCAAATGTATCTTCTTAGGGTACAATGAAGACAAGAAGGCTTATAAGCTTTATGACCCTGAGGCTAAGAAGATCATGGCGAGTCGTAATGTAGTGTTTAAGGAGGAGAAGCCACATGCAATGGAGGAGGAAAAGACAACTTCCACTTTATCATCAGGTAAAGGGGAAATCCACCGTATGAATCTAGCCCAAGAGTTATCAATTCTACACAACAGAAGGAAGCATCATCTTCAAATGATGAGTGTGAAAGTCTCCAACCTATCATCATCCAAGCAAAAAAGTCATTGCCACATTGGGTGAGTCAGCTCTATGATTCTGCAAACCCCATCCCATAGTCATTAGAACACATTGCAGATGGACTGAGGCAATCATAGAGAATAGAGGAGTAGAGATGGGCAAGCGCCCATATTGTAAACATATCCCTGATGGTTGATCTCATTCAAGAACAAGCAAAGGAACCAACCAATGTGGAAGAGGCACTCCATGATCCGAATCGGAGGGTTTCCATGCAAACATAATACAACATTATCATGAAGAATGGAACTTGGGAGCTAGTGAATAGAATCTCTAAGCATAAATTCATTGTCACCAAGTGGGTCTGGAAGCTAAATTACAAGGCTGATGGTATTCTAGAAAAGTACAATGCAAGACTTGTTGCACAGGGCTACTCGCAAGTTGAAGGCATTGACTTTTGTGAATCATTTTCCCCGACTGCAAGGATAACTACTATCCGAGTAGTACTAGCTATGGCTGCACAATAAGCGATGGCCACTCTATCACATGGATGTTAAATCAGCATTCCTGAATGGAGACCTCAAGGAGGAGGTATATCTGTCTCAGCCACCAAGGTTTGAGGCTCCCCATTCAGAGAACAAGGTATGTAAGCTAAAGAAGGCATTACATGGGTTGAAACAAGCCCCTAGAGCATGGTACCAGTGGATAGATAAGTATCTCTAGATCTAGGTTTCAAATGATGTGCTTCTCATGCTAATTTGTATGTTCTAAAGAGAGGAGAGAAGACAATTGTGCTTGTACTCTATGTAGATAACCTTGTGATTACAAGAAATGATGATGTTGTTCTTCAACAAACAAAAGATGACCTAAGTTCATAATTTGAAATGACCTCAAAATCAAACCACCATGGAGATGGCAAGATGCATGTTGAGGGGAAAGGGTTTTCCTAATCAATTTTGGGCAGAGGCTATCAACATGATTGTCTACATCTTGAATCAAAGCTACACCAAGGCACTTGATGGAAAGACTCCACAAGAAGCCGACACTAGTAAAAAGCCATCTGTTTCCCATTTCAAAGTATTTGGAAGTGAATGTTATGTACATGTTCGAGATAGAGAGAGAAACAAAAGTCAACCAAAAAGCATCAAATGTATCTTCTTAGGGTACAATGAAGATAAGAAGGCTTATAAGTTTTATGACCCTAAGGCTAAGAAGATCATGGCAAGTCACAATGTGGTGTTTAAGGAGGAGAAGCCACATGCAATGGAGGAGGAAAAGAGAGCTTCCACTTTATCATTAGGCAAAGGGGCAATCCACTATGAATCTAGCCAAAGAGTTATCAATTCTACACAAAAAAAGGAAGCATCATCTTCAGATGATGAGTGTGAAAGTCACCAAACTATCATCACCCAAGCAGAAAAGCCATTACCACGTTGGGTGAGTCAGCTCTGTGATTCTGCCAAACCCATCCCACAGTCACTAGAATACATTGCAGATGGACAGAGGCAATCACAGAGAATAGAGGAGCAGAGACGAGCAAGCGAACATATTGTAAACATAGACTTGATGGTTGATCTCATTCAAGAACAAGCAAAGGAACCAACCAATGTGGAAGAGGCACTCCATGATCCAAATCGGATGGTTTCCATGCAAACATAATACAACATTATCATGAAGAATGGAACTTGGGAGCTAGTGGATAGACTCTCTAAGCGTAAATTCATTGGCATCAAGTGGGTCTAGAAGCTAAAGTACAAGGCTGATGGTACTTTAGAAAAGTACAAAGCAAGACTTGTTGCACACGGCTACTCACAAGTTAAAGGCATTGACTTTTGTGAATCATTTTTCCCGACTGCAAGGATGACTACTATCCGAGTAGCACTAGTTGTGGTTGCACATAAGCGATGGCCACTCTATCACATGGATGTCAAAACAGCATTCCTAAATGGAGACCTCAAGGAGGAGGTATATGTGTCTTAGCCACTAGGGTTTGGGGCTCCCCATTCAGAGAACAAGGTATGTAAGCTGAATAAGGCATTACATGGGCTGAAACAAGCCCCTAGAGCATGGTACCAATGGATAGATAAGTATCTCTAGATCTAGGTTTCAAATGATGTGCTTCTCATGCTAACTTTTATGTTTTAAAGAGAGGAGAGAAGACAATTGTGCTTGTACTCTATGTAGATGACCTTGTGATTACAAAAAATGATGATGCTCTTCTTTAACAAACAAAAGATGCCCTGAGTTCAAAATTTGAAATGACAGACTTGGGCTTAATGCACTATTGCTTAAGCCTTGAAGTTTTGCAAGAACTAGGGAAGATTTTCATCTCTCGACATGGAGGATTGCAAGGAAATTTCTACACCTATGGAGGTCAACACAAAATTATCTTTTGAAGTTACCTCACCTCTAGTGGATATTGAAAGATACAGGAAAATATTTTGAAGTCTCATCTACTTGTGCAATAGCATGGCAGATATCTCATGTTGTTGGATTAGTAAGCACGTTTTCTAATAAGCCTTGCCAAACTCATTGGAAGGCAAGCATGCAGATACTCAAATATGTGAAAGGAACCACTAATTATGATATTCTTTATGAAGAAGTATCATCTCTGGTCAGACATTGTGACTCAGATTTGTAATAGATGATCTTTGTGAGCCTAGCCATTAGGTTAGGTAGGGCATAAACTTCCAGGCCATTGGGTTTCCATTCAAGGTGAAAATAAACGACTTATGGCATCATGCACTTTCCCCGTAGAACCTTAATAGGGGGAGTGTAGAGGGAGGTTTGCCCCCTTCTGCAAGGTTCGGGGGGCCTATCTCCCCAGCTTGTAGGGCTGAGATGGTAGGACTTCTGGTCCTGGAGATATTTTCAAATTCTATATATTTTTTACTATCATGTATCTCCTGACTACATTTTTCTATACCAAATCCCCTTGTAAAAGTTATATAAGCATGACCCAAGTTGAGCTTTGCATAGCATTGTGCACTAATAAGCCCTTCATCTAGAATCTATCTAGATCTCCATCTAAGCTCTACATTGGGAGCGCGTAGGTACTATCGTTGTAACTACATTATGCTTGGTGACCTAAGAGTTTGAGTTCTCTATCTCTCATTTCGTGTCTATCTTTGTCTGTATTTTTCTCTCAAATATGTCTACAGGTCTATTTCATTGTGCTCTTATGTTCTTACATGCTTGACCCTATTTATATAATCTTAGGATCGGAGGTATTGTTGATATATTTAGGTAGTGATGTGTGTGAACACTGGAGGACCGTCGGGGTACTTTTTTCCCTCTTTAGGAGGTTTTTTCCCCCAGCTTGTATATACGCCTATTGCCCTAATGGGCTACTTATCTTTGTACATACATTCAGTATTGTGTGTTGTGCTCCAAGCTTCTTCTTCTTCTTCTTTGTGTTATTCTTGTGCTTCCGTAGATGTCTAACTCCAACAATTGGTATCAAAGCAGGTCGTCGCTTCATCTAGGGCATCATCGACACCTCTCCAGTTACGCCAATTTAAGTTTCTCGAAGTCTGCTATAGGTTTAGCAAAATTCATCTGGGCAGTTCTGTTCAACTTTTTGAGATATAGGCAATTTTCTGCATCAAGGTATTTTAGTCACCGGCCATGGCTGAAAGCAGTGATGTTCTCTGTATGTTGGCGGTTGAGGATAAGTTGGATGGTACCAACTACCCATTGTGGGCTTATATGATGCAACATGTATTGGTTGCAAAAGTAATGTGGAACATTGTGCAAGGTGTTGAAAAACATCCTATCACACCTGCAATTGTTACAACTCAAAGTACTGAAGCTGATGCAGAAGGTGTCGAAGATGATGTGCTGCGTTTTCTACTGCACCTACTACAGAGCAAATTCATTGGGATGGCAGAGATGCCCAAGCACATGCATTGATAGCTTTGTCTATCAAACGTGCCATTATTCCTCACATCCGCTCTTGCAGAACAGCTAAGGATGCTTGGGATACACTTACCACATTGTACCAAGCTAGGAATGAGGCTCGTGTTGCTTACCTCCAAAATCAGTTGGAGAGTGCGCACATGAATGAAGGTGATTCTATGGACAGTTTTCTAATAAAGATCAAAGACTTGAAGGAACAGTTGATTTCTACTGATGAGGTTATACCAGATAGCTCACTTTTGCAGACCATTCTGAATGGTCTTCCTGATTCATATCATAGTTTTGCTTCTATTCTTTGGTTGATGATAAAAGGCAATCCAAATGCCTTGTCATTTCAGGAGTTAGTCTTTGTTCAGTTGCAAGAAGATCAATCTAGGCAAAACAGGTCCATTATGTGTGTTGCATATCAAGCATTCATGGCTAGTCAAAAGGGCAAAGGAAAATGGAGCTCTTCAACTAGTAAGCAGAAATCTGCTAATTCTGCACAATCGAAGAGGGAAGACAAAGATGAAAAGAAATCAGAAAAGAAGAAATTGTTTTGCAAGTACTATAAAGGAAATGATCATATCATAAATAACTATCCAAAACTGGCTGCTAAAGAGGGGAAAGAAGAAAGAGGTTGGAATGGTTGTTGTAGAGACCTTTACACCAAAAACAGAGTCTACTAATCTTGTGCAGGAAGAAGAATGGGTGTTTACTACTGTTTGTAGTTTTGACCCATCTTCTCATGAGTAGTGCATGTCTGCAATAGACTCAGATGTTTGGTACTTTGATAGTGGGGTGACCAAACATATTACCTTGCAGCGCAGTTTCTTCTGTTCACTCGAGCCTACCCCTACAGGGAATACTATTGCATGCACCAACAACTCCTCTTATCCTGTTATGGGAGTTGGTAATATCATTTTGACTATTGTTGATGGTAGTTCTTTCACTTTATCAGATGCTTTGTTTGTGCCAGGGATCAAGAAAAATATGTTATCAGTTTCTGCATTAGCCAAGATTGTCTTGATTGTGAAATTTGTTGACGACAAATGTACAGTTCATGATCTCTCAAATGGCAATGTGATTATTCCATCTGGCATTTTATGACATGGGATGTATAAGCTCATATACTATGAAAGATCTGTAAATGATTTGGCATGTGTAGTACATGATTCTCAGGCTATGACAGATGCAAAGCTTTGGCATGCATGCTTTGGTCATCTGAGTTTTACTAGTTTGCTACGCCTTACGAAAATCTGAAATTGTGTCCTCTTTGCCCAAACTTGAGGCACCTGGAAAACATGTTTGTGAAGGCTATATTTTGGGGAAAATGCAGTGTTCCTCCTTTCCAAAAGATGTTTCAGTTCGGGCTACTCAGAAATCGCAGCTTGTACATAGTGATGTGTGGTCCTATGCAGACACCTTCTTTTGGAAATTATCTTTACTTCGTGACTTTCATCGATGATTTTTCGAGGCATGCATGGGTATATCCATTGAAGACAAAGTCCAAAGTGTTCATGTGCTTCAAACAGTTTTTGGTTTTGGCTGAAAATCTGTCAGCACGTAAAATAGGCACCCTCCATTCTGATCGAGGGGGGGAATATATGTCTTCTGATTTTAATGCATTTTTGGTTGGACGTGGGATAAAACACCAGTGTATAGTGCCATATACACCTCAACAGAATGGAGTTGTTGAACGAAAGAACATGTCACTCATGGAGATGGCGAGGTGTATGGTTAAGAGTCAGGCTTTACCACATAGTTTCTAGCTTGAGGTTGTCATGTGTGCAGCATATGTACTTAACAGGTCTCCCACTAAAGCGCTGCACTCTATCACTCCATATGAGGCTTGGCATGATCGCAAGCCATCTTTTTCTCATCTGTGTGTTTTTGGTTGTTTGGCATATGCATTAGTGCATGAACAACATCACAAAAAATTGCATGATAAAGTAGTAAAATGTATTATTGTTGGGTACAGTTCTGAAAGTAAAGGTTATCATCTGTATCATCCACAGACTAAATGCATTTTGGTTAGTCGTGATGTTGTTTTTGTGGAAGATGCTATTCAGCCATTGCTTTCATGTACTAAGGAGACATCTGTTAGCTCTGAAGACATGTATGATACTTTGCTCTCTCTTTTTACAGGTGGACAGTCTAGTGTTGGTCCTAATGAGGCAACTTTCCAACCTTTGCAGGTTTCATCTGATGATGCAGATCATCCCATTTCTGATGCAGATTTATAGATGCACTTACTGATGAGAGAGCTAATATTGAGGAGGCAAAAACTATGCCAAAATGGCTTGTGCAGACTTTGCGTGACAACAAATTAGAAGCACCTTTGTCATATCATACTCGATCAGGCTCTCATAGTGTTTCTTTTGCATCAGATTGCTATGCTATGGCTACATCTAGTCTCTGTGATGAGAATGAGCCTGTTTCATTTGACCAAGCACAAAATTCAGAAAATTAGATGCTTGCTATGCAATCTGAATATGATGCTATAATGAAGAACGGTACCTGGTCTTTATGTGACTTGCCTCCTGGCAAGAAGGCCATTGGCACTAAGTGGGTTTGCAAGCTAAAGTGTAAGCCTGATGGAACAGTTGACAGGTATAAGGCTAAGCTTGTTGCAAAGGGTTATGCACAGAAAAGAGGCATTGATTTTGATGAGACCTTTGCACCTACATGACGTATGACTACTATTCGGAGCAGCTGTGCACTTGCAGCCCATCATGGTAGGAATGTACATCAGTCGGACATTAAAACTGCATTTTTGAATGGTGACTTGCATGAAGAAGTGTATGTTTTTCAGCCTCATGGCTTTGTGCAAAAAGGCATGAAAACTAGGTGTGCAGGTTAAAGAAGGCATTATATGGTTTAAAGCAAGCACCACGTGCTTGCTATGAGAAGATACATGCCTATCTGATTGCACATGGTTTTGAGAACAGTCCAACTGAAAGCACCTTATATGTTAAGCATGCTCATGATGTGCTTCTGATGATTGTTGTCTATGTTGATGACATGCTGCTCACTGGTCCTATTGAGAAGCATATTACTGATTTTAAGGCTGATTTGCATGCCTCATTTGAGATGTTTGATTTGGGGTAGTTGCATCACTATTTGGGCATTCAATTTATGCAAGTTGATGGTGGAATGGCTTTGTGTCAAACAAACTATATTGACACATTATTGCAGCATTTTGGCCTTGAAGACTGTAAGCCTATTGCCACTCCTATGGAGACAGGTCTACGATTGAGTCTTCATGATGCTCGAGATGCATTTGATGTTGTCCTCTATCAGTAGGCTATTGGATGCCTGATTTACTTATGCATTACTCGGCCAGATTCTATCTCACCCAGACGTCTAACTCCAACAGGAATGATCATTAAAGGCTTGCCTCCAAACAAGCAAGATTTTATGTCGGATTGAGGGGAGAGAGAAGATTGTAGGATTGGCATGAAATCATGGGGATTTTCAACCCGTAGAAAATGTTCTTATAGAAAGAACAATAGGCTAGTGATGCAGCACAACAATGTCCATGCTTTGAGAGGGAAAAGAGATCTAAATTGTCAATGATTCTCCAAGAAATGAAGCATTTGTCAAGCCTAGCTTTTCTTAGATCCACTATAGACTAAAGTTTGGACCATAAAAGACCTTGAGAGTCCATGATTTCCACCACATCACGATGAAACTTTAGAAGTTCTCAACCCTTTTCCACGGCTTCAATAACATGATCTCTTTGCTCCAACTTGTTGGATGGTTCCTCCACCATGTTAAAATCACCTCACAAAATGATATCTGAGATCAAAGAATCAAGAGACTTCCACGTGCGGATCACTCTAAGTCTTGGTTTGGGGCATAAATGGAAGTGATAGTAAAGGGATGGGACCAACCAAAAGAAGTAACAACCCATCTATGATGTAAGTCCATTGTGAATCCCATCAAAAGAGAGGGCCAACGAGTCTTGAAACCAATTACAACACCACCCCATCGGTGGACAATAGTGATCTAGCCATGATGGGCATAGATATTATGCACTCTTTTCAAGAGATCATCACCATCATTTTTGACCTCTTGAAGGGAGATAAAATCTAGGTTCATGTTCTTTTCCCGAATCCATTGGCCAATAATGGATGCTCTGGAGGGGTGAGTGAGCCGTCAAACATTGAAGGAAAAGAAAATCATCTTCAACTAGGTTGCTCTTTTGCGACCAAGGTTTTATCCGTATTTTTCTTATGTTTGGCCTCTTCTTTTTTATTATTGCTTGAAGAGAATTTCCCTTTGATAGGGCTCTTCCATGGGAATTCCAAGGGGATCGTACCTTTCAAAGTAATTGCTTTCTTTGCATATGAATCTGGAATAGTAGATCCAATTATTAAGATCTTGCTTTCTGGATTGTCTTGTTTGGATTGTCTTGTTTGCTAGTGGTATATTCTTCTTTGTTGTCCTCATTGCCTGCCGCATAGTCTTCCAAGGTCTTCTCATCATCAATATCTTCCATCTAAAATATCCCTCCAGGAAATTCCAAGAGGTTGACCTCATTTTCCAGTGTGCTATTCTCTTTGAGTTCCAAATTCTTATTCGCATGTGATTTTCCTACACTTAGATGAACATTGAGTCTTCTTCTTTGTCTTTTGCTAACCTCAATGAAGTCATTAGATAAGCATCTGAATCGCTAGGTCTCTTTGAGTTTCGTTATTTTTGGTACATATTTTTCTCAGTCTTGTACTCCAAGCTTCAGTGGGTTATCTCTCACCACAGTTTGTTGTATCATTTCTCTTGATCCACTGAGCTTCTCTTCTTGGGTTTAGACAATGGCCAAAAAGTTGATGAGAGGCCAATAAATGATCCATAAGCATTTTAGACATATGGATAAAGCTTTACATTGATATAGTTAAGCGCGGAAGGTTTACATGTTATTCTTGCTTTTTTATTTATTTAGAAAATGACACTTAGATGATGTAAATATTGTAGGACATTATCTCATGATCAAAGGTAGCACATTTTGTTAAGTAACTTTATTAGTATTGTGAAAAAGGGATATTTTGTTCAAATGTCCTCTTTGTAATTGCTAATTTGCCTCGATGATACCTCCCATTTTGCACTGGGCACGAAATAGGATGAAGAAGAAGGTTGAAGCTAGCTTGGTTTTCGGACTCCAAACTCATATGGAGATTACTCGTAAAATTCCATCCTCCTAGCTACTTACCATTGGTAATGTATTCTCTCTCTCTCTCTCTCTCTCTCTCTCTCTCTCTCTCTCTCTCTCTCTCTCTCTCTCTCTCTCTCTCTCTCTCTATCATCTAGCCTCTCACATGGATGCCACATGGCACTCATGTGAGAGTCCACCTATACATATCTCTTAGGGTGGATTCACACACTATTCCCTTAGAGATTCCAACCATCCATATAACATTTCCTTCCCCTTAATTTTTTGTCCTCAAAAAATGATATTGGAAGGTT
This sequence comes from Ceratopteris richardii, assembly GCA_020310875.1. Classification (NCBI taxonomy): domain Eukaryota; kingdom Viridiplantae; phylum Streptophyta; class Polypodiopsida; order Polypodiales; family Pteridaceae; genus Ceratopteris; species Ceratopteris richardii. The sequence goes on along the minus strand of CM035432.1, from coordinate 113,812,631 downwards.
CTAATGAAAGAGAGAGATATAGCATGATAGGTTCTCCCACAAAACCCCATGTATACAATGTACATGATCATATCTCCCTGGTCCTTCCCTCTATCCTTCCCCTTCAGAAGGTCCTTGGCAAGACAATATAAAGTTGGGAAATTGTCTTTGAAAGGTACTAACCCACTCCCATATAAAACTATCCTCTCAACTATGTTTGTTCCTCTCCAGTGTGTAGTATCCTATCAGGCCCATGTGGAATAGATTGAAAAAAAATAGGCTCTACTACCTCACTATCTGGGATGAGGTTGTCAGATTCACCCAACCTCTTCTTAAGTTAGATGATATGAAATATTGGATGGATCTTGCTACTCTCTGGAAGTTGGAGCTGGTAAGTGATATTTCCTATCCTCATTAGTATTGGGAATGGTCCACAATACCTAGGACATAGTTTTGGACAAGGTCCCATCTTCATGGTTTTAGACCTAGAGGTAACTCTAAGATAGACTTGCCTTGCTCTCCTACCTCAGAGTTGATTTCTCTCCTTTGAGGATCTACATAGGCTCTAGCCCTCTCCTGAGCTCTCTTAATGCTATCCTTAGCAAGCCTAAGCATATGGGCCTTCATCTCTTCCAAGAAGTCATTTGTAGCTTGGACTTTCTCATGTTACAATCCTAGTCCATAAGGAGCTCTTGGATGAAACACGTACATTAGCATAAATTGACTATGCCCAGTGGAAGAGTGCTTCACACTATTATATGCAAACTCTACTATAGGTAAGTAATCATTCCCTATTAGTTTTCCTTTCATTTACATATGCTCAAAGAATATCCTTTAGGATTTAGTTAACCTCTCTCTTTGCCAATCTTTCTATGGATGCTCCATCGTGCTCATGATAAGTTTAGTATCCAAGCTCTTGAAGACTAATCTTCAAAAGTAGCTAATAAACTTCCTATCCTGATCTCACATAATGTCTAATGGAAGACCATATAACTAGTATAGGTTCTCAACAAATAACCTAGCCAACTTAGGTGTCTTCACTATATTATGTGTGCAAATAAATCTAGACATTTTAATTACCCTATCCATGATAACCGAGACTGAGTCATGTCCTCTCTATGTCTAAGGTAATCCTAAAGTTATAAAATCCATGGAGATACTCTCTCACTTCCCATTGGGAGTATCCAAAGGGTGGAGTAGATCTCCCATCCTCAATCTCTCAACTTTTCTGACTTGACATTTTGTGCATTTAATCACATACTCTAGGATTTCCTTATGAAGTTCAAGCCAATAAAACTACCTCTTAACAAGATCATAAGTGTCAACTCCTGGGTGTCCTACACTAGATGTATCATGACACTCATGCAATATATATCATCTCATCTCAAAATCTCTAGGGGCACACACCTTACCTTTGTACAATAGATATCCATCACGGATATTGTAATTCTTCCACTTGAATCCTTCTTGAGTACCCACCAATACTCCATCCTCACTAGAAACCCATGTATCTATTGATATATTTTGGTAGTGATGTATGTAAACGGACCATCAGGGCACTTTTCTCCCTCTTTAGGTGGTTTTGCCCCCCTGGATTGTATATATGCATATAACCCTAACGATTTACTTATCTTTGTACATTCACTTGGTAATACATTAAGTATTGTGTGTTGTGCTACAAGCTTCTTCTTCTTCCTTGTGTTGTTTGTTGCCTCTGTGAACGTCAAACTCCAACAACTGGTACCAGAGCAGGTCACTGCTTCATCTAGAGTGTTGTCAACACCCCTCTAATCAGAGTCTTAGAATCGCATGAAATTTGGGTGAACATACTCAGGGTGATTAGAGGTTCAAAACAGCTTCATTCTGTGGTGGCAAAATTTTTAATCTCAGCTTGTTTCAGCCTCCAAATGCACTATCACAGTGCTTGTGTAAGTAATTATTTTTTTATGACAAACATATATACAAGTTTCGGTTTGCCAATACAAGTGCCTCACAGTATGCTATAGGTTTACTAGGACTCGACATGGTTGTTCTATTCAACATTTTGAGTTACTCTCATATTTTTGTATCAGGGTATTTTAGTCAATGGCCACGGTTGAAAGCAATGATGTATTCCATATGTTGGATCTTGAGGATAAGTTGGATCATACCAATTACCAATTATGTGCATATATGATGCGTCATGTATTGATCATAAAAGGATTGTGGAATATTATGCAAGGTATTAAAAGATGACCTGCTACACCTGCAAATACATTTATTGAAGATGATGATCTTTAGGTTCATGCTCGTGTTGCGGTTCTTGTTGCACCTACTATATAGCAACTTTGTTGGGATAGCAGAGATGATCATGCACATGCATTGAAAGCTTTGTCTATCAAACATACCATTATCCCTCACATTTGCTCTTGCAAAACAACAAAGGAGGCTTGGGATACACTTATCATATTGTGCCAGGCAAGAAATGAGGCTCTTGTTGCTTACCTCCAAAAACAGTTGGAGAGTGAGCATATGAATGAAGGAGAATATGTGGGTAGTTTTTTGACAAAGATCAAAGATTCAAAGGAATAGTTGATTTTTGTTGATGAGGTCTTACCAGATAGCTCACTTATGCAAACTATTCTCAATGGTCTTCCAGGTTCATATCAAAGTTTTGCTTCTACTCTTGGGTTGGTGATGAAAGGCAATACAAATGCCTTAACATTTGAGGATTTAGTCTATGTTTTGTTGCAAGAAGATCAACCTAGGCAGAACAGGTCAATCATGTATGTTGTAGATTAGGCTTTCTTAGCTAGTCAGAAGGGCAAGGGTAGCTCATCTACTACTAAGCAAAAATATGATAATGCTACACAATCAAAGAAGGAAGACAGAGATGAGAAGAAAACAAAAAAGTAGAACTAGTTTTGCAAATACTCTAAAGGAAATGATCATGTCATAAAGAGTTGTCCAAAATTGTATGAAAAAGAGGCAAACAAAAAGGAGGCTGGAATGGTTGTTGCAAAGGTATCTACACCAAAAACAGAGTCTCCTAATCTTGTGCGGAATGAAGAATGGGTGTTTCCTACTATATGTAGTTATGATCCATATTCTCATGAGGAGTGCATGTTTATAGTAGACTCAGATCCAAGCATCACAAATGCATGCAAACTCACAAGGAAGAAGATACAGAGAGGAGAAGACACAAATTCGAAATTATGTGCTCTTAATTCTCACAATGGCAAAAAAGTCTCTACAAAGAGTCACAAAATGACTTATATACTTGTGCCCTGGAATTAGTCATTTCACACAAGAGATCGGCACTTTATTGACTAAAAGACTAATTCCCTACTAATTTACAAAGGTAATGATACAAATCTCTAGGGGTATGCATCTAGAGGACTCTTCTAGTGCATTTACATCAGAAAATATATTACAAAATGACTATGATACAAAAATAAAGTGTCCAAATCGGAAAAATTTTGGGGCCCTTCTTTTTCTCTACGTCTTTGCTCTTCTTTGCTCTGCAACACTCTCCCCCTCTTTTTCTCTGTCATCCCTTGATAGGCTTCGCTTCTTGTCTCTAATTTTATGCATGTAGTTGCTATGGTTCCTTATTAACTGATAGCCCTTTTATAGTTGACCACTGCCAGCTTCTGTGGAAGTCGTAATGATATAGTTTTACCAGTGGTCAAGGAACTTATCATAACTCGGGACCTGTTGCATTGGTTTGGGCCTCTTTTTTTTTCTTTCCACTGCACACAACCAGTGGAAGGTATGAAGGTCTGGATCTTCAGCCTTCGATCTGGACCTCCTGAAGATCAAGAGGTTGAAGCACCTTCCTGGGGCTCTAGATCTGTCGCATATCTTCTTGCACTTTTCATGGATAACTGATGGCCTTGATCCATCCTTGCCTGTTGTGTACTTCCCACTGTTGTATGCCCCTGCAAGGCTCTATGCAGAGATGGGTGTTGTGTGCCCCTGCGGGGCTTCTTGCAGAGATATGTCTTTAGATATATTGTCTTTAGTGAAGCTTCTTCCTTGGTTTCCTTCTTTTTTTCCTCTTGCTTGACTCTCCTTCAACACTACCCCGCTCTTGAACTCTATCGTCCTTGACGAGCTTTGGAATGTGGTAGTAGTACATCCTGTAGACCTTTTGCTCTGTTTCATTAAGCAGGTTGGCTTCACGTATCATCAATTACTTCCATTGTTCAGCTTTTACACTGTCATGTGGTGGCTATCTATGATTTGCAAAGAAGCTTAATTCATATGCAACTAGTCTGGCATTCAGATTAGTTGACATCTGCAAGAAAATGTCTGAGTCAATCTCAAAAAATCCTATAAAAATTGCTTCTTCAAAAGTTTGCGTGTATTGACTCGGAAAAAATATAAGTCTAGAATAATATGCCATAATTATAGGATGACTAGGCATAATTGATAAATCAAAATGAGGATACCTGTTCCTTTGTTAATGCCGATGAAATTCAAAAATGTGTATTCCGCATGCTTAAAAACTTTGAGTACTGTCAATATCATGCTGAGGATTTTATTGGGCATCTTTATAGTAAGATCTGGTACCGTGGCATAACGATGTAGCCAAAATTCGATGGATTTCACCATGTAGTCTTCAGTCGGTAAATAATTGTGGGGTGGACTTGGAAGTAGTGGGTAATTCAACCATTGTTTATTGAGTTTACTGCTTTTTCGCATGTCCAAAAATTCTCGTGCTTGCTTCAGGCATTGGGAAAAAAGAGGGATTTACTTGTAATAAATATGGTGCTGCTTGCCAATGCACCCGCAAAGTAGGATTCATTTCCAAAAATTTCCTTCTCCAAAGTGGTTGTCAACAGCTGCCTCAAATTCCTCTTGAGTGTAAGTGAAGGTGTTGGCTTTGAAGTCCAACTACTCATCTGGGTCTTTTTGCGTGGTCTGTTTTATATACCAATGTGTGCTCTTTCAAAAGCCCATAAGGTATGTTGAATGGCTTTATGATCTAATCCAAGTCTTTGCCTTTAATCTTTGCTTCCTTCATCACTTTAACTACTTCATTTTCAAAATTTTCTGTCAACTGGGACACCAATAGTGCCCGTTCTTTCTGACCTATTTCTGTTGTATACGGCATGGAATGATCATCACAAGGTTCCGCTGTCTGCTCTTTTACTGGTGAATGATAGATCGGGGGAGATAGAGGGCGTGCCTCTACGTCGTCAATAGGATTTCCTTGTTGTGGCTCTACTGGTGTCCCAATGGTTGCTTGTTGTCTTTTTTGAGCTTCTAACTATGCAATGAGTTCTTCCTTTTCTTTAACTTCATTAAGGGTCGTTGTTAGCACGTCTTTGGCCATCAAAATCTCATTGCCGATGGTTGCTATTTGGTCCGCACCTGTCAATGGTTCTAAATACTTTTTTACTCGACAGCCTTTTATACAGTTTGGCAGTACCTCTCCATCTAAGGTTGCTAAACTGATGGCTCCGCTAGTTGATATACGATTGATCACTAAGGGGCCATATCCTCTTTTTTGTAGCTTCTTTGCATGTTGCTTTAAAGTATATACCAGGACTAAATCTCCTTCCTTCAATTTTTTATACTTAATATGAGGATCAAAATATGCCTTTTGTCGCTTTTTTGCAGCATAAATGTCTGCCACTGCTTATAACCTCGTTTCATGTAACTTCTCGATTTGGTCCAATTGATTAGATAACTCATGTCCAGACCATTCGTAGTTCGAGGCTACTCTAAGAGTAGGAACTAGGAAGTCAATTGGTAAGATGGCATTCTGGCCATACACTAGGTTAAAGGGAGTAGTTCCTATGGCTGTTTTGTATGCTACTCGGAATGCCCATAAAGCGTGATGCAAGTGCTTGTCCCAATCAGATCTTCCATTGTTAATGACCTTTGTGAGAACTGTACACAATATCTTGTTTGAACTTTCTGCCTGTCCATAGGCTTGTGGGTGATAGGGGGCTGATTTCTTGTGAATCACTAAGAATTCATTCATTAAAGCTTCTATCACTTCATTGACGAAGTGTGATCCTCTATCACTCATGATTTCTATTGGCAATCCAAATCTAGTGAATATGTTCTCAAAGAGAAACTTTGTTGTGGTCCTTGCATCGTTCTTCTTAGTTGCCTTGGCTTCTACCCATTTAGTCAAGTAATCCATTGCTACAGTTGTGTACTCAACATGATTACCTTTCACCGGTGGGCTAATGGGTCCTCCGAAATCTATCCCCCATTTTGGTAAATGTTATGGCACTTATCATAGGTCTTAATGGCATTTCATCTCTTCTAATAGGATACTTTGTTCGTTGACATGTATCGTATCTTTGGACATAAGTACTTGCATCTTGATATAGAGTTGGCCACCACATTCCAGCAAAGAGAATCATTTTTGCGGTTTTATCTGCAGAAAAATGTCCTCCAGCGGCTCCTGTATGAGCCATCTCTACGAGTGAAACATACTCGTCTTCATGAATGCACATTCTTAATTGATTGTCCCTTCCTCTCTTGAAAAGTTGTTTGCCTATGAGTACATAATCTTTGCTTTGCTCCTCAAGGGCACGTTTTCTTGCCAAATTAGCTCCTTCTGGGTACTCCTGAGTTTTCAAGAATTTTAGGCATACTCCACCTCGGTGCTACTGTAAAGTAACATAGCGTAGAGTTCTCTGGCTCTTGTTTAAATTGATGTGATGTTGAGGCCCATGCGTGAGTATGGGAATTAATTTTTTCGCCCATTGTGAACATACTTCTAGGTTGAAAAGATAAGTATCTGACACATCATCTGGCACTCTGGTGGGAGGTTCTCCATGTGTCATTCTCGACACGTGATCTGCATGGATATGCATATTTCCTTTCTTGACTACTACTTCAAAATCAAATTCCATTGACAATAGAAACCATCAAACTAGTCGTCCAGTACTGCAAGGTTTATTGACTAGGTATAGTAAGGCTTGATGATCAATGAAGAATTTGAATTTGTTTGCCAACAAGTAGTGTCTAAATTTCTTTACATCATATACCATTCCTAATCCTTCTCACTCCGTAGTGGTATAATTACGCTCAGCTTGGTTTAATTGTCTACTAGCATAAGCTATAGGATGGTCTAGTTTTCCTGTATCTGCTGGTTGTGCTAAGATGCAACCAATGGCAAACTTGGAGGCATCTACATGAATATGAAATGGTCTATTCCAATCAGGTACTCTCAGGATTGGTGTTGAACTCAAGGGACTCTTCAATTCATTGAAAGCCTTTTCACATTCTTCTGTCTAGCTAAACTGAGTCAGTAATCCACAAAGGGATCTCACAATTATGGCATACATGTGAATGAATCTACGATAGTATCCACAATGTCCCATAAATGGTTGCACTTCCTTAGCAGTTTTTGGTCTTGGAAAATCTAGAATCACTTTGATTTTGTCTTCATCAGTGGAAATTCCGTTCTTAGAAACAATGTGTCCTAATATTTTTCCTTGTCGAACCATGAAGACATATTTTTCCGGATTAAGGCATACTTTATACTCACGACATTTGGCAAATATTTTTCTTAGTTTTGGGATATGTTCTGATCATAGCACTGAATAGGTACATAAATCATCCGCGTATACCTCCATACTTTTTCTCAAGAATTCCTTGAACACATGGCACATCAATCTTTGGAAAGTGGTTGGGGCATTAGTTAAACCAAAAGGCATAACCTTGAATGCATAGACTCCCCATTCAGTTGCAAAGGCTGTCTTATGTTGGACTTCAAGAGCAATGGCTACCTTGTTATATCCTGAGAAGCCGTCAAGGAAGCTATAGACTTCCTTGCCTGCCATATCCTTCAGATCCATATGTATAGGGTTCATAAGGTTGTTCGTGCTCAGCTATCGTGTTCTTATAAGTGAAATAATTTCCTTGACTAAGGTCATAAGATGGGTCATAAGCCTCACTACTAGCCAATGGGGTGGCTGGTACTATTGCTCTTTCAGGATTCTCTTCAATTTGAGCAATTTTCATTGGGACAACATTCTGAGGGTGAGGTGCTTGTTGTCCTAGCACTGGTTGAGGTTGATTGTATCCCTGATATGCATACGGCCATGGTGCAGGTGCTTGCTGCTAGTATGAGGGGTATCTATAGGCTTCTCCTCCTTGCTCTCTCAAAGGGTATCCGTAAGGCCTAAAGGGCGGTTGTGTCATCCTTTGTTGCCGATTGTAAGGACAATTCTCCGTAGTGTGATTTGTGTACCTTTGCTCTATGTTACAATAATGAGTAAGTCCCTGGGCGGGTGGTCTATTGTATGCATAAGGAGGTGGTGGGACTACTCCCCTATTGCACATGTGAGAAGGGTGGTCACCTCCACAGTGGACACATCTCCTGAGCATAGGCACTCTCATGGGATTGTTGGGGTTATTCCTTTGTCCTTGAACATTCAACTTCTTAGCCACTAACTTGGCAATCTCTTCCACATTATTCTTGGGATTTGAAGTATTGCTGACACTATCCTCACTCTTAACACTACCTTGAGATATTTTCAAGTCTTCTACCAGATTGTCCTCTAGGTCGATACACTCTTTCATACATGCCTGCGAATTTTGGACTCTTTTCACATATACTAATGATCTCAATGACCCATTCACTAATCCTTCCAAAAATAAGGAGAACATTTTGTTTTGAGTGGGTCTCTCTTCTACAGGACATCTATCCACGTATTGCTTGAATCATCTCGCTGCTAATCTTACTAATTCCATAGGAGTCTGTTTAAAACTATGGATCAATGATGAAGAGTTGTTCTTGATTCCAGTCTTGGTGAATTCCTCAATCAATTCCTGATACACTTGTTCCATGTTTTGAAAATTATTGGGATCTAAAGGTTGGAACCATGCTAGGGCATTATCAGTAAGGGTTAGGCCAAATGATTCATATTGGATCAAGAAATATTCTACTTGTTGAGCTCTTATTACTTGCTTGAATTCAACAATATGGTTGTATGGTTCACTAGAGCCTTCATAGTGACTCATGCATTTGGCAACTTGAATGGGTCTCAATCTTCTTCCAGGTTCAGGTGGTCTTGGCATAATTGGGAGAATTGGTCGTCCTATTGGTATGCCTGCTTCTCTTCCTATCGGTGGTCTCTCAGGAACAGGGATTCCATTTCTTGGTTCTGCATTTGTAGGAGGTCGATAGTTAGGATTATTACCAAAAGTAGCAAACTGAACTTGGGGTCTGACTCGAATGCTCTGTTGTTGCATCTGACTTGAATGTTGATAAGATGAATGTGGATGAGGGCCATGGGGGTTTTGAGAAGTAGTGGCTTGATCTCTAGGCGGGAATATAGCAATGTTCTCATATTTCAGCCTAGCTCTTTCCAATTCAGTCAAAGGCCAGTCTCTTATTCTTGTCCAAATATGTAATATGAGTGGGGTTTTCGAGATCTTGTAACTCATAAATGGTGGCTAGGTTGGTAGCTTCTTCCCATAATGAAGAATTGGTTCTAAGTAAATACTCCATTCCGTTGACCAAATAGACATCCATCAAGGAATCATCTTGGGGAATTAGGTCTCCTCTCCAAACCCTAATTACAATGGACTTCCCTCTAGGGGTAGACACCTTCTCTTCTTGTTCCTCTTCATTATGGTGTTGGCCATTATCTTCCTCCCTTTTTCATCGATGCTATCTAGGTGTTCAGTGACTGCATACATAATTCCCCTTTTATCAAGGTAGAATCTTTGCACATACTTGACTACTGGTCTAGGTACTATGTGAGCATCTCTATCTTTATTAAGCCTTGCTACTGATCTGTTTAATCCATCTATGTAGATGGGTAAGTCATGTTGATTGGTACTCACATATTCTAAAGAGGTTTGGTACTCTCCCTCAATGATAGACATCAAGCCGGCTATTGGTACAGAACTATGCATGTCTTCTGAGGCCATAATGATTTCCTCTTCAGACTCACTCGAGGTTTCAGAGTAATGGGAATGAATGCTCGGTTCAGCTACACTTCCTAAAGATGAGACTACACTTCTTCAGCTTCCTAATATTCTTCCCAACCTTAAGTTCATTCACTTAAGAGCTCTAATTGAGTTTGGACAGCCCTTAGCTCCCAGTGCTCTCTTTAAAATCTGCAGAGTTATACGTATTTTTTTTTTTTTTTTTGGAATCTCTTGACTGAGGTATCACTTAAGGTTTCTATGCAAAACAACACACGACACTTCATAGATGTTGCGGCACTTGATCTTTAAGATGACACACAACACTTCATAGATGTCATGACACTTGTCTTTAAGACAACACACGACACTCATAAAGTATCGCGACACCTGATCTCAGCGACACATGATACTTGGGAGATGTCGTGACACTCGACACTTGCTTAGTCATGACACTCTACACATGATACTTGTATGGCCACGATAGATGATACTTGGCAAGCATCGCGACACTAGATCAGTCAGCAACACTCGACAGCCGACACTTGCTAGATGTCGCGACACTTGGTCAGGGACACTCGATATCTGTGAGATGTTGCGACACTTGGTCAGCGACACTTGATACTCACTCAATCACGATACTCAACACTTCCTAGGTGTCGTGATACTTGGAGTCAGCGATATACGACACTTGGTCAATGAACGACACTCGACACTTACTAGGTGTCGTGATACTTGGAGTCAGTGACACACGACACTTGGTCAATGAACAACACTCAACACTTACTAGGTGTCGCGATACTTGGAGTTAGCGACACATGATACTTGCTAGATGTCGTGATACTTGGTATCAACGATACTCAACACTTGACAAGTATCGCGATGTCGGAGTTCAACGATACTCAATACTTGGGAAATATCATGACACTTGATGAGTGTAGGTATCGCGACACTCAACCTGGGGAGGTCATGACACTTAAATGTCGCGACACTCGACCTTGGGAGGTCACGATACTTGAAATTTTTCATACACAAGCAAGTATATTGGAAAACCAGATTAATGTGTGTGATCTTAGTGCTTATTTTCTCTTCCCCAAGTGTCTGAATCAAAGAAACTCTCACTCAGCCCCTAGATAATTCCCTCACGATAACTGCCACAGGTCGTTTCCTTTTTTTACCTTGATTGAACTTGGAATTTCTAGAGTAAGGACTTGATATGCTCACCTCCTAAGTGCCCTCAAACACCTTTCAACAATCGCTCATGCTGTTTTTAGCTCCACACACCACAACTTCTCTCTCGCGATACCTGCAGTCCGGCTCTCACGATACTTGCTCGAAGACAAGTGATTTGAAAAAGACTTTTTTTTGTTTTTATACTTTCTGAGAAGTACCTAACTAAAAAGGCTGAAAGGGAAAACTTGAAAATTAACCCTATCTTTCTAGCCTACTCACTTACTTCCTCCTACCTACTCTAACTTCTCTCTCTACTCACTTCCCTAAACTATCAACTCACTACACACACTCCCAAAAGTGAGAAGAAGTAAGTGCTGATGAAAGTGACTCACCAAAGAAGAGAAATTCACAACTCCTCTACTCACTTCAACGCTAAGAGCTTTTCACCATCACACGAATGCCTCCGTTTGACTCGACACTCCTCGGCAGCAGTGCCAAAAAATGTGTGCACCTAAGTATCGACCTAGGGACTTGTAGAGAAAGAGAGTATACCTCAATCCCCCTCAAGTGCATATAGTGGGGATTCACGCTTTAATTATCAATCCAAGGAGTATCAAAACCTAGCCGAGTGTATGAGGACATGCATTCAAATGATGGCCAATGCAAATGATGTCTAATAAGGTACATGTAAGTATAAATCCACCACATTCAAGCTTTCAAGGTCGGCTATGGTGTCGCGACACTTGGAACAACAGTCAATAGTAAATCGAGCTTTTCTCTCAGCTCTAAACTCCGAATATAGTGAATATCGGGTTCATTTCAAAGTCTCAAGAAGATGTATCAAATGATCATCTTTTCACTCGATTCTGACGCTCTTGCTTCAAGTTATGAGCAAAATATTGAGCCATGGGAATGTTCTTCCTATGCTTCAACACTTCCTACACTTACCACACACCTTACCAACAGCAAACAAGCACTTTCCGATAGACAACACTTCTCATCACTCTTTCCACGCATCACACATGCATGAAAGCTCGGAGAAGATACAGAGAGGAGAAGACACAAATTCGAAATTATGTGCTCTTAATTCTCACAATGGCAAAAAAGTCTCTACAAAGAGTCACAAAATGACTTATATACTTGTGCCCTAGAATTGGTCCTTTCACACAAGAGACCGGAACTTTATTGACTAAAAGACTAATTCCCTACTAATTTACAAAGGTAATGATACACATCTCTAGGGGTATGCATCTAGAGGACTCCTCTAGTGCATTTACATCAAAAAATATATTACAAAATGATTATGGTACAAAATAAAGTATCCAAATCGGAAAGATTTTGGGGCCCTTCGTTTTCTCTGCGTCTTTGCTCTTCTTTGCTTTGCAACACCTGTCCCTATAGGGAATACTCTCACATGCACTAACTACTTCTCTTATTCTATAATGGGATTCGGTAATATCATTCTGACTATTGTTGATGGTACTTCTTTCACATTCTCAGATGCTTTGTTTATGCCAGGGATCAAGAAAAATTTGTTATCAGTTTGAGCATTAGCCAAGATCATCTTGGTTGTGAAATTTGTTGATGACAGATGTATAATTCATGATTTGTCAAATGGTGATGTTATTATTGCTTCTGGCATCTTATGTCGAGGGTCGTATAAACTCATAGATTATGCAAAATTTATGAATGATTCAGCATGTGCAGTTCAAGATTCTCAAGCTATGTCAGATGCAAAGCTTTGGCATGCACACTTTGGTCATCTGAATTATGCTAGTTTGCTACACCTATAGAAATCTCAAATGGTGTCCTCTCTGCCAAAACTTGAGGCACCTTGTAAACATGTTTGTGATGGAGATGGGGCGGTATATGGTGAAAAGTCAAGCTTTACCACATAGCTTTTGGATTGAGGTTGTTATGTGTGTAGCTTATGTACTTAATAGGTATCCCACCAAAGCACTGCAGCCTATCACTCCATATGAGACTTGGCATGTTCGCAAGCCATTTGTTGCTCATCTACGTGTCTTTGGTTGTCTAGCATATGCATTAATGTCTGAACAACAATGCAAAAAAGTGGATGATAAAGGAGTGAAATGTATTTTTGTTGGGTATAGTTCTAAAACCAAAGGCTATTGTGTGTATCATCCACAGACTAAATGCATTATGGTTAGCCGTGATGTTGTTTTTATGGAAGAAGCAATTCTCAAAAAAAAAGTATCCTCCTTGTAAACATGTCTGTGAAGCTTGTATTTTAGGCAAAATGTAGGGTTCCTCCTTCCCAAAAGATGGTTCAGTTCGAGCTGCTCATAAACTCCAACTTGTTCATAGTGATGTTTGTGGTCCTATGCAAACACCTACTTTGTGACTTTACTATGTGACTTTTATTAATGATTTATCTAGGCATGCATGGGTGACTCTTACTTCTTGACTTTTATTTATGATTTCTCTAGGCATGACTTTTATTAATGATTTCTCTAGGCATGCATGGGTCTATCCATCAAAAGCAAAGTTCAAATTGTTTTTGTGCTTCAAACATATTCTAATCTTGACGGAAATCTACAAGCATGTAGAATGGACACCCTCATTTCATGCCCTTTATTGATGATTTCTCTAGGCATGCATGGTTGTGTCCATTGAAAGCAAAGTCCGAAGTGTTTATGTGCTTCAAACAATTTTTAGTCTTGGCTGAAAATCTATCAGCATGTAAATTGGGCGCCCTCCATTCTGATCGAGGGGGAAAGTACGTCTTCTAATTTTAATATATTTGTGGCTGACATGGGATAAAACATCAATGTACAATTTTGTATACACCTCAACAAAATGGAGTTTTTGAAAGAAAAAAGGTCTCTCATGGAGATGGCGAGGTGTATAGTCAAAAGTCAAGCTTTACCACATAGCTTCTAGCTTGAGATTGTTATGTGTACAATGTATGTACTTAATATGTGTCCCACCAAAGAACTACAATTGTTCACTCCATATGAGGCTTAGCATGGTCACAAACCATCTATTGCTCATTAGAGTGTCTTTGGTTGTCTGGCATATGCATTGGTGTCTGAACAACAATGCAAGAAATTGGATGATAAAGTATTGAAATGTATTCTTGTTGGGTATAATTCTAAAAACAAAGGCTATTGTTTGTATCATCCTCAAACTAAATGCATGTTGGATAGCCATGATGTTGTTTTTATCAAAGATGCAATTAGGCCATTACTTTCATGTACCATGGAGACTTCAGTTAGCTCTAAAGATGTGTATGACACTTTGCTACCTCTTTTTACATGTGTACAATCAAGTGATGGTCCAAATGAGGTAGCTTCTCAGCCTTCATCATTCCAAATTTTTATGCAAATTTGCATGACGCACTTGTTGATGACAAGGGTGACATAGAAAAGGCTAAAACTATGCCCAAATGGTTGGCATTGAGTTTAAGAGATAACAAATTAAATTCATCTTTGTCATATTGTACCCGTTCAGGCTCTCATAGTGCTTCCTTTGCATCAGATTCCTATGTAATGGCTGCCTTTAATCTTTGTGATGAGAATAAGCCTGTTTCTTTTGATGAAGCACAAAATTTAGAAAATTGGATGGCTACTATGCAATTAGAATATGATGCTATTATGAAGAATGGCACTGTTGGGGATGTAAGGGTCATGTGACCTTACCCCCATATTCATATATATACATCATATATAGAGCATTGCCTCACGAGAGATCATTATGTGGGTTTCGAGGCTCCCACGCATATCCGCGCGTTGTTCCTCTCTTCTCTCTCCCTCCATCTCCTCCTTCCTCCTCTTCTTCTGCACACCAAAGCCCTTCATTGGTATCAGAGCGTGCTGAAGGCTGGTGTGCAAGAAGCTTCAATGGAAGCTTAGGTGAGAAGAGGTAAAAGTGCAGGTCGGCATCTCTCAACAGCAGTTCAGTATTTTGGCTGTAACTTGAGTTAGGAAGCTCGGATTGATGCGTTTTAAAATTTTGTGCGTAGCTAACACAGAGGGCTACAACTTCACAGAAAGGCGCAGAACCTAGTTTGGACTTCTAAAGTGCCGAAAATTCGAAAAACGCAGACTACTATAGAAAGCGAATCTATATTCATTAGAACAGCAGGTCGGTTTTTTTGTCATAACTTGACGTACTACAGCTCGGAATTCGATGATCCAACTTGTTGTGCGTAGCTTGGAAAGATAGCTACAACTTTGTAGAAGAAGTTCGATCCAGATTCTGAGTTTTAGATTGCCGAAATTGCAGAATACAGAGCAGTATTGTTGCAAGTGAAAGTGAAATTGACAGCAAGTGCTTGTTTTGAGTATATATTGAGCTACGCACCTTCGATTGAGGTGTTCTTTATCTTGTTACGTAGCCAAGAGTTAGATCTTGCAGTTTACTGAAGACCAAAAGTTCAGATTCAGAGGTTATCACTACTGAAACAGCAAAACACAGAGCAGCAGATTTTTGTGAAACGAACCCTAATTACTCTTGGAGGTTGAATTTGATTTGGAACTTCTTCGAGAGAGAATTTATGGTGTGCAAGCTCTTATTTTCAGAGTTTCAAAGCATTGTACATGTATGATCATTGTGGTAGCTCCTCCATATGAGAGTAGAGTATGATCTTGTCACGCGTTTGGCATGTAAGATGACATTGTGGTATAGTCTTTTTTGAGGTTTATGTCATCATGAGTTTGATCATGGATGTATAGTGGCATTGTGGTCTATAGCTTGCTTATGCCACTTGGTTATGGATTTAGTTACCAGTTGCACATGATTCTGTGAGAGTTGATTGTGGATCTTGGTTGGTACTTGTATCTTTGTTTTCTTTGCAGGTACATGATCCAGATTGGAGCCTTAGTTACACATTCGTTTGTCACCGTTATTAGCATTTGGTCATTGATTGATATGTATTTGCTAGTGTAATTCTTGGCATATGTGGATGGTGATTCCCACATGGTTATTTTGGTTCTAGAGTCCATTTTACATAGGAGATGCTGCCGAAATTTCATCGGCTTTTATGCTAGAAAGGAGCTCTAGTGGATCTTGAAGCTTGTGTGATAGCTTTGGATCATTGATTATCTCCATTCACTTGGACTTCGTCACACATTGTTCGTGACAGGTTGGACCATCTTGTAGGATTTATTCTTCAGTGGGAGTTGTATTGCCATTGTATTGGCATGTATTGGTATCAGTTTTTTGGCATATGTAGTTGCCATTATCTTTGGTTGGATCAGTGACAGGTGGTGATAGATTACTCATTGTTCTTTGGTTATTGGTTATATTGTTTGATTGCTCAGTTTACAGGGGATACTCTGTCAAATTTTTCCCAGGATTCTTTCACATCTACTTGATCAGTTTGGAGAGTTGGTAAGCAGGACTTATGTTCATGGTTTTATGTTCATGCTAGATGCATGGTTATGTGACAGGTGGTTCACATGGTTTCTTTTTCTCCACAGAGACATATGTGATGTGAGTTATGCATATGGATATGCAGGTGTGATCCTATTGAGGATAGAGTATTGTTCTAGTCTCTTGTTACATTGCTAGTCTCTTGGATTGCCAGCATGGTGTCTTCTCGATTTGATGGTACTGACTTTCCGAGATGGAAAGCTCAGATGTGGCATACATTGGTTCGTGCAGGGTTACACATGTATGTGCATAGAGATGCACAGAGGCCTCGTGACATGCCTGACCACGTATGGATCGATATGGATGCATTGGCCAGCTCCACTATCCGGTTATAGCTTCTGGATTCTATATATGAGTCTGTTATGTATGAGGAGACGAGTAGTGCATTATGCTAGAGATTACATGACATGTATGCGAGTCCATTGACTCATGTGAGACATAGATCACATCGACGACTTCGATGTTGGCATTGTGGTCGTGAGGGCCATATTTGACGACGTTGCTTCAGGCGGATGCGATGACGACATCAGAGATATGCACATGATGCAGGTCAGGTAGTGATTTTAGGAGAGTCTATGGAAGTTGATTATGCTAGTGATGGTGATATCACTTTCTCCTATGGTTCATCTCATGATTTTTCTTGCTCATTAGATAGCACACATATGGCTTGGTTGCTTGATGCATTAGCCAGTTTTCATGTTACTCCACATCGTGAGTGGTTTTGTCGATTCTCAGGTGAGAGTCGTGGATGTATGCAATTGCCTGACGGTACGACATATGACATTGAGGGTGCAGGAGATATATGCCTTATGCTACCTAGTGGAGCATCACTTATACTCAGACATGTACGTTATGTGCCTTCATTCCCTATGAGCTTGATTTCAGTTAGCCAGTTATTGGAGAGCAGATGTTATGCATTCCTTGGTGAGCATCATTTTCAGTTGCAGTTGGGACAGCTTATGCTTGTCAGAGGTGCTAGGATTGGGCACAAGTATCCACTGCAGGTACTTCATGTGAGAGACAGTCTCGTCTCAGTGGGAGTTCAGTCTTATGTGCAATGTGAGACTCGTCATGTCTCATTTTGTCTACCTACAGATAGGTCTATTGACATTCATGATGCACATGTATGGCAGGATTTAGATGCTCAGATGGATGCACATGTAGAGCATGTTTTGGATGCTCATGATGCTTCTATGGAGCATGGTCTTGTTGATCATGTGGATGCTCATTTGGAGCACACTTTGGATGATCAGTTAGATGCTTTAAAGCATGATGTGGATGCTCATGTAGAGCATTATGATGATACTCAGTTAGAGTGTGATCAGCAGTTTGACCTTGGTGTTGATGTTGTACAGTTTGCTCATGTGGAGCATGATCATACACTTGGTGTGGTAGAGCAGGATTGCTCTCATGATACATAGTGTATGGTAGAGCATATTAGCTCTCAGGATGCACACCTAGACACATCCTTGGTTGATAGGATGACTGATTTAGATGCTGAGGAGTCAGCTATTATGCAGTCATTCTTGGATTCGCTCATGCCAGATGTTCACACAGATATATCAGGACATGTTGGTCTTGATGATAGTGCTTTGGATGCCTTGGATATAGGCATGGCCGACATACTTAGGTTAGCCAGGATAGCACATGTTTCGTCAGCATTCGGGAGTCTGATGTACGAGTTGTTATGCTCGAGACCAGACATTGCAGTTGCTATTGGAGCATTTGCACTTGGAGTTGTCAGTCGTTCAATGATTGACATAGGCATAGAGCGAGTGGGAGCTTTGCAGGAACTTCATCAGTTCTTGCATCAGTCATATGTGAGCTCGACTCTTATCGATATGAGTCTAGAGCAGTTTGAGGTGCATGGATACACCTTGTTCGAGGCAGTTGGTGTAGGCTGATCTGGTATGGGTAGAGATCCGGACTCTTCCTGTACATTATTGTATAGTCCTACATCATTCTTTGTATATGTCACCACTTACGGTCACATTGACCCTTAAGTGGGAGATTGTTGGGGATGTAAGGGTCATGTGACCTTACCCCCATATTCATATATATACATCATATATAGAGCATTGCCTCACGAGAGATCATTATGTGGGTTTCGAGGCTCCCACGCATATTCGCGCGTCGTTCCTCTCTTCTCTCTCCCTCCATCTCCTCCTTCCTCCTCTTCTTCTGCACACCAAAGCCCTTCAGGCACTTGGTCTTTATGTGATTTGCCTCCATGCAAAAAGGTCATTGGCACTAAATGGGCATACAAGTTGAAATGTAAGCCTAATCGAACTGTTGATAGGTATAAAGCTAGTCTTGTTGCCAAAGATTATGCTCAAGAAAGAGGCATTGATTTTGATGAGACCTTTACTCCCACATGTTGAATGACCACCATCTATAGCATTTGTGCATGGAATGTACATAAATTGGAGATTAAAACTGCATTTCTCAATGGTGATTTGCATGAAGAAGTGTATCTATTTCAGCCCCATGGTTTTGTGCAAAAAAGGCATTATGTGCTTGGTATGAAATGATACATGCCTACTTGATTGCCCATGGTTTTGAGAACAATCCAACTAAGATCATCTCATATGTTAATTGTCCATCACTTTTCACTAATACTTTCCCAAACATATGATAAATTCTTAAGGTACTTAGAGCCAATGGTCTCTCATGAGGAGTGTTGCTCTTGATGCCTGATGCCCATAAATGCTCCTCAATCTCCGGTATATGATGAGGTAGCTACAACTCCTTGTAAATGATTGTCTTTGGTGTGCACATCATAGTATGTTTTTGTCCTTTTTTTGTGCCGCATAAATACATGTTGTAGCCCTAAACTTAGTTTCTTGAAATTGTTCTAATAGCTCAATGTTATTTGATAATTCATGACTCGTCCACTCATAATTCCCTATCACTCACAATATAAGAACCAATGATTCCAAGGGGAATATCACTTTTTTTTTCATATGCCAAGTAAATTGGTGTCATTCCTAACACTAATTTATAAGCTAAATAGGCCTAAATTAAATGATGAAGCTATTTTTTCCAATTAGAGCACTTAATGTTCACTAGTTCGATCATCATTGTGCATAAAATCGTATTCGTACTCCCATCTTGACCATTATGCTTGACGGTTATAAGGAACTCACTTTTTATGGACAACTAGAAACTCTTCTAATAGGAATTTTGTTTATAAAATGAGTGTCCCTATCACTAACAATTTGGATCCCCATCTGAATCTTAGATTTAATAATTCCTTGATCCACTTTATATCTTTGACTACTTTAATTTCCTATTAGACCTTTACTTTAGGTCATAGAGCTAATGCTTATCACCTAAATAATCACTTGAAACTATAATGACCCATTGATGCTTCCTTATGAAACCCATCTCACAGATCCTCTTTAGGTGGTTTCGTAAATGATTGAGCAATGTATGATTCACCATTTTAGTCAAGTGATGGTATAGACTAAGTTTTTCCTTGTGATATCCCATGTTCTCACATATACTAGTGTGAGACTCTCTTAAAGGCAGCAATGGTTGGTCTACATCATGGAAAACTTTTGGCATTACTTACTGGAGACAAATTCAAGAATTTTGTCGACTACCAAACCTTGCTCTATCTTTTCAATAAACCTTGCATTACTACATGTAATTATTCTATTTCTTACTCTTGACGGAATACGATTTTGAAGTGGTAGTGAAGAAGGGTAGCACATACATATGTGTTCATCACCTATCACGGATACTTAGTGATGATCCAATGGATCCATCAATGATGCTTTACCATACACTTATATATTCAATGTAGAATCACTACCTAAATGGGTTGAACCATTTATACCTAACTTAATTTTTGGCCTAGTGTATCCTAAAGTGAAGCTCACAAAAGAAGAGGTGATGAATGCAAAGAACTTGCACATCAATGTTGGATGCATACATCATAGAGACTAACAAAATCCCCTTCTTGTTGTATGCTATAAGATGATCATAATGCATCAATAGCCAAAGCTCATGTCAATGCCTTTGGAAGGCACCTACTAAAGTCAAGTACTTTGTAGAAAATACAAACAGTATTTATTGGCCACGTGTGGAACGCATTGTACATGACTAAGCCAATGCTTGTTCTACCTGCCAAGTTCCCTATCACCAAGCCTGTTATCTTATACTAAATATTTGCATGCCCATCTTGGATTCATAGGTGTAAGCATCCCCCTACCAAAGGATCTCGTTTTTTAGTTCATAATCATTGCTATGGACTATCTCACCAAATGGTTTGAGATTCACTAGCACGAAAAAATGATGCCCAAAGAATTTCCAAATTCTTATTTTAGCAATTCTTTACATGATTTGGCCTACTCATTGAGACAATTGGTGATATAGGCACTCATTTTATGAATGAATTCATAGATTCATACAGAAAATCAAGCAAGTACCTTGTGCTCGGTGTGAAATGATAAACTCCTTCTCCAAGGCGTTATTTTTTAGAAGTTTTTTGGATGCTAACCTTTATTTGTGTATCAGAATGATTCTTTTATGTAGATGAACTCATTTTAGTCACTTCTGGTACTAATTGCATACATCTTATAATGCACCAGCTTCATCAAGAGTATTCCATGATTGAACTTGTATTACTTCACCACTTCTTAGGCATGGATGTTTGGAAGCTACATTGAGTATGTTTATTTCTTGTCAATGGGAGAAATATTATAATGATCTTCTTTCCAAGTGTCACATTTACTAATGTCACACAATTTCTTCAACTTTGAAACCCAACATCAAGCTTGCTTGGGAGGGTGTGACCTCACTTGTGGATGTACATGATTATGGACAAATTTTTGGCTTTTTACTTTACTTATCCAACACTAAAACTAATATATCATATGAAGTTGGTGTCCTTATTCATTTACCCCATTAGGCCTATTAAAAACATTGACAAGCTACCCAAAAACTATTAAGATACTTGGCTCTCACTTGGCAACATGGTCTTCATAGAGAGAGCTCTTCTCATTCCATTTCCAAATACATGTTCATTAATTTTTACTTGAAATCATCAAATTTGGTATAGCATACACTAAACATGTTGAATATTTGAATGAAGACTAGGTTGGATATCCCGAATCTCATTAGTCCAATTTTCAATCTATATTCTTCCATTTCCAGAGAAAGTAAGAAACAATTGAAAATTGATCTTCATCCATGAGCATGAAGTACCAAGCATCTTTTTTTTGGCATATGTGGTCATCTAGCTTCAACACTTATTATCTAACATTGGTATTTTTTAGGTATCTCTTGCATACATCACATTGATAGTGCTCCCAACCTAAACATCAACAAGAAATTCATGTTCCATGCTTGGATGGGGCACATGAAGATCTAGTAACAATTGGTTCAAGCGAAGGCCTCATCCTATGAAATCCTCTTGAAGCAATGTGCCTCTTGCAAGAACTTGGTGGACGTGTTCATGAAAACTCTCGCTCCTATTTTTCTTCTTTGCTTAATGACCTCTAAAAATTTTAACTACTCAAAAATGGAGGGTTGTTGAAGGCTTGATGCTCCATCCTATATTATTCTTTCTTCTTTATTTTTATTTAAATTTTTTATATGAGCTATCACTCTAGTTGTGTTGAGAACCTTGGCATGTTGCTTCTTTTGTGTGTGCATTCTCTTTATGAGGGATTCATTTCACACTTAATGTTTTAAAAGAATCCCATTTAACCACACAAAAAGTATGATTATTACAAGATGTTAAGAGACCAAAACCAATGAAAGAAGACACATTCCTCAATTAGAGATTCTACATGAGGAAAATCATTCAAGAAGTTGCAAATGTGCTGCTAAAATATCCACAAACATCCACCCTCATAAAACAACAAGTGATAAAACAGGAGTTTGAAGGAAGGCTATGTGAGTAAAAACAAGTAGAAAAGGAGGATGCAAATGCATGTTAGAACAAAAGTAAGTCTAAATAATGAAAGTTCATGAAAAACTAAGTTAAAGTGAAAATATGAGTGACAAGGCATAGTATAACATCAATATTTTGACATTTTTTAGGTTAGAGGAAGGGATATAAAAGAAAAGATCAAGATAAAGTGAAAACATGAGTGGAAAACCAAAAATGACATCATTATTGCAAGGTTATTAAATTAAAAAAATTAAGAATGAGGGAGCTTGAACAATAATTTTATATTACTAGGGAGGAGATGGGATAGTTTTTTAAGAACTCGCTTGAAAAAAATGACGCTCATATGCACAAGATCACAAGTATAGATGACATTGAAAGTAAATTTTCAGCAATAGAAGAGAAAGAGACAAGATGGGCACTCAAAGTTGCATGTGGTGAATGGAGAATTGAGAAAAGTGACATATAAGTTTCAAGAAGTGAGAAAAAGGTTGAAAAATGGAATCATCCCCAACCAAAAGCTAGAGCTCCATGAATAGACCTTGTGTCCATGGAAACCATAGATATGCCAAAGCTTCCACATGATGATAGAGAGTTATGTCCATAATAAAAGATGATTGAAGAACTAAATAATGGATTTGCATAATTTCATAACTTTGTATTGCTAACTATGGTTGCCCCTAAAATTATTCAAGAATGTATGGATGGGCCTATGCCACTAGCACTCATGGAAATAATTGCTAAAAGAAGATAAAACGAAGTAACTAATGAATCTGTTATGTATATGGAATTGTTTTATGATACCAAAATAGTAAGGGGTTGGACCATTATCGAGATCAAATCAAATAACCCCAATTGAAAAATTTTTTAAACCATGCAAAAAGAGTTATCTAGTCGCTCCTCTAATGGATGTAGAGATCCCACGACTTACCCAATCATAAGAAGAAGAAAATGGGCACAATGGTAAAAATGCTAAGATTTACTCCGATGATTTAGTAACATAGCCATTACAAATGAAGAACTAGGAAGGAAAATTAATTCTATAGGTTGAAAAGAAAATAATGTTATGAATTTCAAGTAAGAAGGCCAAACAAGATACTTCAAACTATAGAGACATTTCTTGAAGAGATTTGAGGCTCAACGGGAATCCCTAGCTCTTAATTATAAATCAAACAGGGGACCAGCATTTATGCTACAACTTAACACAACGACCTACATCATACATCCTTTAGGTAATATATGCATATTGCATGTTTCTTCTTACAAATCATTTAGAGATCTATAAGAAAGCATGTCATATATTTCTTTAAAATTTTCTTTTTTCTTTTAGATTTCCTTAATATTATTCAACTACAATGATTATTCATTTCAAGGCTGAGTAGAAGCAAAATATAAGAAACCTCCAAGATTGAGGAAGGATCCAAACAAAGCAAAGGAATGGTTGGAATTATTGGCAAGAAACTGAAAAGATAATTCTATCATCATGCAGCCTTAATTTAAGAAACCACACATAACCCTAAAGAATTGTGTTGAAGATAACATAAAATAAGAGGGAAGGTGTTGTCCTAGGAGGCAAGCACGACAAACAAAGTCTGCTCTAAGCTTCTACTTCTTAGTCTCAAATAAATTTCACATAATGAAAGTGGCAAGAATTATCTAACTCACATCAAAGAATTACGAGGTTGTTGTTCACATAGTGCTTTCAAAAGGGTTGCACAAAAATAATAAGTTTTGGATCTTGTAAAAGGTCATGTTCAAGAGCACAAGGTTTTTTAGAGGGAGATCAAGGAAAGACACAAGTATAAACAAATTGGATGTCTTGCAGTAATATGGGGGTGACCTCTTTTTACTATATTGTGTATAGGAACTCAATTATGTGCAAGAAAAAATCCCAAAAGAGGAACTATAAGGATAGACATACACGTCCATCTATTTTTAGTACTCATGCATTTTCATAATGAGTTGCCTTGAGCAAGTTGTAAGTAAAATCACATAAACTTGAATTATGTCTTGAGTTGAGGCTTTCTTATCTTTGTTTTTATTAGTGAGGATGTTATAAATTTGTGTAGGTCTACACGAATAATAGATGTTGAGTACTTGGGCTCGAAGCAAGGTGCATTTTCCTAAATTTTGTGATCCTTGGGATACAAGTTAGTACTATTAAAGAAAGAGTAAGTTTGCAAAAAGTCTTGGAGAATTTCTATATCTTTCTCCATGAGAAAATGCTGTAGTGGTCTTGAGCAAGTTGTAATTAATATCACATAAACTTGAGACATCTTTTTTCTTATCTTTGTGTTTGATCAGTGAAAATGTTATAATTTTTTGTAGATCTGCATGTAGAAGATAGACAATGTACACCATCTACTTCAGTTTTGTGACTGTTGGGATATGAGCGAGTAATTTTGATGAAAACGGAAGTTTGCAAGAGCATTATACATTTCTTCTTGAGAAGATGCTATTTATTATTTTTTTTAGGCATTCCAAAAATTGGGGTTTTGGTAGATAATGGGATTCTATACTCCACATTCAAGTTTCCAAAAATTGGGTTTTGGTACATAATCGAATTTTATACTGAGTGATAGTTTTGATTCCACATTCAAGTTTTTAAGACCAAGGTGGCTATGAAGCTAAAGTCTTTTAGATATTGACCAAGAGATTAATTGCAAAAAATAGGGTGGAAAAATATGACATTAAAATTTTGCTTTATTCAACATGAAAGGAAAATCTATAATACAAAAAGCCAAAACTAATGGAGATCATATCAATTCTTGCTAGTTTCAATACCTCTTTATTTATTAGAGAATTTTCTCTCCGAGCTAAAAAGGGACCTTCAAATTTTGTCTAGTTTATTACCGTTGGTCCATCTTAACCCTTCAATCCGAGGGGGTGTGTTCCAAGGAGACGAGTCTTCGAGTTGTCCCAAGAGTTGATTCTCTATCTAAGAAGACACCAATCATCAAAGTCAATTCTCCTAACATAGCCTCTATGTCCTCAAACTTTATCCAACGACCTCATGGTTCCAAAGATGTTTCCACTTGCTAAAACCTTTGTTCCATAACTTTATTGCTCTTTGAATGTTCTCCAAATCAACTTCTTTGATTCTCTTGATAAGAAACGAAATAGAATCATTTTGCCTAATGCCAGCCGCCCATTTCCATTCCTCATTAACCTTGATGTACGATTTCATCTTGTTCCAACTCTTCCAAATCGAGCAAACAAGGCCCGAGCCTTTCGGAGTCATTGGATGCTAAGAAAACAACAAGGTGAGCAGATCAAGATTCTTCCACCTAAGGATTCCCTGAAGCGTTAGAGGGGATTTCTCCCTGAGAATTAGTTTTTCCCAAGAAGATTCCACATTGCACCATGCTTAGAAGCCATTTGGAAGCCAGTTTATCTCCCATATCCCCCACATTAATAATCCCAAACCTATTGGAGTTAGACGTCTGCGGAAGCACATGAACAGCACAAGGAAGAAGAAGAAGCTTGGAGCACAACACACAATACTGAATGTATTACTAGAGAATGTACAAAGATTAGTAGCCCATTAGGGCAATAGGCGTATATACAAGCCGGGGGAAAAAAACCTCCTAAAGAGGGAAAAAAGTGCCCCGACGGTCCTAGTGTGTTCACACACATCACTACCTAAATACATCAACAAATCCCCCCTGGGAGTGATGCGGTGAACAAGGAGCTGGCACTCATGTATAAGGAAGTGCCAAGCTATGTGGAAATCACTCCACAAAAGGAAGTAAGCCCAAAGCTTTGCGGAAAGCTTCAAACTTCTCCCTAGGCAGAGCCTTCGTGAAAAGGTCTGCTATGTTCTCCTACGTGGGTGCATATGCCAAGCTGATCTCCCCAGCAGAGAACCTCTCCCTGACATAGTGATAATGCACCTCAATGTGCTTAGTGCGAGCATGGAACACAGGGTTCCTCGCAACTGCCAATGCACTCTGACTGTCAGTGAAGATGGTGGTGGCAGAAGACTGGCCAACACCCAAATCAACCATAAGGCGTCTGAGCCACACACACTCAACAGTCACTGTGAAAGCTTCCCTATACTTAGCCTCACAACTGGAAGTGGCCACAGTAGGCTGCTTCTTGCTCAACCAAGATATACATGAGCTACCAAGCATGAAGCAAAAACCACTGGTGGACACACGAGTGTCATAGCAACCAGCCCAATCTGAGTCAGAAAAAGAATGCAAATCTGGCGGTAGTGATCCCCCCTTGGGATAAAACAACCCAAGTAGCCGAGTACCACTCAAGTAGCGAAAGATGCACTTAACCGCCTTCCAATGCGTGACTTCTAGGCAATGCATAAACTTGCTCATCTGTGAGACAGCAAACTGAATATCTGGCCGAGTAATGCATGAGTAAATCAAGCATCCAATAGCTTGCTGATAGAGAACAGCATCAAATGCATCTCCAGCATCATGAAGACTCAATCGTAAACCTGTCTCCATAGGAGTGGCAATAGGCTTACAGTCTTCAAGGCCAAAACGCTGCAATAATGTGTCAATATATTTCGTTTGACACAAAGCCATTCCACCATCAACTTGCATAAATTGAATGCCCAAATAGTGATGCAAATGCCCCAAATCAGACATCTCAAATGAGGCATGCAAATCAGCCTTGAAATCAGCAATATGCTTCTCAATAGGACCAGTGAGCAGCATGTCGTCAACATAGACAACAATGATCAGAAGCACATCATTAGCACGCTTAACATATAAGGTGCTTTCAGTTGGACTGTTCACAAAACCATGTGCAACCAGATAGGCATGTATCTTCTCATACCAAGCACGTGGTGCTTGCTTTAAACCATATAATGTCTTCTTTAACCTGCACACCTGGTTTTCATGGCCTTTCTGCACAAAGCCACGGGGCTGAAAAACATACACTTCTTCATGCAAGTCACCATTCAGAAATGATGTTTTAATATCTAATTGATGTACATTCCAACCATGATGGGTTGCAAGTGCACAAATGCTCCAAACAGTAGTCATACGATATGTAGGTGCAGAGGTCTCATCAAAATCAATGCCTCTTTCCTGCGCATAACCCTTTGCAACAAGCCTAGCCTTATACATGTCAACTATACCATTTGGTTTACGCTTCAGCTTGTATACCCACTTAGTGCCAATGGCCTTCTTGCCAGGAGGCAAGTCACAAAAAGACCATGTACCATTCTTCATTATAGCATCATATTCAGATTGCATAGCAGCCATCCAATTTTTTGAATTCTGTGCTTCATCAAAAGAAATAGGCTCATTCTCATCACAGAGACTAAACGCAGCCATAGCATAGCAATCTGATGCAAAGGAGGCACTATGAGAGCTTGAATGAGTACGATATGACAAAGGTGCATCTAATTTGCTATCACGCAAAGTCTGCACCAACCATTTTGGCATAGTTTTTGCCTGCTCAATATCAGCTCTCTCATCAACAAGTGCATCATGTAAATCTGCATCAGAAATGGAATGATCCACATCATCATATGAAACCTGCAAAGGTTGAGAAGTTGCCTCATTAGGACCAGCACTAGACTGTCCACCTGTAAAAAGAGGCATCAAAGTATCATACATGTCTTTGGAGCTAACAGATGTCTCCTTAGTACATGAAAGCAATGGCCAAATAGCATCTTCCACAAAGACAACATCACGGCTAACCAGAATGTGTTTAGTCTGTGGATGATACAGACGATAGCCTTTACTTTCAAAACTGTACCCAACAAAAATACATTTTACTGCCTTATCATCCAATTTTTTGCGATGTTGTTCAGGCACTAGTGCATATGCCAAACAACCAAAAACACGCAGATGAGCAACAGATGTCTTGCAGTCATGTCAAGCCTCATATGGAGTGATAGACTGCATCGCTTTAGTGGGACATCTGTTCAGTACATATGTTGCACACATGACAGCCTCAAGCCAGAAACTATGTGGTAAAGCCTGACTTTTGACCATGCACCTCGCCATCTCCATGAGTGAACTGTTCTTTCGTTCAGCAACTCCATTTTATTGAGGTGTATAAGGCACTGTACACTGGTGTTTTATCCCACGTTCAGCCAGAAATGCATTAAAATCAAAAGACATATATTCCCCCCTGGATCAGAACGGCGGATGCCCATTTTACATGCTGACAGATTTTCAACCAAAACCAAAAACTGTTTAAAGCACATGAACACTTCGGACTTTGCTTTGAGTGGATATACCCATGCATGCTTGGAAAAATCATCAATAAAAGTCACGAAGTAAAGGTAATTTCCAAAAGAGGGTGTCTACATAGGACCACAGACATCACTATGTACAAGCTCCAATTTCTGTGTAGCCCGAACTGAACCATCTTTTGGAAAGGAGGAACGCTGCATTTTGCCCAAAATACAGCCTTCACAAACATGTTTTCCAGGTGCCTCAAGTTTGGGCAAAGAGGACACCATTTCAGATTTCTGCAGGTGTAGCAAACTAGCAAAATTCAGATGACCAAAGCGTGCATGCCAAAGCTTTGCATCTGACATAGCCTGAGAATCATTTACTGCACGTGCCAATCATTTTCAGATCTTTCATAGTCTATGAGCTTATACAGCCCACGACATAAAATGCCAGAAGCAATAATAACATCGTCATTTGACAGATCATGAACTGTACATTTGTCATCAACAAATTTCACAACCAAGCCAATCTTGGCTAATGCAAAAACTGATAACAGATTCTTCTTGATCCCTGGCACAAATAAAGCATCTGACAAAGTGAAAGAACTACCATCAGCAATAGTCAAAATGATCTTACCAACTCCCATAACAGGATAAGAGGAGTTGTTGGCGCATGTAACAGTATTCCCTGTAGGGGCAGGCTCGAGTGAAGAGAAGAAACTGCGCTGCGAGGTAATATGTTTGGTCGCCCCACTGTCAAAGTACCAAACATCTGAGTCTACTGCAAACATGCTTTGCTCATGAGAAGATGCGTCAAAACTGCAAACAGTAGTGAACGCCCATTCTTCTTCCTGCACAAGATTAGCAGAGGCTTCTACAACAACCATTCTAGCCTCTTTCCCTCTTTTGCAGCCAGTTTTGGACAGTTCTTTATGATATGATCATTCCCTTTACAGTACTTACAAAACAATTTCTGCTTTTCCCATTTTTTCTCATCTTTGTCTTGGTTCTTCGAATGTGCAGCATTTGCATATTTCTGCTTACTAGTAGAAGAACTCCATTTTCCTTTGCCCTTCTGATTAGCCAAGAAAGCTTGATCTGCAACACGCATAATGGACCTGTTCTACATGGACTGATCTTCCTGCAACAGAACAGAGACTAACTCCTCAAATGACAAGGCATTTGGATTGCCTTTCATCATCAACCGAAGAGTAGAAGCAAAACTCTGATATGAATCAGGAAGACCGTTCAGAACGGTCTATGCAAGTGAGCTATCTGGTATAACCTCATCAACAAAAATCAACTGTTCCTTCAAGTCTTTGATCTTTGTTAGGAAATTGTCCATAGAATCACCTTCATTCATGTGCTCACTCTCCAACTGTTTTCGGAGGTAAGCAACATGAGCCTCATTCCTAGCTTGGTACAATGTGGTAAGTGTATCCCAAGCATCCTTAGTTGTTCTACAAGAGCGAATATGAGGAATAATGGCACCTTTGACAGACAAAGCTATCAATGCATGTGCCTGGGCATCTCTGCCATCCCAACGAATCTGCTCTGCAGTAGGTGCAGCATAAACAGCAGCACGAACAGGAATCTGCACAATATCATCTTCGACACCATCTTCATCAACTCCAGCACCTGTATTCGTAGTACCTTCTGTTACAGGTGTAACATGACGTCTTTCAACATCCTACACAATGTTCCACAATCCTTTTGCAACCAATACATGTTGCATCATATAAGCCCATAATGGGTAGTTGGTACCATCCAACTTATCCTCAATAGCCAACATACGGAATACATCATTGCTTTCAGCCATGGCCAGTGACTAAAATACCTTGATGCAGAAAATTGACTGTATCTCAAAAAGTTGAACGGAACTGCCCAGACGAGTTCTGCTAAACCTGTAATAGACTTCGAGACGCTTATACTGGCGAACAGAAACAGGTATGTACCTTTGGCACAAAAAGACGAAATAGCTTGCACAAGCACTGTGATAGTGGGTTCGGAAGCTGAAACGAGCTCAGATCGCGATTTCGGCACCACATAGCGAAGCTATTTTGATCTCGGAAACACCCTGAGTATTCTCACCAAAATTCGTACGATTTTGAGACTGCAAATGGAGGAGTGTCGACGGCGCCCTAGATGAAGCGACGACCTGCTCTGATACCAATTGTTGGAGTTAGACGTCTGCAGAAGCACGCGAACAACACAAAGAAGAAGAAGAAGCTCGGAGCACAACACACAATACTGAATGTATTACTAGAGAATGTACAAAGATTAGTAGCCCATTAGGGCAATAGGCGTATATACAAGCCGGGGGAAAAAAACCTCCTAAAGAGGGAAAAAAGTGCCCCGACGGTCCTAGTGTGTTCACACACATCACTACCTAAATATATCAACAAAACCACCAAACCCTTTTTGGTCAATACACAAGGCCCACTTGATCTTGGGCACGCCCCTCCTATTGGGATCACCGGTCCATAGGAAATTTCTATAATTGCTTTCAAGCGTCGCTAATTCTTTGTCTTTTGATCTCCAACAAGCAAGAAAATAGATAATGGATGAGATGAGGAAGGTGTTAATCACCATAGCACGCCCTACTAGGTTGAGCTGCATGCCTTTCCAGTAGGCAAATTTAGTATCCAATTTGGCTAGAACCTGATTCCACCGCTAGCCAATAGATACTTCAAAACCCATCGCGATACTGAGGAGCCAAAAAATATGTCCATTGTTTATTTCTTGCATATCTCCCTTAACAGGGAATGGTCTAAGAACTGGTCTAGCATCAGATGGAAAGTCATGTGTGGGGACCTGTGGCACCCCCTCATTGAGAACAAAAAATATGTTCTTATGTGGCAAATCCTCCATCGTGGTATCTGGACCAATGCTAAAGCTAATAAAACTTGTGGGGCCCCTCACTTGTGTAAGAATTGTGTGTGGGGTAGAGAGGACCTTAGTCATTTCTTCTTCTCATTCCCTAAAAGCTTCTCGATCTGACAGTTTCTCATTAAGAGTTTGAGCTTAACGAGGCAAATCAGCTAGAAACGAGCATTACTTGGAGAAACAATCGGCTGATCTCCTGCTTTGTGGAAGGCCTTGAGAGGTGAAGTGCTCTAGAAGATATGGAAAGAAAGATGTGGGATCAACTTTGATGGTCATCAGAAAGAGTGGTCAATTGAAAAATCTCTATACCTCTTAGGTAGAAGAGTATGTAATTGTAACAAATCTCTGCCTTTTAGACACCATAGGATGTTTGTCTTGGAAAACAACAAGATTAAATGTAAGTGGGTTGCTCACAAAGGTGATGAAAAAATCATCAAATTTCTAAGCAACTCTCTTTAAAAACATTTGTCTCTTGTCAAATTGTAGATATCCTACTGGTTGTGGTATGTCTTAGCTTTCACACCATTATACCCCCTGATTTGTGGGATATAGGGGATCCCAAGGGCACTAAGCCCATTCATTGTACAATTGTTCTTTTATTAATTCAAGCATGGGAGAATAGGCCATGGCTGAACTTCCTTTTAAGAAAAGAAAAGGTACCTTCTCAAAGCAAAACTGTGTATAAATGAATTGGAAGGGTGGCCTTTCATATCAATTCATCGAATATTAGGAACAACTTGGACAAAAGTTTTGCAATTCTTCTCGACCTGTTTTTCGTTTTTTTATCAAGTCAATATTTTACAAAGAACTTGTAACTTAGTCATATTCAACTTTTAACCTCTATTCTTTAGCTTCAAACATATTCTTGGTAAACATATCTCAACTAATACTCGATTTCCTGATCATAGTTAATTCATGCTCATTGCACTTATGTCATTTCAAATTTTGAATATGAACTTAGTTTTTTACATTGCGTTTTTTGCAAACCTATTCTAAGACCTTGGGTGAACAAAATCGAACATTTTATACCAAAGCAAAACAAAAAAGTAAACAAAAATCTCCCATTATGACTACTTATGTCAAAGAACAATTCCAAATCGTCGTTTTCACATGAAAAACTATATAAGGTATTCAAAACTTATGAAATACCATAAGATGGGACATCACTTAATTTATTCAAGTGAAGATTCTTCAAATGTAAGTGAAGGTTCTTCAGCTATTTCAAATTAACCTATTACTGTGAACAAAGTTAAGTACCATTTACAAAGTGAAATCAATATTGAACATTAGCCCAGCTTCAACAACCAAAGCTAGAATCAAGCTAGATAAACTTTAATGGAAAATCTAAACATATTAATTTTTCTTTATTCATTCAAATTTTCTTCACTTTAATCAAGGAAAGAACTGTGCATCACAGCATCGCAATACCTTTAAGGATCCTATTACTTAACTTGCTTCAATTGATACTCCAATACTTGATGAACACAAAGAATCCACAAATGCAACAATAAAGACAAACTCTTAGTCAAACGCAAAGTTAAATGATGTCTATAATGATGATTTTATGTTCAAGTCAATTACAGAAGATTTATAGTTGTGTGTTTAATCATGAGTCTAAACATGTTAGGCTTGCTTCCAAATTTCTCAGTCACTCAGCCATGATCTTATTCACCACAATCCCCATGAACAGAATTTACTTGAGAAGAAGAGAAAATTTTCCTTTTGCTGAGTCAATCAACTTAATAGATTCAATCATTCTATTAACCTAGCCTTCACAAACTCCTGGTTCAAGCTCGGGGGATTTCTGTCAGTTTGTGTGTATTTAACGACATTCAATGTTATTTATGGACTAGGGTTTTTTTATTTAGGATCTTTTTCAAAAATCAGTGTTTTGATAGATATCAGGGTTTTCTATCATGACCATCAATTCCAACACCATACTTAGATCTCTCAACCCAATATGATATGAAGCTGAACTTCTTACCAGTTTTGACCAAATTTGAGTCCCCAAAAGCAGGGTGGCAACAAATGCTAATGCTAAATTCTCATTCTCTTGGTTTTGGTTTATCGAATGCAAAAAGCAAAAGCACTTCATATAAATTCAACCCACTTGGAAACCAATTCTGGAGTTCTATTTTTCAAGGGAATTTTTGCTCAGCTTATCATCCATTTTTGAAAAAATATTCTCAGGTCATACTCGATTTTTTAAATTCATATTCACCTTTGCTCATAGATTTTTATGTAATTTCAGATTTTGTATATGAACTCAGCTTTGTAATTAGATTTTTGGAACATATTCTCTATTGTCTGTTCTTATTCTCTATTGTCTGTTCTCATTTATTCCAAAAACTTCAAAACAAGGAGACCATTAAACAAGTCGCATGTTGTAAGAAATAATAAAAACATTAACGTAGAGTCTGTCTCATTGCTGCTACAAAAACAGTGTAATATTCACATCAATGACACCTTACGAATGCAACCGTGCATCATTGACACCTGATGAGCTAGCCAGATCCAAATAACCAAGCAGTTAAATTTGCTTTATTAGCGCTAAGAACTGAGGGCCTTCCTGCAGCATCTACGAAAAGGCTGATCATTCAAACCCTGTGTCATTACGGCTTGAATCACCAACTCAGCAATTATGCCTGCAGTCATCTCGTCTGGCCTCAGTGCCGTCCCTCCAGTGTCTATTTTACCAGGCCTTCGGGCTTTGTATCTTAGTAGTTGCTAGGTGTCTAACCCCTGCTTTGTGGGATTCAGGGGGTCTCATGGATGCTATGCCCCCCTTTTATTGTACTTTCAATTAATTCAAACTAATCTGGAAGAGTAGATCTCAATGATCGAACTTCCTTTAAAAATTAAAAAAAAAAAAAAAAAAATTTAATCTGACTCTGTATTGCTGGGCCTTACATTGTTTGGGATCTCCATTGTCGATGATATACTCATTTCGCATCATCTTAAAAGTGTCTTTCTACATCACTAATAGTTAAAAGTCTGCATTGCTCAGAATCACCTAGGGTTCTGAATCATTGATGGACCACCTAAGCCATACATTGCTGTTGAATCCTGCATTGCTCACCGAAGAGACCTTCGCAACATTGACAAGAGGAAACTTGCATAACCGGGGAAGACAGCTAGCTGCTCGTATGATAGTTTTTTGTTCTCACTGTCACCAATAGCATAGGCCAAGCTTCATAGTTATTAAACTAATGTAGTAGGAAGTACGACCACGTAGCCATTTTTACAAGCGCCTCTTTGGCCTGTAAGTTTTCATGTAGAAAGGCCAAGGTTCAATGAAGGTGTGTGGATATTCTTCATGACAACAAGGACTAAAGCATCCTAAAGCTAGCTTTGAGAACTCGTACATGCAATCTCCCATGCAATAACCTGGCTAGAACTCCTAGGACTAACAATAAAAGGATTGTGGTCCAGCTACTATGCCACCTAGGATCCAGGAATCTGATTTGTGGACATGACGTCACATCTGGCTTATATCTTTCATAACTGACTGATTTATAGTTTTCTCTCTTATGGAATGTTACCTGATTCTTTAGCTTTCTTAGCTAGATTGTAAAGAATTGCCACAAAGAAACGTTTCAGCCCTTCAAGGAGCTGTCTTTTATCGTTGTTGTTCTTAATTTACTCTCAAACTAATGGTTGCCGATTCACTTTTTAAGTAGTGTGGCTAAAGATTGACTATATTCATGCCTCCTGATGATGGTACTGTAAATCTTTTCAACGAGGCATGACGTGATACATTTTTGTGGGCCATAAACCATAGGTTTCATCAGATATCGTACAAGTTGAATACCTGCAGGAAATGGCTAAAGCAAGCATAAAGATGGATTTCAACATTAAAATATGTTTCCCCTTCAAGGAGCTGTCTTTTATCGTTGTTGTTCTTAATTTACTCTCAAACTAATGGTTGCCGATTCACTTTTTAAGTAGTGTGGCT
This sequence comes from Ceratopteris richardii, assembly GCA_020310875.1. NCBI lineage: Eukaryota > Viridiplantae > Streptophyta > Polypodiopsida > Polypodiales > Pteridaceae > Ceratopteris > Ceratopteris richardii. The sequence goes on along the minus strand of CM035432.1, from coordinate 113,777,303 downwards.
AAAGATTGACTATATTGATGCCTCCTGATGATGGTACTGTAAATCTTTTCAATGAGGCATGACGTGATACATTTTTGTGGGCCATAAACCATAGGTTTCATCAGATATCGTACAAGTTGAATACCTGCAGGAAATGGCTAAAGCAAGCATAAAGATGGATTTCAACATTAAAATATGTTTCCCCATATTTGCAGCAAACAATGGATCCTGCTCATATAAAGCAATCCTATAACTAAGAACGTCTACCGATAGATACCAAAAAATTGAAAATGCGAAAAAATAAAAAAGATAGCTTTATATTGAAAATGCAAACAAATACAAACGATAGTTGATTTTTGCAACTTCCAGAAGTGATCATTTGACCGAAATTTCCAAAAAGACGCTTGATTCCTGATTGATTGCAAACATCCATACTACAAAAAATTGCCCTGCAAGTGGGTGCGCAAGCCTGCACATACACACATGCATGCACACTAAGGAAGGTCAGTCTATAGAGAAGATTTCAAAGCTTGTGACAACACATCAAGTGACCATAAATGATGCAAAATATCACCCCACAAGTCAGCCAAAGAATTTGTATGGCCATGATTCCATCAACTACCACATGTTGGTCTAGGTGTTACAACATTAAAGAAATGCAGTAGAGCCTCCCAAAGTTAAACCACAGCATTGGGATTTTAACTAACTACCACATGCTCTACAATATGAATTCAAGACTCATTTCAAATAACAAAACAAAGACAGACAACACTCAGGTTTCCATAAAAAACGGTGTTGCAAGTTCTTCATACTTGGCTCATAACATTTTCCTGACACTTGTGATATTCAACTGGAGATATTGCTCACTGAACATGGCCATCCATTCAAGGAGATGAAAGTTATAGGCTAAATCCAAACGCAGAGCTTAGCCAGCCCTGAGACTTGGCTTTCTCAACAAAGCTCCTAAACTTATCATTTGCCTTAGGAATATCTAAGCCAATATCATCCAGACCATCAGCTACCCTAGAAAAGCCTTTGATCATCTGATTGACGCTAATAAGACCTTCATTGAAACACTCCTGTAATAAGCTCAATAATCTATCTGATTGCTTCTCCATTGCCATGATGAGGGCTTTCTTCACTACCTCATGATGGAAAAATGGCATATCAAGCTCACGAATACAATGACAGGCTTCGGAAAGTTCTCCACCAGCTTGATATTCTTCTAACAGCTTTATGATTTTGTCCTTAGCATCTTCCATAGGCCAACCAGAACTTCCTCCCCAACATCTAAGTACACGTTCCCCTGCATGTCGAGCTGCCAGTACTGCCTTTGTGGTTCTTACTATTTCAGCACCAAGAGAACCAGGTTTCAGCTGCTCATTTATTTCTTCAAGGTCTAAAGGTGCCAAAATTTCATCGATCACTGCCCTTGCCAAGAACAGTGAAAGTTGATTAGATGCATCTGGGATGTCTAATGCAGTGTCTTCTGCTACTTCTAACAACATCACAAATGCTTCCACCACATCCCCGGCTGTGATTACCTCCCCAAAGAGAGAAGAAAGCAAAACAGAAGTCATCTCCTTTTCCCTTTTCTTCCTATCCATTGCAGATGTAATCAATTTCTTCACAAAAGTAGCATACAAGGAAGGAGCACCAAGATCCTCTAAGCTTCTTATAACTTCACCCACATCGTCGGCAAGGAAATATTCTTGGATGATACTTGCAGCCTTCTGCTTAAATTTTGTGATCTCTGTTGTCTGTGTACCCTCATTTCGTTCAACACTCATTAGATTGTTTGCTGAAGAAGAACTCAGAAACCCAGCATCAATAGCCTTCGACACTAAGTCTAAAAACATGGGCTTTGCTTGAGGTATGTCTAGGGACAAGTCATCAATTACGTCTGCCAGGCGTGCAAAACCCTTAGCCATCTGGCTTGATGTTATTAGCCCCTCATCATCAGCCTCTTTCAAAAGAGAGAGAATAAGGCCTTCAGAATTTCTCCTTTCCATTGCTAAATTTAGAGCTCTCTTTACCAAATCATGATGAAAAAATGGAACATTTAGCTCTCTGATACACCTACAAGCCTCAACTTTGTCCCCACTTTCAATATACTCATTCAGCAGCACGGTTACCTTTTTTCTCACCTCCTCCACTGTACTGTGGGTGGAACCACCCCATCTTTGTTCTACAATTGCAGCATGCAGAGGTGGTAGAAGATAGCTTTTTTCTGCCTTGTTTATGACTTGGTGTCCTAATGCCCCTTCAGGTAATGTTCGTACAATCTTTTTTAGAAAGGCAGGTGGAAGTATGTCATCAACAACTGCACGAGCCACAAAGAGTGCCAGTATGTCCACAGCATCAGGTATATCGATGGCCAAATCATCTGCCGACTCCACAAGCCTTCCAAATCCTTTGGCTACTTGATCTGGATCAATGACATCTGCATATAATGCTGAAAGAAGAACTGCTGTCATCTCTTTCTCACGGTCATGTCTGTCTAGTGCTACAGACACCACCTTCTTAATAAAATGATGATGATACATTGGAGATCCTAGCTCACGGAGATCAGCTGCAGTTTCAACAATATTGCCTATGGTGAAATATTCCTCTATTATCTGTACAACCTTGGCCTTGTAATCTTCCAATGATTGAGAGATGGGTGCACTAACCAGCTTGTAAGGTTCCTGGATACAGATAATGCAAGAATATTATACACTTGAAAGATAATTTTAATGGTGAAAAAAAAAAATTAATGCCAAAACAAAACCGGAGCCATCAGCCTCATGAATTTGTCAAGCAAATATAGAGTTGGCAAAAAACATGGTTTTATCCTGGGAACAAGACAAACAAGAGTAACAAAAAAGAAAGAGAGGAAATAATGCATTTATCTTTTACCCTCCCCCTTCCTTTTTCCTCTTTTTAGCAGCAGGGAACAGTAAAACTGCATATTACAATGTGTTAATAAAAGAAAATAAGTGAAATAAGAAAACAAATGTCAATCAAGATGTATATAGCTTGACATGATCCCATTTTAAGTGGCTAATACAGCCTCTTTGCTCTGGATGGAAAGAAAGTTCTCAACAAGTAATATAATGAGTAATGTGAATCAGTATTTGCAAAAAAGAAAAGAAAAACGAAAAAACAAAAAACATTTATCCGTGTACACGTGTGTGTGTGTGTGTGTGTGTGTGTGTGTGTGTGTGTGTGTGTGTGTGTGTGTGTGTGTGTGTGTGTGTGTGTGTGTGTGTGTGTGTGTGTGTGTGTGTGTGAGAGAGAGAGAGAGAGTATTCACATCCTCAAAGGGCCAAGTGACCTATAAAACCAAAAAAGTGACGATGCAAAAAGCTACTAATAGAAGGTGAAAGGAAGCTGCCAGCATAAAACTACGAGGGGCTATGACACGAAGAAATCCCGGCATGGCATGAGTGAGGGCTTCTTTGCTGTTCTAGGAAACGGTCCCTATCCTTCACGTTAAAAAGTTACCTCAAACAGTCCATGCTCTGAGAAAAAGATAGTAGCCATATCCATCATCAATGGCCTTGCCTACATCTATCACCCTTGGGATTGTCACTGTGAAAAACAACAATAGATCTCTTTGGTGGAACATAAGAGTTGAATGATATGTCAAGGATGGATCTACCTCAGCACATAGATCACCCTGTACGACATCATTTTTGGTAAGAGCTTCTTCTACAGTATTTTAGAACTTGTCTACATCCACAGCGGGCTGTGTACAGCTTTGCATATTCTCAAAAGATGCTCCTGTGTCATTAGAGGCCTCCATCACGTTTGCAACATTCCATTCTGCCATGAGTAAATAGTAAACTGATTCAGCTTTCTATTGCAACTCTGAGAAGTCCTCAATACTCTTTAGTACCCTATCTACACTATTGAAATCTCCTGATTATGACTCAACCAAAACTGTCAAACCCTAGCTCTACTGTCGAACACCCTGTCTGCAGTGGAAAAATCACTTTTATCCTCAAGAATCACCAGGAGATGCTTCCAGCTGCCTTCAAAAATTATCTCATGCAGGTCTAGAACCACACTACCACAAAAACTTACATATATGTGCAGTTTTTACATAAGTTGACGGCACGTGAACTACAGGAAGATGACAACAAACAAGGATGCAGGCATCACTGTTTCTGACGGGTTTCTGACTTCTGACGGGATTCTGACGTCTGACCGGTAAGGTAAAACGTTTCTGACAGTATTTGACGCCGCCAAAATTTTTTACAAAGAAGTTTCCAAAAAAATAATAGAGAGACCATGTATCATATATGATTTAATAGCATTACATTCGTATTATCAAATTCATGAAAGAACATCAAATTAATCTCTCGTCATTAATTCATGAATGGTGCTTCATCCAATAGTGAGCACTCAGGAGTCAAGACTGAAGATGATGACTATTATACAATATAAAGATCAAACTCACATAGGTAGACAATAAAGACTAAAAAAACATAGATCATCATTTGTGGCACTTTTTACTCTGCTCAAGACTTACGAGACATCTACACAAGATAAAATATCGAACTAGACTTTCAAGTCTCAAACAAGCTCCAAAAATTGATGGAAAAGCTTGCACTTAGAAACATGACCAATTTACAAAATGATATGATGAATAATTTAGTATACAAGTTGGCTACAGCCTACAGAATCCAGATATGTTGATGCAATGATACAATAATGCATGATAATCATTGCATCGTGCATGCCTGCAAGTTGCATGCATACCTTGTTTTTTCTTTGAGAAACAAGTTCTTTTAATACTATGTACAATGGACTACATCCTACTAAAAGAAATGGTACAAGGGCTGTAGAAGAGCTTATAAAAATGTAGATAAAATGTGAGAAAAGTTGCATGCTAATCAGAAGGCTAAGTATACATAATCAAAATCTGTCATTATATATTGGAGAACAATATTTGCTAAGCTGAATCAAAATGCTGCAATCATACAGAATTTAAGAGGGAAAAAAAGACCATAAGAGCCTAGAGCATAATGCTGGGCAAATAAAACATGGTTTTTTATTTTCTAAAGAAAATACAGAGCAGCATTTGACCTTTAAGGTATGGCCCAAAACTTGCATCAGTGCAGCCTACAGGCTGCAGCCTTACAGTCATCACTTATGGCAGATTTCAATGATGACTACGCACAGAAATGAGACTCAAGAGGCTTAAAAAACAAAGGCTTCCCTTTGGATACTTGAAAATTTGGAAGAGCACACTTAAGTGGTAGTACAGAATATAAACAAGAGAGTGCAAAGGATTGTAAGTGTGGAAACCTAATTGTGGCTAACACCAAGTCATAAACATTTCCTAAAAAATTTCTGCAATAGTCACGTCAGCTACCCGTCAGGAATAGGCGTCAGAAGCCAGAAGTCAGAAGTCGGGTAAGTCAGCTACCTGTTTCTGACACGTCAAGAAACAACTATGGGTGCAGGTATTGAAAGAAGTATATTTTCATCTATTTCCATGGGCAGGTCTCAATTTGCAAAGCTCTACATCTATGATCCCCCCCCAAGAAATGCATGTGTGTGAGTGATTGTGTTCATGTGTGTGTGTGTGTGTGTGTGTGTGTGTGTGTGTGTGTGTGTGTGCGTGTGTGCACGCATGCATGCGTGCATGTGCGCATGCATGTGCGCATGCATACACCCATGTGCGCATGCATGCACGCATGTGCGCACGGGTCTCTGTGTGTGTGTGTGTGTGTGTGTGTGTGTGTGTGTGTGCGCGCGCGCGCGTGCGTGAGTGTGTGCGTGCGCGTGTGTGTGTAGTATACACACATACACACACGTGTGTGTGTGTGTGTGTGTTTGTGTGTGTGTGTGTGTGTGTGTGTGCGCGCGCGCGCATGCAATATACACACACATACACATACACATCTGTGTGTGTGTGGGTGTGCGCGCGTGTGAATAAGTGTGTGTATGTATGCATGGTTGTTACTGACGTTTTTTTCGCTTCTACCTTTTGACATTTAGCCCGTTTCTGACGGGTATGGTAAAAGGTTTCTGATATTTCCCAAAGTGGCCCTTTTTTAAATAAAGAATCAAATATATATACTATTTTTTGTGTAGCCACTTTCTTGAGGTGATTTTGTGCCCGAATTCGATTGACGACTCCATCTATACATGGGCACAAAACTTACATCTACATATCCAATTACCTTTTGGCAAGGCTTTAACCTTGTCCACATACTCTCATTCTCCACCGGCTTTCCTTGGCATCTACAAATATAAAAGCCAAACAATTAACTCATTAAGCATGGTAGCATGCAAATGCCATAATTCAAATTTCATCATAATTGATTACACATTTATGGCAGTACAACAGCCTGTTGGAGTACAAATGTCATCATCATAACTCATCAGAATTCAAATGCCATCATACACTGTACAACAGTTCACTGTAGACTGGCTGTACAAATGCAGAGAATAGTTGCCAAAAACAGGCCAGAAATTGCTACAAATAGTCTTCCAAAATTAAAGGTAGTCGGTGTACCAAAGTTCCATCTGATAAAATAAAGGCAATGCTGATCAGATACGAGCAGGTATAGACTAGCAGTAGTCATGGCAGACCAGCAGTAGTTAGCAGATGCTATAGATCTGCAGAACTAATATAATTTCATCCAGACACAACAGAGATTGAATGGATAGTGGACTAATTAAAAAGATGGAGGCAGAAGAACAGCTTAATTTTCTTCTTCCAAATGAACCATGGAATCCAAATCTCAGCTGGTCGTAAATCCATTTTGCCGTCGAGCCTTTAAAATCCTCAAGTTCGAGCATGAATCGATAGTGTTGAACAAAATCACCTAGGGATGGGGAGAGATCCCACGAACCTTGGTGTCCCCGGGACAAGGGCAGTGTCTAGGGTGTCTTGAGAACGCGTCCTCGGGACGGCACTAAAATAATGCTGATTTTTTCAAAATAATCAAATGAAAGTCATGTAAAATGAATTTGCTAACATATTAAATGACCAATAACAAGAAAACCATAGGAAAAAAATGATTTTTAAGTAGAAACAATACACATGTACGAAGCATGTTGATGGTTGAGCTGAACATTCAAATTTTAAAAGTACTACAAAAGTGACAAGTGACAAGCCATATGTATTTCATCATGTCAAAAAAGGTGGATTCATCATCATCATATCAAAAAGATGTTACATCGTGACAGCAAAAAAACGTTACATCATACCATCGATCGACAAAAAGACTAGTAACTCGTAAGTTATAAACTACACATGATTTGCGCTTGGAACATAAATGTAGAGACTTCAACATAAATGTAATGACTAACTATGGAGAATCCAAGTGGGGAGTCTCATTTTCTACAACACAATCAGTGGCTTCTACTTCTTCATGTTCTTCATTTGCCACTTGGTCTGACTCGTGTCATAAGAGGTTCAATAATGCAAGAAAATCCTTGTTTGGGATAAAGACCCCAAGGACTCTCTTTCTGTATATTTTGACCGTTCCATGTGAAACCAGACATATTTTTGTTATATTTTTTTGGACCCCAAATTGGGGAGTTATAGGCATTTACATTATTTTTATGACTTTTGGTCATTGGCCATGTGTGAACATGCTCAAATGACCTAAAAGTCACTTATCAATAAAACTTGGTCCCAAATCTCTCATAACTTGATTGGGACTTCTTCAACTTCAGCTTCTCCATCTTCTTCTCCAAATTTCTGTGCAGGTTTCTCTCTCTACTTTCTCTCTCCTCACGCAGCAGCCCACTCCCTTGGCATTTGGAGCAACCAAGCACACCACGACGTAGCTCTCCGCGGCCTCTTTCAACTGGTATCAAAGGTTTGAGCTGTTCCATTGCGACAAAGTTGCTGGAAGTGCTTCTCTACTTCAGCCTATGTTAAGCTGAAGGTGTTTTCTTGCATTTGGGAGAATTTCGCGATACAAGTGCTGTTTTTGGCGGATTACTTCAACCCGGAGCAAAGCTGAAGCAAATTTTGTGCTTTTTAGAGAGTTTCATCGCGAAGAATCTCTTCTATTCTTCCTTTTGTATCCCCACAGGTCATTTTCAGCATCCACATTGCTGATTTTTTCATCTACAGGTCTTTTGTGGCAGAAATTCTCTCTCATTTCAAGTGAGAGGACATGTACAAAGATTGAAGAAGTGCATACTTGCTGGAAACTTATTAAAGCAGGTCATTTCTCTGATTTTACAGGTCATATTGCTGCAAAAATTGGGGCTTTTGTGAAAACAAGCACCCATTGACTTGGTTTTGCATCTATGTATGCCTTTTGTGGTTGAAAAACAACAAATTTGTTGTTTTTTATGCAATTACAGCTTGTTAGAATTTTTTGGACTGCAAAAAACTCAGAAATTGATTTTTGCAAGTTTTGAACAGCTTTTGAGCTTAATTTCTCAGCTATAGTCTTGTAAGGTTATTGCGCACAGGAGAACATGTGAATTTTACCTTTTTTGGTGAAATTTTGGAGTTCTTAGTGTGCAAACATGGCTTCTACCTCCTCTGATGTCAAAAGCTTGTTTGAGATCAAGAGATTTGAAGGTAGCGGTTTTGATTTGTGGAAAGAGAGAATGTTGGGCATCCTCTTTCTTAAAGATTGTGAAAGGGCTCTTGAGGAAGTCAAGCATGAAGATATAACAGATGCAGCATGGATGAACCTAAACAAGAAAGCCATCACTTACATCAAGATGGCTGTATCAGATGAAATCTTAGTGAATTTGAAAGGCCTTACAACTGCTTTTGAGGTATGGGAGAAGCTGAAAGCCACTTATGAAAATACCACGCCTGTAAATCAGGTGCATCTTATGCGTAAGCTAGTGTGTATGAAGCTTGATGAGTCAAAAAGTGCGGCTGAGCACCTATCTTCGTTTACAGGTACTCTCTCACAATTGCAGGACTCTGGATTACCTCCATTTGATGATAAGCTTAAGGCCATCTTCTTGTTGATGACCTTACCTGATTCATGGGAAACATTGATTGTTTCACTTTCGAATAGCCCCAATCTTACCTTTGGTGGTGTAAGGGGTTCTATTTTGAATGAGGAAATCAAGAGGAAATCTAGTGGAGAGGGCAATGGTTCAGCCAATGTGGTCAGAGGAAGAACAGAAAAGAAAAGTGGAAATGTACAGAGGAACAAGAGCAAAAGCAAAGGCAAGGCTGAAGTGACTTGTTATCAATGTGGTAGGAAAGGTCACAAGAAGCTTGATTGCAGATACTACAAAGCTAGTGGAGAGGGCAATGGTTAAGCGAATGTGGCTAGAGGAAGAACAGAAAAGAAAAGTGGGAATGTACAGAGGAACAGGAGCAAAAGCAAAGGCAAGGCTGAAGTGACTTGTTATAAATGTGGTAGGAAAGGTCACAAGAAGCTTGATTGCAGATACTACAAAGCTGAACTAGAAAGAAAGAATAACACAGGTGAGAGGAGGAAAAAGGACACCAAGAATGAAGCACATGATACCTCAAAGGACAAACACAAAGAGAAGGCCAATGTGGCTAGTGTTGTCATTGAGGAGCTATCAGATACAGAAGATATACTTTGTGCTACTATGGGAGCAGATCATGTCGAAGTTATTGATGCTTCTATTAATATTCATGCACAAGATATGCAGATCACAAAGAGGGATTTGATTGATGCCTTGCTTATTGTGAATGATGCTTTGTCACAAACATGGATTGTAGATTCAGGTGCATCGTTTCATGTAACTCCTATTAAGGAGTGTTTTACTACCTTTCATGCAGGCAGCCATGGACATGTATATCTTGGAAATAACCATGCTTGTTCTATTGAAGGTATTGGCACAGTGCATCTCACAGTGGATGGTACTAATGAGCTTGTTTTGCATGATGTAAGGTATGTACCAAGCATCAAGAAAAGCTTATTGTCTGTTGGGCAAATGGATATGCATGGATATAGTACCCTCTTTGAGAAGGGGTCATGGAAGCTTATCAAAGGCTCAAGGCTGATTGTTAAAGGTACAAAGAAATGGACTCTTTATTGCTTGCATGGTAAAGCCTTGCTGGGCAAGTTTATTGCTTTGGCTGAAATCCATTCACATATGGAATTATGGCATAAAAGGCTTGGCCACATGAGCCAAAAAGGCCTTCATAAACTATGTAATTTGGACAAGTTTGATGTCAAAAGCTCAAAACTTGATTTTTGTAATGAATGCCAATATGGTAAGCAAGTAAAGAATTCCTACTACTCTGGTGTCTCTCGTAAGTCTAATGTGCTTGATCTTGTTCATTCTGATGTTTGTAGCATGCCCACAAAATCTATGGGGGGTGCTCTTTACTTTGTTTCTTTTGTTGATGACTACTCTAGGAAGCTTTGGGTATATTTGTTAAAATCTAAAGATGAAGCCTTTGCTGCATTTAAGAAATTTCATGAATTTGTGACCACTCAAACAGGTAGAAAGCTGAAATGCTTACGTACAGATAATGGGGGTGAGTTTACAAGTGCTGAATTCAATAGATTTTGTAAAAATCTGGGTATTAAGAGGGAGCTAACAGTCCCATACAGCCCAGCCCCTCTTCCAACGGTGTGGCTGAAAGGTATAATAGGACTTTATGTGAGAGGGTGAGATGCATGCTGTCCACATCTAATCTCCCTCATGGATTTTGGGGAGAGGCTTTGAAAACTGCAGTTCATGTTTGCAATCGATCCCCGCATATGTCCTTAAAAGGTGGCATTCAAGAAGAGGTTTGGTCTGGCAAACCAGCTTCATATGACCACCTACGCATCTTTGGTTGTGATGCTTTTGTGCATATAAGGCATGAATTGAGAAGCAAGTTAGATGCAAAGTCCATGAAAGGAATCTTCATGGGTTATGGAGGTGAAGGTGAAATGGGCTACAGGATTTGGCTACCTCAACTCAAGAAGGTAATACGCAGCCGAGATGTTGTATTTAATGAGGCAAGGCTGCTCAAAAACAATTGTGCCTCTAAAGATGACCATAAAAGAGTCAAATGTCAGCATGTACAGCCACCAGTTAAATCTGTTATGAACCCTCGGGATGCACCACATATGGCTGGAAATGACAATGAGCCCATGGTTATTGAGCCAGATGATGCTGGACAGCAAAATGATGCTCCTGAAGGGCATATGCAGCCACCTATTCATGCTGAAAACAGGGCTGGAAATAATGTACAGCAGCCCGTCAACAATGAAGAAGTTAATGTACCTCCCGATGTAGATCCATTGCCTGGTAATGTGGATCATTGGGTAAGAAGATCTATACATCCTAGAAGGCCAGTGAATAGATATGATCCCTCTATACATTATATTATGTTATCCGATGAGGGTGAGCCTCTTACTTATAAAGAGGCAAAGCTATGTGAGCACAAGAAGAAGTGGGAGTTAGCCATGCAGGAAGAGATAAAGGCCTTGCATGCAAATGATACTTGGGATTTGGTTGAGTTACCCAAAGGAAGGAAGGCCATTCCCAACAAGTGGGTGTACAAAATCAAAACTGTTGATGGCAAACCCAAGTATAAGGCAAGGCTGGTTGCTAAGGGATATGCCCAAAAGGAGGGCATTGATTTCCAAGAAGTGTTCTCTTCAGTGGTGAAAATGACCACTTTACGTGTGTTGTTTGCTCTCACAGCTGCCTTGGATTTGAAATTATTCCAAATGGATGTTAAAACAGCCTTTTTGCATGGTGATTTAGATGAAGAGCTGTACATGAAACAGCCAGAAGGATATGTCATTCCTGGAAAAGAGCATCTGGTATGCAAACTGAAAAGGAGCTTATAGGGGCTGAAACAGGCCCCAAGACAATGGTATAAGAAGTTTGATGCATTTATGCTCAAACATGGGTTTAAAAGAAGCCATGCAGCTCACTGTTTGTACACCAAAAGGGATGAAGATGGCAGCCCAATTATTCTTGTACTGTATGTAGATGATATGCTGCTGGCGGGGAAGAAAAAGAGCACTCTGAATGCTCTAAAACAGCAGCTGAACTCTGCATTCTCAAATAAGACCTTGGGGAAGCTGAGCATATTCTTGGTATGCATATAAAAAGGGATAGGCAGCAGCATACTTTGCAGGTATCCCAAGAAAAATACATTGAAAAAGTGCTGGACAGATTTAATGTGGCTGATGCTAAGCCTCTTGGAGTGCCATTGCAGCCACATGTTAAGCTTTTCCAAGGATGACTGTCCCAAAGATGATGATGCAGCCAATTACGTGAAGTGTGTTCCATATGCATCAGCTTGTGGTTCACTTATGTATGCTATGGTTGCTACTCGGCCAGACATCGCTCATGCAGTGGGAGTTGTTAGCAGGTTCATGGCTAATCTTGGTAGAGCTCATTGGGACGCAGTCAAATCTATCTTGAGATATTTGAAAGGGACCAAAAGTAAATGCTTATGTTATGGAAAGGGTCCATTGGAGTTAAAAGGATTTTGTGATTCAGACATGGCAGGTGATGTGGACACACGCAAGTCCACAAGTGGCTATGTATACATCCTTGCAGGTGGAGCTATTTCATGGTGCTCTAGACTTTAGACGATAGTTGCACTATCTACTACAAAGGCTGAATATATTTCAGCCACAGAGGCTTGCAAAGAAGCCATTTGGTTAGCCCGCCTCTGCAGTGAGTTTGGGATGCCTGAAAAGGCACCTGTTCTTGGATGCGATAGCCAGAGTGCCATATGTTTGGCAAAGAATGCCATGTTTCATGCTCGCACAAAGCATATTGATGTGAGATACCACTTCATCAGAGAGGTGTTAGAGGATGCCCTGATCACTTTGATCAAGGTCAATACTTCACAAAATCCTGCAGATGCTCTCACGAAGTGTCTACCCAAGGCACAACTTCAGCTATGTATACAGATGGTGGGAGTTACTTAGCTTAAAGGAGCCTCCTTGGTCCTTTAAGTGGGAGGTTGTTTGGGATAAAGGCCCCAAGGACTCTCCTTTTGTATATTTTGACCCTTCCATGTGAAAGCTCTCTTCGAGAGCTTTCCCAACATATTTTTGTTATATTTTTTGGACCCCAAATTGGGGAGTTTAGGTATTTACATTATTTTTATGACTTTTGGTCATTGGCCATGTGTGAACATGCCCAAATGACCTAAAAGTCACTTATCAATAAAACTTGGTCCCAAATCTCTCATAACTTGATTGGGACTTCTTCAACTTCAGCTTCTCCATCTTCTTCTCAAAATTTCTGCACAGGTTTCTCTCTACTTTCTCTCTCCTCACGCAGCAGCCCACTCCCTTGGCATTTGGAGCAATCGAGCACACCACGACGTAGCTCTCCGCGGCCTCTTTCAACCCTAACCCTAATTTCCATTTTTATGATTTTCTCATGGCTAGTTTATCAGATAGTAGCTCTTTGTCCCTCAAAAACAAGATCATTATTTTTAATTAATGCTAGCTGCTTTATTGCTTTTCGTCAGCTTTTTCGTAAAAACTTCCGAAAACCTATCTAAAGAAGGGTTAGGGGTCACTCTTGGTATCTTCCAAGATTGGCTTCTAGCATATTCAAGAAGTAGTGAGTGCTCTACCACTTGGAGGAGGTGTTTCCAAATTTTGGTGCAGATTTGGAGGAGATTTAGGAAGCCAACCATCATCTTTTGCTGAGTTTTGTAAGTAGCAAGTCCAATTTCAATTCTTGTTCTATTGTTATTGGTGTTCCAAGGCTCGTGCCTTCTACTTCAACACAAGGAGAAGATTATCTTGCTATTTAGGTCCATTTCTGATTTAGGGTTTCTGAAACCCTAATTCCAGAATTAGGGTTTGCTGCACAAACAGTTCTAAACTGTTTCTATTCACTTCAATTGCACATACACACACTCTTCATACCTCTTAGGCACTTTATGCACAATTTCTTGTATCTAGAACCCTAAATCCAGCGTAGATTCAGTTTTGTATTAGCATACATTCAGTTTTCTATCATTACATACATTGTAATTTGACATTCATAGTAGATAGTGTAAGTAAGCATTCAGCTTACTTTGACACTTTGACAAATTGCTTATTCTCTCTCTATTTCTGATCATCTAATTTTGAGTCTTAAGGTGTGTATGCTAAAGTTCATGTATTGGAAGATCCTGTAAACCTGTGAATATTAATAATAGGGCCCACCTCACTTCCAACAACACATACACACATACATACATACATACATACATACATACATACATACATACATACATACATACATACATACATACATACATACATACATGCATGCATGCATGCATGCATGCATGCATGCATGCATGCATGTATGTAGATAAGTATACATGCATATTAGATACATACATAAAACACATGCATATTTGTAATTACGTACATAAAAACATATATATATATATAATATATTATAGGACAGACTTGAACATATATAGACAGATTATCAAGTCCATATTAGTCCCCACACAATTCAAGATTCGTGGTGATGTCAATGGTTAGATCAATCATCATAGAAGAGTAACCTTTGCTTTGAAGGATCATGGCCAATGAGGAACTTTTGTCCAAGGTGTGTAAGTGCATTACAAGGAGAACATGAGAAATCCAAAATATTAATCTATCTAAAGATGATAACGCCCATAAAGAAAGTTATACATAAATGAATCTCTACACTTTTATAGCTTTGTATGTCTTCCTCATGCTCCATGTTTTTCTCTATTGCATGTATTGGACATTTTGGACAAGATTTCAAATAATTTCTTATCACTCTCAAAGAAAACGTACTTTTTAGTATTTTTGCATTACAAAAAAAAAAGCATGCACGCAACTCGTTGCGAACATAGCAACGTTGTGAAGTTGCAAATCGTTCACAACGCATTACGATGCAAGCGGGAGCGGGAGGAGCGGCGGGAGCGGGAGAAGCGGCGGGAGCGGGAGGAGCGGGAGCGGGAGGAGCGGGAGCGGGAGGAGCGGGAGCGGGAGGAGCGGGAGCGGGAGGAGCGGGAGCGGGAGGAGCGGGAGCGGGAGGAGAAGGAGAAAGCGGGAGCGGGGGGAGAAGGAGAAAGCGGGAGCGGGGGCAGGAGCGGGAGGAGGAGGAGGAGGAGGAGAAGGAGAAGGAGAAGGAGAAGGAGGAGGAGGAGGAGGAGGAGGAGAAGGAGAAGGAGAAGGAGAAGGAGAAGGAGGAGGAGGAGGAGGAGGAGGAGGAGAAGGAGAAGGAGATTCTCTTGAAGTGGATGGCATAGAAGACCTCACAAACAATGTCAAGTTTATGGGAGCTTGTGAGGCATGATGAGCATGAATTCGGGCATCACTAAGAGCAAGCTTGTCAAGTGATTCTTGCTTCTTCTCTAAAGTGATTGCGGAACAAAATCTTGCTTCATGTCCATGCTCATGAAGTAAGTGTGCACGCACTTTGTTTTCTCCACCAGATCATTTGTAGCCACATAGCTTGCAAGTCCATGGTCTTGCGCCACCACCTCCTTCTCCCACAGATACGAGAGACTCCACCTCCTCCCACCTTATCCATATGCTTGTAGCATGCCGCCCCTTGGTGTTTGATCCACTTATTCGTGGTGAAAAAGCCATAGATGGAGAGAATACTATGAGGAGAAGACAAAAGACGAGAAGGATGAAGAGAGGTTTCAAAGGATGGAGTCTAGAGAGAAGCCCTTGAATATGCAAGTGTGAAGCTAGCTCAAGCATTCACGACACATGCACATAAGCTACATGCTATGAAGCAAGTGAACTTGTGACTTTCATGACCGGAAATGGGCTCTATTTATGCTTGTAAAAGGGTTAAGGAAGCTTCTAGATGCCCTCCAAAAAAGGCACTAAAAAAAGCCTTTAAAATCGGCAACGAAAATCGATTTTCAAATTTTTTTTTTTTTTAAAAACTACCCAAAGAGGTGCCATCCCTGATTAGGGTCTATCACAAACTTCCGTCCCTGGGACGTCTGGTTGTTTCACATATGTCCATGGGGACATCTGGCGCCCTGCCTTGGCATCCTCCCTTCAGATCACTCGGGGACGACATCCCCGCATCCCTAGGACCGGGGGACACATCCCCTTGTAGCTTTGGTATTGAAACTTTGAATCAAATGACGTTGTCTCTATCAGATGTCTTCCAACCATGGCCACAAACACTGGCATTTCCGGAAAAGATGTTGTAGTGTTTCACGATGGTGGTTGCATCAAGAGCATGTGTATGTAATAGTTAAATGCCTAGCAAGGAAAGTGCCTTTTTCAGTGCACCGATTATTCCTCCATAGGAATACCCTATGGAAGATCACAATTTTTACGTCCAAGATGTCTTTACATCTCTTGGTCCACCAATCGTGAATCTTTTGTAAGTCCCATCGCTGGTGGCAGTGCCCTGTAATGCCCGAAGTTGGAAGAAGGATTTTGTAGTAACTACTAACAAGCTCCTTCTGCATTAATCTAATCTTGCAACCCTAGTAATTTGTGTTTACTGTATTCCATGTGATTGTATTGTTCCGTTATAATTCAAAACTTGAAATGTATCAGGGGATTCATAACCATGCACTTCTATATATGTTTGTCCTATCATATGTATGTTCCTCTGTTAAAGTGGAATGCAAGTGTGTGGACTGACTATGGGAGACTAGTACCATGATTCCAAAAGCTCTCATCCAAACATAACCTTTGTATGCTTTTTGACTCCTCCAATGAGCTCTCATCCCACTAATTCCAAAAGGGAGATACCACCATTTGTTTCAGAGGCACTTTGACTTCAAGCAACCTTGAAA